>ML058453.1:4191860-5413860 GCA_003013855.2 Liriodendron chinense
GGAATTTATTTCACATAACCGATATAAAGAAACAACTGCGCCGTTGAAATCATGAGAACAGAAGATCACAGTGACCAAAAATAAATAAAAATGAATACCTGACACTTTTGTTTTCTTCAGTTGCTCAGCAATCTTTTGTGCTTCAGCTTCTGCTTTCATAATCCTATCTGCTTGACTTCCGGCAAATTTCTCTCTGAAGAATTCTACAGTTTCATCTTTCTGTATATCGATTAAAAATAAATAAATAAAATAAAATCTCATCTTCTGTGCCAAATGAGTTTCATTGGACGGATAGACCACGGCACTGCATAATTGTAGCAAGCAAATGAAACACTGATGTGCAGACATGGAATGTGAATCAGACAAGAAAATCCAGAACTACCAGAATCCTTTTTTTTTTTTTTTTTTTTTTTTTTGAAAGTTATGAAATACCATGACTTTAAAAAAAAAAAAAAAAAAAGTAATGAAATACCATTTCTTTAAACAACGGCTCTGGTGTCCCTATTTTGTGACCACTGGGTATAATTTCCCAAGGCCTCCTCGCCCTGTCGATATCTCCTTTTTCATCACAAATTGAGAGTTGTGTTTCAGGAGGCAAATTAAGCTGCTTCATTACCTAAATGGCATCCATGAACAAAAAATGCTTCAGAATGACAAATGAAATTGAAACTATTTGAAGTACCAGAAAGTAAAACAGGCATGAACAGTGCAAAAAATGTGGCTACAGTAGCAATTTCTTCATAAAAAGCCTGGATGTATTACCGCAACAGAGAAAGATGGCATAAAAGGCTCTAGCAAAGAGGCAAGCAGATAAACAAGCCCAACTGAAGTCTTCATTACAATGGAACAGGAAGCTGGGTCTTCCTTGTAAAGCTTCCAGAATTGGCTGTCCTATATTACATATTAAAAGTGCAGTTACAGTTCAGCAGAGAGATAAATCCAAGACAAAGGGGGAAATTTTACAATCTTACTTGTAGATATGCATTTCCCTCACCAGAAATGCTCATTGCAGTTCTAAGACCTTGCTTCAGTTTAACCTAAAACAAATGACAAACCAAATATTTGTGATTTGAGTAATATCATTGACAGAAAGCTTCCCAAAACCAAGCTAGTGCATGTTACGGGTTGCACGTCCAGTCTGAAAAGAGCAAGTTACAGGTTGCATGTCCGGATTCAAAGGGGCAACAAAAAACACCGAGGATACATCAAATTATTCAAATCACCTTCTCCATGGCTTCTAAATACTGATCAACATGGTTACTAACTTTCTCAGCTAATGTCTTAGTTAAGAGATGTGATTCTGCGTTTGGAGCATCAGGAATGGTGGAATCGTATCCTAATCCTGCAGAAATGGACAAGTGATCAGTGACAACAGCATGAACTTAATGAGATTTGAAGTATTTCAGTTTCTTAGGAACATCACAATCTACTGAATCAAGCTTCCTAATATAACTCAGTAGTCAGTACTTGCTGAACTACATGTCTGAAAACTGCAAGCATTTAAATTTTTGGATATTTCTTTTGAAAAAGTGGATAACTGACTAACCAGGAGGCTTTGCAATGAAGCTCAAGACCCGATTAACAAAATTTCCCTAAGTTATTCAGCAACTCGCTGTTTAGTTTGGCCTGCAAGTCTGTCCATGTAAACAATGTGTCTGACACCTGATATCATACAAAGCAATAAGAATTTGCAATCACTCTAGCAGAGAGCAATCAAGTAAACATCAACTGGCAGTCGGGCAAGCAAAACTACATGAGGTATTGACAGAACTCACCTCTGGCCTATTAGTTAGTAAGTAGTATCGCCATACTTCTGTAGGAATCTGTGTATCCTTTGCATCATTACCAAAAACTCCCACACCCTTACTTTTGGAGAACTTTCCTGCAGACATAGCTCGCAGCAGAATGCCAAGCAAAATAAGACTAAGCAGTCCAATAAGTCAACAACCATAGGATTGATATACAACCTAGCTAAAACACTAAGGGCCTGTTTGATTTTTCAATTTCTTTGTAAATACCATGGAAATCAGCATTTATTACTTTCTTTCCTGTTTGAAAAGTTGGAGTAATTTCTGCCTCGATAAACAGTCCAAAAGAAGTGGTTTTAAATTATGGGCCCCACAGTGATATATATGATTTATCTGCACCATCCATCAATTTTACTATAATATTTTAAGGCACGAGCCAAAAAAATGAGGCAGATCCAACACTCAAGTGGCCCACACCAAAGGAAACAGCGGACCGAAGAAGTTTTTAACGATAGGTATTCGATTCCCTTTTTTCTGTGGTTTGGTCCACTTGAGCTTTGGATCTGCCTCATTTTTTGGACATGATAGATATTCATCTGGAAAAATAGATGGACGGTGTGGATAATCCATATATATCACAGTGTTTTAAATAGCTACGCTATGTAGCGTGTAGCTTACGCTACGTAGCGTAGCTTAGCCTAAACGCTACGTAGCTCATGAAAATAGCTTAAGTTGCAGTGTAGCCTATGCTACATGATTAATTTGGATACGCTACACGCTTCATAGACTACACTACACGCTACATAGCTCACATTACAAGTCATTTTTCACAATAACATTAAAATCAATCATTAAAAATGATTTGTTGCATAATTCTATTTCAATGAAAATTCATTAGTCTTTTCGATGCTTATAGTAAAATAATATAAGAAATAGTTTTAAATCAGTTTTGTTGCTCTTTCTTCACTTTTATACTTAATCATTACCCTTGCTATTACTTTAGGTTGCATTTGTCGCACCAAATAGCATGAAATTTTGTTAAATTTTATTATTAATCATCTAATTTGGTGCAACGAAGTGCAACCTTGATTAAAAATCTAAGTGTTGTGTAGCTTACGCTACACGCTATGTAGCTTACGCCTCACGCTTCAGAGAGGTAAAGGCTATGCTACACGCTATTCGCTATTTAAAACACTGATATATCATGGTGGGCCCCACCTATATTTTGCACTCTCCTCGATTTTAACAATGAAAAAGCAAGCCGTCAAATCAGGCATGGAGAATGGTGTGGTAATTTCCTAAGGAAATAATCATTACACATTTGCATTGCATTTACCCTGTATTTGAAAAATCAAACAGGCCCTAAAAGAACTGAAACATCACAAAATATGGTAGACACTTCGGCCTTACTTATGATTTTGCATGACTGCCAATACAAAGAACAATGATTAATACGCAAGCAGACCTGCTTCATAGTTCAAATATTCTGTGACACTGATAGTCTTCATCAACGTCCAGTTTTCACCAGTTCCAAGAAGTGTTGAAGGAAACATAACCTGGGTTAGAATATCAAGAAAACCTGAGCCACGAAATGATGGACCAAATTTTACGAAGCATCATCACACACTCGTAAAGAAACAAAAACATTAGTTTGACAAAGTAACCTAATAAAATTATGGTCATCAGGAAAAGGTCAGAAGGACAACATGCTTTCTTACCGTGTGGAATGGCACATTATCCTTGCCCATAAATTGATACAACTCCACATTTTCAGGATTCTTCCACCACTTCTCCCAGTCAGGGGTATAGCATGAGGTGATTGAGACATATCCAATTGGTGCATCAAACCATACATAAAAAACCTAAACAACATATTGTTAGAGAACACAATCATATTGTGAAATGAAACCATAAACGTTTAAGATAATTTAACAGAGATCTAGCATGCTTTCATAAAATCACAGGTAACGTGGTTTTTGCCTCAACAAGAAATAGAAACAGAGTAGAGAAACATGACATAGGTGTGCCAGTGTGTGTAGACACAGTTGAAATGATGTTACTAAACCTTATCTTTAAACTTCTCATGTGGAACAGGCACACCCCACTTAAGATCCCTGGTGATACAACGGGGTTTCAATCCTTCCTTTAGCCATGCTTGTGTCGCTTGGATAGCATTTTGACTCCAAGATCCAACCACTGACATATTGTTGATATACTCTTCCAATTTATCCTTCAGAAGTGGCAGCTCTAGAAACAAGTGATCTGTATCACGAATACGTGGAGTGTTCTGACACACCTACAAGAAAAACAAGCTCAAGAATAAATTAAGCGCAAACAGAAGAGCAATGTATCTCATTCTAGACTTCTCCACAACAAACATGTCATAGTTTTAGACTCCAGGCCAACAGAAAATCACCAACCTCACTCATCACAAATAATGTTCTCATCGAGCAAACATGAAAAATTAAAGGTGTGATCTCATTGAATAAGAAGACATTATGTACCTTGCATCTAGGATCCTTCAGCTCGGTAGGATTCAACAACTTCCCACATTGTTCACATTGGTCCCCTCGAGCAGACTCATAATTACAATCTTTTGTGGGGCAAATGCCCTCCACCAGCCGGTCAGCCAGGAAGCGCTTGCATGTATCACAATAAAGCTGCATTACAGTTGGAAATAAAGGTAAATTAAAAGTCAGTTCTGCACATAATAAAGGATGCCATTTGAAGTCCAAGTTAGCAGTGGAAAAGTCCCACCAATGAGGAAAAAGTATGAGAAACGTAAAACTAACACTTTGCCCTTGGAATGCACCGAAGTCCAAAACAACATCCATGCACGCCCACACCCAAAAAAAGAAAAAAGGAAAAAGAAAGGTACCTGCTGCATTGTGTTTTCAGGAAAGCCAATTGTTCTCCATCAGTTTCTTGAATATTGCTTGGCAAACTTCTGTCTGCTGGGGACTCGATGTACGTCCAAACTCATCAAAACTTATATCAAACCAATCATAGACCTCCTTGTGAATTGTGTGGTATCTACAAAGAAGCATACCCAAGTTTAAGAAGCGGCATAGATACAGAATGCAAAAATGTTAACGTGAATATGAAAAACAAGAAGAGGCCACCTTTGGTATAGAAAAATGAATACAAGAGCAATCCTACAATGAAGATTAGCAAGACCTTGTTTATCAGCAAAACAAAATGCAACACTTGTGTGTCAATGCATGACAGATTTCATGGAGATCGATGGCCTCATATTGGCAATGAACCACTGCCAACGCCCCCTACTTACTTAATGGAGTTCTTTGTATCTTCACTTGACTTTTTTTTTTTTTTTGACAAGCATCACTTGCCTTAACTTTTGTGTGTGTGTGTGTGTGTGTGTGTGTGTGTGTGTCTTTACTTAACTTGAGGTAGATTTTTTTTTTTTTTTTTTGAAAGATGATGAATTTTATTAGAACCAAAAGTCAAAGAGGAACTCTAAGGAGAAATACAACCAA
Organism: Liriodendron chinense; assembly: GCA_003013855.2. NCBI lineage: Eukaryota > Viridiplantae > Streptophyta > Magnoliopsida > Magnoliales > Magnoliaceae > Liriodendron > Liriodendron chinense. Next base: position 4,197,106 of record ML058453.1, read on the forward strand.
GAGGGCTAAACAAAGGGGAAGGGGGGGGGGGAAGACAAAAAAAAAAAAACTCATCGCAGATCTTTATACAAGAAGCCCAACCCAGAACATCAAACTTAGCCCTTCTACTTGCTCCTACTTTGGAAACACCGATTATTTCTCTCCCCCCACAAAGCCCACATTCCTACTAGAAGGGCTAGCTTCCAAAGCAGCCTCCCCTTTTTCCCAACCCCACCACCATGCCACACTAGAAGAAGGCCTTCAAGGATCCTGACATCACCCATGAAGTTTTGAAAGCTTCAAAGAAATTCACCCACACCCCTCTAACAAAAGGATAGTGGGTAAATAGATGGTCCATTGATTCCGTGCATCTCGCATACACATCACACAAATATTGGGAATCACTATCTTCCTCTTCCAAAGGTTATCTATAATGAGCACCTTTATCCTACCTGCCAACCAAGCAAAGGTCGCCACCTTTGGGGGGGACCCTTGAATCAACCCATAGAAAGCCCAAACTAGAAACCAACCCAATACTTCCTTTTCAAAACCAACACATCTCTCTCATCCAAAGAGGGGCGATGATGATGAAGCTGCACCAAAAGCCAAATGTCTCATCCACTGCCTCATCCATCAAATTCCTTCAGCATGGGGGAAAAACCAAACCACCTCATCGTCGGAATGCGATAAGCATCGAACGATGGGGAGATTTACTTCCGAACATAATCTAATTGGCCTCAAAACTTAGCATCACGTTCCTTATCTCTAATCCATGCACCCTCCCAAAATTGGATCCTCCTACCATGCCCTAGAGAGAACCCTACCCTCCTTAGACTTAGTTGCCAACCTAACAACCCCTTTCCACAACACTGAAGCCCTACATAAAGATGAGTTTATCGTCCACCATCCAACTCCTTCGCCTCGTATTTCGAAACAATCACGTCTCTCTATAATCTACCATCTTCAGTGCCAAACCCCCACGACCACGTGTCTAACGATGCAAGATTCATTTGCTTCAACTTCCTTATACCTTCTCCCCCTTCCTCATAAGATTTACATGCATCTTCCCAACTTAGTAAGTGGAACTTTTGTTTTACCTCGGCTCCTTGCCACAAAAAGTTCCATCTCAATTTCTCCAACATTTCCAAGATAGACTTTGGACACTTAGAGAGACATGAAGTTTTCAACAAGGCAGCTTTAATAAGCATTAACATAACTCCCAATGATAACCCTCTCCTGCAGGTGTTTCACCGGCTTACCAACGCATAATGGAAGGATGAGATATGTAGAAGGAAAAGATCCCACACAACAGCCAAACACCTCAAGAAATCTTACCGCCTCATCCTTGGATATACAAACCCCCAACATCTTACTTTTTAGGATGCTCACATTCAACCTAAAACCACTTCAAAGCATTTCACTATTTTCCTCAAATTATCCACCTTCTCTTCATTAGTGTCACAGAAAAGAATGATAGCATCAATAAACTAGAAATGGAAAATCTAGAACTCCGCATTCTCCACCCTAAATCTACTAATAAAACCCAAAGAAAAGCCTTTGTCCAACATCTTGCTAAGTGCTTCCGCTACCACCAATGAATAAACAGGACAAAAGCGAATCCACGTGCCGAAGACCTCTAGAAGCCTTATAGAAACCTCTCAGAGACCCATTCACCAACACAAGATTTGGTCGACCGAACACATTCTTACACTCACTTCCTCCATCTCTGCCCACAGCTCAATCACCCCAACATGTAATCTAGAAAATCCAACCAACATGGTCGTATGTTTTCTCTAAATCGAGCTTGCAAATAAGTCTTTTTTTCTTCCCTATGCCGTGAATCAATACACTCTATGGGCAATTAGCATACTAACCAACATCTATCTCCCAACAATAAATGTGCCTAGGACGCTAGAGAAAACCTTCACTAGAGCCAATAAAAACCTGGTCACCAAAATTTAGATAATTAGTCTAATGGGCTTAAAGTATCTTAAGCATTCGGCACCTTTTTTCAAGATGCTTGCAACGAAGGAAGCACCTAGCTCCGATGTTAAGCAGGCCATTATTAAAAATAAAATAAAATAACTCCACGATTTTTTTTAGTAAATTGACCTTCACCAACTCCCAAAAATAAAATTAAAAAAAAAAAAAAGAACACTAAGCGATCACCATTAGGCCCTGGGTCCCCATCTCTACCCAATGCTTCCACCACCGCTTTGACTTCCTCCTCTGATACCGGCTTCTCCGAGGGCCCAACCTCCTCATCAAATAGATTATTAAATGATAAATTGTTTAGCCGCAGCCGCACCCAACTCTCACCCGTGAGCAAATGCTTGTAGATTTGGATAATGATGGTGCCACACACTTAAGACTTTTCTTCCACCCTCATTTCGTCCATTAAAATACCTTGAATCCTATTGGCCCTAACCCGAGCACTTGCAATTCCATGGAAGAACTCCGTATTTTTGTCACCTTATTTAAGCCACATAGCTCTAAAGCACTGCCTGCATTTTATCTCCTCCTCTTTTAGCTGATTCATGTAGTCTAACGAGAGTTATTCCTAGTGGTTATCTCCTGTGGTAGCCCTCCCCCCTTCCTCAAGGTTAAAAGCTTGAATATCCCAAAGAACCTTCACCTCCCTCTTCCCTAAAACCTCTTCCTTCCACTTGATAATATGCCCTTTAAGAAGCTTGAGTTGCTAAAAGAGCTTGAAGCCTACACGACCCTCAACAAAAAAAAAGATTGCCACCACTCCTTTACCAAACTTGGAAATCCCTCCACCTCTAGACACATCAGTTCAAATCTAAATGACCTCGGGCCCTAATCCTCATCCTATACCTCCAGAATTATTGGGCAATGATCTAGAAATGGTCTCAAGAGACACCTCCTCTATTATTGGGCAATGACCATGATCAACATCTGCCCCTCGTTGTCTCTTGCCTCGGAACCCGAACCACAATCCCCTAGAGATTGACCGCCTTTCGATCAAGGATCTCACTAATAAGAGCCGAACGCCATTTGAATTGATTGGAACAGAGGAATCAATCTTTGTTGTGAGGCTCTGCTCCAACTCTTCAGCTATCTCCCAACTGCTGCTCATCGGACATGCTACAAGATTAGGTACCACGAACTTGACTCTATCGTCGAATAAAAAGGTATCATTCTCACACATGAGGTGACTTATGACATCAGTTACACAAGCAACAAGGGAGAGGGATTTTGCATGAGTGGGAAGGGATACATGTGTCGGCCATCCAAACCAAGCCTCGTCTAGGACAAATGCTCTCCTCTTCGGAGTGTATTCACCATTTACTCCGCTCTCCGATCGAGGCTCAACATATGGCCCAAGCCTCTGTCGCCCCTTCACTGACATGACACACATGCAAAGTACATGGCAGGCAATCACCATCCATCTCGCCACCTACTCTCAACATGCTCATGATCATCCCATGCGCTGCCTAAACCTCATTCGAGACCACATCTTCCCTGACACGAACAGGAGTACATGGCAGGCTCCCCAGCGACTCAGTTCCAAACTGGGCAACTGCCCTTCTATAAGTACAGAACATCATCGCTTCCTCGCCAGGCTAGAGTATTGTCTGGGTACGTTGCGAGGGAGCAGCCTTCTTCGCTCCACCTACCACCTGCGTGCCACTCAATGGTGCACGTGGCGAGTCCATCAAAAGGTAATCAGCCAGTAGATGTGTATCCTTGCTAACTTTCGCATGTTACTCTTGTTTAAACATTTAAAAGGATGTATGTTTAAATTCTAGTTAATCAGTCTTCCTCATTTTTTTTTTCGCACGGAAATATTGTGTTATTAACATTATAGCATGGTGAAACAAATGTTGGAAAATACGACAGCTTTTAAGATTTCAATGTTATTTTCCTACCGAATCAAAACTCTGCCATATTTAACCAGCAAAATCTCAATATGAGGAAGACACCCATTTCACCTCTCTCATGTGATTCCAAATAATTTCATCAACACCTAGTTGCTGCAAAATATTTACGGAGATTTTAAACATCCACTTTTCTGTCTCTATTGGCTATCCATGGGGAATCTGATATGACAGCCATCAGCTTATATATTATATAATTTCATCTATGACTGTGTTTGGAAATTTCCCATTATATCTTCTAAGGCTTGTAAATTTGCCTCTTTATTCTAACTTCTATTGATTTATTTCCTCTTTGATAATATAAGGAAAAGGTAAATATACATCCACAACTTTAACACTCTACTGAATTGAGTTAATTTGTAATAAGATAAATTATGTGGAGCATTATCATGACGTTTTGCAAAGCTAGTATCTTTGTCAGAGCAAATGAATTTCAATTCCCATTGCAGGTTGTTTAGAACTTTATAACATGCTCCCCACAAACACAAGTTTGATTCTCCTCCCTGTGCTTTACCTGATGCACATGGTTTGCGGGTGATTGCGTGCATCCGCATGGATTTGTCTCACCTTAAAAAGGGGCAGGGACGCACTGTAGTCATAAAAAAATAAAATAACATTTTTTATAACTTCTATCAATAGGAAAATGATTGATGGTCCTGAGACTGCTTGAAATAATAGTCCATCAGACATGGGGCTGACTGTCCGTGATGAGAAACCACTCATCCTGTGTGCCCCACCACAGACAGCCCACAGTACAAAAGTCCAACTGATTGGTCAACCCATTCGGTCTCACCATAGACCACAAATGGATACTAAAACTAAAAGGCTATTGCTCACGTTCTTCAACCAGAAAAACAGAAGTCTTTTACGTGTATGGGGAGGATCTTCCAATTGGTACAATTTTTGCAACATGGTGCATCCATGAGAAGATCCACCAAAAATTCTTCCTATCACTAAGGTAGGGTCCCATGTACGGAGAGTGGCCAAAGGACTACAATTTCAGGTAGTTTGATGAATTACTAAACCTGTCTCTCAATCTAACTAAAAAACAGCCCTCGTCCTCTGTTTATTGGAAACTTTCTACTCTGTAATACCAATTGTCGGTTAAAACTCCATACTCTCAAAATGGATGTGTATTTCCATTTATCAATGCATGTATCCTACATAAGTATAAAAAACACAACTCATCTCCTTATAGAGATGCCACAACATGAATATTACGAGAATTCATATTCAATTAGAAAGGCAATGAAAGATCCAACTCACTTATCACAGATCTGCTGAGGTGTGCAGTTCTCCTCCAAGGCCTTCGTCTCCGTCGCCGTCCCGTACTCATCCGTTCCACACATGTATATAGTGTTGTAGCCGCGAAGGCGGCAGTAGCGAGCAAAGACATCGGCGCTCAAAACACCTAGAATTCAGAGAGAGAGATTAATCAATTGAAGAAATACACAGAGACAAAAACCTTTCTCAGAGATATAGAGAGAGGGAGAGAGATACATCCGATGATATTGCCGAGATGAGGGACGTTGTTGACGTAGGGAAGGGCGCTGGTTATCAAGATGTTTCTCTGGCCAGGGATTGGGAGTTTCGGAGCGGTCCGATCTCCCATGGTATCCCTTTTCTAGGGTTAGGGCTTTCTTTCTGCAGATGGGAGAGAGATGAAAGATGAGAGATGGGACGACCGCCGGAGTTTTCTGCAGAAGCAGTTGAAATGATGCTGAGAAATGAGAAATTTCAGTGACGAGAGAGCGAAACAGAGAGGGACGTTAGTTTAAAGACTTAGGGCAAGAGAAAGACAAAAATGAGGGCGCGGATTTCCTGCAATGCCTTGCGCAGGAAGTTCCTGCGCTGGGAACCAAGGTGGGGCCCACAGTGATTTTTTTTTTATGAATCCACCCCGTCCATCTGTTTTGGGAGCTCATTTTAGAGCATGAGAACAAAAATAAACCGGATCCAAGGCTCAAGTGGGCCTCACTAAAAGAAAAGGTGGGTAGGTAAATTACTACCGTTGAAACCTCCCTGGGGTCCGCACTGATGTTTATATGACATCCATAGCGTCACTACTACTGGGATTAACTGGAAACACAAATATTATCCTGATTCGTAACTCCTGTGGCTCCACAAATATTTCAACTGTGGACGTTTAATCCTCACGTTTTCGGCCCACTTATGTCTTTGATCCGGTTTATTTTTATTCTCATGTACTAATGTACTAAAATGAGCTCCCAAAACGGATGGACCGGGTGGATTCATCAAAAAAATCAATGTGGGCCCCACCTTAGTTCTCAGTGCAGTAACTTCCTGCGCCCGACGAAAATACCCCTTATTCACTTCAAAATTAGGAGAAAAAGTAAAGAAAACATCGCCCGCACGCGATTGATGCGCCTGAGCAGGTATTCTAGCAGGCAGGCAATGGAGCGGATTAGGTGTTCCCCGGTAACACCCATAGTGGGTGTTATTCTTACCGTGGGGACCACATTGATGATTTATTATATATCCACACCGTTAATCTGTTTATTAAGCCCATTTAATAATTTTTGTAAAAAAAATTAAGAATATCCAAATCTCAAATAGACCACACTACAGGAAACAGTGATGATTAAGTATCTCACCATTAAAAATTCCAAAGGGCCCTTCGTAAGGTTGATGAACGTTTTTTTTCCATCCAACTTTTTGATAATGTTAATAATATCCGGATGAATGTAAAATATAAATATCATATTAATCAAAAACTTTTGTAGCCCACAAAAAGATTTTAATGGCTATTTATCACTATTTCTAGTGGTGTAGTTCACTTGAAAATTTTATCTTCTTAATGCTCGGTAAGGTGTTCTAAAATAAGATGAAAAAATAGATAGACGGAGTGGATATAAAAATATATATATCAATGTGGGCCCCACACGGTTTGGCTAAAAACCACTAAGGTGTTACCCGGGTGATAGCTAATCCGCTCTCCGCAGGCGTTGGTGATGGACCAATGGGAGCATAAGCCTTCACGGAGATGTTACGGTAGAATAGAGAGAACTGGAGTAAGATAGAACTATCTCATCACAGTATACGTGGCAAGGTGATGCATCAATCAGATCCATCCAACTAGTGATACATATCATGGATTACTTTCTTTCTATCACTGAAGGTTGACTGTTAAACAATTTCGTTAATACCGTCCGATTGAATGCCACCGTTCATATGGAGAAGATCATCTGTTTGATGTGTATGTAAAAAAAAAAAAATTCATCCACAGTACAGATAATTAATTGGACGGTCCCAATTGATGCTTCGCTCTTTCACTTGTGCTGTGTAGAGATATAGCTACCACGTTTCGGTTCTACCGGCTGCAACATCTCACGCGGGTTCATTTGGAAAGACTGAGTGGGTGGAACTTTTGTAAGATCCATCCCGTCCATCCGTTAATAGACCTCATTATAACCGTTGAACCCAAAATTCATGATTGTTCACAGTTAAGTTTTAAGTGATGAACGGCGTTGATGTCATGCACGTTAAGTTTTTCAAACTAGGTTGGTAAGGAAGCGGAGTGCATCCTGCCCTGCCTAGACGCTAATCCGTCGAGGCAGCCCTCTGCAGGGGCCAACGTGATGTATGGATTTTATCCACGCCGTCCATACATTTTGGAAGATCATTTTAGGGTCTTTATCCAAAAATGAGGCATATCCAAATCTCAAGTAGACCACACGGTGGTACTTGATCTTTAGATTCACCGTGTGGTCCACTTGAGTGTTGGATTTAATTCATTTTTATTTTCCTAGCCTAAAACTATCTTACAAAATGGATGGACGGAGTGGATAAATTCCATACATCACGGTTGTCCCTTCAGAGCGCTCCCTGGACGGATTAAAGTATAGGTGGGGCAGGACGCAGTCCGCTTCTGGCAGTTACCCAACGGCTCCTCGAAATGTTCGTTTAAAGAAAATACGGAAGGGTTACGCGCGTGTGATATGTATGAATTCGTCGCGGTATATATGACAAGCTAGGAAGCGTTTAGAGAATCAGTTCCATTCGTCAGGTGGGCCATAACATATATTTTCTTATAGTTTATCCGACCTCATTAATCATTTTTCTTACATGTAGTCGAATATTTATGCTTGGTAAATGTTTTCGACCACACCTTTTTCGCACATGTGTGGCCCATCCGATGAGTTTAGTACTTTTATTTTCTGGTCATGGCGTACTCACTATAAGACCCGATTGATGAATGTTCGCACTTGCCACTTCAGCACGTACGAGCTACGAGGACAGTAAGATTTGGATGGCTTCACTCAGGGCGTTCGTTTAAAAAAAAATGGTCCAAGTCAATATTACGTCCAGCTCTCTCTTTCTCTCTAACCACTCATGTAGAAAATCTGAGCCGACCAAAAAGTAGAACACAGTGTACAACAACATAAAATCAGGTTTATCCAGTTGATCCAAACCGTCAAAAAATTACAACCGATGATCTGATTCTACATACATCATAGGCCCACCTAATGAACGGATCTGATTGATTTTAAAGACATGCAATCTTCAAGGTTTGAATCATCTGTTGCACGGATCTGATGATCCTTGTAGAGTTGTACATGACACTTTGGCGAGAAAGATGGAGCTATTTATCAAAATTCACATACTCCGTGTCCTATGGACGGGTTAAAGTAACGTGAAGCCAAAGCTACGAATTTTAGTGGATTGTGATGAATCAGACTTCAATCGAATCTTACAAAAAAAAAAACAGAACAGGTTCCAAACGAATTGGAATTTATATCCACATCCACTCGCCTTGACTTTACATACATCCATTTCCATTTCCGGAACTCTAGCAGTACACTTTATTCCCAAACAGAAAAGGAAAACGCTTGCGGATCTGGCTCTAATCTTATCTGACGTTCATGAAATCCACACCGTCCATCACGTACAACACTCCTTATTTGCCTTGATCCCAAAAAATAGGCGGATTCAACACTCATATGGGACATCCCAAATAAATTATACTTAAAGCCTCTAAATTCACCTGATATGGTCCATCTGAGTATTGGAATACTGTAATTTTTGAGTAATTCTTTCATCCTGACGAGGCACATCAGATGAATGGACAGAAAAACACCACGGTGAGCCGTATGCAAAATTAATGGTGGGCGTGCCTTGCCAATTTCTCCTATCCTGTGGCCTACGTGAGTTTCCGATTATGGTGATTTTTGGTTGAAATAGTTAATATGACACAACGTGCCAGATGGATGGTGTGGATTTAATGAAAGTTCCAGGCTTCCAGCCATGTGGCTCTCGGTTTGTGGAAAGTAACCCAGTACGTATGTTTGCTTGCCACACTTGCGCCTGTCAGCACGGAGCTCTACGAGAGGCCGCACGTGCCGAATGAAGCATAGAAGGGATCCTATCCGTGTATCAAGTGGGACCCACCATATAGAAGATAAACACCACCCGTGGGTGGGTGCATCATGTGACTAACAGTGTGGATGCGCTACCGACGGGCGGTTGACTAAGGTGCTGTTTGGTAAACTGAAAAATTAAGCTTGAAAATTAATTTAAGTACTGAAAACTTAAAGTACTGAATTTAAGTACTTATAAGAACAGAAAAATATGTTTGGTAATTTATCTGAAAACTACCATTGAAAATTTATCACGACCACAAAAGTTTCGGATCAAGCTAATATTTGTGTTTTCCCTTAATCTAGGTCTTTGTGTCCTTATGAACAGGTTGATGGTAAATAAACATCATGGTGGGCCCTAGTAAGGTTTCAATGGTGGGCATCATTTCTCCATTGCTTTCAGTGGTGTGGTTCACCTAAGGTTTAGACCGATCTCATTTTTTGGCTCATGCTTTAAAATCATCTCTCCAAATGGATAAACTATGTAGATATAATACATACATTATGTTGGGGCTTATAGAATTTGGTGACTTTAAGTACTTGTGTGGGATGGTTTCATGGATGGGAAAGTAAATAAAGAAGAGTAATCTTGACATTTTTAAATGTTAATAGAGATATTTTTGTCAATTCTTATCTAAAAATTTAAAAAGAAACCACTTACCGTATTCAGCTATAAGTTTTAAGTCAAGTTCGCATGACTTAAAATAATCCACTTAATTTAAGTGATTTTTCCAATTAAGCACTTAAATTTTTTTAGTTACCAAACGGTCTGAATTACTAAAATCACTGAAAATATCATTTTTCAGTGATAAGTCGTGAAATTAAGTTTTACCAAACGCACCCTAACAAAAAAAAGAAGGGAGAGTAGCGAGATTTGCTACTTAAGTGACGTTTCCAAGTTCTGTAAGCCCACCATGATGTACGTGTTGTATCCATACTCACCATCTATTTGGAGAAATTATTTTAGGGCATGAGCCAAAGAGTGAGGCAGATCCAAAGCTAAAGTAAACCCACCACAAAAAGCAGTGGGGACTGAACGCCTACCATTAAAAACTTCTTAGGAGCCACATAAGTTTTCGATCAAGCTGATATTTGTGTTTTCCCTTCGTCCATGTCTGTGTTAACTTATGAACAAGTTGGATCTAAAAAAATATCATGGTGGGACCTAGAAAGGTGGGCGTCATTGTCCCATTAGAGCTTTGGATCCGTCTCATTTTTTGGCTCGTACCCTAAAATGATACATACAAATGAATGAATGAACCGTATGGATACAACACATACATCATGATGGGCCCACATAACTTGATGACGTCACTTCGGTAGCGAATCAATCCGCGTCCCACAAGTAACTGTACATGGTGGGTCCACCTGATACACCGATCAGATGTCCGACAAACCCTCTGGGTTGTCACGTGCGGCTGTCCATAGAGGCGAGCGTGGGGGCTAAAAAGAACCTCTAAATGGTGACACCATTTGGGAAATTTCGTTTGCTTCTCCCTTTATTCAGAGAGGAATAAAAAGACAATAAAAGAAAATTACCAATTGGTCCCTCCTTCCACAAGAGGATTTTGTGAAGTGGTTATTCCTGACGCAAGATTCCCACCACTGCTTCAGCATTTTACAAAGATACTTTACAGGGAACTTAAGCCCACTTTTGTTGGGAGTGGATTCCTTCAACCTAGGGTAGCACCTAGTTTGGATAGGCTATGATGTGGCGCCATTTTATTGGTCCGTCATATGCTTATTAAAGAAAGGCCCAACCCAATATTTAATGGACCAATAAAATAGCACCATGATGCAGCCTAACAAAATTCCTCCCCCACTTTGTTACGTAGCTGAGCATCCCTCATTTCATTGCTAGTTGTTTGGTATAAAGAGCCAATTAGGATTTAGGAATCCATAGTGGACCACTTTCTTCTAATTTTTCACAAGTCTCCAGAATGGGACACTAGGTGACCCACCACCTGATTGGTTCACATAGGCGATGGGGCACTTGGATCCAATTGATACACTCTAAAATGACTGTTGTCGGCTGCAAATTCATAAGATAAAAAGAACATTATGGGGACACAAAGGACATCTAATTGCCTGGTGTTTTAAGAAAAAGGTAGAGCCAATCTACTTGCCTAAGGGGTCGTTTGGCACCATCGATTTGGCAGGATTTGAAAGGATTTCAAATCCCATCTGTTTGGCACCATAAAGTAACGGGAGGGTTTCAAATTTTCTCAAAGAGACAGTTTAAAATCTAAAGTGGAAGCTAGGATTATATCTAATCTTCCCATTAATCACATGTGTATAATGTGTGTCACTAGGATACTATTCTATTGAGCACGTGGCCCACTGATGATATCTCATAACAATCAGATTATCAACTGCATCACTAAAATTGCTTCAATAGGATGGTATGTGCAGTCCAAACATTGTCCACATACATCAACAGATAAAATTCGTTGGTTAGTCGCTTGATTGAGATCCTATGTTTGTGGCCCATCTAAGACTTAGAATTTCATCATTTTCGGACAACGTATATACTTCAACAGGCTTATTACAATATTGAGCAGATTAGGCGTTACCCGAGTAGTAGCTTAGTGGGTGTTACCCTTACAGAAGGGCCCATCTTGATCATATATTTTATATCCACTCTGTCCCTCCCTTTTTACAACCCATTTTAGGACATGGTCCAAAAAATTAAGCATATCCAAATTTCAGGTGGACCACACCACAAGAAACAATGATAATTGAACGTTCACCATTAAAAACTTCCCAAAGCCCCCTGTAAGCAAATCCGTAATGTTTATTTGCTGTCCAACCTGCTGATAAGGTCAGCCAAAACTGGATGAAGGGAAAAATTCAAAGATTAACTTGATATAAAACTTCTGTGGCCTACAAGCACTTAATGGTCATTCACCACCTTTTCCAGTTCTGTGGTCCGGTGCATATGAAACACATTCATCAAGGTGGGCCCCACATGGTAAGGGTACCACCCACTAAGCAACCCGGGTAACAGCTAATACACTAATTAGGGATATTAAAGTTGATTTAGTAATTAAATTCAAACCCGCATAGCTACTTTTGGATTACTGAGGATTCCATATCCAGGGTGCCAAACTGTATTTCAAAACCAGGGGGGGTTCCAAATCCACAATCCTAGGGGTTTTAATAAAGAGATGGGTCTTTATTTTGATGATCAATGAGACTTACAGCCCCATTAAAAGCATTGCCAAGGGTTTTAATAAAGAGAGACCTTTATTTCGATGATCAATGATACTTTCTGCCCTGTCAAAAGGGAAATCCACTACTACCATCTGCCTAGCTCTCACTCTTGTTCACCAGTTGAATATCCAAAATGCCTTTTAACACAGTGTTTCAAGTATGTATGATACGCAGCAAGGCCCAGAGATCTCAGGGGCCCTCTAACACATCTTAGCTCTCCGAGTGCAGTGATTGAAAGTTCACATCTACTCAATCCACCCTCCTTTTTTTTAATGGAGGGAGGAATCCACATTTCAAAGGTCCAACATCAATGGAAGTGCACATCCAGGAGGCACTTGAACAAATTGAAAACCTGAGCAAACCCATCATCAGTGGTTGCCATGGAACACACTTGAACAAATTGAAAACCTGAGCAAACCGTACATAATTTTTGGGACACGCATCATCCTGGACCAGAGTTGGCTGAATTTCTGTATCAAATCTCAACACCAAGAACAGAAGATTGTCTCTTCTTATTCTTTGTCAGATCATCTTTCTGAGCTGCATGAATATATTCTTACAGGAATATGGCTCGGCCTACTGCTTTCCCACCACAGCTCCCACAAGAGAAACTCCATCCCTAAGATGCTTTCGGCAGTGGATCACATGGACCATGTCTCCAAACTAAAACCGGATTGATGGGGACCATTGATTACAGTGGGTCCCACTATCCTGCGATCGAACGAACCATGAAAAAAGGCTCAATGGCACATTTCATCATGTTACATATATCCTAGTATTTGTGTGGGGAAAACCTTAAAGACTTGTAGAGGGGTTTGGGGAAGGATTCCCATCTTCCCTATTTAGCTGGTGTCGGAGTCTTCCCCATCTCAACAAGCAATCAAGGATTCTTCAATCCCCTTTCTCCAGGCCGCCCGAACACCAGCTGCTTTTAAGTAGACATGATAGCCCCTCCAGCCATGATATGTTGAAACAACCAAAAACTACCTTAAAAGCCGACACATGAGTTGTAACTAACGGTCTTAATAACAAACATGGTTCAATTGCAACAGGCATTCTCTACCACTGGAAGCAATGGGTTAAAAAAAAAAAAAAAAATCACGACCTGACGCTGACAGCTTTGACTTTGGAGTACCGTTCTTCGAGTTCAAACCACGACTCCAAGCCAACCAGCTGATTGAACTCCTCGAACGTGGCCAGCTTGTGAAGCTGATCTCTGGTGCTTCCATTCTCCTTCAATGTCTTGAGAACGTCGATCATCGCACGGGCAGATGCATAGAGGGTCGTTAGTGGGTGAACGATGATATGGAAGCCCATCTCTTTCAGCTCCTGTGGCGTGTGCAAGGGTGTAACCCCACCTTCGAGCATGTTACAGACCCGGTAACCCCGAGTCTGATGCCCGATTTCCTGGAGCTCGTTGTCGTCCCTTGGTGCCTCCACAAAGCAAGCATCAGCCCCAGCCTGCACATTTGTTTCCAGCTCAGAGATCATGAATTCTCTCACATACCGGGAAAAAAAAAAAAGGAAAAGTAAAAAAGAAAAACAACAAAAATACCGCTCAAATCTTTTTGGGTTTTTTATAATTACACAATAAGAATTCACAAATCCTTAATCACAGGGGTCAGTGATGCTATTCGTTAAAGGCTTGCAATGTCTGCCAAACGCAGACTGAAGCTTTAGTCCACCACAATTAACGAAAAGGGGATGACAATGAGTCCAACTGAGTATCACTGCATTATCACTTTGGGTGTATTTTGCAGACTCAGGTGTTTAATACATCACAATATCCACATCTGCCACATGGTGCCAAATGGCTGCACTTCTGCCATCCTCATTCTGAGGTACATTCAAACAGGCCCTATGTTGGTTTTGGCCATTATCTAAAAGTCTGTCGAGCCAGTGAACTTCTGCCTTTTTTTATGCGCCCCTGTATGGGGTACTGGTGGAAAAGAATTTAACAGGTCTGAAGGCCTTTTTTTTTTTATACACACACCACAATGGGTACTCAAACCCATGACCCTAGTGTTGAACCTCTTGGGAGTCTACCACTAAGCCATGAGTAAGGATAAGTGTTGAAACTCTGAAGGCCTGTTCCTAGATTGGTACGCTATAATTTAGGACATGCATGGGAGTTATGAATCCCAACATTCCTATTTAGTTTCGTGTGGTACACGCGTGGAACTGAGTACATCAGTAATCCTCTACATGCGTTTGGACATCAACTGTCTCCAACAAATTAGGACAATTGATCGTTCAAGACAGTTCGTAATTTAAAAATCTGCTGGGACCGACGCAATGACTCATGGTTCAGTGGCGTACATGTACAACACTGCGTAGATGTGTTTTGTAATCGGATGCATACTATGATTCCAATCACCAGACATGATAATCATGTAATTCATCATGCCCTGACATCCAAATATGGACCCCACCAGTGGATATGTAGAGGGACGATCCAGGCATTTTTACATCCATCCTTCACAAGTGCGGAGTAGGGGATCATACCATAGGTAATTGATTTTCTAAGTCGTATGCGAATTGTCCGGGTGGGATGGGTATTCATCACTGCATGGAGTTGTGTGCATTTGGGTACAAATACAATGACCGGGTGTGGAGATGGGTCAACAACAACACATGCTGACCTATGGCAGTCAAACGGAAGGCAGGTCAAATGTGTACCAAAATGCATTCCTATTTCAAATGTTGCAATGTCTGTGCTGGGGCATGCTTAGTAGAGCACCGAAAGATTTTCTTTTTACCTAGTTGATTTGACATTTACAGCAGTCCAACCGAATGTCTGAAATGGTATTAATCCTACAAATGACAGGGCGTCGAGATTATCAAACAATGTAACCGTCACACATTTACCACTGATGGCGTAAGACAGGTAATGTAATTTATAATCATTATGATTTAACATTTCATTATCGGCATAAGAAACAAACAGGCTCTAAAGATTTACTCCTTTTTCTACTGCTTTATTACTAATTTCTTAAATATTAGATATATATTAATCTAGCAATAGAATGAGGTTTGATGAGCCACATGCAAGTAAGGGAGCCCGTTTACACACCACGCTTCTGTCAAAGACGCACATGTGTGTGCAACCTAATCCATCAACCGGGAGTTCCCGATCATGTAAATGCCCTTATTTGACCCGGATCAAATTCGAAACTAAGGTCCAAAGACCTGATGAGTACCTGGACTGGATTCGATCTGGGTCCAGGTCCTAAAGAATGAAGCCTAGACCCGGCAAGACCTGAACCCAATAAAGTCAGGTATGGGTACTCTAGGACCCAACCCGAACCTGACCCCCTGACAGCCCTAGTTTCTACAGCAGATAGACACATGATAAAAGCACTTAATGAAGTGGTATAAAATTTACAGATTACTGCCCATCAACTGTCACCAAAAGCAGTCGAGAAGATCCCATGCTTACAAACAACCTACAGATTGTAATGACATCGGCAACACCTGCACTATACCACATAAGTTTGAAATGATTAGTGACTCAATCATGCTTCTCAGTCTGTGAACTTGGTTTTAGTCGTCAAGCTCAGTCAGCAAAATATACTTTTAAAAGCTTCTTCTAGAGTTTTTTTCCAATCCAAGATGCAGGCAGGACAAGGATTTGAGTAGAAATGGATTTTTTGAGATGTATACTGTATCCGAGGACACCAGCTGCCACAAGAACCTATCTTCCCCTAATCCCTATTAAGGAAAACCGAATCCTCACTCATTTTACGCTTTCCCTAAGTTCATTTTGTTGGAATTATCCACTTGGCATTCATTTCCTTAACTACGACGACATGATCTACAAAAATGCAGTAGCACATGCCCATCTTCCATAAACCCATTCGTCTAGTTTTCCCATTGATGAGGACACAAGACCATTTAAAGTCTACCAGCAAAGAAAGCGCACGCCACAAGCATCTTCCTTATGGCTAGGCGACTATTGAGGAGCATTGAAGACCCTACACACGTGATTTAACACATTGAAGGCCCCACATTGGGAGGGCATGTGTGTAGGAGGAAGAAGACCTGCTGGACAGTTTTCACTGTCTTCAAGTGCCCGAACATTGCCTGCCTGGCGCCCGAAACTCACTGGATGTTTTTGGACATCTTTGGGCGCCCGACCAGGTGCCCGATCTTCTGCACAATTTATCTTCTTATTCTGTTTTTGCTTAGTTTTTAGGGGTATTTTGGTACTTTTATATTTTCTTATTGGTTATTTAAGAGGGCTAAGCCCTAAAAACGAGATTGTTGTTGATTAATGAAAAGCAAACCTTTGGTTGCCTCCTCTCTCTCTCTCTCTCTCTCTCTCTCTCTCTCATGGAACTTCATCTTCTTCCTTGATCTCATTCTTCTCTTTTCTCCTTGTGCCCCTCCAACTTCTTCCAAATATTCTATCTTCTGTTCTTATCCTTCTAAACCTTGTTTTGTTTATTCCCCACGATCTAAATCTGAAAATTGATCCCAAACCCTAGTTTCTCAGATTTTCGAATCCCTCATCCAAAATTTCCTTGATCTTTCAGATTAGTGATTCCCATTAGACAATTGGGTGATGACCATGCAAGATTGGGAGGTTCCATCCCTCGCCAGATCCAACCTAAGCGACAATTGAACTTCACACTTCAGTGGTTGTGATGGATGGCCCGCTCCATTGCATGTTCCCTTATGATTTTCTTAGTTTATGATGATTGATGCTAGGTTTTATATTATTATTGTCTTTTATGTCCGCTAATTCATGTGTGTTCATGAGCATGCATCATAATTAGGGCATCCTACGTCACCCACCTTTTACCTTCATCCAGTGGTGATATTAAAAAGAGAGCAACCAAGTCTACTAATAGGATGAGAATCATTTACCAGGCACATATCTGAAATTTCAGGCAAAGGCAATAGTGGAAATTTTTATGACCATCTCATGCCAATGAAACTTGAGCCGTTCAACCAACTATACTATATGGTTCAAGCCCATATCTCAACGGTAGACAGCATGTTACAAAATTGAGGTGTTTGAGTTCAATCCCAACTTACCCTGCTGCATGGGGCAAATTGTTTGGAAATTTAGAGGCAACATAAGCAGAGGATGAGCATTGCAGATATGACCATATTGATAAAGATGTATGGGAAGACTTGGAAGATTCATTAGGCCAGGCAAAGCAACCTACAAGCCGATAGGAGATAAAACGATGTAGAGCCAAGTGTATAATTCATCCATGTGCTAAAAAAATATCAGAGAAGGGGCCACTGTTTGCTAAGAAAATAAGGGAAGAAGCCACCAAGTAGACCTGAAAGGAGAACAAGGGGAAGACCTAAAAGGACTCAGGTAGAAGTGGTGAGAAGGGATATGAGAGGTTTGTTAATTTACAGTGAGTAGGCCCAGTAGGGCCTTTGGATAGGAATGATTGTTGAAACAAGATAGGTAAAGCAGACCCCAAATATTTAGGACAACACTATGATGAGGATGGTGTTGTGATGCCGATGAGGATGGAAAAACAATACTTGTATGCTTTCATTCCTAGGAAGCTCTGGAATGCATTGCACACTAGCCAAAGCTTCATATCTGTGTGTGTGCGTGCGCGTGTGTGCGTGCATGTGTGTGTGTGTGTAGATATATAGATATAGGGTTTTGCTAACTTCCCCAGTGCTTTTAAGTGTGTAGTGTCCAATCATTGACCTGGGCTGTTGATTCATTCATACAATTGGGAGAGAGCAATGGTGAAAAAATCACGCCAATTGGATGATCATAGCCCTTTAAATTGGGCCATCTTCTTACAACTGTCCGTTCTTACGAGCCATAAATCACACAGAACCATCACAATCAAAGTGCTACTTTTGGAATCACAGGCAACAAAAAGTTGGATCTATCGATGTCACAAGATGATGTTTGAATTTATTTTGTTTCTCCACTAAATATTGGCCGCCCATTTTCTACACTATTAATTGTATGTTTAGGATCATCCAATCAGCATGACTTCTTTCACCATGGCTTGTTCCCAATTGTAAGAATGAATGAACAGCCCCGATCAGTGATTGGACACTCCACATGTCACTTAAAAGCACTGGGCATGAGTGTAGCTGAGCATTTAAGGAGAGCTCACATGCATATTCATAGGATGAGTGTAGCTGAGCAGTTAAGGATAGCTCACATACATATTCATAGGGTGAGTACAGCTGAGCATTCAAGGATAGCTATAAGACCAGCCATGCTTTATGGGACAGAATGTTGGACAGTTTAAGGAACAACATGTTCATAGGATGAGTGTTACATATGTACCTATATGACAAGTGTAGCTAAGCAATTAAGGATAGGTATAAGACCAGCCATACTTCATGGGACAGAATGTTGGACAGTTAAGATAAAACAGGTTCATAGCATGAGTTTAGCTGAAATGAGGCTGTTGAGATGAAGGCAAGATGAGGAAGATAGAATTGGAAATGAAGCATTATAGGGAACTTAGGAGTAGCACCAATAGGTAATTAAGGGAACATATGTACCTATAGGAAAACTAAACTTAGATGGTTTGGTCATGTGCAACAGAGAACTTCCACAGTTAGGAGAGAGTTGGTACAAGTTGAAGGCTATAAAAGGGCAAGTGGAAGGCCCAAAAGGACATGGGTGAAGGTAGTAAGAAAAGACCTGAGGATCTATGGTCCAACTTGGCCCTTGATAGAGTGGAATGGTGGAAAGGATTCATTTAGCTGACCCCAATTAGTTGGTAGAAGGACCAGAGGATGATGACATGCATACATAACATAGAGTCCTATTGCAAATCCAGTAATAGTCAATATTTCCAACAAGATTACATTCATTTTTGGTGAACCTATATGAAATGGCTGGTGTCCAACTACAGTATCAAGAAAACCTTCAACATTGTTCTTGTTTTGTAAATAGGTAAAGTTGTAGCTTTGGAAGATTTCAGCAAAATCAAAACTTCTTCCAAGACATACTTGTTGCTACATATTTTATGATAACTTATCATAAAATAGAATAGTATTGTCAGGTCCTTAAGTTTGATACCTGTTATTCTTGTAAAATGAAAAGCAAACAGAAATTAGCATCAAGTAATTGTGAGTGGTGATAATTGCATGCTCCTAAAAAGTGATATTTCTGCCACTCAAAAGCTTCAAGGTGTCACTTTCAGGCATCCTTATAGCATTCAAAAATATCACATCCTATCTTGTGTTACGAACTTAAGGATGAATTAGTGAATCTTAAGTTCAAATGAGTTCATAAAGTGGGTGGTGTTTGTAATATCCTATCAGGGGCTCAATTTGATACCTCCATGTAGAGGTTAGCCCGTGAAATGGCATCTGATAGCCCTGTTTTAGCAGATGTCGCGCGAGCATCAGTCCGAGCTACAAGGAAAAAGTCAGCATCCCCAATGGCATCTCTTGCAGAAGCTATCTTAGCAGCATGCTCCTCAGCAGCTATCACCTGAAAAATATAGAAAAAATAACAACAGTGATAATAATAATGTAATAATAACAATAACAAAATACTCATGGAGATCTGAAATCGATCATCACACAGGAATGTATATGGACACATACCGTGCAAGTGTGCATAGCGCACACACATAGATATGTCTATGGTACCAGTAAACAGAACTTGAATTTTAATGCATGCATGCATGAGTTCATAGTATTCTGTTATAAGAACTTCTCTTGCAACATATAACACCCAATGTTCATCTGACCAAGTACAATGGAAAAGAACAAAGTACCTGTTTACCACGCATATGGCCTTGTCGAATGCACATAAAAGGACCCGTGAAAATTTGTCAGCATTATGCAGTCCAAAAGAAAGAAGTGTGAAATAAAAGAAATCATTACCTTTTTCTACCAATATCCTTAGAAGTGAAATATATTAAATGGGAGATGTTAGAGATTGGGTGCTCTCTTACCACACTTCTTTGGCCATGCTTGATCCTGAAATAGAAGAAAAATATTGATGTAAAGAATTATTGCTACAGGACTTCATGATCTTAAATAATGAGGATTTAAAATATTCTAGTGCTCAATTTCATAAAAAGAAAAAAGAAAAAAAATCCCAATGTCTCAAAACATGTATGCTTTACATTGTACCTCAAGAAAGCAACCAGCAGCACCTGCTGCAATCAAATCTCGGACAGTCCTCTGAACGTTGAGAGCATTGCCACCACCAGTATCTAGCAAACATGAAAGAGAAACAATTGATTTAAATACATTTCAGGAAGTTTGAAATTGAGTTTCTTAAATAAACACAATAAAGAAAAGAACTTAAGCAAAGGAAACCTAACAGTAACACATGCAGCATCTTGTCTTAGACCTAAACAAGAAAAGCATAATATAACTTCTGTTGGCATTAACTGACAGCAGTAGAAGCAGGATACTGCTAGTTGCTAAGAATTAATATGTTTTACATCTTGACACCTACGACTATCCACAAAAGGAAAAGAGAGAAAGCCCACATGATTACTTGTAACTTGAGTAAACATATGAAAGTAATGGATTTTGTAACTCAAACCTACTGGGCACCATTAAAAAATCACTGTCACGGAATGCAGGGAACTATGCTGGCGGGGCACCAGCCATAAAACTATTACCAGATCCTTGAACTAAAGATCTATGAAAGCTATTAAACTAAAATGAAATAGCCAGGCATACAAGTATCCTTTTTTTCTTCTAAAAGGAAACTTAGGGCCTGTTTGATTGGAGGTAAATGAAATGAAATTAAATTAAATGCATAGTGATGATTTTTACACATGTTTGATAGAGAGATGGAATTCCACCTCGAAAACCATGCAAATTTCAACCTCTTTTCAAAGCAAAACTCCGTGGGCCCCACCATGATGTATGTGTTATATCCACACCGCTCATTCATCCTTTCAAATCATTTTAGGACATGAGTCCAAAAATGAGACAAATCCAAAAATCAAGTGGACCACACCATAGATAACAGTAGGTTCAATGGTAGACGTAATTATTCTTATTGTGAGCCACTTGAGCTTTGGATCTGCCTCATTTTTTGGCTCATGCCCTAAAATGATTTGGAAAAATGAATGGATGGTGTGGATAAAACACATACATCATGGTGGGGCCCACAGGATTTTGGACAACGTGCATTTCTAAGGAAATAGGAAGGTAAGTAATCATTACTTATTTACATTCATTTCATTTCATTTCTCAGCTATCAAACAGGCAAGCAAAAGCCAAAACAAGACAGACACCAGAGCAACAACTCAAGGGAGTATATAATGAGGAAACCATCAATCCCTTTCGAAGGCAAGCACAAAGTTGTTTAAACCAATGGTCCAATTAACAACCCTTCTTTAGCCTTCTGGAAGATCTAATCACGCATTTCAGCTTTGTTGTAGAACGTCCTCTTTTCATTTCCCTTCCAAATTGGCCAAAGCTCAGCTAACAAAGTAAGAGGTCACAAGATTTTTCTCCTCATTCCAAGCAGCCCCATCACTCATGCCAGGTCTAGAGAAAGACCAAGATCATCCCATGCATTGCTCACACCATCCCAAAAAAAGGTCGACGCGTCTCCCTCCACCAAACAGTTCCTGAAATTCTCAACGCAAAAACAAATGGTCTACTGATTCCTCATTCCAAAAGCAAAGAATACAAATGTTTGTGATGATCATCTTTCTACTCCTCATATGGTCAATGGAAAGTTATTCAATAACAGTAACAATGGTCATGTCGGCCATTACAATACAGTCCATAATGGCCTTTACAGTCCCCATACCCGTTACGGCTTTATAACAGTCAAACCTTTTTTAAAGGAAGAAAATGTATTGGCCCCATATGGCCTTTTTTTTTCTTTTTTCTTTTTTTTCTTTTTCAAAATGGGCGTTACACTATAGAATAACAGATACCACCATTACTATTATGTAACAGCCATTATGAGAGTTATGTAATCGTTTGTGAATCCCATGGTCACTGGTAAGCATCTTATACTTCCCAACAGGCCAGCCAAAGACAACACCCACTACCCAAATAAGCCAAATCGAAGCCATCAGGCCCCCCTATCCTTCCTACAATCCACTGAAAGTAGTGAATAGAACGACTTCACTGAGAAAGTCCCCACCCTATCAAGGTTCCACTTCCATACGTCACTTTCCCTTAATGACAGTTTCCATCTGTTTCCGAAGCCCATGAGGATAAGAAGTTCCTCAATCTCATCTTCATAAAGATTCCTTCAAAATGCTGGCAGCTGCAACACCTGATCCCCATCAATATTGTCGCATTCAGGAACCATAACTTCTTTCTCGAGAGCCGCCCAGTACAGATGATCATAGACTTGATTTAGGGCTCCATCATCACAAAATACATCCTCTCATAATCATGTACACGAACCATCCCCAGTATTGCAAACAGTTGCCTTGGTGAAGTTCTTTAACACCCTGAACACTGTGTTCCACAATCCCAGTGCCTCGTATTGGAATGAAGCTCTACGGTAGCAACCCTTCCAAGTAACCCACATTTACATACCATCCTCAACCCCTAATCTCTAGAGCCATTTCCCTAACATGCAATATTCATGTTACGCACCATCCTAAAGACAGCCCCGAGATGATTTGCATCACATAATAAACGCATATCATCCATAAACTGTAAGTGGAATACTTGAAAACTAAAATTTCCATTCAAAACCACTAAGTAACCCTTCCTTTTTTCTCTGACCTCTTAAATAGAGCTTTGACAACCACAACAAAAGGGTACAGGGATAAAGGGAACCCCTAGTGCTATGCCCGTTCTTCCTCTGATAGCAGCTCTATACACATATGTAAGGTGTTTGATCTCCTGATAGAGAAATCTAAAGATTGACGCCCCACCTGAGCTCCAACCATGCCAAGACCTCTTCAATTGAGACATTGTGCCTGCCTACCGTCATCACTAGACTCCAGGCAAGCTTCTTTTGCATCTCTTCTATAACCAACGATTCCACCTTGACCTCTTTTGTGCCTTTTAGCTCTTTCCCAGGTAAATTTGTTTCTTCTCTTTCTCCTCTTCCTTTCCTAATAGCTTCAATCTCCTTAGCCAGCAAAAAGAAATGCAACCAACCAGCCACCCATAGAATTCAAGGTGGCCCAAGACATGTTGAACTTGAGTAGAAAGTAGTTCCATAAACTACTAGCAAATGGGCAGTGAAGAAATAGATGATTGATAGTCTCCAGATTGGCCATGCATATGATGCATCCATTTGGAAGTACCATTCCCTGTCTTTGAAAGTTATCCACTGTCAATACCCTTTCCCTTCCAACAAGCAACACAAAGACCACTACTTTCGGCGGAGCTCCATAAGTCCAAACATAATTAGTGGGTTTCATAACCTCATCCATTCCATTGTTGTGCAACAATTTATAGAATGACCGCGCGGACAAACAACCAGATCATCGCGAGATGAAGCTACAGTTGCATTTTTCAACATTAGTTGGATCTAGAAACAAGCTATTGATGGATCTCTCTTCTTTAGCTTCCATTTATTCAGTAATAGGTTAGTGTTGAAATGAGACTTTAAAGCTTGCTTATAATAGTGCTGCATAAACTATAAAAAAAATTCATTATTGAATGAAATGGTGATGCAAAACGGTTGTGATAGTGCAACCCTCTGAATAAGGGTAGCAAGGGTCCAGCCAGCCCAATCTATAGGGACTGTGGTAATTAAGACTTATGTTTGGATTTGTTATTAGTATCTTTCCTTGTTGCTTATATTAAATTGCTACTCCACATTACAGGCATTTCAAATATGTGGGCCCACTTTTGTGGCCCACATGATGATTTGGTTTAGCTTAAGAATTGGCTCAAAGATTCATTTAAATGGGCTCCACCCAATGGCATATTTTCTGCCCAGATTTCTTATGTGATTATAAGATTTTGGAACAATTCCATACTCCAAGCTCTATCTGACATGAAAACACAACATCTTACTTGTATGTGACTTACAGGTTGTGCCAAACAGACAGCATGTAAGTGACTTTAACTTGAAAGGTCACTTACAACTTAAAAACTTTACAGGCATCAAACAACCCCTAAATAAATAAACAGATACAGATGCCGCTCCATAACAAGAAGAAAACAGATAACAGAAAACACTAAGATAGAGAGGTCACACCGGCATCGGCGATGATAGGGATGAGAGGAGCTGCAGCACAGACAAAGCGAGCGGTTTCCGCCATTTCCGGAGGCCTGAAAATCAATACATAAATTAAAAAAGAAAAGAAAAAGAAGTCCTATCCAAATGCAGCAAGAAGGATAGTAGAAAGAAGCGGGGTTTTGGGGGGGTGTCATGAGCACAGGGGCTTACGTTAGCAAGCCGAAGTCAGGTTTGCCAAGTAGAGAGGCGGAAAGGGCGTATCCAGAGATGAAACCGGCGCTGAAACCAGACTTCTGGACGATGGCAGCTGAGAGCGCATCGTAGCAGCCGGGCATCAGGACCACGCCCTGCTCCTGTATCAGCCGCTCGATGCGTGTCGGCATCTTTGCCGTTGGATAAATGGTAGCGTTTCGGGTTCTTCTCCGAAATGTCGGGCTGTTATGATAATGGAAGTTCGTTGCGGCTTTCACTGCCATCATTGCCGACGACATTTCAGAGAGAGAGAGAGAGAGAGAGAGAGAGACGTTGTACGTTTTGAGGTGTTGGGACTGTGATTTCGTTCGTTCCATCTTTCGTCGGGCGGAAGAGGTCTAATTCACCCACAGGGCGACACACGTGTCAGATTCGCAGGCGTGCGGTGTGGTGCGTATGAGCTCGGATTAGGTACTTCCCGAGCCTGTCCCGAGCTCAGGACAGGCCTGACGTGGCACATACGTGTCACATTTGTATTGGTGCAGGGAACGTTGTCAGAAAAAACCTGCCATGTAAGCAAGCCTGTCACGGGCGCGACTTGGGTGAGACCCCGGAACCAGCAATGTGGGTGGGATCCTGAATCTGGGCCCACTTTGATGTATTCGTTGTATATCCATGCCGCCCATCTGCTTCTTTAGATTATTTGAGGATGAAGTCCCAAAAATCAAGCACATGCAAATTTTAGGTGGATCACACCACAAGAAACAGTGCCCATTGAACTGCTACCATTAAAAACTTATTCGAGTCCTCCGTAATGTTAATTGACCACTCAATCTGTTGATTAAGTCACGTAGGCAGGTATGAAAGGAAAAAACAAATATCAAGCTTATAGAAAACTTTTGTGGCCCACAAAAGGGTTTTAATGGTCATTAACCAATTTTTCTTATGGTGTGGTTCACCCAAAATTTGCATCTGCTTTATTTTTTTTGTACCATGGCATAAAATAATCCAAAATAGAAGATGAGTGGCATGGATATACAATTAATATAGAGATGGGCTCCTACGGTCAGGGTCCCACCCACATCATTGGTTCTCGGTCTCACCCAAGGCATGCTCGCCTATCACATTCATGTCATGCCTCCTCTCCTTAATGCCCACACATCACGTACTAGCCTATCCTGAGCTCAGGACATGCACGAGTAGTACTTAATCCGCTCTCGGTGCATATCTGATAAGATCTGAGTACCAATTAGATGATCTGTCTAACTATCAGGTTGGGACTTCGATCACCTGGAGCTGAACACGAGCCAAGCTAGCTTGGTTAGCTTGCTCGACTTGGCTTGAACTAGCTCAATTCGGCTTAATTTGAAGGCTAGGTTCAATTCAAGTCCAACAATTTTTTTGAAAGGATTTTTAAGCCAAGCTCAACCTAACTCAAGATCAATTGGCCTCAACTTGATTATAAATAAATGGTACTATGAGGTTGACCTCATGGGAACTTCCCCTGAGGTCGAGTTGTGTAGGCCCCATCGTGGTGTGGATCGGACATCTACCCTATCAGTGAGATGCACCATTCCATGGTGGGCCATGGGCTTAAAAACCAGGTCAATCCATGACTTAGGTGGGCCACACCACATACAACAATTGAGAGGGGTTATTTGCCCATTAAAACCTTCATGATCATTGATTGGGCCCACCGGGATGTGGTTCACAAATCCAGCCCATCTATTGTGTGTGTCCCACTTGGATGAGGGGTTAAACCAAGTTTCAATGGCATCCAAAACTTAGGTTGGCCCCACCAAGTGCCTTTAGATATTTTACGCATGTCTTCACATGATTTTAGATGGCATGGCTTACCTGAGTCCCGTATACACCTGATTTTTAGGATATCCCATGACCTAAAAGGGAAACCCCCCCCCCCCCCCCCCCCCCCCCCCCCCAAGTTTGTGAAAATAATATATATATTTTTTCCAAGCTTGACCCTTAGCTTGAATTCGGCTTGAAAAGCTTGAGCTTAACTCGACTCAAAAGCTCAACTAAACCAAGTTGGGCCTGCCAATCCAACTCAAAGGTTGAGCCGAGCCGAGATCAAGCTAGAATTGCCTACTAGCCTAGCTATGCCCAGCTCCATTTGGTTTGACTCAGTGTACAACTCTATAATTGCCTGCAAAAGGAAGCTACGTGGGTCGTATGGTGATGTTTGTGATAAATGCACCTTATTTTTGGAGGCAGATAGGAATAGTACACTGGGCATTTTTTATTTTTATTTTTCTTCTTTTTTACACATGTACTCACACACCTCACACCATAATGTCCTTTTTATATCATAATGGGTACTAAGAGCTCATGACCCTCTATTAAAACTCTTGTAAGTCTATTACCAAGGCATGAATGATGACCCAACTCATGGCATAAATTAACTCAAATTAAACTGACTAAACTGTGAAACCTTTTATTCTTGGACACTTTTTTCCAAATATAAGACAAACAAATATTTTTCATTTCAACCACCAATGAATATCCAGCAATCTAATAATTAGATAATCATATGAGAGTACTATTTTGCACACGATGCATCTAATAATTAGTTAATTAGATAAAGAGCCATTTTTAATTCATGATCTAACCTGGTACCCATAACTTGGATGCTTTAGTTTGAATTACCCGTGTGCCACGTATGCAAGTTCTACGTAACTTTTGACGGCCTGAGTATCATCCATCACACTCTGCCAGAGTATTCTCATCAAAACTCCCGTAAATCCTGCCTTCCGCCGTACATGTGCGTGGGGATGGCACAGTTAGGCGAGATCATAGCCTCATACCTATCCCATGGCCGCATATGAATGAGAAAGATTGGATGATTAGACCAGATGTCACCAACGGTTCATCTTGAATGTACACGCATTGCCCACCTGATGACTGAGGGGAAGTGGTTGGGCTGGTCGTGCCCAGCGCAATCTGGTCGATATGGGTTAGAGTTGATGTCCCATGGCCCCAGCTGCGCTTGTCAATCGGGTTCCATTAGTCTAGTTATTTTGCCCTTACACCTCTGTTCACCTGATTTGGTGGTAATTGGGTGTATTTCGAATTAAAATAGCTGCTTTTTATGCTTGGCAGCTTTGGATTTGGAGTGAAATGGAATTGAAGGTAGTTTATAAGGTATTTTTTTGGTGTATTTTGAAATTTCAGTAAAAGGCTAAGATTCTAATGCTATACAAAGGAAATGTCTGTTTTTTACCTCCTTTTAAGAGGAGGAGAGTCACACATGTAACAAAGGTTGTTTTAGGCTACTAATCCATTGGACCCATGAGACGTTGATTATACTCCAAAACAACTCAATTATCAATTGCAACACTAAAATCACATTAATAGGATGATTTGAACCATCCAAACATTGGACATCTAAATGAACGATAAAAGACATTGATGAGTCACCTATTTGTGATCCTTGCATTTGTGGCCCACCCAAGGCTTACACACTCTCCTTTTTTGACCAAAGTATATGTTTTATTGGGCTTATTACAATCATTCTATCAAGCATGGCTGTGTGTGTATGTGTGCGCGCGCACACTAATTTGTCTTATGAAAGCCAATTTAGTCAATCTAATCTAAGTCCCGTGAATATATACAGACGAGTTCCAATGCTCTCCAAATATGAACTCCCAAAACAGAAGATTTAGATTCCAATACAGTTCAACTGTAGATAAATGAGGATTTGGAATCACCTTGATTCCAATGTACTTGTGATTCGGATTCCAATGCATTCCAAATCCAAGCTCCCAAATGGGCCCTTAGTTTGGTAGGTGACAATTTTTCCCGACCCGACTCAGGCTTGACCAGAATTTATTAAGCCTGTGAACAACTAACCATGTAGCATGGATTCAGTTTGATGGAGACTGGACACGGATTGGCTAGTGACGCTACCAATTAGCCAATGGTTAGTGGTCGCTAACCGGTCTATGAGCCCCACCACAATGTATGTGTTTCATCGGCATCATTCATCCATTTTTCCAAATCAATTTATGGCATTAGTCTAAAAAAGATAAATCCAAAACTCAAGTAGACAGCGTCACAAAAAACAGAGTTGCTTAAATGCCTACCATGAAAAATTTCTTAGGACCACAAAAGTTTTAGATCAAGTTGATATTTGTTTTTTCCCTTCATCTAAGTTTGTATGACCCAATCAACCGGTTGGATGTCAAATAAATATTACAGTGGGCTGTAGGAGGTTTTTAATGGTGGGCATCCAATCACTAATATTTTATGGTTCTATGATCCAAATGAAATTTATATTTACCTCATTTTTTGTATCAAGCCCTAAAATGATCTTAAAAAAAATGGATAGAAAACATAGATAAAACATATATACCATAGTAGGGCTAACAGAGCACCCACCACTAGCTCAGTGTCACTAACCAAACCCATGTCCATCGGGTCATGACCGTGGACCCACCATGATGCATGTGATGTATATCCTGTTGAGTGTGGAGACAAACCACTCAGATCAGAACATGGTCGAAATTCAGCCATTTTGCTGTTCAGTCCACTGGACTGTTTTGTGAGCAGCCAGGCGCCCGACGGTCAAAGTGACCGGGCGCCCGAAATTCATCTGCTTCATGTTTTTTGTCGCTGGACGGTTTTTGCATTGGCCGGGCGCCCGATGGTCAAAGTGACCAGGCACCCGACCGACCGCGGACCCAAAGTGCGGGTTTCCTATTTTTTGTTCTAATTGCGGTGTTTACTATATAAAGGGGTGTAAACCGGGATTAGACATGGGGATTAGGGCTTCTATACGTCCAAGGTGAGAAAAAGGCGAGAGGATTAGCAAAAGGGCCATCTCTGTGCATGAGAGCATAGGAGAAGGTAAGTGAATTGCTTGTAACTTCGTTTTTCTTCATAGTGAAGTTTGCACCCGTGGTTTTTTACCCTTGTTGGGGTTTTTCCATGTAAATCTCTGTCTTGTGGATTGTTGGTTTGTGTGATTCTTTTCTAATTATTATTTTCTTCCTGTTTATCGTTTGTGGGTGAGACCGGAGATTGGATCTCGGTTCACCGACGTTGTTGGCGTGCTGCGCAACAACTGCTGATTAGCAAAAGGACCATCTCTGTGCATGGGAGCATAGGAGAAGGTAAGTGAATTGCTTGTAACTTCGTTTTTCTTCATAGTGAAGTTTGCACCTGTGGTTTTTTACCCTTGTTGGGGTTTTTCCACGTAAATCTCTGTCTTGTGGATTGTTGGTTTGTGTGATTCTTTTTTAGTTATTATTTTCTTCTTGTTTATCGTTTGTGGGTGAGACCGGAGATTGGATCTCGTTTCACCGGCGTTGTTGGCGTGCTGCGCAACAACTGGTATCAGAGCTATTGGTCTAGTTCAACTGGGAGCGATGGCGGAAGATGGAAAAACTAGAATTGAGAAGTTTGATGGTTCAAACTTTGCCTTCTGGAAGATGCAGATGAAGGATTATCTGTATCAGAAGGACCTCTACATTCCTCTAGAAGGAAAAGAGAAGAAACCAGAGAAGATGACAGATGATGAATGGGCTTTAATGAATCGGAAGGCTTTAGGAACGATCCGACTCTCTTTGTCTAAGAGCGTCGCCTTCAACATATCCAAAGTAAAGATCACAAAAGAATTAATGCAGGCTTTGGCTACAATGTATGAGAAACCCTCGGCATCCAATAAGGTTCATCTTATGAAACGGCTATTTAACATGAAGATGTCAGATGGTGGGGGCGTGGCTGAACATCTAAACAAGTTCAATACAGTCACGAGCCAATTGGAATCCGTTGGCATCACTTTTGATGAGGTCAGGGCTCTATTGATCTTGTCAAGTTTGCCAGACAGTTGGGATGGTTTGGTGATTGCCGTGAGCAATTCTTCAGGATCTACGAAGTTGAAATTCGATGATGTGACCGGTCTAATTCTAAGCGAAGAATCTAGAAGGAAGGCATCAGGAACTTCAGGGGATTCAGGAAATGCTCTAAACGTTGAAGGAATAGGAAGATCTTCAAACAAAAGAGGCAATAAACACGGGCGTTCTAAGTCAAGGAATAAGTCCAAGGGACCGAAAGACAAGGACGGGTGTTGGCATTGCGGGAAGAAGGGGCACAGAAAGCGTGATTGTAGGGCGCTTAAGAAACAAGAAGGAAGCTTTCAAGGTGGGAAGGATTCAGTGAATCTATCTGAGGAGAGTGGCACAAAGGCGTTGATCTTGTCTCTTGATGCGCGTAATGAGTCTTGGGTTATAGACTCGGGTGCTTCGTTTCATGCCACTTCATCAAAAGAAGTTCTTCATGATTATGTCTCGGGTAACTTTGGAAGAGTCTACCTGGGTGATGATGAGCCATGCAGTATTGTTGGCAAAGGAGACGTTCATTTAAGTCAGAAAGACGGAACGGTCTTGAAGCTGAAGGATGTCAGACATGTACCGAGTTTGAGATCGAATCTGATCTCAGTGGGGCAATTGGTCGATACCGGATATGTGACGACATTCACGAGCGATGCATGAAAGGTCACAAAAGGTGCCTTGGTTATATCTTGAGCCAAGAAGGAAGGTACTTTGTATGTGATTTTCGGATCGTATTGTTCACTCGCAGTTGCATCAACTGGAATGAATGGGCAGTTATGGCATCAGAGGTTGGGACATATGAGTGAGAAGGGGATGAAAGTGCTATTGTCAAAGGGGAAGCTACCAGGGTTGAAGGCAATCTATCTAGAATTCTACGAGGACTGCGTGTATGGTAAGCAGAAGAAAGTTAGCTTCAAGAAGACAAGGATTGCATGTATGGCAAGCAGAAGAGAGTAAACTTTAAGAAGACAGGACGCGCTCCAAAGACGCATCTATTGGAGCTTGTACACACTGATGTGTGGGGACCGGCACAGGTATCATCTCTTGGTGGCTCACGTTATTTTGTTTCCTTTATTGATGATGCTAGTAGAAAACTGTGGGTCTACTTCTTAAAACACAAATCAGATGTATTCGATGTATTTAAGAAGGGGAAGGTTATGGTAGAAAATGAGACCGGTAAAACTGTGAAGTGTCTCAGATCGGATAATGGGAGAGAATATTGTGATAAGAGGTTTGAGGAGTATTGTGCAGCAAATGGAATCAAACATCAGAAAATGATTCCAGGGACACCGCAGCAGAACGGTGTGGTCGAGCGCATTAACAGGACCATCCTTGAGCGCGCTAGGAGCATGAGGCTACATGCAGGATTGCCCAAGACCTTTTGGGCAGATGCTGTGAATACTGCCGTATATCTCATCAATAGAAGTCCCTCAGCACCATTGGATGGTGGGCTACCAGAAGAAACATGAACTGGGAAAGAGGTGAACCTTGCACATCTCAGAGTGTTTGGTTGCACTTCTTATGTTCACATTGATGCAGAGCACAGAAACAAGCTGGATGCGAAGTCCAGGAGGTGCACGTTTATAGGCTATGGGCAGAATGATTTTGGCTACCGGTTTTAGGATATTGAGAACAGAAAGATCATCAGAAGCAAGGACGTAGTCTTCAATGAAAATGTGATGCATAAGGACAGTGTGCAGTAAAAGCAGGACAAGGCCGATGAGAAGGAATTCGTAGAGTTGGAAGAGTTACCGGACACAGGTGTTACAGTGCCACAGGATGAGCATGCACAGGAGCATGATGAGGCAGAGCCGCAGACACCGGTTGTGAGGAGGTCTACTCGGAAGAGGAGACCCAAGGTCCGATACTCACCCTCCTTACATTATCTACTGCTGACAGATAATGGTGAGCCAGAGTGTTTTGAAGAGGCGTTACGGTCAGATATGCGGGTTAAGTGGGAGCAAGCCATGGAAGATGAGATGGACTCTCTTGAGTCTAATCGTACGTGGGAGCTAGTCACTCTACCCAAGGGCAAGAAAGCTCTTCATAACAAGTGGGTTTACAGACTGAAGGAGGAGCACGATGGTTCGAAACGGTACAAGGCTAGACTGGTTGTGAAAGGGTTCCAACAAAAGGCAGGTATCGATTTCACAGAGATATTTTCACCTGTGGTGAAGATGTCTACGATTCGCATGGTCTTGAGTATAGTGGCTACAGAGGACTTACATCTAGAGCAGCTAGATGTTAAGACAACCTTTCTTCATGGAGACCTTGAAGAAGAGATATATATGCATCAGCCGACAGGATACGTGGCACCAGGAAATGAGAACAAGGTGTGTAGACTGAAGAAGAGTCTATATGGTCTGAAGCAGGCCCCAAGGCAGTGGTACAAGAAGTTCGACAGTTTCATGTCGGGAAACGGGTATAGGAGATGTCATGCAGACCACTGTTGTTACTTGAAGAAGTTTGATACGTCATATATCATTCTTCTTCTGTATGTTGATGATATTCTTGTGGCCGGATCAAGCATGAAGGACATCTCAGATCTCAAAAGACAACTGCCTAGAGAGTTTGCCATGAAGGATTTAGGAGCTGCAAAACAAATCCTAGGCATGAGGATAAAGCGTGACAGGAAAAACAAGAAGCTGGTTTTGTCACAGGCAGAGTACATAGCCAAGGTACTTGATCGATTCAGCATGGAAGGTGCTAAGCCGGTTAGCGCTCCATTAGCCAACCACTTCAAGCTTTTTAAGGAGCAAGGAGCTAAGACGCAGGAGGAACGGGACTACATGGCTAAAGTCCCTTATGCGTCAGCCATAGAGAGCCTCATGTATGCCATGGTTAGCACGAGGCCAGACATTGCTCAAGCAGTGGGAGTTGTTAGCAGGTACATGAACAACCCTGGGAAGGAACATTAGGAAGCTGTGAAGTGGATCCTCAGATACCTGGTAGGTATTGTGGATGTAGGGCTGTGTTATGGAGGATTGGAAATCAAGCTACAAGGCTACGTCGACTCAGATTTGGCAGGGGATATCGACAGCAGAAGGAGCACTACAGGGTATGTCTTTACCCGGGGTAGTGCTGCAGTCAGTTGGATCTCTCAGTTACAGAAGATAGTATCCATCAGTACAACGGAAGCAGAATATGTTGCAGCTACAGAAGCGTGCAAGGAGATGGTGTGGATGCAAGGTTTTATGGAAGAGTTGGGAAAGAAGCAAGCAGATTGCAAGCTGTACAGTGACAGTCAGAGTGCAATACACTTGGCTAAGAATTCAGCCTTTCATTCAAGGACCAAGCATATTGACATCAGATATCACTTCATACGTTCATTACTGGAAGATGGATCGATTGCTTTGGAGAAGATTCATACAAGTGAGAATCCTGCAGATATGTTGACCAAGGCGATCACACGGGAGAAGCTGAAGCTCTGTTCAGCTTTGGTTGGTCTTCAGGCTTGAAAACTGGGAGGTCGTGCACTCCGGATGTAGAAGACGAAAGATCATGTGGTGATGTGTCTCCAAGTGGGAGATTGTTGAGTGTGGAGACAAACCACTCACATCAGAACATGGTCGGGCGCCCGGACGGTCTGTGGACCGGGCGCCCGAAATTCAGCCATTTTGCTGTTCAGTCCACTGGACTGTTTTGTGAGCAGCCGGGCGCCCGACGATCAAAGTGACCGGGCGCCCGAAATTCATCTGCTTCATGTTTTTTGTCGCTGGACGGTTTTTGCATTGGCCGGGCGCCCGATGGTCAAAGTGACCGGGCGCCCGACCGACCGCGGACCCAAAGTGCGGGTTTCCTATTTTTTGTTCTAATTGCGGGGTTTACTATATAAAGGGGTGTAAACCGAGATTAGACATGGGGATTAGGGCTTCTATACGTCCAAGGTGAGAAAAAGGCGAGAGGATTAGCAAAAGGGCCATCTCTGTGCATGGGAGCATAGGAGAAGGTAAGTGAATTGCTTGTAACTTCGTTTTTCTTCATAGTGAAGTTTGCACCTGTGATTTTTTACCCTTGTTGGGGTTTTTCCACGTAAATCTCTGTCTTGTGGATTGTTGGTTTGTGTGATTCTTTTCTAGTTATTATTTTCTTCTTGTTTATCGTTTGTGGGTGAGACCGGAGATTGGATCTCGGTTCACCGGCGTTGTTGGCGTGCTGCGCAACATATCCACACCGTCCATCCATTTTTGCAATTTATTATAGGGCATATGGGCAAAAATAAAGTAGAACCAAATCTTAGGTGGATCACAGTATGGTGACCATTGAACGCCTACCATTAAAACCTTCCCATGGTCCATCGTAATTTTTATTTTCCATTCAACCTATTGGTAAGTCACACGGACCAGGAGGAAGGTAGAAGACAAATTCCTGGTTAATCCAAAACTTTTGTAGCCCCAAAAAGATTTTAATGATCAGTCACTACTGTTCCCTATGGTGTGGTCCACTAAAGATTTGGATCGATTTCAGTTTTAGGGCTTATTAAGTAAAATGAGTTGGAAAAATGGATGGGAGGTGTAGATATGTATCAACATATACATCGAGGTGGGCCACGGTTAGGTTGGTCAGGTCCCCACCTAACTGAATCGGCGGCCCTATGCACGTGTCGACATGGGCGCAGATTAGGTGAGGCAAGGATAACAGCCAAGTAAGGCCCTGATTGTGGGGCCACCTTGATTTATATATTATATATCCCCACCGTTCATCAGTTTTTTTTTTTTTCTTGGTTTTTGTTTTTTAGGGCATTGTCCAAAAAATGAAGCAGATCCAAATCTCTATAGTGGACTAGACAGTAGGGATTGAATTTCCACCATTAAAAACTTTCGAGAAGCAAAGGTTTCGTATCCCATTGTTATTTGTGTTTTCCCTCCATCCATGTATATGGCACCTTATTAACAAGTTGGATGGCTAAAACCTTAACAATGGTTCATGGGAAGTTTTGAATGTTGTGTACTCAATTACCACTATTCTCATGTCGTGTGGTCTGCTTGAGATCTGGATCTACCTCAATTTTAGGACCAAAGCTAAAATGATTTGGCACACAGGATGAAAAGCTTAGACATCTAACATGTGTTGGAATTGTGGGTCATGTATAGTATAATTTTATCCAGCATGGCAATGCAACATCAGTTTGGGTCAATCACATGGCCATTAGAGTTGAGACCCACGAAGTTGATAAGTGCACGCAATGTTTTATCCCTATCTTACCTAATTCATGCCGGCAGCACACACAGTCACCACCTTCTGGTGGATGTTGTTGGATGGTTGAAACGAATTCATCAACAAGTGTCAATGAATCAAATGTCAGGATTAATTGCCCAACCAATCTGATTTGTGGAGGATGACCCATCTACAGTAAGTCCTGCAATGTGGACGGTTTAAGTTAATGTATGCCACGTGTATAATATCGTAGGCCTGCGTATGGACACCTTGAAACCCTCGGAGCATCAAATAACTTCCCCAGTTGTAAAACATGATTCATGAAAACAAATACTGCCATTGGTTCGTGAACGTATTATGTGAGGGTAAGTTAATTGAATTCCATGCTCCACGATAAACTCGTGATGGAAGAAGCTTGCCTTACTCCGGACAAGGATTGCATACGTGGCTACTGTTCCATGCTATGTGGCCCCCACCAAGATGTATGTGTTTTATCCACCCCGTTCATCCATTTTTCAAGATCATTTTAGGGGGACCCGGATTCGGTAGTGACCCTTCTAGTACTTACCTTGACACTGGTCGTTGATGGAAAAGCTTTGTGGGCCCATCATGATGAATGTATTTTATCTGCACCGTACATCTATTTTGTCAGCTCATTTAAGGGCATGAGCCCAAAAATGTGCCAGATCCACATCTAAGTAAAACACGCACATGTTATATATGATATTAGGGTGATTGTTCCTATGGCGTGGCTACAAAAGTTTTGGATCAAGCTAATATTTGTGTTATCTTTTCATGGGTCTTTGTGTTTTAATCCACAAGTTGAATTGAAAATAAATATTATAGTGTGCCATAAGAAGTTTTCAATGGTGGGAGTTCAATCACTAGTATTTCCTATTGTGTGGCCTACTTAAGATTTGGTTTTGCCTCATTTTTGGGGCCAGGCCTAAATTGATGAGCCAGCAAAAATGGATGGATGTGTGGATAAAACACAAATATCATGGTGGAGCCCACATGGCTTTCGTGGCACCAACTAGCAGAAAAGAGATCCAAATCTCAAGTAGGCTACGCTACCCAAGAAACAATGGTGATTGAATTCCGACCATTGAAAACTAGGTAAGGCCCACTGTAATATTTATTTGACATCTAACCTGTTGATTAAATCCCATAGACCTAGAACAAGGGAAAAGAAATATACCGGCTTGATCTAAAAATTTTGCAGCACCCAACAACTTTTATATGGTAGGCATTCAATCAACATTGTTTATGTGGTGTGGTCTTTTGTATTTGTGTTTTAAAATAAAAGAAAAGGTTTTTGAATATTTTGTTTTCCCTTCAAAATTTGAAAATTGAGTTGCTTTTGTGTTGTGGGTTTAATCCCACGTGAATTCATGTAACTTTTCATGTATATAAGAAGGGTTTTTATTTTTCTTTTGCACTAGAAATAGGAGGCATGTGAATTTGGTCCTATAGGGGCTATGCTATTAGCTATAATCTATGTTAGACCATGCACGCTCACCGAGTTGAATCCGAGCATGTGCATTGCACTAGGCAGTGGCTGTGGGTGCGAGTGTATTTAGACAAGGGTGTTTGTATGTGTACTTGTGGGACTTTATTTTCGTGCAAGAGGATACTTGCACTTGCGCCCTTTCATTTTTGAAACAGAAAAACGGTTGGTCAGTTGGTTGCATTGTTAGGTTTTTATAGGCTAAACCATTTCAAAGGGTACTTATGGCATCATTTTGGAGTTCATATAAAGACTTTCTACTCTCATTTTACACATAACCAAAATCATTTTCTTCCTTCTTAAAAAGTTCTCTCTATTGTTGCTATCTTTAAATAATGTTTTGATACTGAGTTTGTTGCTGAGTCAACCCAATACTTTCGTATTAAACTTCAAGTGGTTCAAGCCCATGCATAGTGAGTCCACCACTGAGACCCGGTCATAGCCAATATTATATCCTGAAGGTTAATTGCTTTGGAAACCTATTACACTTGGGACACTATTCAAGAGAAGCAAATTCAATTTCAAGCCAAGTGACTCACTTCACGCCTCCGCTCAACTCTATAAGTTTCTATCTTATTTTCTTTATTTTCTGCTTTGGATTTCTGTTTCGGTTTTCTCTTTCAGAGTCTGCTTGATTTCAACCTAATATTCCAACATAATTCACTTGATATTTGGATCGCTTCATTTTTTGGTTCATGCTCTAAAATGAGTTGGCAAATGGATGAATAGCCTCCATAAAACACATACATCATGGTGAGACTAGCATAGCACACCAACCAATAGCAATTGGGCACCGGCAGTGTCACTACCAATCCACGTCCGTGTGGCAGAGTAGTCATACTTGTATGAAGAGCGTGACTATTGGCAGATGTGGATGTACCATGTGGATGAAATCAACCTCATCCATCAAGTCCATCAAACCATTATGGTCCTTGATCCTCAACATCATACACTGATCCAAAACGCAGGTGGGCTTCAAAATAGAAATCAGTGTAAAATCTGCCTAAAACTTATACATCCACATGGCATGGTCCACCTAGAATAGCATGACATTTGGTGACTATCTCCATCTTGGTGAAAAGAGTCATGTGAATGGATTGGATGGCATACATAAATTACGGTGGACCCATACACGACTAACGGTGGTTGTTCCATTCCAGCTCTTACGTAAGGTGGGGCCCACCTAAGTTTTAAACCGACTCATTTATTGATTTCCAAGGTGAACATGAGGCAGCACACCTATGAACAGCGTGGATCTGATGCACGTTTTTTTCCAACATGATGCTTGGTTAGTTGTTTGCACGTTCTTGGCTAGAGTGTACATGAGTCAAGTAAGTTTGAAAAACTTGCTCAATTCGTCTCGATTGGAGTCAGATTTTGGGTGCTCGAATGAATTTGAGTTGAGCACTGAGCAAGGCCTCACTCGACTCGGCTCGACTTGAAAAATAGCTCGACTCGACTTGGAGAGTTGATTTGGAGTATAAATACTCTAAAAAAAAAAAACTAACTTATAATCTCATTCCTGCGCGACCGCCCCCCTCTCCCTAACCCTAACCCTAACCCTCTCCCCCCTCTCCCTCTGAGCTCGACGGCCGACCACATCAGCCCCATTCCCTCCCTTCCTCTCTCTCTCTTAGCTCAACGATCGACCACTCCCGAGCTATTGCGATGCTGCCTGTCCGCTCACCCACCTGTCGTTGTGACCTAATCCGTCGCCCTCTGCCTGTCCCCTCGCCCATCAGCCACCCCTCCCTGCTGTGGCACTGCCTATCTGTTAGCCCACCTGGCCGTTGTGACCTGACCCACTTCCCGCTGTTTGTCCGCTTGCCCACCGGCCACCCCGAGCTTCTCTGTCGCCTGACTTGTCCCTCCTTGCTCGTTGACGGTCTGCATTGCCATTTTACTTATCTGGTAAGCTCTATCCGACTATCCCCCTTTGGCTACTGACCGACCTTACATGCTTGATCACTGATTGGTGATTTTTTTAGGGGCGACTAGCTGGACGTTGTCCACTAGTCTAGGGTTGGAAACTCAAACTCGAACTCAACTCGAAAGATTTGAACTCGAACTCAGATCGAAAACTCGAACTCACTCGGCTTGAACTCGAACTCACTCGGTTTGCTGATTGAGCATGTCCATGCTTGACTCGGCCGAGTTGAGTCGAGCAACAAGCATGGTCTGGGTGGTTCAAGTCAACCAACGAGTAGGGCAATACTCGATTCGACTCGACTCGTGTACAACTCTAGTCGTGGCTACGTAATCAGGCTAGTGGATTTCTAGTATAATGGTCCACATTTTCTATAGACGAAATTGCCCTCAATGCCAAGTTTATATGCTGGTGCTTAAAATCATCAGAAATAATGTTTACACCCTGTTATTTTAAGCATGCACCCCCTCTTTTTTCGTGATTAGCATGTTAGTGTGCCACGCCATCACTCTAAACCCAGAGTAGGCGAAAAGTGGCCTGCGAATAAAGGAGCCTGGATCAGGTACTACCTGAGCGAGCCTGTGGAGAGCTCAAGACAGGCTCTACGTGTCACGGATGTTTGCATTGGTGGAGAGCATGTTGTCAGAAGAGATTTGCCATGTCAGCAAGCCAGATACAAACCTGTCAGTAAGCTCTCCACCAATATAGCCTGACATGTACCCGCCATGTCCCTAGCTTTGCATAAGCAGGGGTTATACCTAATCCGAGCTCCGAATAAAGAGAGTATCATGAGATCATCTTTTGGAGGGGGCCATCATTGCTTAACAGACATTTGGTGTGGACGCGGATTGGGCACACCCCCAACAGGACCTAGCTAGAGACGAACGGTCCTGAAAGATGGCTCTGTGGGGCCACCTTGACGTACATGTTTTATCCACTCCATCCATCCATTTTGACAAATAATTTTAGGGCATGAGCCCAAAAGGGAGACAGATGGAAACAGTGGTGACAATGACGGCAGCCATTGAAACCTTCCTGGGGCTGACCATGATGTTTATTTGCCATCCAACATGTTCATGAGGTCACATAGGCTCAGATTATAGGAAAACATAAATATCAGCTTGATCCAAAACTTCTATGACCCCCAAGAGGTTTTCAATGGTAGGCGTTCAATCCCCACTGTTTCCTATGATGTGGTCCACTTGAGCCTTCGATCTGCCTCCTTTTTGGAATCATTCCCTATCTGTCAAAATGGATGGACAGCATGGTAAAACACATACATCAAGGCGGACCACATAGAGCCCCTGCCAGGACCATACCCTCTCTAGCTTGGTCCTACTGGGGTGAGCACCCAATCAGCGTCCATTTGGTGTGTGAATATGTTGGTGGGGCCCAATTAAATGTGATCATGTACCCAATCCATTGCCAGGACCGTCCGTCTCTAGCTAGGTCTTGATTAGTGCTCTCTCTCTCTCTCTCTCTCTCTCTCTCTCTCTCTCATCCTCATCGCATGTGGAGTCCGGGTGAGTGCAATGTTTTACACGTGTGGAAACTAGAGAGGGCCGGGGAAGTTTCTAAGAAATCAGGCAGGGGTCTTCATCCCTCATGTATAAAAATCTTGGTTTTCGTCACCTGAATTATGATTGGATCGATTGAAATTTGAGTTGGTAGTTTGTATTTATGTTTTCAAAGTTCTTCTACTTGTTTTATCATTGTATCAAATTTACTTTTCAATAATGAGCCTACCCCAGTAAGTTCCACAATGTGGACAATTAATTACTTGATTTTATGTATGCCAAATATAAGTTTGGATGGTTATTGGTCTAAACTTATATATAGGTAAGAATGTAATAATTACACTTTTTGAAAATTACATGATTTAACAGTGAGATTTGACTATATCATAACCCTGACTATTTCTATTTTCAAAATTCGGTGGTCCATGATTCGAGTATTATATCAACTTATGATGTTGACTCCATTGACCAATATTAATTTCCTGTGGGCCATTGATTGGATGGTCAGGATTCTCCCATTTGGATCTGTCGATTACACTGATACATGTCGGTGTATTCCAGCACAAGTTGAGTGTCTTAGCCCTGCTGCTTGTATGTTCTGCCATTAGATCAAATACACGACCAGCATCTGCTATATTTTTTAGCCATGATACCCATGGCAAGATCATCTTTTCAGTTAGGATCGTCCATCTAGTGGATTGATAATTGATCCAAGACACACATAAATTAGATGATCCTAGCCATTTAATCAGAGGCCTTCAAATTGATAGTAGGGGAAACAAAAATAGTAAATGATCAACATTTTAAGTGCTGGAAAGTAAAGATAAATGATGTTGCAGTCTGACGGTAAGTATGGTTTTAAAAAACATTATCCATCCATGGTATGGCTCAGTAGTTGGAACGGTTGGGATTGATGGTCAACCCAACCATGTGAAACTTAAAGATGGCTCTACCATATTATGGTTCTTCTTGATCATCTAGTTATTTTTTAGTGCATATGGTGCTCACCTCACTTGTGACCGGTCAAGCATTGCCAATGTACATCTAGGTCCATAGCTCAAGTGGCAGATTGAGTGAAGATAGCTAGCCTCGTTTCAACACTGAGGTCATGGCATCGGGAAGTGGATTAGGTACTACCTGAGGACAGGCTAGTAGGTAGTGTGTGGGAATTGGGGGAGAGGAGGCCTGACATGACTGTGTTAGGCTTGCTGACATGGCAGGTCACCTCTGACAATGTGCCCTGTACCAATACAAATGTGACACATAAGTGCCCACGTCGTAGGGCCTGTCCTGAGCTTGGAACAGGCTCGGGTAGTGCCTAATCCGCTCCCATGGTATTGATTTCCATGGTGGGGGTGGCTAACACCATGATGTGACTAACAGGGTGGGTGTGTGTACTAACAATGGGGTGTGTGAACTAACCCAAAAAAAAAAAAAAAAAAGCATTGCTAATGTACAAATTTCAAGCTTTCATGACGTAGGTTATTGTTAGGATACGTATTAAAAACATTTTGTGGGCCACAGAAGTTTTGGATCAAGCTGATATTTTTATTTGCCTTTCATCAAGATCCTCTTGACATTATCAATGGGTTGGATTGCAAATAAACATTACTAAAACCTTACGATGGGCTCTTTGAAATTTTTAATGGTGAGGCACTCAATCACCACTGTTTCCTTGGTATAGTCCCCCTAAGATTTGGATCTGCATAATTATGAACCCCATCTTAAAATTTGCTGCCGATGGATAGCATGGATGCATAAAAAATCATCCATGTGGGCCCTAGCGTAAGGGTAACACCCAGTACTAAGTTGTTTCCCCGGTAACACCTAATCCACCCCCGCAGCTTTGTCCTCACAAATCTGCCGTGTAAGTAGTAGGAACATGTGAAAATGACTATTTGGGCCCACTATGATGAGTATGTGACATCCATTCTGTGCATCTATTATGTCAACTCATGTTGGGACTAAGGTATTCCAAATTCGTTATACAGTGGCGGTAACAAAAAAAAAAAAAAAAACTCATAATGGTAGTAAGGGAACAAAACATGTTTTTTTTTTCTCTTTTGTTTTATTTATTTATTTATTTATTATTATTTTGAATCTGTAATAACCATTAAGGGATTGTGACAAGCATTACAACCCATATTGTAACCATAACGGTGACCGCAGTTACCGTTGGACGTCAGGAGAAAACCAGGTAGGCCTAAAACAGGAGTGGACCACAACATGGAAAAAGTGGAGATGAGACACCCAATATTGAAATTATTCTAGTATTATTTTCTTTCTGTATGTAGCCTACACTTTTTGAATCGCTGCACGCTTTCTCACTGTCTCTCATTTCCTTTCCCTCCAATTTTCTCCCCTGGTTTTTTTTTTGTTTTTCCTTCCTCTCTCCAAGTGAGTTACGTGTGCCATATACCCTAGCTCAAGTATAGCATACGCCTATGTTTGGTTATTGAAATGGTCATTAATATTATATATTTGGGAGGTCTGCTTGCCCCACACGCACCTAAACACAAGGATCCATGTGCCAACCTTACACATGTAAAGGACATTTGATACGTATACCATGTGGGGCCCAGTCTGTGTAGATCACCTCTCTAAAAGATCAGTCAGGTCAGCCATATCGGGCAAACCACATATACGAGAACATTTGTATAGTCAATAAAAAATTGCAAGTGTTTTCAGACCATCCACTGTTTTCTGATAATTAATGGGCCTGATATTTTTGGCCAGATGATATACAGGATGGCCCCCACCTGATTCTTGCCAGATTGGCAGGAGTGTCCACATGTAGAGGTGCAAGTGGAGGGCTGCATGTGGGGTCTATCAACCCTCTATTTTTAGTTGCAAGGCAAGTTAGTTTCTTATGAGATACCCCTTGAAGGCTACCAAATCATAGAAAAAGAAAGGAAACTAATCTTCCAAAATACAAATACAAATGTAGTTGAAATGGTTAAGAAAACTACATTCCAGAGGAAAGAGATTTGGGATTTGGTCATGTCTAGGAGAGAAAATGGGCCAGGATGGCTTGAGCCCACCCCAACCCAACCCAACCCATCCCTCTCTGGAATCAGTTTGGGCTGAGCCTAGAGTTCACAGACTGGGCCTGCCCTTGGCCTATAATTCTCTAAAGGCCAATGAGAAGACGCGGGGGGCGGCTACCTACATGCATGATGGGCTGGGCTGGGCGTGGACAAAACAGGACCCACCTCAGGGTTGCTAGTTGTATCTTTCCATCATCATCAAATAAATAGTGAGAATGAATTTCAAACACCTGAGAGGGTTTCAAAGCCCTCACAAAAAATGATTCTTGGAGAAATCATTTTCACCTCCTAACGATGTTCACAGCTGATTAATCAATTTGTTAACATTTCACTGATTGGAACTTGACTTAGTATTAAAGAATATTAATCCTATT
Source organism: Liriodendron chinense (assembly GCA_003013855.2). Lineage (NCBI taxonomy): Eukaryota > Viridiplantae > Streptophyta > Magnoliopsida > Magnoliales > Magnoliaceae > Liriodendron > Liriodendron chinense. Next base: position 4,241,242 of record ML058453.1, read on the forward strand.
GCTTGAATTTGGAAGAATCCAACCAAACCTAAATAAAAATAAATAAATAAATAAAACTTGTACAAGAAAATGCCATTTACAAGCTTATTAATTTTCCTTAGTCCCAGTCTATCATCTGACCCCTTCTTTGAGTTTGAAGCAAAGGTACATAATACTTCCAAAAGAAAATAGATTAAGTTAGAAGAGAATGTGATAGTATTTGCAGTCCCTTGATGTGCTTGTTCCATTCATCTTTTTATCCCATGATAGCTAGCTTATTAAGGATTTTACATGATTGATCAGGACCGTCTAATCACCGTGCTACCTCTTGAATGATCCATAGCCCAAAAATTACGCAGATTGGTAGTTCATATCTTATCCAATACCCATTTCTTGGTGGTCTGTGGGAACTCAAAATTTTCAGCTAAACTACTCTTAAGAACTGATCAAGTCCCTTAATTCTAGAAATGTCCTTAAACAATCTTTTATGTATAATTTGAGTAAGACCATCCAAACAACCATTTGACATTTGAGAGTCCACATAAGAACTGGTCAGTTTTCATAGATGTGGGAGGACTCCACACATTCCCTCTGCTCAAGGACTAGATGGCCCACAAGGAGGTGGGTTTCTACAATTGAGTTCGTTTTTGCCTATATCACGACTTAAGATCATCAATATGCGTCACCCCACTTGGGCCAACATGCAAAGATGGTTGGATGATCCAGACCGTCCATGTTTTAGGTGTCAGTCAGACGGATCAAGTAAGAAAATTAGGATTGATGGGTTACTCTTACCATTGATAGGTGTAGCTGAATGTGGACTATTGAAAGGATTCCGTCTGATGGCTCACATTCAACTCAGTAAATCAATGGTCAGGATCATTCATCATTGAGATTATTGGAACACCCCAATCAGAATAGCCACCACAGCCCACAGGATGTGGACGCTTGAAATTTTCCAACCATCTTTGCATGGGGCCCCACAGTGCTCACATGGGCCCACATGCTGGCTTCATCTTGTTATCTAATCAAAGTTAAAAAGAGAAAAAAGAAAAAAGAATAAAAATATGTTGTGTATTCAGGAAGAACAACATAAAGGACCAATGAAATTCCTCTTGGAGTGTAGTCTATGTGGTATCTCATGGATGAAATGCTTCATTCACATTAGTAGAATGACTTGGTTTCTTGTCATGGTCCTCTTAATTTTCAGCTCTCTTGAACCTATTAAGATCACTCAACCAGACACATGTATTTATTTAAGCAAGCATGCATGTATGTAATCAATATTCAATAGGATATGAAGCCAACTGACATACAAACTAAGAAAACCCATGCAATCCTCACACTTTCGTCTCCTGCTACTATCATCACACGTGTACTAAATGCAAAGATTGTGTGAAGATTGTATTCTATATATATGACTAGCCAAGAAGCAAAAAGATGAAGATCATCTCTATGATGGTGAATTAAAATGATGCCAGCTTACTACATCGATCATCATTTCAATGTCTTGATGAAACCTCCACATATGTAGAACCATGGAGAAAAAAGAGGACCACTAAAAAGGATATACAAAATAGAGTTTTATTGATCAAGATGAGATTCCCACACCAAGGAAGTCTATGAATGGAACATCCTTTTGTTTTAAGGACTCTTCTCCATGTTCTTGTTGATTATTCATTCTACTTTTCGGAAAAGTGGCAGAATTATCCCCAAATCTTACTATATCTCCCTTAATCATGGCCTCATTAGCACAACCGTCACCTAAACTAGAGTACCCAACTGGATTAGATACAATCCTTTTATAGATAGGCTGCCCTTGTGCCCCACTGAGGTTCCGATATCCACCGTACATGGACGAATCAACGTAGTAGTGGCGAAGAGACGGTTCGGAACTTTGGGAGCTCTCTAGAATGCAATAATTAGAATTTGAACCTAAGTAGTCCCTTCTCCCACCACCGAAAGCATCCCAAGATGGTGGTGCGGTTGAGGAGGAAAAAGCCCAAGAAGTCGACGAATTCGAAATAGAGAATTGCCCATCTTTGGGTTGGTTTTGGAAATCAAAGAGCCTGCTGGTATCAAACTGGTACCGCTTCGAGCTGTTGTCTTCTTGGGTTCTTGAAGACACAGTGAAGAATCCATTGATGCTGGTGTCTGTATTACTAAGAAGATGGTGTTGGCAACTTCTCTTTCCAAAGAGTCTGGACCGTTCTCTATGCCGTCTAGCCATTATAACATGCCAATGATTCTTGACGGCGTTATCGGTTCTACCAGGGAAAAGCCGGGCGATGAGGGCCCACTTGTTTCCATGAACACGGTGGGCTGCAAGGAGCCTCTCTTCCTCTTCTTCTGTGAATGGCCTTCTGTTGATTCTAGGATCAAGTTGGTTAAACCACCTCAATCTACAGCTCTTTCCTACAAGAAAGGATGATGGGAGAAAGATCCATTTCTTAGAATTCCTTATAATTCAAGAAAAGTAGAGACAGAAAGAGAGAGAGAGAGAGAGAGAGAGAGAGAGAGAGAGAGAGATCACCATCATGCCTCACCTGATCTCCCTTGTAGTTTCTCAGCAATTGAATTCCAGTTCTGGGGTCCATACTGTTCTACAAGCTGCCGGAGTTTCTCATCTTCGGCGGGCCTCCAGTGACCTCGTGGGCAGTTCTTTGTGTCATCGGCACCTACCTCGGATTTCTCCATTAGCTGTTGAGCTTTAGAGGTTTGGAAGCTGAGAATTCTCTTGCATGAAGGAATAAGAAGGAGAAGAAAAAAGGAAGAGAAATGAGGTGGGGTTGGCCTAGGGTTAGGGTTGTAGTTATGGATGAGAAGTCACTTTTGTTGGTTTTACACGATACGACGAGTGTATATATGTGTACTTCTTAAGTTTTGCGTGTTTGGCCATTGCATCAAAACCCTCTCTTTCAAATACCACCTATTTTCGTAACTTCCTTAACAATATTCTAACATCTTTCTCTCTCTCTCTCTCTCTCTCTCTCTTCCAACATCTTTCTCTCTTGTATATGTAGGTATGCATGCATGTGTTATATATATACATGTGTGTATGTTATCATACCCAACCTCTCCAAACCTTTTGAATGACACGTGGGACGCCGGATCATCGATCAGGATGGTTCATTCAATAATACTAAAAGGATCAAGCCATGGCGAAAAAATTGTGCTGATCGGATGATCCTAACCCTTTGAATAGTGCTAATTTATCATAACCATCCATTGTTTACAAGTGATAGATCACATGGTTAGAATCATCAAACCAAAGTGCTGATTTTGGAATCATAAGAAATACACAGTGGGATTTTTCTTAGAGATGTTCAAGATGATAACCGGAGCTATTTGTTTCCTCGCTTAATATTGGCCATCCATTTTCCATGCTATTGATGGGATGCTTAGAATCATTAGATTGGCATATTTTTACATCATGGGTAGCTAGCTACTTAGTTGTATGAATGACTTAATGGCTCAGATTGATGATGGGTCACCCCATGTGCTATTTAAAAGCTTGGGGACGTTGTGGGAATGGTAGCAAAACCCACGTAATGCAAATACTTTCACCCTACTCTAGTGAATCATTTGTAGGCCTCACAGTGATATCGTTTTGACCACATCCACTCCAATCATCATATGCTTCACTTCTCCTTAATTTGGAAATGGGACCAAAAACCACATTGATCCATGACTCAAGTGAGCTACACAGGACAGGGAAACTGTTGAGGAAGGACTCACACCCTTGATCTCATGGAGGCCCACCGCATTGTGCATATATATGCCATCTAATCCATTCACATGAAGAATCTTCCCTAGATGAAGGGGTCCTATGGCCATCAGGCCGACATTCCGGTGGGCCCTATTGAAGATTTATGCTGGGTTTCCCCTTCTAAATTTTTCCTACTGCGCAGCCCACCTCAGTTTTGGATCGTGCTGATTTTTGAGCCCCTGGTCAAATGAGATGGGGCGCATTTGATGGATGGGCTGGATGTCATCAGCACATCAAGTTGAGACCCATACGAAACATTTTCACCATAATTACAGTGAAATCGTTTGCATGTAATTATATATATGGGAGATGATTAAATGCAAACATTGTCATCCCAATTGTGGTGCAAACGACCTTTGTGGGCCCCACCATGATATGTTGATGAAATCCGCTCCAACCATCATGCATGACCTCCAATGCTTGGGCATAGGCCCAGAAATCATGCCAATCCATTACTCAGGTGGGACACAATATAGGGAATACCTAGAGAGGCATGTTCCCCTTCTCCAGATCGTTCTTGCTCATGTGGCCTACCTGAGTCATGAATTAGCCTACTTTCTGGGTCCATGGTCAAACGAGGAATGTGAAATGATGACACAGAGTGGCTTACCATGCAATCAAGTTCTGTGCGCCCCACTGTGGATCATCTATGATATCCAACCCATCCATCACATGCTTCCCATCACATTAGCCCTAGGATCCAAAAATCAGTTCAGCCTTTGGGTCAGGAGAGAGACATAAAGGGAAACAATTGGCTGGGGACGCCCAAACTTAGTTTTGTTTGGGGTCTACCACGCTGTACATATGAAATTTTGACCATGCAGGCCTTTCATCTAGCCTGGATGAAGGGGCACACCCAAAAGTGAGCCATTTTGCAGCTAGCTCATGTGGGCCCAATGCAAATCAAGGGTGTGGCCCACCTGATTCACACATTGGCTTGATTTTTAGACCTAGGCCTGCTAATTTACGGGAATGCATATGATGGATGATTTGGATGCCATGCATGCATCACGGTGGGGCCCACAAATATCGGCTGCATTGTAAACCCCACCATCCCATTTACTCTATATAATCATTCTTATATATGTGTGTGTATAAACGTTTATCCATATGAGTGACCTTGCTTTCGTGATATATATTAATATAATACGTCTTCCAACTATCTGAATTTTCCTATACGTAGCTTGTCGATTTGCATGGCTACTAAAGTAATATAATAATGTTATGGGAGACTATTTGCACCCGCATTGATAATGGCATCTTTCTTTCTATTTTTGTTTTTTCTTTTTTACTTGCGAAGTGGTCCAATGCTCTTGTGGAATTAAAAGGGGAGATGTTGATCGTCAAACCAATCGATGGAATGGCCATTTGGTTCATCCAACTCTTCCTATGCCAACCCAAAAAAATAAAATAAAATTTAAAATAAAAATAACCATTTGATCAGTGGCCTAGAAAATAGAAGGTCAAGATCATATCAAGGAAATCCTTAGTGGGCACCAACTCTTTGTTATATTGTTCAAAAGAATCACTTGTGAGTAGACAGTCCTAACCGTCCATCCATGGGTTGGAAAATGGATGGCTCTGAAAAACTTTTGGAAGGTTAGGATCTCTATTAAGCTCATGATCTACCCAATGGACCGAGGATCCAGATCGACTGATTGGACATTTCATGTGTCCCAGTGCAGCTCATACACCCATTCCAGCATGATTTAAAGTGGCATCAGAGGACCACAGGATCATGTGTCAATGTTACTGTAAAAACAGGTCCATGATGCAACCAACCAACATGCTATTTTTAATGAGTGGGATTTTCTTGCTTTGGACAAGTAGTTTATCTAACAGCTGAGAGTAGGCAAGCTTCTATTAATTACTGTAAAATAAGGGTTGGTAAATTCATTGTTTTCAAACACTCTTTTGGTATCTGATTTTTGTATACAAACAGTTAGTTTTTATAGCTATTCTACTTGTGGTGATATCGATTGCAACTTTGAAAAGGCTGCTCGTGCTTTTGCGTTGGACGATATTGCCCTCGTCAAACATCAGAATTTCCCTCTAAAATGAAGAGGTTTGCTTAAATACATCTGGATGTTTTCAATACCATACGTCGGGACTCGAGTCATTGGATTTGGGTCTTTTTCAGTGACATAAACTGTTTATTTCGTAAGGCTTCACTTGGATGGGTGATGCCTGAAATAACTCTCAGATTGAATATTTTAAATCCAATGATTATTTAAAGGTTATGGTGACCGTTCATTTTCTAAGCAAAAGGGTCAAATAATCAAAGGGTTAAAAGATTTTAATTTTGAGCTTTTATTTGATGTCTTTCTGCTGTATCTAAAGTTAGACTTGTCAGATAAACGGTTTGGATTATTTGAAGATGACCTAGATTCAAAGTCTGAAGTCTCGATGCATCACATTGCAATGCATTTGAGCAAAACTTTTGGAATGAATAAATTTTCACATTTTAAGTGAGTGGGAGAGTAATTTTTATACTCCGGCGCAGTATGATGGATGATATGCAGGCACTAGAAATTACTAGAAAATTGTATATATGAAATACAAGTAACTCCAATTACACTGTCAAAATTAGAGGTCAAAATTATGAGAAATGGATTGCGAAAGCCTTTTAGAAGAACTTCTTCCAAAAATTGGCAAATCTAAAACTCAAATGAGCCACGTGGTAGACATGGAATGCCTACCATTGAAAAATTCAAGGGGCCACAAAAGTTTTAGATTGAGCTAATTATTGTGAAAATATTGATGGGGCCACAAAAGCTTTGGATGAGGCTAATTTTTGTGTTTTCAGCTCAATCACAATAGGAATATCTCTTCTTCTTTTTTTTCTCTTTTTTTTTTACACACGCACTCACACACCAACGCATTCACACCACAATGACTTTTTTTATACTACAATGGCTATTTGAAGGAAGATTCAGCGGAAAGTAAATTCATGCATGATGTATCACAAACTTTTCTTTTATTTATTTATTTATTTTTTCTTTAAACACACTCACCCCAACAATGGATTTCTCATACCACCATGGGTACTGGAACCCATGACCCCCTGTTGAAACTCTTGTGAGTCTACAATTGAGGCATGAGTAAGTTTGTGAGTATCACAAACTTAAAGTTTACATAAGTGATTATCTGATTGTCGTACTAGTGGATTTATTGGATGGTTAAAAATGAATATTATCTAATGGTCCTGTTCGGTGAACAAGTGTCCATGAATAAGAGGTTAGGATTGCTCAATGAAATTTATCTTGTTTCGATAGGCCACAATGGTTTTGACAATTTGTTTAGTTTAATTTTAGTTAATATACGTAGTGTGTGTAAATTTTTTAGTTTACTTTTAGTTAACATATGTAGTGTATACAATTTTTTAGTACTGCGTATCAAGCATCATGCGCTGCCAGAGTATCATATGGACGAAAGAGGGGGTTCTCAGTTTACCAACTGTAGTCCCAGTTCGATTTCACCTCTGCCGCGACTGAGGATCCATCCTGTGTCGCTACACATTGGGCCCCATGCTGAATGGTCTGACGTTCCTTACTTTACATGTGGATTCTTATGCTATAAGGGCTACTTTAAGAAACTTAGGTGAATGGATGATTGTTGCTGTTGTATCTGTGGATGAATTTATGGCCCGTTTGGGAGCTTGGATTTGGAATGCATTAGAATCCAAATCACATTTATATTGGAATCAAGGTGATTCCAAATTCTCATTTGTGTTTGGTTGAAATTCATGGAATCCAAATCTTCTAATTGGGAGCTTGTATTAGGAAGGAATTGAAATTCTTCAATGTTTTCATAGGACTTAGATTTGGTCAACCAAATTAGCTTCCATATACCAAATTAGTAGAGCTGGAAGTTTGATCGTTTGAATTGACTCGGATTGACTCGATAAAACTTTTTTCAAACAGAAAATCTTCGTGTTCGTACTTTGTTCAAAACACACAAGGTTTGCTCGAAAAAAATTCACGTCGATTTCAATCATAGCCCTATTTGACTCAACTTAAATATTGATCGACTCGACTCGTTTATTCGACCCGATCATATATATATATATATATATATATATATATATATAAGAGAGAGAGAGAGAGAGGGAGAGAGAGAGAAGGTTGGATGGCAAATAAACATGACTGTGGGCCTTATAAAGGTTTCAATGGTGGACATCATTCTCCTCACCATTTCTTGTGATGTGGTCCACTTGAGCTTTGTATCTGCCTCATTTTTTGTTAGTTAAAAAGTTTAAACCTTGTGATTTATCATTTGTGATATGTAATTTCTGAACAAATTGATATTCACTATTCAATAGTAGAAAAAATATTTTCAAATGAAAAATGTGAAATTATTTGAATTTGTTCGAACTCGTTAAAATTGTCCAAAATTCATATGTTCGAACATAACTGGCCAGACCAAACCGAATTTGAACAGAACCACCCTATTCAAATGTTTGCTCTAACATTGTTCAAACAGACCCACTCAAGCAGCCGAACAATTTGATGTATTCCATGTTCGACTTGGATCGCATCGTTACCCACCTCTACAAATTAGTATATATATGTCATAATTGATAGAATGATGGTAATAAACCCATTAAAATATATACTTTACAAAAAAAAAAAAAAAAAGAAGAAGAAGAAGAGGAAATTCTGAACTATGGGATGGGTGACAAATGCAAGAATCATAAGTAGGCAACTCATCAATATTTTTTATTCATTCGTTTAGATGTCAAATGCTTGGATGGTTCAGATTATTTTATTAATGTGATTTTTAGTATTGTAGTTGATAATTAATTAGATTGTTTTAGGGCATGTTGGATAGTTAAAAAATGAAAGTAATTGAATGTAAATAAGTAATGATTACTTACCTTTGGATGCATGTTCTCCCAAAATGTCTCACATTCGTGTTATCGTGTTATATATTACAATCCTATGGGCCCCATCATGATGTATGTGTAATATCAACACCATCCATTCATTTGTACATATCATTTTAGGGCATGAGCTTAAAAATGAGGCAAATCTAAATGTCAAGTGGTCCACAACAAGGATAATTATGTCTACCATTGAACTTACTATTATCTGTAGTGTGGTTCACTTGATCTTTGGATCGGATCTCATTTTTGGGCTCAAGTCCTAAAAAATCATTTGAAAGGATGAATGAGCGGTGTAGATATAGCACATAGTTTTACATTAAAAGGGTTGAAATTTACATCATTTTCATCCCTTCCTTTCAAACAGGTGTAAAAATCATCATTATACTTTTACTTTCATTTACCTCCAATTAAACAGGTTTTTAAGGTTTTATTTGTGTGCCATGTGTCGAATGAATTAGTGGCCTAAAAGCACATTACTACATGTGTGACTCTCTTGCCATTTCATTGAGGCAAAAATAAAAAAAGATAAAAGAAAAGAAAAGAAAAGAAAGGCACTTTCAGCATTTTGCTTAAATTTCAAAACACCCTAAAAAGATAGAATTTAAATACCTTCTAATCCATTTACCACTAAATTTAAGGCTGCCAAACACAAAAAAGTAGATACTTCGATTTGAAATATACTCATTTACTACCAAATCCAAGGTGCCAACTAGGGCGTAAGAACAATGAAAGGGCGGTTTTCAATGGCTGGCATTTAACTCTAAAAATCAATAGTAGAATCAGCAGTAAAGGGTCACTATGAGACAATAGCTTACTTATGATGGTAATGAGAAAATGGATGGTTCAAATTGTCGGATCATCTCGGCATGCAAACCCCAGTGGGTGGTGACATGCGAGATCCTGTGTCGCGAAGGAGGCAAAAACGAACTTTTCTAGTCACTCGATCTACGCGCTGGCATACGTGTGCATGATGTGATCCGTCCATCAGGTGCTCACTACTGTGTGGATTGCCTGGTCCAAAATCAGGCTGGATGGCTAAAAAACATTTCTTTTTCCATTTGTTGTGTACAGTACTGTGACCCACCTGATGAGTGGCCAGCCTGATTTTTATCCATTCTTCTACGTGGTTGAGCCCTCCTGATGGATGGATGGATGTGGACTTTCACAATACATGCCAGCCAGTGGATGGTTTCGGCTATTGAAGCTTGTGGGATTAGTAAACATCTAATCAGATAAAGTAAGCTGGCTCAGGCTTCCAATCCATCCCTACATTCTAACTAACGTTCCGGCCGTGTGAATAGTGCACACGAGCAGGAGTCCCAAGCCAAACATTAGATGGGCCACTGAAGAAGCTACCTGATGCGGGGCATGGCTTCGGTGGATCCCTAACCGTGGGGCCCACCTTGATGTACTTAACTTAAATCCACACCGTCCATACGTTTTAGAAGATCATTTTAGGGCATAATCTATAAAATTAAGTAGATCCAAATCTCAGGTAGACCTAGAAATAGTGGTGATTGAATACCCAATATTAAAAACTTCTCGGGGGCCACCGGAATGTCTAGTTGCCATCCAACCTGTTGATAAGGTCGCAAATACCTAGAAAAGGTATCACACAAATATCATCTTGATCCAGTGGCCCACGAGAAGTTTTTAATGGTCCATCACCACTGTTTCCTGTGGTGTGGTCCACCTGAGATTTGGATCTTCTTCTGAGCTTTCAAAACAGATAGACGTCGTGGATTTAAGGCACATACATCACGGTGGACCCCACAGTCAGGGATCCACCCACCTCGGTGGATCCGGGAACCCACCGAAGCCGCACCCCCTGATGGGATAGCCAGATTGGTTAGACAGTCCTAATCAATTCATTACAGGAAAAACGAATGGGTAAAAGTGATATTTAGCTTATGGTTAACAACTATGACTAAATCCAGAGCTTTCTATTGTCTAAATAATCTAATTTTTGGAATATAACACATATCTCGTGGGCCCAACTTGATGAATGGATCTGATCTGTACAAATGTACCCCGATCACACCTCTTCAGGCGTTTAGTGTTGGCAAACCCCTCTGATAAAAAAACACGTGTTTCTTACTTTATGAAATTCGAGTCTATCTTTCGGCTGTATTTGCAGCAGACTCTTTTGAATTGGGCTCTTGGAATTTAAGCTTTAGCTGTGGAAAAAGACTGGTACTCTTACAGACTATGACAGTCTATACTCGTGCATAAAATTACTGTACACACATCGTTCATATAACTCAATCCAAGCCTTTCAAATAGTGGGGTCGACTGTAATAGACGATATCCCCAAAACAACTCAATGACTGTCAGATTGGCGAGGAACATATAACTCAATCCAAGCCTTTCAAATAGTGGGGTCGACTGTAATAGACGATAACCCCAAAACAACTCAATGACTGTCAGATTGGCGAGGAACATAAATGTAATGTTAAACGTGAGAAGTCATCGAGTGGTCCAAAGTCAATGAAAAGTATCTGTTAATACGGTTAATCCATTTAAAAAATGATTTTATTTTGGGATAAATTCCACAGTGACAGTTGAGCCAATGGTTTGAACGGTTTGGATTATAGGGGAATGATCATGAAGTTCAAATGAACCTGAGTGCCCATCCGTTCGAGCTTCCGTTGGATCACTGTGATTTTTAGGATACATCCAAACCGTCCTTCAGATGTGGTCCCTCAATTTCACAACACACACAACACAAAAATCAGGTGGCAACACCACAGGAAAAAGTGTAAAATCATGCCTAAAACCGTAAATTCAAGTGGTGTCGTCTACCTAAGCTATTTAATGGCCTCGAATTTGGGCTGTCTCTTCATCCTGGTGAGGAATGTAAGATGAACGGATTGGATGGCATATGCAAAGCTATTTGAGCCTCTAACATAATCTGGAAGTTTCTAGGTAGGGCGCCACCCTCCCCGTTGCTCTCCGTCGGTCCATTCGGTGTCCTCTACCTGGATTTTGGATTAGGCTGATTTTTGGTGTGTGCAAGGGTGAGGGAGTGGGTTCATTTGATGAATGGTTTGGATGAAACGACCCATTACAATGTGTGTACCAAACAGCTGAAACGTATGGAGCTAGCTCACATACCTTTGAGCGTATGTTCATCATTCCGTGGATTACGGTTACGTGTATGCATGCATGTATGTATTGGCAGAATGCTGCTCTTTGGATATGTGATGTTAACTCGACCAATGATTTGGACGGTTTGGATTATTTCATCTCACTGATTAAAATAAAAAGCTGGTGGGTATTACCGTTTGATCCACATTAATATATATATACTATTATTAGTTACTTAGAGTTTAGAGATTAATATCCACACGCATGCATGCATGAGACATACTCCAATGTTACATCCAATATTTTTACGTGGTGCACACGTGTACAAGATCCTGACCTTTCATATTTGGGCCATATCGTGGGCAATGTCTATGCAAGAAATAACATTGATCGGGTTGATCCTAGCCAATGGTTGGAGACTCTTGTTTATACGTGGCCGGGATTGAGTGCTTGTATGAGATCAAATCTTTCCATCAGGTGGGCCACACTGTTTACATTTTCTGGCCTAAAAAATCATGCTATTTCATACCTTAGCCGGGCCACAGACTCCAAAACAAAATGGACGGATATAAAAACTTTTGTAACCATCAATTTATTTTGTACATTATGGCCCACCTGAGAAGTGAACAACCTTATTTCAGAAGCAGAATTATTTTCCAACAAGATGGAAAGCTCAGATCTTACAGAAATGTATATCGGCACGTGTGTTGGCATGCATGTGGATGGACAGGGCACCACATGCGTGTGGAATCAGCAACCTATACGTGCGTGTATATCGTGCTAATCTCCGTTCTTCCTTTTTCACATGGTATATTTTAATTCCACGGAAAAATAACAAGAAAAGGAAAAAATCAACCTCACAAGTTCTTATTGGCCACCTACATGCCTTGCTACCGGGGCATTAGGAGGAAGAGAGCTGATAACCTACATGCAAATGCACCACAGCTTGTGGTGCCGCATCATCTTTCCAGCTTACATGCGACTCGTGTCTTTAAATCCGTACCGTTAGAACTTTAGGACCCACCATTAAGACCATCTTTGTCAAAGATTAGAATGGTAGACTCACTAGGTGGGCCACAACTGTATATCACCGTTGGTTTTTTATTGATTCCAACGTGTGGCCCATATGATGAGAGGGCTAGCCTTATTTTGTGCCAGGCGATCTCCATGTTGATGGGCCTACTTTTTATGATACGGAAGTACCACAAGTATGACATCAAAGGCTGTGATGTGGTTGCCTGCCAAGAGAAAATATGGGTAGCCCGTCTCTCTTGGTTTACTTCCATGTAGATGGACCGTCAATAAGGAAAATGAAAAACAAAAAATAATTTTTGAAAAAATATTTCTCTATCAATAGGGATTTTTTGCCATACTCCTAATCAAAACCCCCCAAACCCTTCCTCGTCACATCTTAATATGGTGATAGGGTCCAATGCACTTTTGCCACAAAGTACTAAATAGTGGCTACTCCTTGGGTCCACGTGGCCCAGCAATCCATGTTGTTAAAATCATACTTCACGGCGTGAATGGACGTTGTGCAATAAATCAAACCGATCAGATGATCTTAATTGTCTTTATTATTCCTTGAATTTGGACAACTGGCCTTTTATTTCTAACCATCCATTTGATGGCCACCAATTAAGACAGTCCATCGATTTGATTTACAGATCATGCTGTATTAACAACACGGCCTGCAAGTTTGAGGATCTGGATTGTTATGGATGTATGCCACGTGTCCGATATCTGAGTTGCCACAGTTTAATATTTAATGGAAAACGCACAATAAAGTCTAGCACCTTAATCTGCATCTTGTTATTTTCTCCTTTTAGTCCCCTCATCTGTACATGTAACATTCTTTAATACAGTTAGGAGCGCATAGACTATCATTCATCAACCCTATTTTAAAATGAGGAAAAGTACGGTGCATCAACCGTACATCAAGCTATTGGTGTAACATAAGCTCGATCCACCGTTCAATTAGTTCACATACCTCCTGGATGGGCCCTAACTACCAAAAATCACAGAGTCCATAACTCTGACCTTATTGGGAATGGAATCTTTTGTGGGCCATTGACCATTAGTGTTTCTAACCGTCCAAAAATAGGCAACCAATCGTGGTCCAAAAAATCATCATTTTTGCTTCACTGTTCATTTATGGCTCATCCAACAGGCAGCCTACTGATTTAACAGTCCTGATCACAGGCATGCACGCTGATTGGACGGTAAATATGGTTTTAAATATGGGATACTAGTTTATAATGTACGGCTAGGATAATACCTCTTAAAAAATAATCTTATTATATTAAAATTATAATAATAATTACCCAACACGTGTGGCACGCATACCGTCAATCCTAACAGCGGTCGGCAACGTGTCATGCTAATTAACTAACATTGTAATACAAGATTAGCTGAAAATAATTTTTTTATATTTCTATAAGAATCAAATACAATATTTTAAACATTGCTTCTAGTTTTGCAATTTAAGAATCTTTAAAAAAATAAAATTGCAAAAAAATAAATAAATTGAAAAAGGTGACAAATCAGTGCCCAAACAGGGACCAATAACGTGAACTGATAAATGAATGATTTTAAAAAGCTGTTTGTCCAACCATCTTATTGAGGTGAGATGCACAAAAATACCTTGGATTTTGATGAAAGTGACCCAAAACAAGAAAACTGCCCAAAGCTTTCATGCTTTCCTAGTTATCAAATGGGTGTTTTTTAAAAAAATTAAAATTTTTTTTACATAAGATTCATGTTCATGTTTTAAAGTGGCTGTCCACTAATAAATAAAGGTGGCATGTCCGTAAAAACCGTCTAAAGTATTTTTGAGTATACCAAATACAACCGTTTCCTTTTTCTAGAAGGACACATAATAAAGAGATTTGCTAGGTCCACATGTGGCACATGTACGAGAACTGAGCCTCAATCAGGTAGGGGTACAACTGTTTATATCTTCTCTTATAAAATCAGGGCATTCCACTTATCAGGTGGGCCATCATGTATAAAACAAATAAATCACTGTAAAAAATTGTTTTTACCATCTGTTTGTTTTGTATATTGTCCCCATCTAGAAGTGAAAATGGAGGCAGAAGATCAATTCAGTGTGGCCCACCTGATGGAAAGGTCAGGTCCCAGACAGAAGTGTGGTGTGCTATTTTGGCACATGTCCCTCTATGCAGATGGGCATGGGACCACAAGCATGCTCTACATGCAGCCACCTTCAGGCTTGACTATCGGTTTGACATCCGCTATATATAAGTGTCTACCAACGTGGCTACATATATTGTTCACCAAAAATGGCCATTTCGTAAAAATAAAAATAAAAAAAATAATGTTATGAATTGAGAAAATTTGGTGCACTCGCAATGTAATTAATGTTTCAGACACATTGACACCACAATTCTAAAAATGCACATATGTACCTCAAATCAAACCGTCCAAATTGTGGTTCCCCATTATTAGTAATAAACCACATTGAAATATGATCCTAGTTAACTGTCCAATTTTCTTGGCGATCTATTCAATGGTTAAAACAAAAAGAAAGGTCATTAGTCCAAATTCAACAAACGGATGTCCAGTAATCAAGGGTCAGGATGGTTTAATCATTCTAATCATTTGACCCATTTACCATCTACCGTGAATCCAAATATTTGGACGGTTATAGATCCTCACCATGGTAAAATCTTTCTATGTGGGCCATCTAAATTGGACCGGCAGGATGGATGGCCCAGCTCACAGTCCACAAGAAGGTGAAAAGTGGGCCACCACAACTTTGGTCTTCATGATGAAGACCATACCATTTCTCTAGGTATGACTATACATATGTATGTATGTATGGGATGTATGTATTAGAAAAAAATAAGGTGACCTACTTATTTTGGGTCTGTGATGGAGTGTGGGTTTGATTTTAATCACCTTGATATAGTCTATTCTTTTTATATATTTGTGGGTAAACTGTCATTTTGTTGATATTATTTTTATGTACGTTAGTACACTGAATGGGATTATATTTTTCTATTCTAATGTAAGTGGAGAAGAAAACTGTTTCCAACCTCCATCTTAGCCTTCTAAGTTCAACCCCACCATTAATGAAATTCTATCAAATGATAAATACCGTTAGAGAAATCTCTCTCTCTCTCTCTCTCTCTCTCTCTCTCTCATGAATCATGAATGGAAAGGTTTGAGATAGCTTTCAAACAGTAATTGCAAAGGATTTCAGTTACTTGTACAAACATCCATTTCCCACAAGGTCTCCTCAAGTAGAGCTTTTGCTAAGCCCACACGCACATGAGCATGCCACATGGATAACAGATCCTAGCTGTCTAACAGATGTGTCCACCCACTTAGATGCCCTGGCCAAAAGATGAGGTTAGTCAACTTACAGATGGGGTACATGGGTACCATATCCTAATCGTCCATCAGATGGGTCTCACCATGTAGATGCCCTGGCCAGAAAAAACAGGCCAGCCCGATTATCAGGTGGGGCACAACGGCCGAAGAAAGCTTGGCCACGTCCAAGCTACCTGCCTGGCTCTAAAATTCAAGCCCATTAATAAGTGGACCAGCCTGATTTTTGGCTGGATCATGTACAGGGGTTGGACCTACCTGAAGGATGGCTTGGATCTTGCACTGGTGTTCGAAGCTGGCATGTGAGGTGCTTGTGGATACACGCGTGTGGTCTTAGCAAACCTCCCTCCAGAAAACCATAACCAATAAGGAAGTTATTTGACACACACTAGCAGATTATGGCCGTTCACACACATGTATATGTGTATGAACTTAAAAATCCAAGGCGTTGCACACATGAAATCAAATAAAATACGGAAAATCGTGGGACCCACTTTAGATGGGCCGTAGCACAATCAAACAGGAGAAAGGGACGTAATCTCTGATCAATGTACATATGTATGTCAAATCCCAGCAGTCAACTATTGTAATTTTAGCCGTCCATTAGATGTCCACTAATAGGCCAGGAAGAGTATTATTTTAGTGTAATTTTTGGTTTGTGGACCATCCAGATTGAGGCCAATGATTTGGACCCTTCAATTCAAGTTGCATATATTCCACGTATAAAATTTCTAATTGCATTGGTATGGACCATACATACTCTACAGAGTATCATATCTTTTCTTCTAACCAATACCCCACCTACAAAGCCACCTAAGCCCTTAAAATAACATCACATCTCTCTCCATGTCACCCCTTTAACTATTTCAAGCTAACCCATCTTTTCCCAACCACACTAATTTGGACATCAACGTACATTGAAAACATCAAGAAACTAATTTGACTGACCATCCAAACACCCCTAAAAAACACATGCCACTACATCTCATGGCCCATTACTCCCAACGGCCACCCTCATTTAGACCCACCCACATAAAATCATGGCCTATCTTTGCACACTTGGGTGCCCATCTTGGGTTTGATTCAATTTCATAACTTACCCAAAAGACCCACCTCACCCCTCTTTCATTTAATGCATTTTGTTACAAGGTAGTTTTGGTGCTTGCTCGCCTCATTAAATCAACTGCTATTTTTATAGAAATCTTGTACATGTCACATGGCAAAATTCACCCCACAACATACCATATCATGCCCATAGTCCGTTTTGATTGCATTTTCTAGAGTGGGTGTGCCATATTTGGGACATTCATCATGCGGTCCACGCATCTCCATCGAATGTGTATTCTAATAATCAATTTATTCTACACATATGGAATCCATTCATCGGCTCAATTTATACACTAAGAAATACTCATCCGATGAGCACATCAGATCTCACAAGCATGTGCAATATCAGCACATGTGGGCCACTTGTGTTGGGCTTTGTTTTCTTTTTCTTTTTCCTTTTCTTTTTCTTCTACGTTAAGCTTTCTGATAGTTGGAGCCTTGCCTCATTGGTAGGCCCTACGGAGTTTCAACAGGGGGTCTTGGTTCTAGGTGCGTTGCATGACTGACCAAAAAAAAAAAAAAAAGCTCTCTGATAGTTCTTTTCTTGCTTTTGTTTCAGTTTTATGTTTATTCCATTGGGCAAACTAACTCCATTTTATCCCAACTAAAAAAATACTAACTTATGAGAGTCAATAAAGGTTGAGTTTGGAGAATGTTTTCTTTAATACCCTTAGGAACGTTAGAACTTTGCGAACTCCACACGCAAGTCGAGCCCCACGGTCCACATGCAGGCGCGTGTGCCAATATGGGACACGCACACATGCGCATGAGATCTCATCTCTCCGTCCAGTTCAAAATAATGCTCAATCTTCCACCTAAAAAAATCGGGCCATTTCGTTCTTCTAGTGGGCCACAATTTATAACCCAACCAACAGTTGAAACAAATTTTTTTAAGCCCTCATTTGTGTTGGTCCAATTTTCGCACACTAAGATCTAAGTGTGTAGCCCACCTAATGGAAAGCCCAAATCTCACACACGTATCTCATAGCGGCATGCAGCGTGCGCATTGACGAGGAGGGCTCGGCGTGCGTGTGGAAATAGCAAACCTCAGGAACAACATGGTGCATCGTATGGTAATAATCAGTGTACCTTAATTAAAATATTGCTTTGGAAACAATAGCATGTCTTACAAGAAAATGACAAGTTAGGTACTTAGGTGGTTTTCATGAAATCTTAGTTACCTGCTTTTGATCCATCTCCGAGGGATTCTGATTGGACCAAATATACTTTTTAAGCAGCCAAACAGGTAACAAATCGCTCTATAAGGTTGCTTGTCAGTTTGATTACTGTTAATATCTGGCTCCTCAGCTATAGGGATATGGCCCTTGTATCTTTATCTAATGGGCTTTTATTTTATTTAAATAGTAAAGAAGAATAATCTTGTAACATCCATTACAATGCTAAGGTATCATGCTGCGGAATTTTTTCTGCCAGCTTGTCATACGCCTAGGACATCTGAGCCATGTAAAAGGTGGGCCTCACCATGTAGATCACCTGATATGAAATTTGCACTGACCCACTTGCTGGGTCGGCGGCTGCTTTATGACGGTCTAGATTGTCGGCCTGTTGATTGATTTCGAAGTGTGGCCTATCTGATGTATGGGCTGGCCTGATTTTTGAAGTAGGTGATCTTTGTAGTAGGGCCCACCTTTTGGATGGATCGGATGTCCTACACAGATGACATGTTGGCAGGAAAGAGGTGCAATATGTTAACTCTAAATGCCAGGGCTATATATTATCATTCATCTTATTTATATACAAACACGCACACACCCACCCTGCCACGCAGAAGAGTGATGCATCAGTATCAGCTCTATCAATGGGCCAAGCCTAAATCGAATTTTGACAGGCCCATGTTCAAAATTGGGCCCAACCGAATTTCAGTCCCAGCCCGCTGACAGCCCTAACGAACATTATTTCCATTATAAAAAAAAAAGGCCTTGAAACTTCCATTAAAAAAACAGAAAAGAAAAAGATAAACTTTAATGCTCTGCCAGTGTGTGCTGGTGATACGCAGGCACTAGGAAATTACTTGAGGGCACGTTTACAATAATAAAAAAAAAAAAAGCTATTAAGGACACGCTTCTTTCACCAATTACGACGGTTGATCCTGGTAAGAATATAATAATTACACTTTTCGAAAATTATATGCATTTACATGAAGTTTGACCACATCAAGGGCCTATTGGATTTCGTTTTCAAATTTGGTGGCCCATGATCTAAGTATCATATCAACTTGATGATGCTAGCTGCAGTGACTAATTTCTTGTGGGCCATTGATTGGATGGTCAAGATAATCTCTGTGGGAAGCTGCCGTTTATGCTGACACCATGTTAGTGCAAGTTGGTGTACTTTGACCGGATATTTTCATCTCCTGTGCAAATGTCATTAATGGCCCGTTTGGATTGTAAGTTACTTAAAATAAGGTATTTATCATATAAGTTACTTATCTTGGTTTTTACTTATTAAGTAGATAAGTATGTTTGGTAAACAACATACTTATCAGCTAGTAAGTAAATAAGTATGTTTGGTAATAACACATTGATAAGTCACCTTTCGCAAGAAAATTTCATATCTACTTATAATAAGCAATATACTGACATGAAAAGAAAAAGCTAAGCATTGAGGCAGTTTTCCTAACAGAAAGATCTTTTCTAATCCCACGTTCGTGCAATAAAGCTCATGCACATGCCATGCATGTGCTAGCATAGCAAGATTGGTCTGAGATACATTCCATCCATCAGAACGGGACAACTATATGGATGTCCTGGCATAAGAATCAGGTTGATCCACTGGTCAGGTGGGCCACAGTCTGTAAAACAAATGTACAGCTCTGAAAGACTTGGCTGAAGTTTTCTAACCCATTCACTTGTTTTCAATAGTCACTCCACATGGTGAGTGGACTAGAACCATTTTTGGGAAAGATGTAGAAGATCAGATCAACCTGATTGGTGGATTGGATCTTGCACCAATTAATGTAGGGCCCATCTTTGATGTGGGCTGTCCACTGTGTGAGCCCCACCTTTGATGGGACAGTCCATCATGTGGGGCCTCCTTTGATATGGATGGCATGAGAGAGCAGTAATTGAGTGAACCATGAGAGAACTTTGATATGCAACGTGACATGAGAGAGATAAGTAGAAAAGCTAAATTGGAGGGTGTTTAATTAACATTGGAGGGTGACTAAGAGTGGGTGTGTACTAAACCCAAAAAAAAAAAAAAAAAAGCGAAAACGAAAATGAAAACGAAAAATAAAACAAACAAACAGCAAAAGCCTTTGACGAGACAGATAGGTAGAAAAGTCAAAAGGCTAAAAAAAAATACTTATTAAGGTAAATAACTTCTAAGAGATAAGTTACTTTTCAATTATACTTACCAAACCAACTTACGTACCAAAAGTAACTTAACGTCTTAAGTTCAGTAGAAAAGCAACTTATTTGATAGTATCCAAATGGGCCCTAAATGAAAAAACAAACAGGCCCTAAGTTCACCATACCTTATGTAAATCCTTACACATATTTGAAATAAAGGGTGGCAAGTGGGCCCACCTGACCCGGTCAGCCTGACTTAGACCTACTATCTTAGCATGTTTTAGGTCCATGTTGGGCTTGGGCTGACCATGGGCCTTGGGTCTAAGGTGTCAGTCTGAGCCTGGTACTACAGCCTGGCAACGGGTTGTGTTGAACTATGTTCATGTCGTGTCAGTGTCAAAAATTTATTCGCCCAAGCCCAGCAAGTTAACTAACAGGGTCGAAATCTAAAAACTCAAACTCATTCGTTAATTTAATGGGCTACCTAGAACCTGGCTCGTTTAACCCGTTAGTCCTAGTCTACTCATTAGATGGCCACACCGATGATGAGGACAATTGATAGTCTGACTCAACATACAGTTGTGGTCCACCTAGTGGGCCAATTCTATCACTGAAAATAATAGGTTTCACTCGTAAGATGAGGAGAAATCACTTGTACATTGCAATATTGCATATAATGAAGTGCCAAGGTTCATAGGTGGGTCATGGTTTGGTCATCTAGACCATTATGTTAATGGGTTAAACAGCTTCGCAGGTGAAACACTAACTTGACCCGTTATATTAATGGGTCTTAATGGGTCAACCTGTTAGTGACCCAACACAATAAAGCTCAACCTAAATACTGATTTTCTCATGCGGATTTCGTGCGAGTTAGCAGGTGGTGTGTAATTTTGCCAAGCCTACATGGTACTAGCCTGACCAGCCCAAACTCAGCCCAATGCCATCCTTATCTGAAATGTCTTCAATCCATTGTAGTGGGCCCACTGACAAGTTGGATCATACTAAATTTTAGCTTCAACGCATACAATTGACAACCAAACCGGACCAACCGGAGTGGATGTAAAAAAAAAAAACATTATGGACCCCACATATCTGATTTGGCCCTTGCCACTTCACCTCTTATAGAGGATTCCGGTACCTACCCAGCCAATATCGGTTTGGTGTATACAGTAAAGCCATTGAATGATTGGTGCAAGTGGCATGTTTTCCTACCAATCGGGTCCATTCATTTACAGGGCCCTGACATTTATGACATCTCTATAAAAGAGTTACCTTATCAATAATTCCTGGACCATACGATCGGTGACTATTAAAGCAACGGTTAAAAAAAGATAGTTAAGAATCAAAAGAAAACTGATGGATGGCATATCTGATCGGTTCGTCCATATAGTGGGTCCTATCAATTAAGTCTTAATTGTAACAAAAAAAAAAAGATTTATTAAAGTCATATATGTAATGTTTCTTGATCACTTTCTACACTTTAATCTGTACCATGGATAGTATTTGTTTCCACCATTATTTACGTAGGCTATTGATCGTATGGCTATGATCATCCGATCTTCATGTATTATGAATTATTTCCCATCCATGGTATGTTGAGCTAGATGTACGGTTGAAAATGATAAATTAGCCTGCCACGTATACCATCACAGATGGATCTACCATAGTCGGGTTCCACCGACTTACCGTACGATACATAGGGAAAAAGCCAAAAGTTGAAGAACAGGATTTCCTTGTTGAGGCTATAATACCTAGTAATAGAAAATGAAAAGACTAAAATACTCTCAAATGCCATATTTTAACTTCTAATAGCCACAAAGTAGGGCCTGGCAACTGGTCGTGTCCATGTTCTTGTTCATGTCGTGTACTTAAGTATAGAAACCCAAACCCATTCGTTAATTTAAAGGGTTACACCTATTTAACCCATTAGGTCAATCTACTCATTAGATGGCCACACCATTGATGAGGACAACTAACAGTATGACCCAACATACAGCGGTGGTCCACCTAGTGAGCCTATTCTATCATCGGAAACAATAGGATTCACTCGTGAGACAAGGAAGAATCACCTATACATTGCAATATCCCATATGATGGAGTGCCAAGTTCCTAGGTGGGTCATGGTTTGGTAATCTAGATCATTAGGTTAATAGGTTAGACGGATTCGCAGGTGAAACACTGACCCTGACCTGTTATGTTAATGGGTCAACCTGTTAGTGACAGGATACGACAAGGCTAGACCTGAACACTGATTTTTTCATATGGGTTAACGGGTCATGTGATATTTGGCCGGGCCTAGCCAGAAGAGATGACGTTGGTTGTAAGTGAAATGGACGAGCACTTTTGCCATCCGATTCCTAGCCGCCCCTATGAAGGGCACTTTTGAAAAGGTTACCCTAGTTGTAAGTGAAATGGACGAGCACTTTGTAGCCATCCGAATCCTAGCCGCCCCGGTCCCCACAAGTGTCATGTCGCATGCGGCGTGTGAGATCCGGGTCGTTCATCAGGTGGGATCTACCATTTACGTTCTGTATCCTGTAAAGCAGCGGCTGCATGGTCATCTGTGAGCTATGGTAAGCGTTTACCATTGGTCTATCTTCTTCAAAATCATTTTTTTTTTTCATATATGGGTCTGTAAATCCATGGCCGTCCGTTCCGTCAGAGTGGTTGTAACGATCAGAAGATGGATGGCCAGGCGTGGATTGATAGGGCCGCAAGCCGATGTACGGACTACTGAGGCATCAAGGCTCTGATACATGGAAACACAGATTCTCTGGAATGTAGTCCTGTCATGTTTTAATGTTTACAGTGCAGGTTACTTGATTTTTGAGCGACCAAACATTCACAGTGGGCGTTACTCTTACAGCGGGGCCCACATGGATGATTTTCTTTTTTAAATATCCACTCGGTCCATCCGTTTGTCCAGCCCATTTTAGGATGGGGTTCCAAAAATTATGCAGATCCAAATCTCAAGTGGACCATACTAATGGAAACAGTGGTTATTGAGTGTCTCACCATTAAAAATTCCTAAGAGCTCATCCTAAGGTTTTAGTAATGTTTATTTGAAATACATGTTAAGGTTTTTCCTTCAATGTTGGACAACAAGGGGTGTCAGGCCGTCCGCCTAAGGACACCCGAGTTTGGCTTCTAAAAGTCTGTTTTTGCTGTTTTATTTTTTTTATTTTTTTTTTTTTTTTTGGCTTGTAGGGGCCACGACCACTGTTGGTAGGACGCCCAGTGGATGATCGGCGCCCGATGAGGTTTGGGCAGGCAACCGAAATTGGAATTGTTGCTGGAACTCTCTGGACAAATTTGAAATCTGTCAGGCAGCCTAACCATGCACGGACTGCAAAGTTCGTGGCGCAGTTTTTGCCCTTTTTTTGCAGTTTCTTATGTAAGAGGTTTCTAATTCGGTTTTGTTCCTATTTAAGGAAGTGTAAAACATAATTAGGGTATCCTAGGCGTGCAAGGGTTGAGAGAGAGGGTTCTAAGGTTAGAGAAAGAGCTTTAGAGGAAGAGTTACATTAGTTTTCTTCTTGGAGAGCTTGGGATTTCTCTTGCGGGCTTGAGTTCGGTGCAAGTTTCTTCATGACTCTTGTAACTTCTATTTCATAGTGGATTATTTCGCTTTGTGCCGTGGTTTTTTACCCAGTGAGGGGTTTTTCCATATAAAATTCGGATTACCTCTTGTATGTGTTGATTTGCTTAGTTGATTGTATTATGGTTTGTTTCTCATTTGATTGCTTTGCTCTCGCTTACGCTGCCGGGCCAATCGCCTTTATCCCAATAATACAACTTGCTGATAATGTCAAGAAGATCTAGATGAAGGGAAAATATAAAGATCAGCTTCATCCAAAACTTCCGTGCCCCACAAAATTTTTTTAATGGTCATTCATCATTGTTTCTAGTGGTATAGTTCACCTGATATTTGAATCTTCTTAGGGATTGGGATCACTAATTAAAATGAGATGGAAAAACAATGGGTGTGTGGATATATAAAAATTACATTAAGATGGGCCCCACATGGGTGGGGGTAACACCCACTAAGCTGTTCCTGGGTAATAGCTAATCTGCTCCAGCGTGGGCCTAGCGTAATGTCAATGTAATATTCACCCTGACCACCAGGTGATGCACCCCATGCAGCCCATTCATGGTTTTGGACCACACAATTGAAAATCATGCACATGGCAACGCTAACCCTTCTAAACTGTTTCCCATGGTGTGTCACACTTGAATCACATACCGGCCTGATTTTTAGTACCTATGCCTAAATTTTTGGCCTGGCATGTAATGGCTAGAGTTCATAGAATCACGGTCTATAAAAATTAAGGGTGGACGTCTTTTATTAACTGTTTTCTTTAGCTCAGCCCTATGCCTAATGTGGGATTACATATTTAATTATTGGATCGGATTTCAAACACATATCCTTGTGGGCCCATAAAAACTCAAGGGTGGGTCCCTTCCAATTATTAAAATATGAACAAAGGTAAGTATTTTTGCTTATATATACTAAAAATTGTAATTTTGTGGAGGCTCACCCTTGATTTTTTATGGCATGTGAATCTACTCTGATTATTAGATATATAATCCACATTAGGCTCATGGCCAAAAATAGGTTGACCTGTGATTCATTTGGGCCAAACCAAAGGAAACATGTTAGATAGATACCCACCCTTGATTTTTACATAGGGCTTACTCACCAAAGGATACATGTTAGAGAGAGACCCACCCTTGACTTTTACTTAGGGCCCACTGTCATGATTATATGAAATCCACTCCAGTTATTAGACGCCACACCAAAGTTTAGGCCTGGGACCAAAACTTCCAAGAGAGGACTACATAGTGTGCCAACTGACCTTGGTAGTGTGTTGACTTCACCAAGTTCTATGGGCCCTACCATGATGTATGTATTATATTTAGGGCTGAAAGTGTTGGGTTGGGTCGGTGCTCAACCCTAACCTAACCCAAAGTTCTTATACCTCAACCCTAACCCAACCTAACCTCGGGTTGGAATTCTCAACCCAAGCAGGCTCGGTTGGGTTGATTGGGTTGGTCAGGTTGATGCATGCTATTTTTTTTTTTTTTATTACATTAGTCTAATTAGTCTAATATGTTTCGATACATGTCTTATTTTTTGTACCTATGACTTCATTGATTATATATGCAGTTATTTACTGTAAAACATTTCACTTTTTTTAAACAAATAAGCTAAAATATACAATAATTACTCTAACACATATCAAATTTCAAACATTATAAATTTACTTACTAAAGTAATATAAATTAATAAGTTTGCTTAACTAATGTATAGTAAAATTCTAAGCAACTTGTATATAGATCGGGTTCGGATGGAGTCAGGCAACCCAAAACCTTAACCCAAGCCAGACCCAAGCTTTATCGAGTTGGTGTTTGCATAGCCCAAGCTCAAGATTGGGTCCGATACTTCTTTCCCAAGCCCAACCCAATGTCAGGTCAGTCACAGGTCGATCAAGTTGAACCTGCCCAACTTTCAGCCCTAGTTATATCCACATTGTCCATCCATTTAGCCAAATCATTTTAGGCATGACCGTAAAAATGGGGTAGTTCCAAAGCTTAAGTGGGCCATATCACAAAAAGCAATGGGGACAATGATGCCCCACCGTTGAAACCTTCTTAGGGCCTACCATGATATTTATTTGCAATCCAACCTATTTATAAAGTCACACAGACATGGATGAAGGGAAAACACAAATATCAGTTTGATCCAAAACTAGGGTTGTGCACTGTTCGATCGGTTCGATTTTGAGGGGTGTTATCCAATTGAACTGACTCAGTCGATTTTAAATATTTAACAACCGAGCCGAACCGATAAAGCTCATTAACCAAATCGAACTAGATAAATTCTAGTCGGTTCAATTTTGTTGGTTTATCGATTTCATAACAACGTTAAAAAAAATTAAGAAAATTCAAATCTCTAGCGGACCACAACAACGTAAAACTTAATGAATGATCATTAAAACTTTTTTTAATTATAGGCTACAAAAGTTTTGTATCAATTAAGCTGAAAGTAAAATTTGACTTTTCCCTTTATCCAAGTTTGTCTACTTTATCAACAGGTTGGATGGCAAATACACATTATAGATCTTCTTCAAGTGGGCCCTAGGACATTTTTAATGGTGAGCGCTCAATCAACACTGTTTCCTGTGTGGTGTGGCCCACCCGAGATTTGGATCTAATTAATTTTTGTATAATTAATTAGATCCAAATCTAATTAGGCTGACCAGCCCGAACTCAGCCCAATGCCATCCTTATCTGAAATGTCTTCAATCCATTGTAGTGGGCCCACTGACAAGTTGGATCATACTAAATTTTAGCTTCAACGCATACAATTGACAACCAAACCGGACCAACGGAGTGGATGTCAAAAAAAAAAAAAAAAACCATAGTGGACCCCACATATCTGATTTGGCCCTTGCCACTTCACCTCTTATAGAGGATTCCGGTACCTACCCAACCAATATGGGCTTGGTGTATACAGTAAAGCCATTGAATGATTGGTGCAAGTGGCATGTTTTCCTACCAATCGGGTCCATTCATTTATAGGGCCCTGACATTTATGACATATCTATAAAAGAGTTACACTTATCAATTCCTGACCATACGATCGGTGATTATTAAAGCAACCGTTAAAAAAAGATAGTTAAGAATCAAAAGAAAACTGATGGATGGCATATCTGATCGGTTCGTCCATCTAGTGGGTCCTATCAATTAAGTCTTAATTGTAAAAAAAAAAAAAAAAAGATTTATTAAAGTCATATATGTAATGTTTCTTGATCACTTTCCACAATTTAATCTGTACCATTGATAGTATTTGTTTCCACCATTATTTACGTAGGCTATTGATCGTATGGCTATGATCATCCGATCTTCATGTATTATGAATTATTTCCCATCCATGGTATGTTGAGCTAGATGTACGGTTGAAAATGATAAATTAACCTGCCACATATACCATCACAGCTGGATCTACCATAGTCGGGTTCTACCGACTCTACCGTATGATACAGAGCAAAGAAGTCAAAAGTTGAAAACGGGTAGGGCTCTCAATGCAGCGGGTCAGATACAAGATCGGACCATATAATGCAGATTTGGATCTTAAAATAGGTCCCATTAGTTAAATGTATCAGATTTGGATCTTAAAATAGGTCCGATTACTTAAATGGACCAGATATGCATCCTAAGGAACATATCCAAGTTCCATCCGAATCGGATTAAGATCCAGAGTCATTGTCACCTTACTGTATATGTTATATTCATGCTGAACATTTCTTTTACAAATTATTTTAGGCCATGTGGACCATACCATAATAAATAGTGGGATTTGCATCATTTTTCTACTAAATTAAATATATTATATTATATATTTTATATCATATGTTTTTTTAGATTTGTAATGGGGGTGGTTTCGGACCTAGATCCGACCCGAATCCAATAGTTATATGGATTTTGAATCGGATATGGATCTAACAATTTATAAATGGATCAGATATGGATATCACCTTTTGGATCCGAGTTGGATCCAAATCCAATCCAAACCCATCTGCATATATACGGACTTGGAGCCGGATCCAAGTGGATCCAATCCAGATCCAACCCATTGAGAGCCCTAAAAACAGGATATACTTGTTTAGGGCCAGCTTGGTTGCAGAACCCAGATTCTAGAAAAAATCTAGATTCCGCTGTTTTAAAATTGAAGAAGCTAGAGTGGAACCCAAGTTGCATCTGTAACTTGCCTGTTTGGTTGAAAAGGGTGCAATTCAGATTGTGTTCCAACCGTTGCTTGTGGCATGGCCTACTTGAGCTTCAGATTTGCCTAAGAACCTTACTCCTGGCCTATTGTAGCCCCGCAAGACAGATGGCCAGGCTGGATGACAAATAAACATTATAGTGAGCCCTAGGAAGTTTTTAATGGTGGACGTTCAATCAGCACTGTTTTCCTGTGGTGTGGCCCACTTGAGATTTAGATCTGCCTCATTTTTTTTCAAATGCCCTTAATTGAGATTTCAAAACTAATGGACTGTGGAGATATAAAACACATACAATATAGATGTACAATACATACATGGAGGTAGTGACGCTCATTTCCACCTCTTTTCTCCTTTCCCTTCCGTAGAATCAGTCGCATACACTGTTTCTACTAATCTCAGTTACACTCAATTTGAGCTTCCAGACAAAATCCTATTTGGTCAGATCTTGCCACCAAACACACCAGTTAAAATCAAATTCCGCTGAAATCCAGATTTTAAGCTGAAAACGGATTTCGAGATGCCAACCAAACGGGCCCTCATGCTATGACACCTACTTATAAAAAAAGATTAGACAAAAATACCTTCAAATGTAATGTCTTAACTTCTAAATAGACATAAGAGTTGGAGTTGGAGTTGGTTGTTGAAATTTTTGCAGCACTTTTGAAAAGGTTACCTTAGTTGTAAGTGAAATGGACGAGCACTTTGCAGCCATCCGAATCCTACCCGCCCCAGTCCCCACAAGTGTCATGTCGCATGCGCGTGTGAGATACGGGTCGTTCATCAGGTGGACTATACCATTTACGTTCTGTATCCTATGAAGCAGCGGCTGCATGGTCATCTGTGAGCTATGGTAAGCGTTTACCATTGGTCTATCTTCTTCAAATCCTTTTTTTTTTTTTTTTTCCATATATGGGTCTGTAAATCCATGGCCGTCCGTTCCATGCCGTCCGTTCCATCAGAGTGGTTGTAACGATCAGAAGATGGATGGCCAGGCATGGATTGGTAGGGACGCAAGCCGATGTACGGACTTCGGAGAGCATCAAGGCTCTGATACATGTAAACACACATTCTCTGGAATATAGTCCTTCATGTTTTAATGTTTACAGTGTAAATCACTTGATTTTTGAGCGACCAAACATTCACAGTGGGTGTTACACATGGATGATTTTTTAAATATCCACTCGGTCCATCCGTTTCTCCAGCCCATTTTAGGATGGGGTTCCAAAAATTATGCAGATACAAATCTCAAGTGGACCATATTAATGGAAACAGTGGTTATTGAGTATCTCACCATTAAAAATTCCAAAGAGCTCATCCTAAGGTTTTAGTAATGTTTATTTGAAATACAACCTGTTGATAATGTTAAGAAGATCTCATCCAAAACTTTTGTTGCCCACAAAAAGGTTTTAATGGTCATTCATCACTGTTTCTAGTGGTATAGTTCACTTGAGATTTGAATCTTCTTAGGTTTTGGGATCACTTGTTAAAATGAGATTGAAAAACAGATGGACGGTGTGGATATATAAAAATACATCAAGATGGGCCCCACACGGATAGGGTAACAGCCACTAAACTGTTCCTGGCTAACAGCTAATCCGCTCCATATCGGGCCTAGCATAATGTTAATGTAATATTCAACCCGACCACCAGGTCATGCACCCCATGTAGCCCATTCATGGTTGTGGACCACACAATTGGAAATCATGCACATGGCAACACTAACCCTTCTAAACTGTTTCCCATGGTGTGTCACACTTGAATTACATACCCGCCTGAATTTTAGAACCTATGCCTAAATTATTAGTCAGGCCTATAATGGCTAGTTCATAGAATTATTATAGCGGTCCTGTAAAAATTAAGGGTGGACATCTTTATTAACTGTTTTCTTTGGTTCGGCCCTATGCCTAATGTGGGATTACATATTTAATTATTGGAGTGGATTTCAAACATACATCATAGTGGCCCGTCAAAAATCAAGGGTGGGTCCCTTACAATTATTAAAAAGCAAACAAAATTAAGTATATTTTTGCTTATATACACTAAAAACTGTAATTTTGTGGAGGCCCACCCTTGATTTTTTATGGCATGTATGAATCAACTTTGATCATTAGATATATAATACACATTAGGCTCATGGCCAAAAATAGGTTGACCTGTGATTCATCTGGGCCACACCAAAGGATATGTGTTAAAGAGAGACCCACCCTTGATTTTTATGCAGGGCCTACTATCATGATTATATGAAATCCACTCCAATTATTAGATGCCACACCAAAGTTTAGGCCTTGAACCAAAACTTTGGGAAGAGGACGACGGTGTGGTGTGCCAACTGGCCTCGGTGGTGTGTTGACTTCACCAAGTTCTATGGGCCCCACCATGATGTATGTGTTATATCCACATTGTCCATCCATTTTGCCAAATCATCTTTGGCATGGCCCTAAAAATGGGGCAGTTTCAAAGCTCAAGTGGACCATATCATAAAAAGCAGTGGAGACAATGATGCCCACCGTTGAAACCTTCCTAGGGCCCACCATGATGTTTATTTGCAATCCAACCTATTTATAAGGTCACACAGACCTAGATGAATGGAAAACACGAATATCAGCTTGATCAAAAACTTTATAGCCCTCAATAAGTTTCTAATGGTAGACGTTTAATCCCCACTATTTCAATGGTGTGGTCCACTTGAGCTTTGGATCTATGCCATTTTTTTATACATACCCTAAAATAATCTCATAAAATGAATGCACAGACCACAGCATGGATATAACATATACATCATAGCAGGGCCATAAAACTTGGTGACATCAGCACACCACACAATTTGCTTCCAAAACTTCAAGCCCATAGATAATTTAGGTGGGTCATACCAAGGAAACTGATGTAGGACATGACATAGATACATATCACATAATCTGCTTAAAAAACTCCAAGCCCATAAATAATTTAGGTGGGTCATACTAAAGGAAACTTATGTAGGACATGGCATAAATACATTCCTAGCATAGTTGGACTATAAGAAGGCCAAATGGATGCAGAAGTTGTCATACTAAGGGCCTGACTTTCATAGGGTATGATATAATTGGCCAAGCATATCTAACTCAAAAAAATTCATTCTGGATAAAGAAAAAATTATCATTTGAAGTGTGAACTGTAAATTGGTCATCACTTTTACTTAGGATATCGTTACAGGATGCACGACCTATTAATCTTTATTGTAACGGGTCATCTAGGGTCAACCAAAGTGCATCCATCAATTTTGCAAAAAAAGAAAAAAAAAAGAAAAAGGAAAAACGAACCACTCTGGTTCAAAATCAAAATTTTAGGAAAATTTTTCTACTTTTGATAACTCTGATTTTTGTCTTTTTTTTATTTTTAAAGTTTTAGATTTTCGTTTTTTTTAAAAGATTTACTGTAATCGTGCTAGGAATGCTCCAAACATGTATTGTTTTTTCCGCTATTGTGGCTCGCCTGATTTGTGTACCGACCTGATTCTTACCGTTGGTAATGAACATAGTAAGGACCCCTTTGGTGGACGGATCGGATCTCTGTGCCTATGTCCTATGCTGGCACATGTGGTAGCGTGTATATGGGCTACTTATACACGTGGTCTTGGCAATGCAAGTATGCAACTTTATTTTTTAAGATAGGACGCCACTTTCCTACCACAACAGGGAGCCCGTGCAACAAAAAGATATCTGTGTCATCCGCACCGTCCATCAGTTTTCCAAGCTTATGTTAGTATTGGATCCCAAAAAAGAGGCAGATTCAAAAAAATTAAGAGGGCCACACGACGGGAGATATTGCGGAAAGGGAACCCTAGTGTCCAATGAACTTTTAGGCTTGTATTTGGTTTATCTCTTCATCCATCCTGGTGGGACTCACTTTATGAAGTGGTTTATGGCATATAAACATCAAGGTGAGACCCGGAAAGGTTTCAATGGTGGGGTCCCCCATCCTCGATGTTTTATGAGCTGGCACAGCAGATGAACGGAGTGGATTTCAGACACATACCAAGGTGGGTCCCTACTTAGTTTTTTTGCTGTACTCTGCAAGGGGAGCTGTTGGTGGGCCACACTCAGCTTTTTGTTGCATAGTGCAGGGGTTCGCATCCATGGAACATGGACTGGCCCAGCCCTCTATAGTCCAACCTCCTTTCAGTACTTTTGGGCCGATCTGTTGTATCTGGGCCTGGGTTTTCGACCCAGAAATCATTTGACGTGGTACGGTCCATCTGAGTTTTGGAATCCTTTATCCTGGTGAGATGCGTCAGATGAATGGATTGGATGGCAGATAAACACTACGGTGGGCCCTACATGGAACTAATGCAAGAGTGGCAATCTTAACTGTTCCCTTTGTCGAAACCTACCTGAGTTTTGGATCTTCATGATTTAGTTTCATGGTGAAAATGACGAAGTGCATCTGATGGATGGGATGGATTTGATTCCGCTTATTCAACAGATAAGGATGGGCCCAGATTACTACACCTATGACACAATTGTGATTGGATCTTGAAGATGGGCCAACATTCCACCAACACAAAATTGATGGCCTGAGTTGTCCTATGCTTTGAACTCGATGACTCAGGATTGTCTGGAAGAATGGGCCTACTTAGAACTCGGTGACTTGGGATGGGCAAGTACATGGGGCTTACTTAGAACCTGATGACTCCGGATGGGTTAATACAGTGGGCCTAGTTAGAATTGGATGACTCGGAATGAGCTAGTACAATGGGCCTACTTAGAAATAGATGACTCGATATGGGCTACAAAAATGGGCCTGCTCATGAGTGGGCCCTGCAGAGTTAACTCAGTACGCAATCCACTTCCGTGTCTTGTCGGGTAGGGTTTAACCTAATCCGGCTCCATTCACCAAAATGGACCACATTGATAGCCTGAGACCAACCCAACCCACCCTTTGGCTTGGACATCTTAGAATGCGTGGAACCAGTTGACCTGCGGGCGGACCCAACCATAGCAATCCTAAACAATGGGTCCAGCTGGTTGGGTCTTGGGGCCGGTCAGTCTTAGGCGGCCTAGACTTCTAGATGTCCAGACTCCCTTAAGCCCATCAGATCAGGTCAGGTCTAAGAGCTTGGTCCTCCTTAGCAGCCTGACTGGTCTTAAGTCATGCGCAATGGTTCTTCATCCTGTCGGCCTGGGCGGCGGCCAATTCACCGTCTATTGTATCAATTTTGTGTTCGTGTGCATGGCATGCACATACAATTAGAAGGTGGTACACACTTCTGGGACTGATGTAAGCCCATCCAGACCACTCAAATTGTGGATCACATTATGGACGGAGCATATCCCTTGAATTACACTGAGCAAGCAATCCTAACCATCCAATTAATGGCTATTGCTAGATGGTAAAGGTAAAATGGTAACCGGTCCAAATTCGGAGGGAAAAATCATATTTGATAATATTATATTCCCAGGGCAGGTTTTAGATTATGCCATGTGTGATTAACAATATTATCTTATCATGTTGATCATATTATCTTCTCAGTTCGGTACATGGATGGCCTCATGCTGGCCGTAAGCTCTGTGGGGCTCACCATGATGAATGTGTTGTATCCACTCCGTCCATTAATTCTACCAGCTCATTTCGGTATACGAGCCCAAAGTTGAGGCAGATCCAAAGCTCAGGTGGACCACGCTATAGGAAATAGTGTGATAAAGGCGTCCATTATCGAAACTTCTTAGGGCCACTAAAGTCTTAATGGGCGGGTCCGGGTCGGGTCCGAGTCAACCCATCAAACTCATTTATAAATGGGTCCGGGTCTGGTAGAGGGAGATCCACCCAAACCCATTTATAAATGGGTTGGGTCCAATGGGTCCAGGTTTGGATCAAGTATGCAAGCATTTTACAAGGCTTAAAACCACGTCTGGTCGGGTTTCAGCTAGACAGGTCCCTTGAAACATAGACCAAACCTGCCCACTTACTAAATGGGTTCAGGTCGAGTTAGGTCAGGCCTAATATAAAGGAAACCAGACCCAGACCCATTTAGCAATTGGGTCTGTTCTTGGACCTAGACCCGTACCATTTAACAAATGGGTCGGGTCTAAATGGGTAGGGTCCGGGTACCCCCATCAGTCCGCTGACCCATTTACAGCCCTAGTCTTAGGTCAAGCTGATATTTGCAATTTCCCTTCATCCATGTTGGAGTCACCTTATGAACAGGTTAGATGGCATACAACACTATTTCCTGTGTTGTAGTCCACTTGAGCTTGGGATTTGCCACATGTTTGGGTTCATGTCCGAAAATGATTTGGCTAAACAGATGAAACCGAGTGGATGTAACACATAAATCATGGTGGCTCCACAGACTCTGTCCAAATCCGGCCGTCTGAAAAATACGCCCTGGCCATGTGTACGGTTGAGAAGTCACCGACATTTTTTAAATGGCATGAGAAATGATTCAGTGGGCTACGTGGATCGTCCCACCGTGCCAAAAAACCACAGCAATGAGATCATCCTAAACGTCCATGATTGTCCCTGTCTTCCATCAAAAGATCTTGACCATCTTTTTTTTTATGCCACTAACTTTATTGTTTGTATCATCCAATCACTACAATTTTTTGATGGTCCACACAATGATGTTTATACCAACAGATCCAAATGCAGCTAGGCGCATGAAAGGGTTCCCATGCACTGAGCCCACCAGATCATTTCTCATAATAAATCCCATGCAGACATTGTGGTGGATAAATTCAGGTGCTCCCGCGAGTCATCAA
Organism: Liriodendron chinense; assembly: GCA_003013855.2. Classification (NCBI taxonomy): domain Eukaryota; kingdom Viridiplantae; phylum Streptophyta; class Magnoliopsida; order Magnoliales; family Magnoliaceae; genus Liriodendron; species Liriodendron chinense. Next base: position 4,276,257 of record ML058453.1, read on the forward strand.
CCCAATATCAAAACCAGCGGCAGCTGCGCTACGAATATTTTAGTGGGTGCGGCCTCGCCTGCTATTTCAGATGCTCTGACTGCAAAAGGCAGATAATCTGCACCAATCACAGTGGAGGTGGGTGGGTTTCGCTCCTGCTTTTTGACTATCTATTCCTCTTGCCTATGTCGCGACTGAGATTCTCAGCATGTGTCTCCTCGTGGGGTCCACATGCAGAGATGGTCCGATTACAGGAACCGTCCATCTTTTTGTGCTACCATAAGTGATATACGGTACAAAAATCATTCTTTAAAACTGATTCCCAATATTTTGTTTTTGGAGTTGAATGTGAGCCATTGAAAGTCTTATTTATGGTGTTCTACATTCTCTAGACCAATCTCGAGAATACGGATTGTTTTGATCATTCGACCATCTCTAGATGTTGGCCCCGGCTACACAATCTGGCAATCCTTCAACTTTCTGCATCATCAACGTGCCATATCTGTGATGATCCAAATCGTTCATTCACTGGAGACAGATTTGATGGTTCATAGACCAGGATGACTTGGTGATTGGACAATCCTAACCATGTAAATTTTTTTTTTAATTTCTTTTCTTTTTTTTAGCGGCATGCTTTTACATGATCCATGTTTATGATTATACTATGGTAGCAACTGTTGGCGTATTGTCCACTTATGGGGCCTGATGACAAATGAATAGTCTCGATCAGTGTAAGATTATGATGCCACTATATTCGGCCGAAAATTAAGAGGATATGATTGGGTTTGCATCTCTCCCTATAAAGTATTACGATGATATATGTGAATGATTATTAAATTCAATCTTATGCTCTATTAAAAAAGAAAAAACAGATAAGAAGAGTTTCAACCCGGGTGGTTCGAGCACCCCTTGTGGTGCAAGTGTGTGAGAGTGTGTGGGGGAGGGGTGAGTGTGTGTTAAAAAAAAAAAGTGTACTGCTGTTGTCCCCCGTAAGATATGATATGATGAAAGCCTTTATAAATATATTTTTTTTTCACACACACTGTAACGCCCCAGATTTTCGAGATTTATTTGAAACTTTTTGAAAATTCATTTTTAATTTATTTTTTTATTAATTATCGTACATTTACCGTTGATTTGCGAATAGCGGGACATCCGTAGGAGATCCGATAGGGGACCCTTTTACAAAAGTTGCTTAGAATGATCCCATAAACATCGTAGAAAGATCAGATTTCAAATTACACACTTTTCAGATAATTACGAAAATGCCATTAGTTAAACTTAAGTTAAGATGCCATTTTTAAGTATTATAGTTTCTGACAATCACTTTCACGCAAAACCCTGGATTTAAGCTTTTGAGCACATATTAACCATACACGTTAAATTTCAGCCCTTAAATCATAGTAGAAGTGGTCCGATTGTCAAATCAGCGCCTTAACCCTTGATTTTCATGTCCATCGAGTGAGAAAAGTAGATGATTAGTCGTAGTCGAATATTTCTCTTCATATAAATGACTTGGATCGTCTTTATCATGGACCAATAGTGTGATTTGAGTGCCCCACCTTGATAAGCCTCTTTCTTATGTGTGAAGTTATCCCATTCTAGAAATTAACAAGTTACCAACTCTTCTCAAATTTGAACCTTTCAATTTACCCACTTCTCACCATCAATCGCTTCTCAAATTTGGACCACTTATTATACTCATATGACTACGAGTTTACACAAAATTTGGACCCCGATCTATAATCCTACACCGTTGAACCACAAAGCCAGCACCTTCCTTTTCCGCCAAAAATTGAAATTTCAGATCTAGGCATTTCTCACCATCAATCAACCACTAAACTTTGTACAATTATTTGCCTATCATGACCATATATTTTTCCAAAATTTGGGCCCTGATCATCAAGCGTAGACCGTTAATTGGGATTTAGCTCATTTTAGCACCCGTTAGGCCATTTTCAAGGATCGGCCAATTTACAATGTGGATCATCAAGAAATTTACGTATTCGGACTCTACTCTTCGAGCTTGATAAGATGAACGGATTGGAATTAATCATAGATCATCCGAATATTGAGATTTGAGAAACCCACCTCAAGAAGTTGTTACACAAGACCTCGCGTGCACATTCCTCTCCATATTTCTACTACGTACCTCCAAATCCTTCTCCTAACCCTAGCCTCCATGCCATGGAGAGAGAGAGAGAGAGAGAGAGAGAGAGAGAGAGAGAGAGTTCTTTCTCATATTTTTTCCAGCTGCTAGGATCTTCTACAACCCTCTTCTAAGTCCATCCTAAGGTAAGGATTTTCCTTCAAGCCTTTCATTAATAATATCACGATTATCATAAGTTTCTTTTGTAGCATGTGAAGTTATTTTGTTTTGAATTGCTTATCCATATAATATGAAGTTTGATGTGAGATTTGTAATGAATATCATTGTATGGTGATATGATTCCTTGTTTAGATTTTTTTACTAAGAAGCATGTGTATTTGTGTTATTTTTGTGAAATCTATACCCTTATTTTCGTAATTTGTGTTTTACAAGTAACATTGGTTTTCATATTGTGATATGAAATATGTGTATAAGATCATCATATGGACATCCCATTATTGTATACTCTTTGTCCTTAAGTTGGTAAAATTATTCGATGTAGAGAGATGGAACTCATAAGAAGTGTCCATGATGGAAGAATATATCTTGACTTAACTGAGAGAATGAAGTGATTGTTTGTTAATGGATCCTTACATGTACATAATGCTTGATTTGATCCATTTACAGTACATGGGTATTTTAATGAATTTGGTCATGATGTACAACATTGGCTTTTTGGGACATGATGGAATCATAAAACGGGACAATGAGTGGACACTAATGGTATACAAATTCTCATGAGCCGGGGTTGGTGCTATGGACACTAATCCCGTGCTGTCGGCCTATGCTGGGTTGCTTGCGACTCCCCATAGTGACCATTGAGTTTTATTTAAATTGGTTGTATGCGAAAACACTTAAATAAAGGTGAAACTAAGTCATGCATTCACTTGGCTCCATGTGGGTGTACGGAATTGAGAATAGGCTAGAGCGTCCTACTTCTCCCGTACACTGTCACGTGTAGATTTGGGCTATGAGCGTCCCGTTTCTCACGTGGTCGGGCAAAACTATGGGCTTGTGCGTCCCAGGAACCTCTGGTGACTAGTGGCTAGCATGAAGTCGTAACAGGGAGTCTCCCACTTCATGTATTGTGATTCTAGCCAGGGTGCCTTAACCAGAGCATGCATCCATGCATCGCATTAACAAAGATTTTTAGTTGGTTGTTTTGATTTGATTAAATGATAATATCCTGCTTGCGTTTACTCTGTACCATTATTATTATTCTTGATTGTCTTGGAGGAAATATTCCCCACTATGATAGCGTTTAACGCTATCCCAAACACAATTTAGATGATGCAGGTGAAGATCCAGGTATTGAACCCGATTTTTAAGAAAAGAGTTCGATGGTTCGTACGATCACATGGCGGATGACGATGTTGGAGAAACTTAATCGATGTTTTCATTTATTAAATATTTCTTTTGAGTAGTTGATACATTTATGGAATTGTAATAAGTCTTCAAGAGAAGACATGGTTTTGTATTTTAATTAATCAGTATGGATATTGGTTGGTTCCCTTATTTAAACATTGATGATGACATAGTAAGTTTGATAGAATAATATGATAATTGTTTCCGCCATTGTGCTTGAATGCTATATTTTATTATTTGATAAATTAGTTATTTAATAAATTACTTGGAAATTCGGCCGTCGTATTATACACGAGAGTCGAAAATCTCAGGTCGTTACAGTTGGTATCAGAGCACAATCGGGACCTCTGGGTGAGAAGCCCAACCATTTTCATAATAAATATCCCTTAGGGCTTAGGTTCCCATGAAATAGAAACAAAAACACCTAGGTTCATTCCCCATTGGATGCATGAGATGTTATGAATCTAGAGACTCAAACATAGGCCCCTTAAAATCATTAGGATAGCCGATGAACGTAAAAATATGAAATTTTAGGATTTTTGGGAAGTGGATTCTCACTTTTTCTAGAAGTTTTGGAGCTCTCATCATTTTCTCATATTTAGATTAGTGTTACACTGAGTCATGGGATTTATCTTCCTCAAATTTTAAGGATAACTATTTTATTTTGAATTGTTTTTGTTATAACAAATTTCCTGACCCTTTGGCAATGTCACCACTAATAATTATATTTTCGGAATTGATAAATTTTTAAAAATTTTTTTATACATATTTCTGACTCATTACCCAACACTCTCATAAAATTTCAGATCAATCCTACATCTATATAAATCGTGAAAATTCTGTTAGTAGAGAAAATCATGCGCTGGAAACTGCTGGACTGTTACATTTTTCAGACTTCTAGAGGTCAGAATCATATCTTACCATAGGAATTTCATTCTGAGAAAAATTAGGGTGATTTCTCACCTAACATTTAGACTACCCTCCAAATTTCAGGCAAAAAGGACGTTCGGTTTGAGAGATAAAATTCTAAGAGCGCTTATAAGTCATGTGTTCCAGATTCGACACTATCCTAGCTCCTTAGCTTTAAAAACCTCTAGACCCCTTGTTTAGGCTTAGTTATTGTGAGATGGCACCCTTAGAAATACTTCCTAGCATATTTTCATACATCCTTACGAATTTTAGGCCCAACTATGTTACTTTAGGTAGATTATCGTAACCATAAAATGCCATTTACCAATCCTTCACATAGATCTTCGACCATGTTTAACGATGAAAGTAAATAAGATCTCGTAAGGTTTTAATGTTTTGTATTGTTGGATTTTAATTTATGTGATCTTTGTTGATTTTTTTTTTTTGGAGAATACATGAAAGTCCTCACAATGTTAGACTAAATCGGCCGCACGGGAGGGCAGAACCGTACCTAATATATTGTGTAAATGATTGGATCTTCGTTCAAATCCCGAGGGTCGACACTCGGAATTTCGAATGGATACTAATGAACTCAATGCTCAAATGCGAGTAGAAGATCTAAGTATCGGATCCGAATCTACTTGAACTGTTCACCCGTGGTGTCGACACAATACAAATCGCATCCTTATTCTAACTGGACGACTTTTGTGCATTCTCTTGGAGTGTGTGTCATTGTTTTCTTTGAATGACAAAAATAAGATAGATGTATAGACGACCCTAGGACGTAGAAGCTTAGCCACTTAGACCCTATAAAGAGTTAGAATATGGTATCCCTAACCTCACCTTTCTATCGCACTTTCAGCTATTAAAGAACTGTCGATGATATCTCATTCACTTTGTTATCCGCTTGTTTATCCACTCATTCAAGTGACCATCCGATCATGCCAACCTAATCAAACCCAGATCTATCTTTTAAACTCTTAATCAGTCATTTCGTTAGCGATCAGACATCCTTGATAATTATCTAACCCTAATCGTCTTAGATCCTTGACTATAAGAGCACCTACCCAAACCTGAGAAATATCAGGGCGTTAGATGATTGAATGATTTGAGAGACTAATCAATATATTCAGAACCATTTAGGAATCAAAGTGCGCAGTGGAAGCATGATAGGAAAGAAATTTGGGGAAGCTTGTAAAAATTAATGTCGAGTACGGATTTATTTTTAAGGGGGGTGGATTGTGATCGCGTCTGACTCGGAATAGTTCAGAAAGTTAGACGAGAAGTCATAAACTGAGGTTGCCCTCAATCTTTTATCGACGATGCTTAGGAAACTTCGGGGACGAAGTTTGTTTTTAAGGGGGGTGGTTTGTAACGCCCCAGATTTTCGAGATTTATTTGAAACTTTTTGAAAATTCATTTTTAATTTATTTTTTTATTAATTATCGTACATTTACCGTTGATTTGCGAATAGCGGGACATCCGTAGGAGATCCGATAGGGGACCCTTTTACAAAAGTTGCTTAGAATGATCCCATAAACATCGTAGAAAGATCAGATTTCAAATTACACACTTTTCAGATAATTACGAAAATGCCATTAGTTAAACTTAAGTTAAGATGCCATTTTTAAGTATTATAGTTTCTGACAATCACTTTCACGCAAAACCCTGGATTTAAGCTTTTGAGCACATATTAACCATACACGTTAAATTTCAGCCCTTAAATCATAGTAGAAGTGGTCCGATTGTCAAATCAGCGCCTTAACCCTTGATTTTCATGTCCATCGAGTGAGAAAAGTAGATGATTAGTCGTAGTCGAATATTTCTCTTCATATAAATGACTTGGATCGTCTTTATCATGGACCAATAGTGTGATTTGAGTGCCCCACCTTGATAAGCCTCTTTCTTATGTGTGAAGTTATCCCATTCTAGAAATTAACAAGTTACCAACTCTTCTCAAATTTGAACCTTTCAATTTACCCACTTCTCACCATCAATCGCTTCTCAAATTTGGACCACTTATTATACTCATATGACTACGAGTTTACACAAAATTTGGACCCCGATCTATAATCCTACACCGTTGAACCACAAAGCCAGCACCTTCCTTTTCCGCCAAAAATTGAAATTTCAGATCTAGGCATTTCTCACCATCAATCAACCACTAAACTTTGTACAATTATTTGCCTATCATGACCATATATTTTTCCAAAATTTGGGCCCTGATCATCAAGCGTAGACCGTTAATTGGGATTTAGCTCATTTTAGCACCCGTTAGGCCATTTTCAAGGATCGGCCAATTTACAATGTGGATCATCAAGAAATTTACGTATTCGGACTCTACTCTTCGAGCTTGATAAGATGAACGGATTGGAATTAATCATAGATCATCCGAATATTGAGATTTGAGAAACCCACCTCAAGAAGTTGTTACACAAGACCTCGCGTGCACATTCCTCTCCATATTTCTACTACGTACCTCCAAATCCTTCTCCTAACCCTAGCCTCCATGCCATGGAGAGAGAGAGAGAGAGAGAGAGAGAGAGAGAGAGAGAGAGAGAGAGTTCTTTCTCATATTTTTTCCAGCTGCTAGGATCTTCTACAACCCTCTTCTAAGTCCATCCTAAGGTAAGGATTTTCCTTCAAGCCTTTCATTAATAATATCACGATTATCATAAGTTTCTTTTGTAGCATGTGAAGTTATTTTGTTTTGAATTGCTTATCCATATAATATGAAGTTTGATGTGAGATTTGTAATGAATATCATTGTATGGTGATATGATTCCTTGTTTAGATTTTTTTACTAAGAAGCATGTGTATTTGTGTTATTTTTGTGAAATCTATACCCTTATTTTCGTAATTTGTGTTTTACAAGTAACATTGGTTTTCATATTGTGATATGAAATATGTGTATAAGATCATCATATGGACATCCCATTATTGTATACTCTTTGTCCTTAAGTTGGTAAAATTATTCGATGTAGAGAGATGGAACTCATAAGAAGTGTCCATGATGGAAGAATATATCTTGACTTAACTGAGAGAATGAAGTGATTGTTTGTTAATGGATCCTTACATGTACATAATGCTTGATTTGATCCATTTACAGTACATGGGTATTTTAATGAATTTGGTCATGATGTACAACATTGGCTTTTTGGGACATGATGGAATCATAAAACGGGACAATGAGTGGACACTAATGGTATACAAATTCTCATGAGCCGGGGTTGGTGCTATGGACACTAATCCCGTGCTGTCGGCCTATGCTGGGTTGCTTGCGACTCCCCATAGTGACCATTGAGTTTTATTTAAATTGGTTGTATGCGAAAACACTTAAATAAAGGTGAAACTAAGTCATGCATTCACTTGGCTCCATGTGGGTGTACGGAATTGAGAATAGGCTAGAGCGTCCTACTTCTCCCGTACACTGTCACGTGTAGATTTGGGCTATGAGCGTCCCGTTTCTCACGTGGTCGGGCAAAACTATGGGCTTGTGCGTCCCAGGAACCTCTGGTGACTAGTGGCTAGCATGAAGTCGTAACAGGGAGTCTCCCACTTCATGTATTGTGATTCTAGCCAGGGTGCCTTAACCAGAGCATGCATCCATGCATCGCATTAACAAAGATTTTTAGTTGGTTGTTTTGATTTGATTAAATGATAATATCCTGCTTGCGTTTACTCTGTACCATTATTATTATTCTTGATTGTCTTGGAGGAAATATTCCCCACTATGATAGCGTTTAACGCTATCCCAAACACAATTTAGATGATGCAGGTGAAGATCCAGGTATTGAACCCGATTTTTAAGAAAAGAGTTCGATGGTTCGTACGATCACATGGCGGATGACGATGTTGGAGAAACTTAATCGATGTTTTCATTTATTAAATATTTCTTTTGAGTAGTTGATACATTTATGAAATTGTAATAAGTCTTCAAGAGAAGACATGGTTTTGTATTTTAATTAATCAGTATGGATATTGGTTGGTTCCCTTATTTAAACATTGATGATGACATAGTAAGTTTGATAGAATAATATGATAATTGTTTCCGCCATTGTGCTTGAATGCTATATTTTATTATTTGATAAATTAGTTATTTAATAAATTACTTGGAAATTCGGCCGTCGTATTATACACGAGAGTCGAAAATCTCAGGTCGTTACACACACACCCACGAGTCACATCACAGGGGCACACATTCCGAGGTCTCAGTGTTCTAACTCTTGTTAGTCTATCATTGAGCCATGGATGGAGACCCTACTTACAACCAGATGCATAGCTCAAGTGGTAGATTGAGTGAAGATAGCCTTGTTTCAACACAAAGATTATGGTATTGATTCCTAGAACAGGGTGGCTAACATTGCGGTATGACTAAGGAAGTGGATTGGTGTACTAACAATGGAGTGTGTGTACTAACTCAAAATAAAATAATAATAATAAATAAATAAATAAATGGAGACCCACTTCACATGCTCATGTTGAAATACTACCTTATGCTCTAACTAGCATGCATGTGTAAGGCTAACTCGGTAGAAAAGCTTGCTTGAAAATTAGTTAACGGAGCTCTTGCCAAATTGTATCCATTTTGACCCACAATCCCAGGACCTAAGCCAGCTTAGCATATGATCTAACCAATCCATCGATCGTTGGTCTGAGTACCTTCTCATAAACTGGCCATTTGATTGATATATCTAAGTAGTTGATACCATCATGGCACTTGATAGATGTACTGTAATAACACATCAACCTATCTCACTACCAACTTATCATTATTAGTGGGCTACATTGCATTGTCATGGCCTATGTATTTTCTTAGGTTGTAAGAAATCTATCATGAACGAGTTTGCATGGTTGTCGTGAGACAAGGCTTCAGCCTTCCAAACCGCACCCACCAAAGAAAACGCTATTATTTTTTGCGAGAACTGCCCCAGAGCTCTCAGTTATAGTGCTCCTAGCTACGTCTGCCACTTGGAAAGTCCAATCCATAGATCTGAACTGTCTATTAATTTCAGACCACATTTTATGGGCCTCTGTGGAAACATCACACTGATAGGATGATCAAATCCATCCTTGACTGTTCCTTAATTTTATAACCCTCCTTTTTCCAAGCCATGGATGAGATGGTTAGGATTGCCAAAAAAAAAAAGTGGGTCTATAGAATCATAAGCAGTCTATGCTAGGGTCCAACAAATTGTTGATTGGACTTATTTTTAAGTGGATGATCCTGACTGTCCATATTAAAGACTAATGATCAGATGGTTATGATTGAAAGATTGTGTGATATTTGCATGGTAGTCCATGAAATCTAAGCCGAACCTAAATGGACGGTGTAAATCAATTGATCAGATTTTCCAAGTGTCCCAGTGCAACTATGAGTACTATAACTTGCGGTGCTCCGACAGGGCTGTAGCATATCTCAATTTTTTGCATTTCAAGTGCGCATGCGTACAAGCGACAGTTACCGTGTCTTAAAATACATGGTTTTCCTTTCATTTGACCAAGCTTCAGCTAAAACCCTTCACAGTTCACACATCTGAGGTGGGCTCTGCTATAAGATCACAGGGTGTAAACATCAGGCTGGTAATATCATCAGGTGGGCTACATCGGTAGGTTGGATCTGACCATTGGCAGGCATGATTCGTACTTTCCATTCATTTTGTGGCCCATCTGATAAATGGGTCTCCCTGATTTTTAATTCCAGGATGATCTTAGTTTTCAGCCCACCATTTGCATGGCTTGGATGTCTTAAGCAATACAACCGGTTACAGATGTTATACATAAACCATTGCATTTTGGTGTATAGGGAATGATCAGCGTCCGCTCTAGACGTGTGGGGCCAACCAAACTAGGTCTGGCCAGTAGTAGGACCCACTTTCTGGACACCATCGGATAAGAATCTGACGGTGATCATTCCAGTATTGACCGACATGCTGGTACATGGGATGTGGACAGGAAGACTAGCCCACCACCTTTTTTTTTTTTTTTTTTGGTCTAGACACCAGTGTTAGTTTTGCACAATTAAAAATAGAAAGGGGTAACTCTTTAACTGCAAAACATCACATAGTTGTACGCAAATTCGGACCGTCCAAATCCATGACCCAGCTAGGGGTGGAGTGTAACAAAAAAATTGCACTGAAAAGATAATTTTAATAAACTGATTTTCCCATTGAATTTGGACCACTCACTATTTTACTTTTAACCATTCATTTGATTGCCATTGATTGGATAGTTCAGATTACTTGGTTATCCATAATGGTACCGACAATTTGGATGGCCTAGATAGACGTACCTTAGTTTGACATGTGAGTAGATGAGTCACCATCACCATTTTCAAATGCTGCTCAACTAACACAGAAGTCTACTTCTTAATTTGGATAAGGCATGTCCGTGTTGTCTTTGGATGGAATATTTCACTGCAGGGTTTTATAATACCAAGTTGCCTCATTTTGCTGACGTTCAGGACTCCAAGGGCCCATGTTTCAGCCGTCCAAGCCGTTGATACGGTGGCCTTCTCCTTGGATAAGGGATGAGCTGGGAATGCCTCAGCTGATCCAGACCTTTAATATTTGGCTCTTTTCTACTTAAAAGTTAAACATAGTGCTACTCTTTTAATTGTTTATTTGCTGGTGATGTAAGAGGATAAAGAACAATTCAATAGAGGGCTAGGATGAAGGGGCTGATTGGATAAAGATTTCTTTTTTTTTTGTTAGTCATGCAACGCACCCACCCTATTAGCTGGGTGGTGGCTAAGAGGCTGATTAGATAAGATTATTTAAACAAACACATGTTATGTATACCACTTTCAGTATTTATAAGCTTTTGACTGTTTATTCATTTCGTGCATCATATTATTATTATTATTATTATTATTTTAAGTTAGTCATGCAACGCACCCACCCTATTAGGGGGCAACACACCCACTTGGTTAGTCACATGATGCACCCACTCGTTAGTGGGGTTAATGTGTCTCCTTAGCACTTGAGCACACATATTATTAGAAAGTTATTAACAAGCTCTATATTCTAGCTATTGCTAATGATGGTTGGCCTTAAATGATTTTAAAAAATTAAGTTATTTTAAATTTAAAGTAAAATTTTACTAATTTTAGTAAGTCTCAATTTTTATTATTGAAAAAGTATTTTAGATATCTCATAATCTTAGTAACTTTTATTTGTATAAAAGAAAAGAATTTAACCTAGCTTAAAAATCATTTATTGTTTTAATAAACAAACTTAATTGATAATTCTTGTTGATCATACAATTTTATTTATTTATTTTTATTTTATTCTAGAAGAAGACAGTGATTTCTTTTTCTTATTTTATCCCACTATTAAGTTAGCTGGCCACAAGAACAATTGTTGGGATCGTCTGATCTTATAAGAGATACTAACTTAGATCCACCGCTTCTCCACTTAGATCAACGGTTAGATTACCATTGAGGGCGCGAATTAGGTGTTACCTCGGGAACAGCTTAGTGGGTATTACCCCTTCCATGTGGGGCCCATTTTAATATTTTTTTATTTATTTATATCTACGCCGTTGTTTGTTTTTTCATATCATTTTAGTATGTGACCCAAAACCCTAAGGAGATCCAAATCTCAGGTGGACCATATCATTAGAAAACGTGATGAATAACCATTAAAAACGTCTTGTGGGCCACCAATGCTTTGGATCAATCTGATATTTATATTTTCCCTTCATCGGGACCTTATTGACATTATCAAGATCTTGGATTTTAATTAAATGTTACCAAAAGCTCATGATGGGCTCTTTCGAATTTTTAATGGTGGGGGACTGAATCACACTATTTCTAGTGGTATGGTCCACTTGAGATTTGGGTCTGCATAATTTTTGGACCCTCATCCATAAATGGGCTTTAGAAACGGATAGACAGCATGGATATACAAAATATCATCCATGTGAGCCATACGGTAGGGGTAACACCCACTAAGCGGTTCCCGAGGTAACACCTAATTCGTGCCCCACCATTGATAGGGCACTGGAATCTTTTCGGTGCAGCGAGAAGAAAAAAAAAATGCACAAGTTGGGCGCGAATTAGGTGTTACCCCGGAACAGCTTAGTGGGTGTTACCTCTACCGTATGGCCCACATGGATGATATTTTGTATATCCACTCCGTCCATCTGTTTATACAGCCCGTTTTAGGATAAGGTTCCAAAAATTATGCAGATCCAAATCTCAAGTGGACCATACCACTGGAAACAGTTTGATTGAGTGTCTCACCATTAAAAATTTCAAAGAGCCCATGGTAAGGTTTTGGTAATGTTTATTTGCAATCCAAGCTCTTAATAATGTCAATAAGGTTTTGATGAAGGGAAAATATAAATATGAGATTGATCCAAAACTTTTATGACCCACAAAACATTTTTAATGGTTATTAAGCACCGTTTCTAATGGCATGGTCCACCTGAGATTTGGATCTTCTTAAGATTTTGTATCATATCCTAAAATGATATGAGAAAACAGATAGACAGCATATATATATATATATATATATATATATATATATATATATATATATATAATATACATCAAGATGGCCCCCACACGATAGGGGTAACACCCACTAAGGTGTTACCAAGGGTAACATCTAATAATTTAATAGCCACTCCATTGAAATTGTGGGAGCGGATTTCCTGCTAAAGCTCTTGCGCTAGGAACCAAGGTGGGCCCAAAGTGATGTTTTTTTGATAAATTCATCTATTCCATCCGTTTTGGGAGCTCATTTGAGGACATGAGAGCAAAAATGAACCGGATCCAAGACTCAAGTGGGCTGAAAACGTGAGGATTGAACTTTCACATTTGAAATATTTGTGGAGCCACAAGAGTTTCGAATCAGGATAATATTTGTGTTTCCAATTCATCCCAGTAGTATTGACGTTATGAACGGTATGTATGTCATATAAACATCACTGTAGACCCCATGGAGGTTTCAACGGTAGTAATTTACTTACACACCTTTTCCTTTAGCTCGGCCCACTTGAGTCTTTGATCCGGTTCATTTTTGTTCTCATGTCCTAAAATGAGCTCCCAAAACGGATGACCGGGGTGGATTTATCAAAAAAACATCACTGTGGGCCTAACTTGGTTCCCAGTGCAGGAACTTCATGCGCAAGGCTTTCGCAGGAAATCCGCCCCCCGTATTTAACCTGTTTGTCCGACCTCTTCTCGACGCGAAGTTCCACAACAGTTGATGTACAGTTCGCGTGCAACAGAAAGCTCTGTGGTTGGTACATCATGGATTGTGTGCGACATCCACTCCGTCCATCATTTTCTCAATATCATTTTAGAATATTACCTCAAAACAACTTTCCGATCCAAAACTCAATTAGACCACACTAAAGGGAAAAGTGCCATTGGGAATGCCTACAAACAAAACCTTCTCTGGGCCTACCTAGGTTTTGGATGAGTGTAAAATTTGATTTTTTACCTTAATTATCATTTAAATAACCTTATCAACGGTTTAGATGGCATAGATATATTCCTGTTCGACCCACGAAAGTTTCAGTGGTGGTCGTCTCCATTCCCACATTTCCCTGTGATGTGGCCTATATGACCTTTTTTTTATCATATTGAGTTTTTACATGACTCCCAAATGTATCTTATTAAGATTATGGACGGATAAGATTTTATAAAAACATACTACGATGGGCCCCACATAACTTACGTTGCACGGGCTTCTATCATACCTGTTGTAGGAAACATTCAGTTGCGGGAGCACGGAAGTTCAATCGATTTTGAAATCTCAGGTTTTGTCAGTTCCCGAGGCGGGGAAATGATACGGCGGAGCCGACTCTATCATTTTATGAAAGAATAGTCCCCATCACCGTCCATCTAGCATGGAAAACCGTTGATCGTAACCGTACATCTACTCGAACATAGCATAAATGGCCACCGTAAAAAAGTAAGTTTTAGTTGTTTGTATCCTATTGGACGGTAGATAAAAAGATTAAACGGAGATATCTTAGAAGAGAAGATGATACGAAGGGATGGATTGTATACTGATTATTGTGTTTTTCAAATTTTGATCCATCCAAGAAAAACTTCACTAGATGAACGGTACAGATCCACTTTCTAGCATTTCACATGAACGGAGGTAGGTGGATGTATCTTATTACGATAGATAGGGCTCGATTGTACCATTTCCCTTCGCCCATGCAATCACGAACCTCTGACTTTCAAATTTCAATAGCTAGTGTGGTGATTCACGGCCGAGACAAGGAAGTTTTCTTTTGAAGAATGGTTGTTGCAAGCGCCCATCTAGAGATGCCAAAGGCTATCACTTCATACGTGCAGGTTTGAGGCACGTGTAAAAGATCCAGTCCTTTAATCATCTTTCCTTTATGTTTAATGTGCTTTTTTCCAGAAAATCAAATGAAAAACAAGATAGGAAAAGATGGATGAGTTAAATACCGGTGAATATTTATATGATTATATTTTAATAAAATAATTAAATAGAAAATTACGATTTAATAAAAAAATTTTAAAAGTGGGTCCGATTGATGAACGTATCAGATCACTCATACATATCTCAAAGTTGGTACTTTTTGGGCGCTTGTGTTTGGCATTTGCAGATGGCGCTTGCTATTGTAACTCATTTTGTTTTTATTCTACATGGACTTTCCCAACGTACTATACAAAATGGTGGTCCTGAAACCCTCACGTCATGTGAACTGCCCTGTATGATCATAACCGTTAATTCAGTCGTCTCATTCTCATCCTATATGCGCTTTGGCAGAATTGGATATAACATGATGGACCCCACAATGACCCACACAACCAACGGCTAAAACTAATGGGAAAAATCTTGATACCGTGGCAGAGTTAGATAATCAATACGCATGCATTAAGAAGTTCCACAAGTAGCACAAAATTAAGTCAATCTGACCGTCCAAACGGTGGGGCTCAATTTAGATGTCTCTTAGTCTAAAAGACTGTACTTATTTATTTTCATAGCATCCTGATGGTTAGAGTTGTACATGAGCCCAGTGAGTTGAGCCTTGCCCTCTTCAAGCGAGGCTCATTCAACAACTACACCCTGACTCGTGTTGTGCTTGGCCTTTGGGCTCGACTGACAGTGTTTGGGCTGGCTCAACTAAATCTTCGAGTTGAATTTAAGCTCAATTTTAGCTAAGTTTGAGCTTAGAAAAAACAAAACTTCAAATAAGCCTAGGCAATAACGCTCAACCTAAAACTATTTAAAATTAAGCCCGAAGCCCATTTACACCACACCACTTATTTTTATAGATAGCTTTCTTTGCTAATTTCCTATGTAGAGTTAAAAATCATTTTTTTCCAACTGAGTTAGTCCGAGCTGAGCCGAGCCAAATCAAACTTGGGTTAGCTTGAGCTCAATTTAAAAATCATTTAAGCTTAGAAAAATAGCTCAACATGGTTCATACCCATCTTTTGAATCGAGCTCAATCGATATGGTTCAGGCTCGAGCTAACTGAGCTAGCTTGGCTTGTGTACAACTCTACTGATGGTGGACATTTAATGGACGGTTTAGGCGAAAAATAGTTCACAGTATGATTTCATCAAACAATTACACTGCGACTACTTAAAACTGACGGTTTGGACCACGACCTATCTGCCGTAGATCCGTAATTGGACAGTATGGTATGTAGTTAGTGAATGCCACGTGTACAATTTATGGATGTTTGTATCTGGTAGAGTATCCAACAACAACCGGAGCAAATTAAAAAAGGTATTACTTTCAGATCCTGGCTACCGACAAAGCCTCCCATGAATCGAACGGTCCAGATCACCGACTGACACTACAGTTTGCGGTAGTCCCGCGAACTATTTGTAAAGCAGAACTGTCCCAAACGTCAGACAGGTATAAACATACATCAGAGACGACACAAACAAGAAATAGAGAGAAGAAAGGCGTTATAAAAAACAGAGACATGTAGAAAGACAGCATTCCCAGCTGAGAAGAGACTCCAAAATAAGGTTAAGTTTCTCATGCTTTTTCTCAATAGAATTCCAAAATATTGGATTTTATTAGTCTTTTGAATGGTTCTTCTAGAATCTTGAATTGGGTTCCTGGAAAAAAGAAAGAAAAATTCAAATTGTTTCTAGAATCTTGAATTGGGTTCCTGGAATAAGAAAGAAAAATTCAAAAAGATTGCATTTTTTTCTTTTTTATTGGGATTCCTTCTTTTCTTCTCCTACTTAATTTCTTTCTTCTTTGTTGCTTTCCTACCAAACCAAACCGCCCAAAGTTGCAATTTTTAAATTAAAAGGTACCCCAAACATGTCATCTTGCATTAGCTTTTGGCTCTTTCAAATGCAATTCATTGTCAAGATTTCATATTTCTCTTCTCTTGGACTCCCTTTTTTTAGGATTCCTTCACTTGGGTGTTTCTGTAATTTGAAGGTTTGGGGCTTGTGATGTGATCCTGATTCATGTGTCTTGATGCCTGCTTCATGTATGTAACAGATGATCCATGCTAGTTCTTTGATGGATATGTTTCATTTTGTTTCGGTTTTCATCTAGTTGATGATATTGCTCTTCACGTTAGCGTTTTATAACCATGTTTTGAAGCTTTAATGATGTGGATGATTTTGCATGTTGTAATGCCATGAAGAAAGCTCTGTGGGGCCCACAGGGATGTCCATGTGAAATCCACGCCGTCCATGAGTTTTGCCAGCTCATGTTACGGTGCCCAAAAATGAGGCAGTTCCAGGACTCAAGTGGACCACACCAGAGGAAACAGTGGGGATGGAAATGCACATCATTGAAGCCTTCCTGGGGTTCACGGTGATGTTTATCTGACATCTAACCCGTTCATAAGGTGATTGTCACCAGGATGAAGGGAAAACACAAATAGCAGCCTGATCCAAAACTTCTGTGGCCCCAAGAAGGTTTCAATGTGGGCGTTCAATCCCTAGTGTTTCCTGTGGTGTGGCCCATGTGAGTCTTGCATCTGCATCATCTTTGGGCCTTCGTCCTACATGAGCTGGAAAAACCGATGGACGGAGAAGATTTCACATGGAATCGCGGTGGGCCCCATAGAGCTTTGGGTCACAGGAACTCCCTGTAACAGGTGTTGCAAGAACTCACTTCCAATAAAATCTATCTTGCATTTTTATTTTTATTTTTGTTACCACAATTCAGGACTTTTGGGATGATCTTGGATTTCTTGATCATCAGGACTTTTGGGATGATCTTGAATTTCTTGATCAGTAGAGAAGGGATTATTGGTTGCTGAACCTCAGTAAATGCTCTTCAATTTGGCTGCACCTCATAACCTATGCTCTGATACCACTGTTGTGTCACACCCAAAAGGCTAACCTATTAGTTGGAGTAACCCCAGGATATATGAAGACAAACCCCGCCCCCCTCCCAACCGATGTGGGACAAACCAACATGGCCCATGGTTGGGTGATCCAGGCCATTGATTGGATGGGCAATGCCCCAAAAATTTTGCAAACTGGAAAGATCGAACAACTTTGATTTTAGCCTTTCTTTCCGTTGGATATGGTCTTTGCTGTTTTTTTTTTTTTAATCCAGCTATTTGTAAGCCACTGATTGAAAGGTTCGGATATTCCAATGTTGGAGAGGTTTGAGGCATCTCCTCTCCATGATTAGGCCCTTCAAATCAATGATTTGGATCACCCTACCATGAGCCCTGCATATGTGGAATTCAGAGCCTGAGCAAGCTTTAGCTATACTGAAGATCAACACCCTGTAACAGTGGCATGGGCTTGAACCCTAGGAGTTACAGTTTTTGCTATTTTTAAGGTATTTTAAGGTTTGGAGAGTCCTAAAATAGTTTAAGGTCCTTATTTGAGTCAAGGGAAAGAAGTATTCCGTAATGGTAACAGTGGTCGTAACGGCCACCACTGTTACCTTCACGATACGGGGTGTAACGGCTGTCGCAGGCCCATTACGGCCTCTTTTTTTATTGAAAAAAGAAATCCAAAAAACCTGTATTGGCCCCGTAACGGTCCATTACGAAGCAGTTACTGCCTTTTTAGGGGGTGTAATGGGCCGTTATGGGGGCTGTAATGGCCCTTATGGGTCATTTTTTCCGTAACGGCCATTACAATCTCTATGACTCAGTTACATGTAACGGTTGCAACCATTACCTTTGCATAACGGCCTTTACAGCCCCGTAATGGCCTTTGCGGCACACCATGGAAAGAGTTCGAGTCATTTTTAGAAGTTGTTTACTATTTTTAGTAAACGTGAAAGTTTCCTGTTTTGGGAAAGTTATAAATTTAAGATTGCTTAAACAAGTCATATAAAAGGGCTTTATAAATAGACTTTTCATCAATAATATCCAAGTTATCTCTCGTTTTAAGAGATTTCTCTCTCATTGTGGATTGAAGGCTATTCTTAAGAAGAAGACGGTGATCTCCTCTTTATCCTTGCACTCACTACATTAACCATGCCTGTGAACATGTTACACAAGCTTGTGATTTAATGGAAACCTCATGAATTGTTTTTGTGTACCATTTACAATATTGCCTTAGGGTGTGTTTGGAAGTTCCTCAATAAGCGGGGCAGGTGGAAATAGTATCTGAGGAGGAAGAAGCTGAAAAGTAAAATCCCAGACAATTGGGTTTTCACTTTTTCTGCCGCCCTAGTGCTCGGTAAGTTAAGAGTAAAAAATCGCCATACTGACATAATCGACCAAATCTTGATTTGGGGGTGCTTCCAAATGCTACTTTAATGAAGTAGTCTGGTGAAATTTTTTTTATCTTTCATTTCTTTTGGTTCAATCCAGGAATCCTGGTGGCTTCAAAGGGTAGGTCAGTTACTTTCGAAGAGCTTCTACAATATGAATAGAGAAAGAGAGTTCTGCCCAGTATCAGTTACAGTCTGTGTGGGTGAACACGTTGCTGCAACAACAAGATAACCTTTGTTGATAGAAAACTCAAACCAGCACTGCCTGTCATTGATCAATACTGCTATTTTTCAACGACGTTCCTGACTCCTGAGTGGTTTGATAAGGGTGGCATGTCTTTAGTCAGGTCCGTAGATTCATCCACCTCCTCATGTGGTGAGTCCAACCTGTATGTGCTCAAAAGCAACAGCGACGGGACTCGTTCAGATAAGCAGAATTCCAAGTCCGGACATGAATCTTACCGCCATGATCGTCAGAGTTCTTTCTTAGAAGAGTTTCCTGCAAAACAGGCTGTATTTCTTCACCCATCTAACTCCATCACTCCAGGATCTAGTTTTCGACCACAAGGTCTCACTTCCTATCCACTGATGGCTACTTCCAGATCTTCTTCTGTCACTGCACAAAATCCATATAACTCGCATTTTGCAGCAACCCGGCTTCCACACCCATCATTTGCTGATGTCACTCATCATGCCTGTTCTGTATCGGAATACATGGATATAGGAAGCCCAGAACATGGGATGGACTGCGATGAAGATGACATCAGATTAAAGCTTCAAGAACTAGAAAGAGTGCTGCTGAATGATAATGATGATGAAGACCAGGGTATGAGCATTGGTGGCGAATGGGCCGATCCCATTAATGATCTTCTTCTCCCCAACTCACCAAAGGAGTCATCCTCCTCAGACTCGAACCTCAGCTGCATCAGCAGCAACAAAGAAACACCTGTTCTACCTGCCTTCAGTGCACGTTTGTTAAAGAATCTAACTCCCAAGCAGTTACTCTTTGAGTGCGCTGCCGCAGTATCAGAAGGGAAGATGGAAGAAGCATCAGGCCTTATATCTGAGCTCCGACAGAGAGTCTCGATTCAAGGCGACCCACCCCAAAGGATCGCAGCCTACATGGTTGAAGGCCTCGTGGCCCGCATGGCTGCCTCAGGTCAGGGCCTCTACAAAGCTCTCAAATGCAAAGAACCTCCCACTTCAGACCGCCTCTCCGCCATGCAGATTCTCTTTGAGATCTGTCCATGTTTCAAATTTGGGTTCATGGCTGCCAACAGTGCAATGGTTGAGGCATTCAAAGATAAACAGAGAGTCCACATCATAGACTTTGACATAAATCAAGGAAGCCAGTACATAACGCTCTTACAAGAGCTCTCAACTTGGCAAAACAAACCACCCCATGTGAGGATAACTGGTGTGGATGATCCTGAGTCAGTGCAACGCTCGGTTGGTGGCCTGAAGATCATTGGGCAGCGGCTGGAGAAGCTTGCGGAGGTATTGGGGGTGCCGTTTGAGTTCCGCGCAATAGCTGCCAAGACAGGAGATGTCACCCCATCAATGCTTGAATGTCGTTCTGACGAGGCACTCGTAGTCAACTTTGCATTCCAGCTTCATCACATGCCGGACGAGAGCGTCTCAACAGTCAATGAGCGGGACCACCTTCTGCGCATGGTGAAGAGTTTGGAGCCAGATCTGGTGACAGTCGTTGAGCAAGACGTGAACACCAACACAGCCCCATTCTTCCCGAGGTTTGTGGAGGCCTACAACTACTACTCAGCCGTGTTTGAGTCACTGGATGCGACACTGCCGAGGGAGAGCCCAGACAGGATGAACGTGGAGAGGCAGTGCCTTGCACGGGACATAGTCAACATTGTGGCTTGCGAAGGGGAAGATAGGATTGAGAGATATGAGGTGGCGGGGAAATGGAGGGCAAGGATGACAATGGCTGGGTTTGTTGCATGCCCACTCAGTGCTCATGTAAATGGGGCGATACGGACGCTTTTACAAAAAATGTATTGCGACAGGTACAAGGTAAAGGAAGAAGGCGGGGCCCTCTACTTTGGTTGGGAGGACAAGATCTTGATCGTTGCTTCAGCATGGAGATGATTTTTGTGGACAGGTACTGCTGTACTTGTTCTTCTATCAGTTCTTTTATGCATATGTGTATATATGCAAGGGATTGATTTAGTACACTCCTAATGTCTATAATCTAAATATATCAGGAGGAAATAAAGAATTTTGTTTTTGGTGGGCTATCTTTTCAACGACTGCTTGCCGCCTTTTTCTTTTCTGTTTTCTTTCTTAATTATCCTGCAGCTCCATGTAATCTGCTTGTATGGTCAAACTACCATGGTATTTCAAGAGATGCAATCATTTTACAATAAGGGTCGTTTGGATGGTGGTAAATGGTTTACATTGTAAATGATTTACTAGTAAATCGCTTAAAAGCTGTAAATGATTTACAGCCTGTCTGTTTGGCTTTAAGTTGTAAATGATTTAGGGTCTGTTTATTTTGACGTAATTACCTGTATTTTAATGTATTTTGGCATTTATTAATTACAAAGTTAAATGTCAACTCATAATGTTGACATTTTGCTTTTTGATAGGTCTTAGCTAAAAAAATAAGGCAGACTATGTGGACCCCATGCGCTATATCCATGTCATCCATTCATTTTTTTCCGGATCATTTTGAGGCCTGAGCAAAAAAATGGGGCAGATCCAAAGATCAAGTGGACCACATCATGGGAACAGTATGAATAATGATGCCACCCTTAAAATTACTGTTTTCTTTGGTGTGGTCTACTTGAGCTTTGGTTCTGCCCCATTTTTAGGTTCATGTGCTAAAATAATCTGAAAAAAATGAATGGGTGGAGTGGATATAACACATACATCATTGTGGAGCCCACAAAGTTCACATAAGAAAATAAAGTTGAGATTTGATTGTGTAATTAAATTCGCTTCAAACAGAGGATGTACTTAATTATTATGCTTTTACATTACAAATATACGTAGTTATATCAAAACAAACATGCCCTTACAGTGTTAGGATAGCCTGTAAATGGTAAATGAAATCTGCTTTATAGGCTTTCGTTCAAAATAATAGAGTTGTTGTCATCTCTTCATTTACTAGTAAATGAAATCTCCATTTTTTTTGCTAGTAAATGTGAAGGGGGCTTTGCTAGTAAATCATTTACAAGTAGCAAATGATTTACTAGTAGATGCTCTAGCAAATTAGAGCATCTAAACATAAGTAGTAAATGATTTGCTAGTAAATCATTTACTATTTGCCTGCATTTACCACCATCCAAATGACCTTTGGTATTAATCCCATCAAATGCAATTCTATATCATTTAATCCCGCTGACCAAATAGGCCCTTGAGTCATCTTTGTAAATGACAAATAAATTTGTTTTGATGTACCCTAACATTGGAATTACATATTACAAGTAACACCTGGAGACTATGATAACCCTTCGGTGTTTACTCGCACATTATTTCAATCATATACAATTGCGCATGCCATTACTTGGCCGTCCTAGTTTTTCTATGGCTTAAACAAACAGGGTAAATGGATGGCAATTAACATCCAAATGGGTAAACCTTGATTTTCGATTACATCGGATTCCACCAATCCAAATAGGCCCTCCGCATCATTCCGTGGAAATGGATGCGGGGGCATCTTGATGCCATTGGCGTCTCCTTCTAGCATTTGGATCAGTCTCCCCATAGTAGGCCTATTCGAATGGACGTGCTGGATGCACCACAGCCCCACCTTACATATCTTCTCTACCACTTGCATGTCCTCCCTATCATCTCCTACCCTTCTTCTCACTTCCCTCGGTAAAGGAACTTCCCCTCTTTCGATTCGATTAAATGCCCACTTGGGGAAATACTCCTGGCTGGATGCACTCCTGCTGCTTGATCGTAGTTCCTCCACCCACCCACCATCTCCAAAACAAGCATCCCATAGCTGTAAACATCCGACTTCTCCGTTGCCCACCCATAGACCTGTGACCCGGGGCTGCATACCCGGTGTACCCTGACCTCCTGTCAGTGAAACATGGCTGTGGTCCTTCTCCATCATCTTTGCGAGCCCAAAATCCGCCACTGACCGAGAAATTTGAGTCTAGCAGATTGTTGTGGGGCTTGATATCACAATGCAGAATCCTACTCCAACAACCTTGGTGCAAATACCATATTCCTTGAGTGGTTTCCAATGCAATGTTGTACATCTGCTTAGTACTTAGCTGTTTGAAATCACTTCAATCTTCTCATTGGTTCTGTGAATGTATCTATCAAGTGATCCCATTTCCATGTACTCATAAACCAATGCTCATTTCGTGCCATCAACGCAGTAACTGAGCATCTGAACCAGATTGTTGTGGTGGACCCTCCCAACTGTTGCGACTTCGATCATGAACTGTTTTTCGCTTTGCTTTGACACCTTCAAGAGCTTGATTGCTACATCGACACCACCGAGCCCATGATCAATGGTCCCTTTGTAGGCACTTACACACGCTCATTCCCCGAGCTTTGTTGAGAAGTTGTTGGCGAACATCTTGAGTTGGGATTAGGAATAACTGGAGCTTATGCCATTTTCAACTTTGGATCCTGCTTCCTCTTTCTTCTTCCGATGACTAAGAGAGTTGCTACCAGTGCAAGAACAAGTATGAAAATGTCAGACGAAGCGGAGACAGCTGCATCAAATGAATGAAAGAAGAGACAAGCTGAGCTCATGAGGTTTCTTCTCAAACAATGGCCGAGATGGAATGGTTGCCACCGGATCACTGGTCCGGTGCTGATCAGATGGTGGGGTCCATCCATCCCTGGTCGCAGTGCCCCTTGCCTCAGTGGGTGGGGCCCACTAACTGATCATCGTTGTATCAACTTTAGGTGCTAAATATATTTTCTTGCAGAAATGAGGCAGCATGGAATATAGAATTACCTGCAATGAGTACTTTGGACGGTCCAGATCCTCCGCCTGTGACCCATGTTTGAAGTTCCTCAGTCATTCCTAATTGAACGACATTATGGTGTCAGTGAGTAGAAATGATGGATTGAATTTTCACTTTAAGACAGATCACTAAAAGCCGTCTGATGATCTTTGATCAAACATTGTATATATGAGAACCGCTTCCTAAGCCCGTTCACCAATATATCAAAATATGAAATAAATGAACGATTGGGATCATCCATCATGAGTCATCGATCCGACATGTACACGTAGAGATGCGAGTGCTATTCCGGATGGATTATTCCATCGTCTTGGATATTTACAGTTTATTATTATTAGTATTTTAAGGAAGGTGGGAGCACATCACCTTGACTTTGTTGATTGAAAAAAAAAAAAAAATACTGTACAAGGATGTGGGCCGGCAGGCAAAAATGATAAGGATCGAGTGCCTTCCTACCTCATGTAGACCAGAAATGATTCAAGGAAAAGTGACAAAAAAAACTTTAAAATCTAGTTAAACCCTCTTGACAGTTCTTGAAAATTCTCCAAATTACATGAAATGGGGGCTGAAGTCTCTGTAGGTTTTTTTGGCCATTTCGGCTGATTGGGTTGACCAGTCAACACTTAAATTTGACTAGCCGGCGGGATTTTCAGTTTGCGCACGATTTTTTTTTGTTTCTTTTCATTTTTATTTAGGAGGCTTGTTAATCTGTTTTTGAGGTTTGCTTTGGATTATTTAATGTTGCTTAAGACGCTTTTTAGGGTTTAACCTTGTTGTTATTAATAAAATCTCTGGCTTCTTCCATTCTATCTCTCGTGTATTCGAAAAATTGCCCGTGAATTCGAGTCTTGCTTCGTGGATTCAAAGTATTTATCTTGTGAGAAAGATGGTGATCGACCTCATCACGTCCCTCCCTACAGGAATTCTATTGTTTTGAGCTGGAGTTGTAATAGAACGTTGGATTCCACGGTGGTGTGCGAGTGACCCCTGTAGAAACGAAAAATTTACCCAAAACTTTTATAGTGGAGGAGTAGTCTTTCATACTTGTACAAGATTCCGCCACATAATTTGAGGATAATGTGTTGGTTATGGATGGTTCTACTAAATTTTCAGATAAGATTTCTCTAGCGAAGTTGGATAATATTGGGGACAAGCACTTAGGCACATGGAGATTTGAAAGTTATTGATGAGTTGGCATCACATGTTCCTTCTTCTGACGAACAACGAGGAGAAATGGCATGTCTTGTGCCCGTAGATGTGGTGTCATTTCCTGTTGAGATGCTTCATTCATTATTACAGAAGGAGTTCGTTGAGGGGTAACAGATAAGTAGTGAGTGAGATCTCTTCTGAAGAGTTAGGGCTACTACAAGTAGTTGGGAAGACTCACCATGAGCCTAAGTACATTGAAGTAGGGGATGCTACTAGTTTGGTAATCCTACTACTGAAAATTCTCCATCCTCTAACGGCTCAAGTTTTTAGATCAAGTGGTTGTTTGATGGAAGCCAATTGCGTCCTTCCTCGGTAGGGATGCAAAGCGTCCAAACCAAGCTGTGGAAGGGTCGACCGTGATGTATCTATTTATCCACTCCGTCCATTCCATTTCTAAGATCATGTCGACCACATGAGACAAAAAATGAGGCAGGTCCAATGGTAAGGTCGACCACACCAAATACTGAGCTTGGGTTGCATTAAATGCAAGAGTCATTTGTAGTGTGGTTGACTGATCATTGGACCTGCCTCATTCTTAGGTCTCATGTGGTCGGCCTGATCTTAGAAACGGAATGGACGGAGTGGATAAACAAATACATCACGGTGGGCTCCTCCACAACTTGGTTTGGACGCTTTGCGTCCATGCTGAGGAAGGACGAAATCTGACTCCTTGTTTGATATGGTATCATAGTTAGAGTTGGCAATGGGTCGGGTCGGGTCGGGTCGGGTCGTTTTCACCTTAACCCTAACCTGACCCAAATTGAATTCGGGTTGGATTTTCCCAACCCTTACCCAACCCAAATTAAACCGAGTCGGGTCGGATTGACCCGTATTTTAATGATCAACTAAACAATGGTTACACACATGAGCGTCCACACTTGATATCAATTAGGTTTTAGTTAAAAATGATGCTAGAAACTGATAGACTGTTTGGATCGAGTCAAGGTGGGCCACATTGGTCTCAGTGATTAGGTTTTGAAAGGCGCGGAAACACAAAATCAGTTACCCACTGTCATCTTTAGCTTCTAACTGTGTACACCATATAATAATATATTCAATGCAAGTACTTGGGATTTGCTAAACTCCCATGTCCGAACCATATGAACGGATTGGATCAGCTAGACTAATGTTCGAAAGTGGGCCGTGCGATCTTGAAAATGGACATCGTCCGTTTGAGATGTTTTGACGGAAACGGAGGGAGAAAAGATTTTCTCTTGATTTTAATTTTGATTGGGTCAACAGATGTTGATTGATCCACCCAATTCAGTGTACAACATGTGCACCAATTGTTAGTGTACACTCACCAACAAAAATGGGGCCCACTTTCATCAGAAGTGAAATCCACTCCGTCCATAATCCAACAGGGTGTGTGAGAAAAAGAAAAAAAATATGTAGTATTTAACTAATAAGAAAATCAATATATAATAGTCTACTTAACTATGATTCGGGTCCAGTCGAGTCGGGTCACATTTAATCCTAATCCGACCCATAAAAATCCAGGTCGAGTTAGGTCAGCCCAAAAATTGAATTCGGCTCAAATTTCCATCCCTAAACCGTAAAAAACCGGGTCAAGTTCAAATTTTGCCAAGTTCTAATCATAGTGGGTGTTGGAGTGTTAAAGTCCCTTGATATACATTGATACACCATCCTAAAATAGTTCCAGACTTTAGATCAAGTGGTTGTTTGACAGGGCCTACCGTGTGGATGACCTGGCGTCAAAATCAAGATGGCCCACTAATCCGATGGGTCCCATCTCCAAGAGAAGGATGGCAAAAGAGTTGGGCTGACAGCCCATACTCAACATGTATTGTACGTCTGATGAGTAGACTAGCCTAAATTTGGGGAATAGGTACTACCCGAGCCTGTCCTGAGCTCAGGAGGCGTGTGGGCATGGGGGGAGGAGGTGTGACATGACTGTGTCAGGCTTGCTGACGTGGCAGGTCACCTCTAACAATGTGCTCTACACCAATACAAATGTGACACGTACATGCCACCTCGGACCTGTCCTGAGCTCGGGACAGGCCCGGGTTGTACCTAATCCTGCTCCCCTAAATTTCTAGCTAGATCATCCGAACGAAGCGGATTGCCTGGAGTACCCTACCCTAGCTAATTTGCTGGTTTGAGTACGTGTCTCCGGCAGACGACTGCATCAGTCCTCGAGCTCCGTGTTTGTACCAACAGTTCAAAGAAAATCAATATTATGTGGACCCCATGATGATGTATTTAACATATCTACACCGGCCATAAAGTTTACAAGGATCATTTTAGGGCATGATACAAAAAAATGAGATATATCCAAATTCAAGTAAACCACACCAGGCAGTGGGGACAATGATTTTCACCGTTAAAACATTCCTAAGGCCCACCATGATGTTTATTTTCCATCCAAACTGTTCATAAGGTCACATGGATCTGGATGAAGGGTAAAAACAAATATCGGATTGATCCAAAACTTCTGTGACCACCAAGAAGGTTTCAATGGTAGACATTCAATCTCCAATTGCTGCAGTGTGGTCCACTTGATCATTGGATCTGTCATATTTTTTTGTTAAACCCTTATAACAATGTTGCCAAATGGAAGGAAGGTTTGGAAATACCATGAACCTCATTTTGGGGTCCATAGAAATTGGTGACCTCAAACGCCAACGAGCCTGCTGGTGTGCGGTGCACCAACTAATCCACCAAAACTTGCCATAATACTAATAGTAGGAGAAATTTTAGACTGTAAACCTCTCTTTTGACCATTATTCCCAGCTAAACCTCAAATACTTTTCTTTCCAAAAGTAAACTTTCATTTTTTTTTACCAAACTGCCCCTATTCGTTTCGAAATTCACCGCGATCTAGTTGAATTGATCTCGTTGAGTTGATCTCGTTGAAAATCAACGAGACACATAATTTTCATCTCATCTTCATCTTCATCTTCATCTTCATTTTCGTTCATATATCTTCAGTTGTCAACGATTTTTATGGCTCCTCCGTTCAAGAGGCTACGGAAAGGTATGTTTTAAGAATGTTTGGGGGTGATTTTCGTTTTAGGTTAGGTTCATTTGAATATTTGGGAGTGATTTTCGTTTTAAGATTGTTCGTTAACCTTGGCATACAAACTGTTTGTAGAAATGCCAAAGTAAACTTGAAATGTTGAAATGGGAGATCGCGTTCAATTTCAACGTGATCCCGGTGAATTTCAACGAAATCAGTCAATTTCACCGCGATCGGTGAAATTCACCGCGATCGCGGTCAATTTCACCGTGATCTCGTTGAATTTCAAAGAGCACAGATATAATTCAAAGAGCACAATGTAAAATTCAAAGAGCACAGTAATTCAAAGATCACAGCCATCACGAATCTTCGAATGTCCTAACATTTACACTGTGCTCTTTGAAATGTCAATATACTTGTTGAAATTCAACGAGATCAATTATTGCAAAAACACATTGTGATAAAACAAAGATCCTACTTGATTATTAAAAAAAAAGCATTCGTTGAGAAAAAAATTTCACATTTTTCGTTCTTATCTTCTCCACACCACAACCTTGTTTCCAATGAAATACGAGTTGAAGAAATAGAAAAATAGTGCTCTGAAGTGAAAACCGATCTCAAAACTAAAGAGATGATGTTTTTTTTGCTATAGATGAGAGAAAAAAAAATGAGTTTTGAATGTAGAAGAGGAGAAAAACGAGGAGAAAATATGTTTTTTTTAGAAGGAATAAATCCTAACAACAGGGGTATTTTGGTCGGAAAATGTCTCATCCGTACAAGTGAAGTTTACTTTTGGAAACAAAACTATTGAAGGTTTAGCTGGGAATAATGGTCAAAAGAGAGGTTTACAGTCGGAAATTTCTCTAATAGCAGACTAGTAGGGGCGCTGGATCAGCTAGTCCCACTGGGACTAGCACAAGGGGTGGTTTCAAATCTTTGTGGGCCCCACCATGATGTATGTGTTTTATCCACGTCATCCATCCATTCTTCGGTCTTATTTTAAGGCATGAACCAAAAATGAGACATATCCAAATCTCAGGTGGACCACACCACAAGAAAACAACACATATTGCAGCAGTCAACAAGCAAGTGCACCAATCAAACCATCGAGATATCTGTACACCAAGTTTCAGTGTATATTGATATATCCAACAAAGAATCATCATCCAAAAGCCAAAATCTAAATGTAACTTACCATCAGAGCAGTTGTGTCTATGGACCCCAGACTTGCAAAAGCAAACCTCACTACCACTTAGCCTCTCCTCACCAAGATACCCACATCTCCCACCATCCATTTCCATGCATGGCCCACAAATCCCATCACACTCCATCCTAAAACCTTCTTGAAGCACCCTCCTAAGGTTCCCAACCCCACTGAAGTTGTTAAAGACTTTCACTGGGATGACAACCCTAAAAGGCCTACAGTTAGGTATCTGAGATCTGCACCCATCGGAGAAATAACACAAGTTGGTAGTCTCATCACACTCTTAAGTATGGAGCTTCCCTTAGCTTAGAGAGCACATCTTCTTCAGGCTTCTTGGTGCAGTCGAAGAAGGTCCCCTCCTTGTAGCCTGACAAGTGCAAGGCCCCTACGAATAGCCATTTCTGGAGCTCGAACCTAGCATTGTTGGCCGCCAATCCGTTGAAGTGAGGGATTGGGCCGCACCCGAAGAGGGACACATCGATGAACGTGACTATCCGATTTGAGTAGACCTCATCTGTCAAGTCCTCGACAATCTTTGTATTTTATGTTGGGCGACCTCCCTTAGAATCTGGGCGATCTCCACAGATATTAGACGATCACTACAGAAATGTTGGGCTATTGGTGGGCGACTACCTTAGACACTGACCGATATCCACCAACTGCTAGACGATTGTGTTTGCAACTGACCGATCTCTCACCAGAGATTGGATGATAGTGCAACAGAGCTGGATGATGAGTTTTGAGGCTGGGCGATTGGCTTTACAAGGCCACTAACCGACTTAGGACTAAACAGGAACCAAGAAATAGAAGAGATTTTCAAATATGCTCTAGAGTATTTTACTAATTTGTTTACTTGCTTACAAGCTTACATCCATATATAAAACATACGGCAACCATCTTTATATACTACAACAATCTAAATTAAGGGGCTAGATTTAACGTGGCAGTTTCCAACGCATGGAAACTCCAACAGTCATTACGTTTGTAAATACCAACAGCCACAATGTTCGGCTTTTTAGATGCCAAGAATATTCCAGAGGATGCTAGGAGCATATGGACCGACCGTTTGGTTTGGTTATTCCAACACTCCCCTTCAAACCAAAACGGGTTTCATTCCAAGTATTGACCTTAGTCATCTGAATGTATCGGTTGGTAACGCCTTGGTGAAAATATCTGCTACCGGTTCAGAAGTATGACAGTATTCCAATTTCACCGTTTTCTGTTTCACTTGATCTCTTAGAAAATGGTATCAGGTATCGATGTACTTGCTTCTTCTATGTTGCACCGGATTTTTGGCAAGTTCGATTGCTGACTTGTTATCCACATATATGACTGTGGATTCTTCCTGTGGATGCTTCAGCTCATTTAGCAGGTTTTTCAACCAAATTGCCTCACAAACTGTGGGCGATGCTGCCACATGCTCTGCTTCAGCGTGTGGATAGGGCGACGATACTTTGCTTCTTTGAGTTCCATGTGAAAGCAGTCGTTCCGAGATAAAATACATAGCCAGTGGTGCTTTTTCTTCATCTTGGTCACCTCCCCAATCACTGTCTGAGGATAACCAAACCAAACGATCGGTCCATATAGCATCGCTTCATCATCATATGGATAGAAAGACCGTATTCCATTATTCCTTTTACATACCTGAAGATTCTTTTTGCGGCTAGCCAATGTAATTCTTTTGGCACTTCCATGTATCTGCTTAGAAGCCCAACACTGTAGACAATATTCGGCCTTGTGATTGTGAAGGTACCTTAGGCTTCCAATCAGACTCTTGAACAGAGTCGAATTCACGCTTCTTCCTTCTCCTTCTTTTGTCAGCTTCAGGCCCGTTGCTACAAGGCGTGTTCACGGCATTGCAATCAGCCATCTTGAACTTTTAAGCAATTCTTTGGCATACATTTTCTGAGATATATGGATGCTACCATTTTGTTGCTTCACTTCGATATTCAGAAAGAAAGACATTAGTCCTCCGTCGGTCATCTCGAATTCCTTAAACTATGGTCTTTTTGAATTCATCAAACATTGGTTGGCTGTTCTCTGTAAATAGCACATCATCAACATACAGCATGTTATGAGCATATTGCCACGAGCTTCTTCTTTATGCAGACTGCATGCTCATATAGACATTAGGTGAAGCCGTTCTCTTGAAGATAGTTGTCTAATGCATGTATTCCAAACACGTGAAGCTTGCTTCAACCCATAGAGAACTTTCTTCAGCCGATACGCCTTGTGTTCCTCCTCTTGCATAACAAAACCTTCAGGTTGGTCAACATAGACTTCTTCTTCCAGAATTCTATTCAGGAATGCAGATTTCACATCAAGTTGGTAGATCATCCAGCTGTGATGTGCTGCAAGGGAGATAATCATCCTCACAGTGTCAAGGCGAGCAACAGGAGCGAAGACTTCTTCATAGTCTACTCCATACTTCTGTTTATAGCCCTTTGTTACGAGCCTTGCCTTGTAGCGATCAATCTCACCATCAGCATTTCGCTTGATCTTGTACACCCATTTGACTGCCAATAGCTTTCTGACCATTAGAAGCATAGTCAACTCCCATGTGTCATTCTTCTCAATGGCATGGATTTCTTCTTTCATAGCGATTTTTCAACATTATTCTTTTATGGCCTCCTGGAACGTTAGAGGCCAAGACAATGTCATGGGTCAAGGGTTCATCTTGAGCACCCGTTTCATCAGTTACAACACTTAAGACAGAATCCACTAGAAAATGACTAGAATAACATATGTATCATGAGCCCCACTATGATACATATGTTACATCCACATCGTCCATCCTTTTTGCTAGATCATTTTAGGCTATGGGCCCAACTATGAGAAAAATCCAGATCGCAGGTGGGCCACACCATAGGAAACATTTGGGAGAATGATGTCCATTGTGCATTCCTCCTGGCAATGTGGGTTCCCTTTGAGAACTGTTGAATCTCCCTGAGCATTGTGGGTTCCCTTTGAGAACTGTTGAATCTCCCTGAGCATTGTGGGTTCCCCTTGAGCCTAAAGAATGCTTGACAATAGGCATCACTGCCTTCACTATTTTTTTATAGTGGGGCCACAAGGCCTTTGAATCAAGCTGATGTTTGTGTGGTCCCTTTATACAGGTTTATGTGACCATATCAACAGGATTTGATGACAAATAAACATCAAGGTAGGCTTGGAAAAAATTTTAACAGTGGACATTCCTATCACAACTGTTTATTGTGGTATAGCCTACTTGAAATCTAAGCTTGGTTCAAAATGGGGCCCAAAGCCTAAAATGATATGGAAATAAGGATGGATGACATGGATGAAACATATATAATATGGTGGGTCCCACGAGTGGACCACTCATCTATGCCCAAGAGGGCTTTCACCTATTTATGATTGTAAGTAGGAGCACGTGGTTAATGGGACATTTTTGAGGCAGTTAGAGACGCAGTTTCGACTCAAAGTTTGCAATTTCTTGTGAAAAGGTTAAAAAAGATAAGCCTTACGGAAAATTAGATTTTTAGTAAAATAGCCCCACCTTGGAGCTATTACAGTAAAAATCCCGAAGATTAACGGCTTGTATCGAATTCTTAGAATACGGTCCTGTCGGTCCATCCACAGCGAACGCAATTGCGTCCGAACCTTGGTCGGACCTTTAAACCACCTTGGAGCTATTGCAGTAAAAAGTCCCGACGATTTACGGCTTATATCGAATTCTTGGAAAACGGTCCATCCATAGCGGGCGTCCGAACCTTGGTCGGACTTTTAAACGTCCGACCACATCTATGTGGGGCCCAGCGTGATGTATCCGTTTATCCATGTCGTCCATTCTTTCTTTAAGATCATGTTATCGTATGTGCTCAAAAGTGAGGAATATCCAACGCTTCAGTGAATCACACCAAATAGTAAGCTTGGTTGCATAATGGGCATTAAATGCACAAAGCATTAAATGACAGAGGACTCTGGTGTGGTCTACTGGAGCGTTGGATCCACCTCAGTTTTGGGCCCATAACTTAACATCATGATCATAAAGAAGGGATGGACGGTGTGGATAGATAGATACGTCACGTTGGGCCCCTACACAGATCTGGTCGGACGCGTAAAGGTCCGACCAGGAGGTCGGATGCAATCATCGTCATCCATAGGCGGCTTCGGTGGATCACTGACTGTGGGGCCCACCATGATGAATGTTGACTTACATCCACCGACGTCCATCCGTTTTGGCAGCTCATTTTAGTAGCATGATGCCAAAAATGAAGCATATCAAAATCTTATGTGGACCACACCATAGGAAATAGTGATGATTGACCAATAAAAACTTTCTGTGGGCCAAAAAAGTTTTGGATCAAGCTGATATTTGTTTTCGTCCCTTCATCCAGTCTTTGTAACCTTATCAACCGGTTGGATGGAAAATAAACAGTCCGGGGGCCCCAAGAATTTTATAATAGGTGGGTATTCAATCATCCCAGTTCCCTGTGGTGTGGTTCAACTAAGATTTGGATCTACTTCAGGTTTGGAATCATAGCCCCAAAATGATTTGTTAAAACGGATGGACGGCATGGATGTAAGGCGTATACATCAAGATGAGACCCACAGTCAGGGATCCACCGAAGCCGCACGTGTCCATTCACTACCAACATCACCGTACCAACGGTCTGGATCACTTAGATATGGCCTCACTCGTGCGAACTCAAAACCCGAATATGCAATGCATAGGTTCGACGCGAGCAGCTACTCAATTCCTCTCCTCTCCTTCTCGAGCCTTTGCAATCGAAAGGCGGCCCCCCCTCTCTCTCTCTCTCTCTCTCTCTCTCAGAGATTATCTACTGCAATCGTCATCATATTTTTTGTGATATTCCGACGCTTCGATGTCGAAAACGCTGGTCCAGCCCATAGGCCAGAAGCGGCTGACGAACGTCGCAGTTGTACGGCTAAAAAAGCACGGAATCCGCTTCGAGATCGCATGTTACAAGAACAAGGTCCTCTCGTGGCGCTCTGGAGTGTAGGCCCCTCAAAACCCAAAATCTCCTTCTTCTCCTTTAATTTGCATTTTTCTTTTCTTTTGTAGATTTTTTTTTACAAAGGTATTTTGATTTTTTTAATACAAAGGATTCTTGAATGAATTTGAAAATTTCACATGTCGAATCATTAACTGTGAGATATATGAATTAAATTGAGATTGATTATGGCATTTTAAGCGAGCGTTTGGATACACTATGGCATTTTAAGGGAGCGTTTGGATCCACTGTAATTGAATTTCGATTGTTATTCTAATGAAGTGGGGACGACCAAATTGTAATTTCCTTCATTGGCGTTTGTTTGAAGATCTGGACTCCAAAATGCAATTGGGTTACTTCCAAGTCAGACTTTGGAAGAATCACAACTGCAATTTGAGGGCAACTAGCTCATTATGAATACTAGGAATTGGATTTAAGCAGCAGCTTTGGAGTGCGCCTCACTTGGGGCAAGGTTTTATGTATCATCATCATTATGTATATATCACACTCTTGGGATACAGAAACATGTATTGATATTGTCGATAACATCTTAGATACCAGGGAATGTATTGCTTTCCCAGGAAACGTTGTCGAAACATTAGGAAAATGGTGGAATATTTCAGTGAACCTTTAGGAGATGTTAAAGGACATATTACACATTTAAGACTAAAAATATTATAGTACTATACATTGTAGGTTTCCATTGTATAAGGCCCAAATTATGTGTTTTTAGACAAATATATTTAATCAATAAATATGATTTCAATGCACTAATTTTTAAGAAATATGCAATAACTGAGCCCATAGGATGTTAGAACACCCCTATAAAGAGATCCTGCAAAAAAATTCGGAAAATTTGTATTTTTTTCCCCTTGAATTTCACATGTATTAACGATGGTATTATTGATATTTATTGATAATATCAGCGATATTATATCGGTGATATTATCGATAATATCTGCCATAACTTGTAAATTGTGTTACTAACCCCAGCATGTGGATTACTGAGGTGCAATACAGATAATATCAGCCGATGTTATTGAAAGTATTGGTTATTTTTCGAACTCTAGTGCATGACCAAAACCGGTAAGACTTGCCTTGACTGGTCCAACTTGGTCCTGTTGCAACATGGTGACTCGTTTACTTCGGACCAAAGCCAAAATGACTTGAACTATTCTAGGTAGTGTTGGAAGATTTTTCAAACTAAGCTAGGCAATGTCACTAATTTTGTCACTTCCTCTTTATTACATTGAATGTTCGCAATTCAATCCACTTGAACGTACATTCGAATACAGCCTAAGGATTTGTGTGATACACGATGAAGGAAGAAGAAAGGAGTTTTATTTATTATTATTATTATTTTTTAAAGATGATGCAATTTATTGGGGTGAAAGGCTGAAAAAAGAAAAACTATACAGTGCAAACATAAAATAAAACAAGATGGGCATAAGACCAAACAGAAATAGGCTCTACTTGAGAGAGGCTAACATAAAGGGAGCGAACGGAAAATCTCCCATCAACCCCAGCATGCCACTGCAGCGAGTCTTCAACTATCGGCGAAGTTGATAGACCTTGCAAACGAGATAACAGAAGGAGCAAGTTGTCAATTTCAGCATCCGATAGGGCCCTCTGACAAGGAGATCCCAACTAAAACCTGAACAGAAACATGCAGCGACTGAAATATCAACCACCGGGCATAGGCCAGCCAGATCCAAGAAAGCCAAATGGAGAAGGGAATCTCTGCACCAGGAATCTTCCCAAAACCTGACTCTAGAGCCTTTCCCCACAACAAAATTGCAACCATCTAGGACACCAGGGGCCACCCGAGGCACGGTAGAAGCAGGACTCTCTAATCCACCAACCCATAGAAGAGGAGCCATATTTGGCCGCAATGATTTGACGCAGTCACGCCACTGATTGGTGAATTCAACACCAAATAACTAGACCCATTTGCCCAAAAGGGCCGAGTTAGCAAAATCAAGACTTTTAAATTTTTAATCCTTGTACCCCCTTCTAAGAATGGCCAACATACCTCCTTCCAGTTCAAAAGATGAAATTTACCAGAGGAAGCACCTCCCTACCAACAGAAATCTCGCCTTAGTCTGTCAATGCACTTAAGGACCAACCTAGGGCACATAAAAAGGGACATGAATTACAGTGGAAGATTGGATAAACCCCCAAGGGAGAGAAGCTTTCTCTTTGAGGGACTAAGCTTCCGCTCCATTCTTTCCACTATAGTCCCAAAGATGGCCCACCGGTTTACCCAAGCATAGAGGCAGACCGAGGTAAGTCGAAGGAAAAGCCCCCATCCCACGGCCAAAAATCTCAACAAAAGAGGACAATTCCTGCTGAGAGGTATGAATCCCCAAAATCTCTAACTTAGATAAATTAATTTTAAGCTTGGAACCCAGTTCAAACCAGCACACCGAAATCCTCAGATTGGTTATCATAGAGCCTTCGCAAAAAAAAAAAAAGAAAAAAAAAGGAGGGTGTCATCCACGAATTGCAGATGACTAATCAACTACGCGAAGTTAGGCAAGGAAAAACCTTTAAACAACCCCACCTCTTGCCCTCTGGACAGAAGTCTACTGAGAGCTTTAGAAACGATCATAAAAAGGAAGGGGGAAATGGGATCACCCTGCCTAAGGCCCTAAGAGGATTTAAAGAAGCTAGAGGGAGAAACAGAAAAGGAGGTCAAGGACACATAACAATGAATCCACTTCCTCCATTTAACACCAAACCCCATCCTTGACAACAAATAATCCAAGAAAGACCAATCTACATGGTCATAGGCCTTTTCTAAATCCAAGAAGAAGAAAGAATTTGTTCCAGTAATCTTTATTCTTTGACATTTAATAAGTCATGATTGTGCATGTGTCAAGGAGAGGATTAGTTGATTTTTTGCATGTGTTAGTCCACAAGAATAATCTTCTTTATGCAGTGGAAAAATGGGAGACTGGGAATATATGTTAGAAAACTACTTTTTTACTACAACCATGGAGGTGTTTTTACTCTAATCTAGCTAAAGATTGAATATCAG
Organism: Liriodendron chinense; assembly: GCA_003013855.2. Lineage (NCBI taxonomy): Eukaryota > Viridiplantae > Streptophyta > Magnoliopsida > Magnoliales > Magnoliaceae > Liriodendron > Liriodendron chinense. The sequence goes on from ML058453.1 coordinate 4,313,689, forward strand.
TATTGAATATGTTTAATAGTATTTGGATTGATCCCCAGAAAGTTTTGAATCGAAGAATACACTGAAGCATGTGAACAATGCTATCCTTATGCCATGAAGACTCTAGACATACTAAAATCTAAGCGTCATACACAACAACTACAAACAAGTAATTATAGAATCTATAGATGCATAACACAAAAACAGTAACAACAGGAGCAACAAATAAGAATCCTTAACAGCTTTCTAGTAATCGAACTACAACAATGTAGATAGATAGAGGCTGTTAAGAATCCTTGACAGCTTTCTAGCAGATCAAACTACGATAAACAAATAAGAAGAATCAGTCTTCTCACATGCCACAACTATAAGCAAAAGAACAAAAGGAAAACTCCAAAGCTTTATTCAATCAACAATCACCATCATTTTCCAATCTTTTTTTTTTTTTTTTGGAAAGGTAACACTACCAGGGATTGAACCCTGGATCACACATGCAGGCGCGCGCGCGTGCACAGTACACTTTCTCCATCAGCTCATCTAACAAGCGGGAGACATTTTCCAATCAATTATATCAGGTTAAAATTTGTAACTCCCTTTTAGGGCCATATTTATAAGCTCCTAAACAACCTAAAAGCAATGTTCTAACGTAGAACATTCTTGATATAACTTACTATCACTTAAGGACTTTACAAAACTTATTGCACCTGAAAAATGGAGTTGGGTTGATGCAAAAGTTGTATACAACTAAGGCTTTCCCTAAACCGACCAATTTCAAATTGGAAATAGATTATATCTTTGACTAGTAAAACCAATTAAGAATTTGTAACTAATGGTTCGTTTGGGAGCTTGTAAATGGGAAATGGATTTGGAGGTAAATGAATTGCGAGTGAATGACTTTACATACTTGTGTTTGGATGGGAGTAAATGAAATGCATTTGAAATCAAAATATTCTGTTTGGATGGGAGTAAATGGGAGGAATTGGAATACATTTGAATTTTCAATATATTCACAGGAATATATATGATATCCCAAATCAGCTTTAATATCCCAACTTACTGTACATATGCGATATTTCATAGAATGGTTGTAATAAGCCCATTAAAATATACACTACATTAAAAAATGAGGATATTTTGAGCCTCGGGTAGGCCACAAACGTAAGTATCACAAACAAGCAACTGCGAACGTTTTTTAACTATCCATTTGGATGGTCAACCTTTGGATGGTTTGGATCATTCTTTTGGTGTGATTTTAGTGATGTAGCCAATATTTGGATTGTTGGGGATTATCATTAGCGTGACACGTGTATGGCAGACATGTGCATAATAACACCTTAGTTTACACGTGTGACTCTCCAAGGGAGTAAATGACTTTACCCCAAATACCCTTTACCCTCATTTACTCTCAAATCCACCCATTTACCTCCATTTACTCCTATCCAAACGGCCCCTAAGGCAATTTGCTAACCAAGCTACCCAGGAAATAACTTTAATTGGAGTGACCGGACCAACAAGTAATCCCACCAAGGTTAGTTTCTAACACTAGGACCCACAATGGAAATCTTCTTTAAATCAAGGACTAGCCAATTGACTCTTGTTAGATCCTCCACCATGACATCATTAACAATACCCTAAATTTGGTCATAACTTTCTACCACATTGGTAATTTGATCATAATTTCTTTCAATACTTGTCTGAATCACAGTCCCGTTTGAAAGTTTATTTGTTATGCTATATTTCTATCTGGCTGTATCAATTTTGTGCCATTAAATCGTCATCTAGCCCCCCAAAATATGGCCCACAAAATAAGCGACGAAAATTCTACTACGCTAGAATGTTTCTTGGGGATTGTAACTAAAATTTCCTTGTTTAACTGGAATACCCTTTGTAGTAATTGAAACTAGTTATCGAAAATGTTGAATTGTTGTTTCTAATGTCATACAGAGAGAAGGATCTGGATGAAGTATTGCAGTCACAGACTGTCTATTCAAATGTTTCAAAAGGAGTTCTTGCAAAATCAAAGGATTTGATTATGGCCTTTGGTACTGATGATCATGCAAAGATCTGCTTGGAGGTCTGTTAGTTGTCAACTATATTATATAATATTTACATGAGCTAAGAGTTGTTTTGAACTTTTAATGGCATTATTATGATTAGTCATAATGCAGACATGCTAAGGTATATCTGAAGCCATTATGGGGTGGGCCTTTTTTTTCAGCCTTTAACACAATGTTGGATGGATTGTATGTTACTATATGCTAATTGTTGCATGTATGTCATAGACTTCAAATGTGTAGTCATTAGTTTCAAAAGATGAATCGGTGAATGGCTTTCTCTTTGCATGCACACTTGATTCACCATACAATGGTTATCTATACTGCTAGAAGTTTTTAATTCTCAAGCCATTACCCCAGTTCAAGTTAATGGTTTTGATTGTATTAGTATTGCACATCCTACTTTCTTATCACTAGCAAGAAGTTTCCCAAAATGACCACTTTTGATACATTGGGTCAATAATTCATGAGAGTGGAGAGATTGAGAAAGATGTTGCCCGAAGAATTGAAGTTGGGTGGAGGAAATAGAGACATTGTTGTTAAATGCGACCACATATTTGCACATGCATATCGCATATGCCATGATGGCATATGTGATCACAATGCATATGCGATCGCATATGCTAAATGTGCGAGGTTATGCGATCCAAACCTCCTCCATTTGCAACATTATCACTCCAAAACTCTCTTTTACTCTTACATTCTTACTTCAAGTGCAATTATAATCTCTCTCTCTTACATACTTCCTACTTTCAAGTTTCAACCAAGTTCCTAGTTCCTACTTTTCTACAAGATTAAAGCCAAAAGATCATTCAAGAAGAGAAGTTTCCCTCTCTTTTGGAAGATCAAGATTCAAGCAACATTCATTTATTTAGATTTTAGTCTATTAGTATTATTTATTTATTTTGTAACTTGTAACTTGTGAGTAGTGTTAATGTTATAGTGTAAGCATTAAGATGTAACTTCAAATTTGTATTTGTATAATAAATAGCTTATTGATGATTTTGATACTTAATTATATTGTTGAATGTTGAATTTGATGTACTTCATTCATTTTTTAATTGATTTTATTTCTCACAAACTAATTTTATATATGTAAAATTACTATATTAGTTATCTATTGACTTAGGGAAGTTTCCCCTAAGTTCTTATATTTTTCTACATTTTTTTCTTCAATTCCCCCCCCCCCCCCCCCCCCCCTCTTTTTTTTAAATTTTCAAAAAAAAAGAAAAGAAAAGCGACCGCATATGCGATCACATAGAACCGCATATGCAGTTTGACAACATTGAATAGAGATATGCCTCTAGCGTTTTATGTGATCGTCAGGTACCACTCAAACTGAAAGGGAAATTTTATAGGATAGCTATAAGACCAACCATGCTTTATAGAACCAAATGTTGGGCAATAAAGGTAGAACATGTTCATAGGATGAGCATAGTTGAAATGAGGATGTTGAGATGGATGAGTGATAAGACAAGGAGAGAACTTAGGATTGGCACCAATAGGTAATAAGATGAGGGAAAATAGACTTGGATGGTTTGGTCATGTGCAGACCAAGAACTATGCTAGTTAGGAGTGAGTTGGTATAAGTTGAAGGCTCTAAAAGGGCAAAGGGAAGGTGCAATAGGATGTGGATGGAGGTAGTAAGAAAAAAATTGATGGGACGTATGGTCTAATTGAAGTTCTAGCCCTTGATAGAGGGGAATGGCAAAATAGGATTCATGCAGTCGAGTTTACAAGAATTGCCCTTTTCTCGATATATTTTGATATTAGTTTGATTATGAACTCCATTGCTAGGATTTGCACCCAAACATGCCCTGTTAAAGTAATGTAATGCAAATGATGCATGTAAGTTCTACTATGGTCCTTCGTTTTGAGAGTGTTTCAATCATCGATTAGGTGGAGCATTTTGGTGCTTCAATGACTTAAATAGCCTTAGCTCATGTCCTCTATAGCTTTAGGAAGTTTGGAAGTTCTGAAAGCATATTTGCCTTGCCTTGAGGTGTTCAAAAGACATCAAGCAAAAACAACACTGGGCCATTCTACTGGAAACTAAGGGCTGACGCTGATTACCTTGATAGTCATTGCGAGACCATTGGGGAAACCATTGTTTGGGGCTCTAGATAGTAAGTACACAGCCACCATCAGGGCCCTAAACGGTCAGCGCTGGGCCATTGCTCAAGTCTCTCGGACAGTCAGCGCAAGGCCAAACTACTGGCACCTAGACAGTTGGCGCAGAGTGTCTGCTGGAGGTCCAAAGGGTGGTGCAAAGCCACATTTCAAAGGTATGAGTTCTTAGACTCATTCTCACATTTTCTTGACCGATTCATTTCAGTGGTTGGTTGTTTCTTTTCTTTTCTTTTTTTTTTTTTTCCAGAGGAGTTGTGGTTTAGAGCCCCCTTGTCGAAGATATATGATGAATGAAGAGACTGTCAAGTTTACTGGTTTGTTGGATTTCCTTCAAAGGGCATGCCCTTCTCATGAAAGGGATTCGATGGTTTGGGCAGCGCATAGGTTGGGAAGGTTCTCCGTTCATTCGCTCTTCAGCTTGATTTGCGAACCACCTTACTCCATTTTGCCTCATCCATTCCACCAATGGTTTTATGCAGCCAATCCCCCCTCCCCCCTGGGTGATGGTGTTTGTTTGGTTTTTGGGTTCTTTTTATTTTTTTGAAAGATGATAATTTCATTAAAGGACCAAAGCCAAAAATACAAAAGAATAGAAAAACAAAAGACCAACTACTTCCAACCCAACAGAAAAGGAAATGAATTATTCGTAACCGAGACCCATTCTATGACTAGAGATTTAGCCCTCCTAAACACATATTCCGCTTTATCTCTTTTGTTGTTAAACGCCCGACTATTTCTTTCTAACCACAGGGCCCACAAAACTGCAAGCCCACTAATCCTCCATAGCTTTTTTCCTGTTTTCCCTATACCCCCTCCATGCCAAGATAGAAGAAAGCCATCAATTGAGACCAGAGAAACCTATAACACCCCGAATAAGCTAGAGGAAAGAATCCCACACCTCTAAAGTAAAAGAACAATGAAGAAACATGTGATTCACTGATTCTACATCTTGCAAACATAGGGAGCAGGAATTCAGAAGAACCATATTCCTCTTCGAAAGATTATCAATAGTAAGCACCTTGTTCCTCCCAACTAACCAACCAAAGACCGCTACCTTCAACGGAGCACCGTATTGCCAAACAAAAGTTGTCGATGCAAGCCCTTCATTTATCTCTTCTTCAGTTAGGGACCAATACAGAGATTTAACAGAGAAATTTTCGGATTTATCCTTTAACCACCTAAGGGAATCCGTACTTGAGGCAACAGGAGAAGCCTTCTCTAGACAAAGAATAAGGCTAGCGAATCCTTGAATCTCTTCATCGCCCAAGTTCCTTCTACACCTGGGGACCATATTACTTCATCCCCACTCCATGAGAAATAACCACTAACCTTCATGTTAACTTCCTTCGCTATCCCTGCTAATCTAGGAAAAGAATCTCTCAAAATAATATCACCTAACCATCTTTCCTCCCAAAAAAGAATATTATCCTCATTTCCCAGCTCAAAGCCTATCCCTTCCCAAACCTTTTGCTTTAGGATGCGACTGACTTCCAAAAGTGGGAGGCACAATACAATGAGGAAGATTTGGTCCACCACCCGAAATTATCAAATCCATATTTCTTTCCTATGAATATCCTCCATCTCGCTTCCCCCTCCACCCCAAATCTCCACACCCATTTCCCTAACAACGCTAGATTCATAATATTGATAATCTTCAAAGGAGATCCTTAATCCTTCCCAATATTTGCTTCACGTGCATGGAAGACGCAGAATCGATAGATCACCTTTTTGTTCATTGCCCTTTCGGGTAAAATAAAAAATGTGGGTAATGCAAGGGCATTTTCACACCGAGCTCAAGTAGGGCGGCCCGTGTGAAGCGGGGGCACACTCGGGGTGGGGCAGACCGTGCGAAGCGAGACCCATGCGAAGTGGGGTGGCTCACGAAGGAGGGTTCGACTGAGGCCTGGCCTAGCCTAGGCTATGAGATAAAAGGATATTTCATGCCTCCCCCATTAGCTCTGGAGCTTTTGGTGAGTTGGTCGGATGTCTTTCGTTAAATTGGTATCTGAGCGGGAGTTCTCGTGTTCGAGACTCCTCACCAGAGGTGATTAATTCAGGGGCATTTTCTCAACGGGCTCGAGTGGGGCGGCCTATGCGAAGTAGGAGCACACTCGGGGTGGGGCAGACCGTGCGAAGTGGGACCCATGTGAAGTGGGGCGGCTCACGAAGGAGGGTTCGACCGGGGCTTGGCCTAGCCTTGGCTATGAGATAAAAGAATATTCCGTGCCTCCCCCATCAGCTCTGGAGCTTTTGGTGAGTTGGTCGGATGTCTTGCGTGAGTGGGAGCATTTTATGGGTTTGCTTCCAGATTCAGTGATGCTAGAGACTGTGCAAGGCCTCTTTTGAGCGTAGCATGAGGGAGGAGTGGGAAAAGTCAATAAAGCTAAGTGGAGGTTGATTATCATGGTAGCGTTTTACTCTATTTGGGAAGCTCCAATGTAGGCGGTGCTTCCGAAGTGAGAGCACTGATGTGGAAGAGGTCATTAGGAAAATCAAGTTTCTTGTTTCGGGTTGAGCCAATTATGTTCCTTTTGATTTTCTGGGCATTCTGTATTCTTTTCTCGCATTGTTGTGTGTTTTCTAATAAATTTGTTGATACCTCCCAAAAAAAATTCTCATATTGTCTTGAGTGTCAATGTAGGAAGAAGGAAGAGAAGGGCTCTCCAAAAGATCTGGAGAGCTCTTAAGCAATCTAAGGAACCAAATGGCATAAATTGTGGGAATGAAAACCCAAAAGGGTATTTATTGTGATGTGAGACAGTTACTTCACACCCATGAGATGGTTACATGGTTATTTCCTCCGTATAAGTTTGTTAGGTAGTAGTTTCGTGCTGTCATTAGCTGACTCAAAGTGCTTTCTGTTGGTGCGCACTAGGTACAAAATATCGTTATGTGCTAACAACATCCTGTTGAAGAGATTGGTGTCGCACTATCTGTGGCCAATTAGTGTGGTGCATCATGCTTGATTTTGCATTATCTCTTGACGATGAGCGTGAACTGGACTTTAGTTTCTTGAAAACTACTTGTCGTTTATCTGGCACTGCTCTTAAACAGTGAGCGGCTGAGCACAGAGTGGAAACATAAACCTACACTAGCCTTGATCGTTGGTGCAGTGTGTAAAAAAAAGGGTTCTGCATCGACCTTGGTCAGCATAAGAACTAATACTGCGCTAAGTTGGGGATGAGCGTGGATCGTCCTGCAATGTCCAATTATGGTTACAACAGTTAGGGCTTAGTAAGATTTTGATACAAACAGATGCGCACCCCCCTCCCCCCCCCCCCGGTAGATTTTTTAGCACGACACCAAGGTGTCTCGTAGAGGTATCGGCGGGCGTAATGGTGCCCACCGTTATCGATACGGATACGGGTTGTATCGGCCGATATGGCCCTGTAACGGTTGAATTTTTTATTTTTTATTTTTGCCAAAAAAATCTAAAAAAATGCGGATTAAATCCACAAAATTCCAAACATCCCAAATATGCATTCATTTATAATTTTGAACATGTTTATGGTGGTGAAGCGGTCCATTCTTTGGTGAAAAAGCTGTATTGGGCTGTCTGATGAATTTATGAAGCTGACAACCTGGAATTAACTGCAAGACTTATAAATTCAAAATTTTAATTGTTTAATACCAATAATAGATATATTAGAATAAATGTAACATCAAAGTATTTCAATTTTCACATGTGCTATTATTTTTTATAATTTACTTTATATTATTAAAAAAAGGACAAAATTAGCAAATTATTTGCATAATCTATAAAATGCACATGATTGTGTTCTATTATAAGTAACACATGTTGTCCAACCTTTAAACTAGGATTTTTTTTGAAAAAAATGATTTTCCCTAATTTTTAAAATTATTTCAAAAATAATCCTAAATTAAAAAAATACAAAAAAGGTAGCAAATCATGTGCATAATATGTAAAATGCACATGATTGTGTTCTACTATAAGTAACAAATGTTATCCAACCTTTAAACCAGAAAAGCTTTTTGAAAAAAAATGATTTTCCCAAAATTTTAAAATTATTCCGAAAATAATCCGAAATTAAAAAAATACAAAAAAATAGCAAATCATGTACATAAACTGTAAAATGCACATGATTGTGTTCTACTATAAGTAACACATGTTATCCAACCATTAAACTAGAAAAAAAACATGTTTTTCCCTAATTTTTAATATTATTCCGAAAATAATCCGAAATTAAAAAAATAGAAAAAATAAAAAAAATGAGTTGCATAATCTTGAAGTGCACATTTTAATATTTTATAATGGTTAACACATCGTATCAAGGTGGAAAAACAGAGTTTAGAGAAAGAAAAATGTATAAATAACTATTTTCGGATTTCTTCGGAAAATGGCCCACGGAGCTTTGATTCATCCAAATCATAGAAATTAGTGGTTTTAATTTTCCAAAATAGACTAATAGTGGCTGGTTTTAGCAAAAGAATAGATTAGGAAAGAAATCGGAGAAGAAAAGTGTGAAAAAAAAAATTCAAATTTAAAAGGCCCAAAAAAGTAGCCGTTTTTGGACCCCATTACGGCACCATTTTTTGGGGGGTCTCGTTTTCGACCCCGTATCGCGTAACGGTCCCTGCCGTTTCTGATATGTTTCGGCCGATACAGCAGATATGTATTTGTTTTGGGATACCTTGCACGACACACTCAAGTGTGTTGGTGCGGACTTCCAGCATGATAGTTGGCATGGATTTTGGGTGGTGCGGCAGGATGGGTAGTGTGGTGACATATGATGCAACCCTTCAATCACCTGGGCGCGTCTATAAATATTGGACCCCATCCCATCTCATTTCTGCTAACCGTCCAACATACTAAATGTCTTTTGGTACAAGTTGGTTACACATTGACTGTTAAAGGCAGTCTGCGCTGGCTGACAAGGTCAACTATGCGCTCTGTGCTCTGTTTAGGGGACACTGCCCACACACCAACAAGGGTTAGTGATCTATACTTGGAAGTTTTCCGGACCTTGATCCAGTAGGCTCGCTGCGTTGTTGCAGGATGCCGTTGATGTTAGCACGACATGACTGGAGGTTTGAGCTCACGGTTGGTGTGATCTGGACTTAGAAAATTTTGGGGACCTAATTATACCCAGTGGACCATGCCTTGGAAAGTCAACACAGAGCGCTGGGACTGTCAGATGACCATTTTTATGACAGTCAGCTGGATTGAACTGACTCATCAGCACGGATTGACACTTAGTCAATTCTTCTCTTTCAACCTTAGCCAGAAGATATCTAATTAATTGGGATAAGGCTTAGATGATGATGATGATGATGATGATGATGGACTTTCTTTAATAGGCAGGGGAAGACTAGTTTAATTTCCATTTGGTTTGATGGGGAAAGGTTTGTAAACCAATGAGGCAAGGGGTCTTGGAATCAAATCTTCAAAAGCAATGAACACAGCTGATGCAATCGGAAATGCTGAGTGCCTTCTAGTCTGAACTTTCTATTTTTTCCGCAATATTGAATCACAAGACTAAGTTCGAATCGACAAAAGAAAATTTCAGGTTAGATTAATAAAAGATGAATAATGGTTGTGGAAAAGTCCTGTTTTAGCAAATGGGCTAGAATTCTTGGCCTGTTTAGTAAATGAGTCGGGCTCAGTCTGACCCCCACCTGGGACCCAAGCCATTGCCACCCCTACTTTGAAGATTTCCGAAAACTGCCATACACACAAATACTTCAGCCGCAAAGAGCTTTTTCTATGGGGTTGATGTTGTCAGCACTTTTCTGACATCAAGAAATGTCAGCAATCGCTTTATACCTCCAAACATGCCCCACAATTCTCCCTTTACTGCAGCTGACTGCTTCATCATCTCAAATCTCACACTCACTTCTAGGCCCTTTTGGAGCTGATACATGTCCATTTTCTGCCCCAGTTTCTTCCTGCGCCACCATCTTCTATTGTCTCTCTTGTTCTTCTTCTTCATGTCTGCATCAAAATGACATTTTTATGATAATTGTATCGTGTATGGAAAGGTTAAATTTTGTGTGGTCCTCTATTATTCATGTTTCTTAACTGACGCAAGAACAGTTCTTGGCCACAGTTGCCCAAAATGAGAAACAGTATTTAAATGTAAGGGGGTAGAGTAGCTTTGAGAAGTCTCTAAAGCATCCTTCTTAAGCCAATTACGTTTTTGCGACGACCAGAGGGGTGTCAAATCGTCTCTTTCAATTGATGCACTATTGTTCCCATGACATCATATTTTGCATTTTTATTTGTAAATATGTTTATAAAGTCACCATTACTTGCAGGTTTATGGAAGACGTAATCTTTTATTTCAGCCATATAGAAAAATATATTCTACCGATAGGTTAGGAAGTACAGAAATATTAAGATTGTGTCATTAGATTGTTTTGCAAATCCATCTTATTTTGTTATGTTTGCTGTGTTCTACACTTCTACTTAATTAGATCATCAAGTGTGACCTGTATGTCTTTTCTGTTAGGCGTTTTATTACACAGCATGTAAGTTTTTAGCACATTGTATATGCCAACTGATGTGTATTCATGAAATCAGATTTTGGAGAAAGGTGAGCTTCAGGTTGCAGGGAAGGAAAGGGAGTCTCAGTTATCAAGTCAGTTCCGGGATATTGCAACAATAGTCATGCAGAAGACAATCAACCCTGAAACTCAACATCCTTATACTATCAGCATGATTGAGCGGCTTATGCATGAAATCCATTTTGCTGTTGATCCTCATAACAGCTCAAAGAAACAGGTTATTTCCTTAGTATTATACATTTTTGGAATTTGACATTCTTTTGATGCCTAAGGACACTGGTTTTCAATCCCCAAGGATTTGAGTAAAAAATGTATCTAACATGACAAAGTGAGGAACTTCCAGTTCAAGAATGCGTTATGCTAATTTGCCTTTTGTTTTTCATATCCTTACATATTTCTTATTTCTCTTTTTTTAATGTATTGACCTTCGCTTCTAAATATTATGCCTAAACAATGTCGATGGTTAGTCGGGAAGCTGTTACTTAAGACTTTTTCTTTTTTTTTTGGTTGATAGCACCTTGAAAAAGACAACAAGACATTTGTTTTTCCATACCATATTGATTGTACTTATGTCCTTTGAGGCTGCTTCCTATCCATGAGAATTTTTGGTAATTATGTATATTTCTCAAGAGGGTCCATTTCATCCTTTTCTACTGTCTACTTCTGAATTTAAACGGCTATATTTTTCATGATAGCATTTTTAGTAGAGGTCTCCCGTTATTCTCTGATACTATAATTCCTCTATCTTTCAGTATCAAATTAATGAAGTAATCTAACCTAATTTGGGATCTTCTCATAATTTTTTACCTACAGAATTGATTAGTTGTGCAGCTATATTACAGTTCAAATATGCAGTTTCATAAGCTTAAGAACTGGTTTTGGTGGAAAAAAATATCATTTTATTACTTTTTCGCTGCCAAAGTTTAGATTGTAGAACATAAACCTTGAGTTCATCAATGAGGTTCCTACCCAACACCAAGCTTGAAATGTTTCGACTTCGATGCGTAGATGATATCCATTATCTTGTTGCTGCTTAATCTCCTCCCTTTTGTAAAACCTGCATGCAATGTATTTTGTTACTTTTATTCAAAATCAAGCATGATATGGGTACTGTAGTTGCTTGATAATGGTGTTCTGTCACCGTCTATTGACTTACTTTTGCATTCACAACAGGCTTTCTTTCTTCTTTGCTTATCAATCATATGAGGATCTTTCTACTGAATTTGTCGTGTTCTTTATGTACTCAAATTATCATTATTCAAACATTTGTAAGTTTATGTCATTAATGGCGTATAATTTTTTTGAGAGGTAACTAAAAATTTATTAAGAGAGCTTGCCAGAGACGAGCAAAGAATACAACGCCAAAGGGAACTCACACCCTAGACTCTAAATACATAGAGGTTATGCTAATAACCTCCTCGACCCTCACCCGAATATTGTTAAAGCAACACCCGTTCCTTGCTTTCCAAATAGCCCAGAAAATTGCCAAAATGAGAATCCTAGATTTAGATTTTCCGAACTTCCCTATCCCTCCCCCATGCCAATCCCAAAGAAGATCGTCCACTGACTTCGGCATCACCCAAGATAAATGCATCGAAGTGAGAAAAAAGCTCCACACCTTGAAGGCGAAAGGGCAATGAATAAAGATGTGATCAATCGTCTCCTCATTGCTCATACACATCAAGCAAATGTTCGGAAGAATCATCGACATAAACAATCTCCTCTGTTTGTTGTAATAATACAATCTGCAATTTTACCTTAATGGTGTATAATTCTTCTCTGTTTGTTGTAATAATACAATCTCCAAATTTCCAGATAATTAAATCCCCTGAGGGCTTTCAGCAAATCCTCTGGTACTACTGCAATTCCTTTCTCATCCTCATGTCTTGTACTTTCAAACCTGATAATTTTGGACATTTATTTATTTCTCTTGGCCCAGGGTTGTTTTTTCCTAAGCAAACAAGCTCAGAATTTGTTTTGATATTTCTACTGGTGTCTTCAGTACTGAATGGGAAAAATATCAAGAAAACCAAGTGTTGAATCTATCTTCATGGGCATTTCTTCTTCCCATAGGACAATGTGTTCCAATTTAGAAAAGACATACATAAAACTTAAAGACGTGTGTGTGCTTATGCATGCGTGTGTTAGGAAAATCTCTCTTCCCCAGGAGTCAGGCTAACATGTTCTTTGACTAAATGGCCACAAATCATAAAAGTTCAGAAAGCATATTGGGAACATTCAGCCAAAACAGATCAGAAGAGGAACCTGCACATTCTAGTAACCGTGCCTTGAGTATGGTCTCTTGATGAGAACATTTGAGCACCTTACAGAGTATACCAGAGGAGGAGATCAACTCTAGTTTTACTTTGGCTTGGTGACCACTACATGGGCCCGGTTGGGCCACATTGAAGACCCCACATGCATGATCATGCATCTTCGAAGACCCTACACTAGGAAGATGCATGTGGGCTACTTATTGAGGAGTTTGGACCATTGGATTGCGAGGACACATCGATCGGACGGTTGGATCTTGAGGCCACTTTGATTGGACAGTTGGATCATTGTGATCTTATATCACATTGATAGTAGACTTTAGGATGTTTTAGTTTTTATTTCTTTTATTTAGTTGATTATTCATGTTGGATTTATTTTGATATTAATTGAGATTAGGGAGTTAGGAGCAACTTTTATTTCATTGAGCGCCTTTATGTTGAAATTTTTATTTGACAGCGCCTTTTTTTTTTTTTGCCGGGGGGGGGGTTGATGGCCAGCCCTAGGGATTGATTGATGATTTGAATGAAAACTCTTTGCTTCTCTTGAAGCTTTCTCTTCTATGAACGGTGAGTGATGGTGTGAAGCCTTATTTTTCCTCTCTTATTTCTCTTTGAAAAGGTATTTCTCTCGTCTTTCTCAACTTCTTCTCAAATCCCTCTTTTCTTCTCCAAACCTAAATCCCTTTACTCTTCTCTCCACCAAAACCCAAACCCATCTTCTCTTATCCCTCTCTTCACCAAAACCCAACCCATCCCATCTCTATCAAGCCCCACACGTATGGACTGCCCATCCACAAGTCAATCCACACGGCTGTACAGACATGGCTGTACAACCGTACGGCCAACCACCTATCCTCTTTTCTTCCCTCTTTTCGATTCTTCTTCCTATCCCTTAAACCCTAGCCCAATGTTTTAAATAGCGAATAGTGTAATGATTAAGTGTAAATGTAAAGAAAGTAATGAAACTGATTTAATACTGTTACTTATGTTATTTTTACTAAAAGCATTGAAAAATTAACTAATTTTATTGAAAATAGAAAAATGTAACAAATCATTGAAAACATTAATTGATTTTAATGTACTAAAAAAATAGATTGTAATGTGAGCTACATAGCGTGTAGCGTAGTCTATGTAGCGCTTAGTGTATGCAAATTATCATGTAGCATAGGCCACACATGACTTAAGCTATTTTCATGAGCTACGTAGCGTTAAGGCTAAGCTACGCTATGTAGCGTAAGCTACACGCTACATAGCGTAACTATTTAAAACACCGCCCTAGCCTAAAACCCTAGTTCCCATTCACCTATAAACCCTAATTTTTTTTTCCGAAGCCCTAATCTCCAATTCCCTATGAAACCCTAATCCCCTATTTCCTATAAGATCCTAAATTCCCAAATTCTTCCAAAGCCCTAATTCCTTTCAAAACCCTAACCTTACATACTCAAACCCTAACCCTAGATTCTCATATCCTTAACCCTAGGGAGACCAAATCAGCCCCTTTGAATTAGGCCTAAGCCTATGCTAAAGTGGAAGTTCTACCTTCCATTGATCCTTTGAAATTCATGTTCTATATGGTTTAGTTTATTGTGGGATTGTGATTTAGCTTGAGATCTGAATTTTATTATTTAGTTGATTTCTTAGATTCGTGGTAGGTTAGTATATTTTATGCTTTGAATTGCTCTTTAATCCTTTTATAATTTATTTGCATCATATTTAGTCTAGACCATTCATCCCGCACCATTTCTGTACCGGTAGGAAAGAATTAAAATGACAACCGTCATATGAAGTTATTAGCTACTTTTTTTAGAACTGTTAAAGTTTACCAATCCAACCTGAATGTTTGAAATGTTATTGATTAAGAAAGTTGCTTGAACCCTGGGAAACAGGACAACATAGATTTGTTCTCATTTTGAAATTTTATTTTAACCAAGAACATGGGCATTTCCCACAACTAAATGCAGCACATGTGTGTGTGTGTGTGTGTGTGTGTGTGTGTGTGTGTGTGTGTGTGCGTGCGTGCGTGCGTGTGCGTGTGCGTGTGCATGCGCGTGTGCGTGCGTGCGAGCGACTTCAAAGATCTATACTGTGACCATTACCATACGACTTCAAAGATCTATACTCAAGGCTCCATTCGTTCTGTTTCGATCTTTGTTGCAGGCTCTGGAGGTTATACATGAGCTTCAGAAGAAGTTCCCGATAAAACGGTCCCCAATGAGACTACGGCTTGTTGTCCCTGAAAAGCATTCCTCTTCTCTCATGGAGAAGCTTAACACTTGGAGTGCTAGTGTTGATTCCAAGGATGAGTCTGGTAATCAGCTCTCTGTGGTAAGTCTAAGATTTCTGCTTCTTTGTTTCTTTTATATGAGTATTAATTTCCCTAATTTTTTCTTCTCAAACGGTTTCTTAATTAGGGCTTATGCACAACTAGTGAATAGTTTACAATGTTTACCAAATTAATATTGGAAAACTTTACACCCTAGATAGATTTAACTATAAAATATTCGTGTATTCTTTTGCATTTTTTCTTTAATTACTATATGGTAGACATTGGAAGATGGAAGCTCAAGTAAAATATGGAACTTCCAGACCTAAAAACAATCACCAAAGAGTTCCCCTGTGTGATCAATTTATTTTATGGAGAAGTCGTGAAAGACTTCTGTTACAGTGGCAAAATCTTAGTTAGAAGGACGGAGAAACTAAACAGGGGGCAGAGATTGCCCAACTACAAAGAGTCATTCTAGAGATTAACCTTCTCTGGCAAGGTTATCCAAACCCAATTTGCATTTCTCATACATGTAAAAACCTCACTTAACAAATTGGCGGTGTCAACAATCTCATCTATAATACAGACAAACCTTCATGGTTCTGGTTCTTTTCTTGTCACTGAAGAGATCTTGTTACTGGCTTGCCTTCAACTACGAGGGAGCCTTCCTAATGGTGTTTGAAAAGTTTCAAGCCTTGAAGAACAACCCTTGGTGGCTTGCTCTCTGCTTCAATATAATCACATATGCTGCATTGCCTGAAGAAAGTGAGGAACAAGGTTTCCTTGACATTTCCAGCACACTGCTAATGCCTGTGAGTGTTGATACATGTGTCCATTTGTGCCCGTGAGTGTTGAAGAACAACCCGTGAGTGTTGATACATGTGTCCATTTGTGCAGTCGGGTGGAGCAGGAATGTGCAATACATATGAAACCCCTTTCGAGACCAAGCAATCTCTGCTTAGGGTTTCATTTATTTTTAAAGATGACTAAGATTCATTAAACAATTATCATCGTTTCAAAAAAAAAAAAAAAAGATTCATTAAACAAAAAAGAAAAAACTAAAGCATCTCAACTATTCTGAAGTGATCCTCTCGCACCAACCTAAGAAACAAGACAAAAAACAAAACAAAAGAAAGCTAGGTGACAAACAAGACCCTTAAACCCAGGGCATTATACAGAATCTCCAAAATGCTCACCCCAATCCCCCAGGGAGACCCCCCCCAAAAAAAAGAGCAGCCAAACCGAGGCGCTAAGTTGATTACCATGGCCAAGATATTCCTTTTCATATTAGCACATAAAGTGAAATTATACTAAAAAATCCTGCGTTCTCTCCTTCCAAATCCCCATAAAATGCTGGAAAAAGAGAGGGTCCACAAGATTCTTTATCAACCTTCAAAAAGCCCATTAACCCACTTGCTAGCCGCGTCGCCTACGGGCCATTAAACACCCACACATTCCAGATGCCGATAGGAAGAAAGCCCAGATATCCTCAGCCACGGGCAATGAATTAGAAGATGGAAGATGGAAGATGGAAGATGGACTGATTCTTTGTTAGCCATACACTTTATCTACCTATTCAGAAGCTTGAAGTTCCTCTTCTTCAAGTCGTCAACAGTTAAAATTTTGTTTGCTGCAGCTAGCTAAACAAACACCTTCACTTTTGGGGGTGCCAGGAATTTCCACACTAATGCACATGGGGGATGAGCATTAGACCTTCCAGTCAGTCTAGAAAACTTTGATTTCGAGGAGAAGTCGCAGCAACCATTTCCATTACTTCCTGTCTTCCTCTGAGATATCTACTTGGGCACCAGGTAATTTTGGACAGCAATTCCATTGACATGGCTGTTTCTTCATTATTCAGGTTTCTCCGAAGACTAATTGTCCAAGCTATGTTAGACCCGGACAACTCATAGCACCCCCGAACTTTAGCCTCCTTGCAAATAGCAATGGAAAACAGCCAGTAATACGATACGACCAGGGGAGAATCGTCAAGCCATGCATCCAGCCAGAATCTGACTTTATCTCCTTTGCCGACAAGAAATCTCACACCATTAAGCAGTTCGATTCCAGTTTGACAAGCAATGTCCCAACTGTTGACATGGATCGAAAGGCCCAATTTGCTCCTTTCATATCAGAGATCCTTGAGACCTAGAATTTATGCCTGGAAACCAACCGTTCTCAGATTCCCATATTTGCCTTCTACGACTTTCCTCCACAAAGCATCTGGTTCCTCCCTGAACCTCCACCACCATTTACTTAACAGGGACCCAATTTTCTCTCTAATATTGCCAATGCCAAGACAATCATTGCACATTGGTTTTTGGACATCCATCATGTTCGAGCAGATGTGGCTGGAAGTGGAGGGCTTTCATGAAAGCTGTTGGAGTGATGAAAGTCCTTTGCAGTGGAGGGAAATGCAGGGTTTAAATTATTTCAGAAACTTAAATTGCTAACAGGTGGGATCAATATTTGGAAAAATGTCTGGGGAAGCGGGCATTAGAAGTAGAAAGACAATAAGGAGGAGGGAGAACTTTCCGAGGAGGAGAGCTGAGATGGTTCAATTGTCTCTTGAACACAAGAATTGGTTGAAGGAAGAGGAGATTAAGTGGAAGTAGCGGTCAAGAACAACAGAGCTCAGAGGAGGAGGTAAGAACACGAAATTTTTTCACGACATTGCTGGTGCCTGGGCCAAGAATAGTAGGATTCATGGCAGTGGACGACAAGTCTTCGACAAGATTGAAGAAAATTCTTAGATTTGTGACACTGCAGTCCAGTTCTACAAGAACTTACTATCAGGTAAGGGGTGGGTGAGACTCTGGCTTGATAACTTGGCATTCAACCAACTCTCGGTAGTGGAAGCGAATCTTTAAAGAAGCCAATTTATAAGGACGAAGTTAAAAGTACGGTGAATGCCTTGGATAGGCTCCAAGCCCCCCCCCCCCCCCCCCAAAAAAAAAAAAAAAAAAGAAAAAAAAAAAGAAAAAAAAAGAAAGAACAAAAAGGAGATGAATGCAAGAGACTTCAGGCTAATTAGCCTTATTGGGGGTCCGGACAAGATCTTTGTTAAAATCTTATCTACTTAGGTTGTGAGTTGTCCTAGTGAATGTAATTTGCTATGTCGAATTTGCTCTTGTTGGTGGTGGACAAAAGTGCGTTAGTTGCGCGTGAATGTATCAATTCGCACAATAGGAAATGAAAAAGGGGTATATGCAAGCTTGATATTGAGAAAGCATATGATCATGTGGACTTGGACTTTCGTGACTGCATGTTGGGGCAGTTGGGACACATGCAAAGATGGAAGAAGTGAGTCAAATTTGTGTTTGGTTGGCCAAGTTCTCCATGCTAATTAATGTATCTTCCAAATGCTTCTTTAAGGCTTCGAAGGGTCTTCAGCAGGCGGATCCGCATTCTCCCTTGTTCATGGTGGTAGCGGAAGCTCTTAGCAAGATGTTGGACGGAAGTCAATCTACCGGTGTCATTAGAGGGTTCAGGATGGAGAACACAGTTTCAGGTTTCTCATCACCGACTGAAGTATCATATTTTGTGATGTAGAGGAAGTTATGGTGGATAATTTGAGGAAAATTGTGAAATGTTTTGAAATGGAGTTGGGGTTGAAGGTTAACATCCAAAGAAGTGAGATGTTGGGTACCAATTGCTGGTCCTATTCCAGGATGTTTTATGAAGGGATGATTTTTTTTCCTTTTACCGCATTTGATATGCCCCTCATGGTTTTATAATTTAATTATTTCATAATGGAATTCGATATGAGCTTTGTTGAGAACACACGAGTGTGCAACAAAACCCATGTATGCGCCACACATGTGCCAGCATGATACATAGGCATGAGATCCAATCCATCTACCAAGTTGGTACAACCTTCTACATGTTCTGCCAAAAATAAACCCGGTCCATTCAACATGTGGGCCACAATATTGTAAACCAGTGAATGGGTTAGAAAACTCCCAAGTTTTTCACAGGCATACATTTGTTTTGCAAACTGTGGCCCACCTGACCAATGGATCAACCTGATTCTTGTACTAGGTCATCCACATAGTGGTGCCCTTCTGATAGGATGGATTGGATCTCGAACCTATTGTCCCATGTTTGCACATATGTGGCATGTACATGAGCTTCATTACACACGTGAGTGCACCTAGCAAAGCTCAATTTGATATTTAATCAGCTTGCATTGACTGTGTGCTTGCTCAATAGTTTGTTTCAATGCTTGCATGTGATCTCTCTCTCTCTCTCTCTCTCTCTCTCTCCAAATGGCATATGTGATCACATATCATGCATGGTTGGTCATCAACTTCTCTTTCTTTTTTTCTTCTACCTGTTTAAAATTATAGTTATTGTACAGGTCTGTCAAATCGAACCTGGTTTTTTCCGGGATTGCGATGCCTTGGTGAGGAATATGCAGGGGAGGTTGGAAGTTCTTGCTGTTTCTGTACATTTTGAGGGGGACACACATGTCGACCATTACGACGATCACGAGGATGTTCCATTGAGCATTGCCAAAGAGCCTACTGCTTCTGTGCTCCAACTCAGTGAAAGAATGCAGAAGCAAGCCATCTCTACAGGAAATGCTAATGCCAAAGAGCAGGTCAAGCAGAATAGGTGCAGCACATGTGATGCAGACGTGGGAGATGTGAAGCAGTACCGGGAGCACTTCAAAAGTGAGTGGCACAAGCATAACCTGAGGCGCAAGACGAGGCAGCTCCCTCCCCTCACTGCAGAAGAATGCCTCGCTGATGTGGAAGTAGGCGATCTGAAGACAGATTTGCAGGATTATTCGTTTTGAGGTGAGCAGAAATCTGCAATGGAAGGTTGAATGAAGTACTATCACATGTAATAAAGTTAAAATAAACCATGTTAAAACGAAGATAAGGGCATAAATTATGTTTAACCAATATCACAGCTATAGTTACGGCAGGTGTACAACCAACAGAATAATATGTATGTATGATTTAATAATAATAAAAAAAAGAGTAATATGTATGTTTATTATTATTATTATTATTTTTTTTTGAGACAATGATGAAATTTCATTAAAGAAGGCCGAGGCCAAGAATATAAAAAGAAAACTAAACTAAACATGGAACACCCAAAAATTCTTCCCTCTGAAACAAACAAAAAGACCTAAAGCTGCACTTCTACCCAATCCTTTACATTTTGCATGGCCAATCTAAAGACCTGCACCGCTCCATGCATTTTGTTTCTGAAACATCGCTCATTTCTTTCCCACCATAAAGCCCACAGGATCGCTAACAATCCTAATTTTCACACCTTTTCCCCTAATTTCCCTTCCCCCCACCATGCCAAGCAATGAGGAATTACATGCACATGTATGTTTATGTGTATCACTGTATGTAATGATAACCAAATTAGGAACTGCACTTTTTATGAAATTTCAATGTTAGACATACACACTTGTTTAGGAGTCTAACACTCAAGGATGCGCATGTCTCCTTTACAAAGCTTTTGAATATTAATATTTATTATTAAAAGGAAATGAGTTTAAATGTTTAAATCAATTATAGTTTGTATTAAAAGGAAAAGGCCTTGCTAAAGGCCCTTTCCATTGCTTCTCCCAATGCCCATACCCTTGGAATGCTGGCTCATGACCATATTTGTATGGCCCACCTAATGTGCCCAAGAAATCATACAAATTAGATGATCTTCACTGTCCAGTCAGAGGACTTCGAGAACTACATATGAAAGATTAAAAAGGTTGACCTGCATTGACACTCTAAAGTCCTCTTGTTCATCATCATCATCATTTAAGCCTTATCCCAACTAACTGGGGCTGGCTACATGAATCATTTTCCACCATTATACTCTATCAAGATTTAGGGCCCACAAGTTTGACCATAGGTCATCAAATCTTTTTTTTTTGCTACTTCCTCCCACTTCTTTTTGGGCCTTCCCCTTGCCCTTCTAGAGCCTTCAACTTGTACCCATTCACTCCTAACCACTCTACCAAAAGTTCTCTGGTTGGATAGTTAAAATCATCCAATTGCATGATTTTGCACTAGCCCATCCATATCAAGTATGCCAGATGATGTTGGTCATGCTGCATAAAGGGATATATTCACTAGTAGGGAGCAAAAGGAAAGCATGAAACCAAAGGTTCTATCCTGGATCGGGTGCCTCTCCCTCTAGAATGGATCGGCTAGCTGAGTGATGTATTATGGAAGGAATGTAGTAGTGGTGATTAATGTCTATGTCCAGTTGGCATCCTTGGTTAAACATTTCATTTTACCAAAGATCCCAGGTCATGTCTCTGATGCTTTTGGCTGTTTTCCTGTTTGTATTAGCTTGCCTGTTTGTTGGAGCAGCCCGCCCTGAGTACGTAGATATGAATATCAGTATCGTATCGGCCGATACGGCCGTATCGTTTCTGTATCGGCCCGATATGATATGCGATACGAGGCTGTATCAGCCGTATCGGAATCGGTTGGATTGTATTGGACCATATCGGCCGATGTAGGACCGATACGGGCCGATACACCCATAAAACCCCAAATTTGATTTTTTAATTTTTATTTTTAATTCACTCATATTTCTTTTTCTTTTCATTTAAACTATGAAAGAATATTAAAAACTCATTTTAGGCTAGATCTAAACCTATTCTGGGATGAAAACAAATTATTTGAATGGGATTCAACTAATCGAAGCGAAGTGGACCATTATGGGAAAAATTGGAAAGAAGGGTAAACCTTCACTTTCTTTTTTATATTTTCATCTTCTTCTTGTTGTATTTCCAATGTAATGGGTCATTGTTCACCAAATCATGTTTGATTTGTATTCAATTAGTGCCCATTTAGTTGACCTTCAACAAGTAAAATCGATAGACAACATTCTCATCAGAAGAATGATCCAATACACCATTGAATACATGGTCAAAACACACACACACACACACACACACACACACACACAAAATAGATTCGTGAATATTTTTTTTTCCATTTTTCTGATATTTTTTCATATTTTTTTGCTTTAAAAAAAAAATTCTGACCGATATGGGCCGATACAGACCAATACGGCCCCAATTCCGATACTCAATGCCGTATCGTATCATTTTTTCACGGGGCTGATATGGCGGCTGATACCATCATTCAGAACCATGCCTGAGTAGCCTTTGATGAACTCTCGATAGTTGATGAAAGGGTGGGAACACTCACCAAGACCTCATGTTGCGTGCAACATGGGGTGGATAATTTTCAGGGGTTTGGGGCCTTGCCTCGTTGGTAGACTCTGCGGAGTTTCAACAAGGGGTCTCGGTCGCGAAACCCATAGTGGTGAAATTCCACGCAGATGACAGCACCAGTGGGTGCATTGCATGACTAATTGGGTGGGTGCGTTGCGTGATTGACCTGGTGGGTGGGTTGCATGACCCCCCCCCCCCAAACCAAAAAAAAAGAAAAAAGAAAAAGGGGTAGATAATTCTCATGTTTCGCAGATATTGCATATGCATTCTGCATACACATGTTTCATGCTGCATTTGTCTTTCATCTTCTTATGCTTTGACAGGTGGTGGAATTGGCGCTTGGTGAGTGTTCCCAGAAAACTTCTCATTATCAACAACATATATGGAATGGTGTGGCCAGCTGAAGCAGCACCATGAATGTATTGCCAGATTAACAGGCCGTCTGTGCATCTCCTACTTGGAAACAGCTGAATGTCTGCTGAGTCAGAAAATGGGTCTCGCCTAACGATGCATTGCTTGCATTTTGCAGTGGAGCTCAAGCAATTATTGTTTCTGTAAAAGGGCCATTCACTTGGATCATATGATGTGTACCTTTCTATACTTTCATGTAAAAATATTATTCACCTAGTGTTTGGGCAGCTTTCATCTTCCTTGACTCTATGATTGAGGTTTTTTGCCAGCTAAGCATTTTGGTCAATGCAATTTGGATTTTTCATGAATAATTTAATGGATGCTATTAGGCCACTAATCTGGATCCTCTGTTTGCTGCAAACAGGAAATCCCTGTTTGCAGCCACATCACATCCTCAGTGCAACCTCATCACACTGAAGCTGCAAACAGAGGATCCAGGCTCTTTAGGCCACCCCTTAAGAAGTGCAATAGCAGTGAGTGGGTTCAAGTTGAAGGCTCTAAAAGAGGAAGGCCCTATGGTTTAACCGAGGACATGGTCCTTCATAGAGTGGAATGTTGGAACAGGGGTGATACAGCGTAGATGATTATGGTGAATTAATTTTTGGATGCTACTCGGTCACAGCATGAGATATTTCTTATGTAATTTTTTTTCCTTTTTCTCCAAGTAATAATTACCTTGGTGGTGTTGGCTTCCCCACGACAGCAGCAGAACATAAAGCTAACAAGAGAATTGACTTCAGCTTCATTGTCTTTGATAAACTCATTTAAAGTCTGCTCAAGAGATTAGCTTTTTCCTGGTAGAATTCAAAAAATGTAAATAAGCAGTGTAAGAATTTCCCAGTTTGAAAAATCATTTAGCATCCATGATTTACCAATGTTGTTTCTTTTTTTCCAATTCAGTACAAACATATATTAGAATAGACATAAGCAATGATGGATGGATCTTCAATAGCTGGTAAAGTGGCTTAAGCCTTCCAATGTTATATAGTGCACACCCGAACAAGTGGATTAGTTCTCTGTTGATTCTGCTGCTGTGACACTGGAAACATCTATGATTGATTCCTCTTTGAAGTCAATCTTCCATTTAAATGACGTATATCATGAAGCCTTATCTTCTACTTCTCCACTCTGTTCCGAATGCACCTGAAAGTGGAAGGCTGAAAGAGAAGTTGCTTCCAAGGTTGAGAGATGCCCAACAAGGTACCTGGAATTCCCAGTTTTGGTGCACCTTTCATCACCGGCTTCCCTTTATTTCCTGTAAATTATGTAATGACAATGATCCATGAATGGGGTATACGATGGATCATCACTCTGCGGCAGAATGATCACTTTCATGACCTGATGCCTGGGCCTGCTCAAGTACTAGACCTATTTGGTAGGCCCAAACTCCCTAGTAGGTGGTGCAACATTCTTAGAATGATATTTCAGTGATCATTCTGGTAATATACTGAAATCCAGGATACATGTGCAGCTTTTTATGAATGCAAAGTTAAATGCATTGCTTGATGTGGAGGGGCTGCTATAATCATCTGAAGGAAATCGGTCCATGCTTCACTGTTTCAGGATGTTATGCCTGGTTTTCAATTGGGATAAAGATTGATGTTTCAGTATTCGAAACCATCGGCACTGTTGTGTGCCAACAATGTCTAAAATTTCCTTACTGATTGGACAATCTCAACCTTTCTATCCGTGGCCTACAGATAGACAGTGAAGAAAAAATGCAGTGAAGGTTGCCAGACCAATAGCCTAGCTTACCAGACTATGAGCCCCAGTTGTCAAGAAATGAAAGCCCATGTGCTATGCAAAGATTCAAGCCACTTGCAGTATAATCCCTCTACAGAAATTTGGCTTCTGATCTAGTGTGGGAATGTTAACAGTCTTTGGCAAAATCGGAAGCAATGAATTATCCTATTCAAAGTAACTGAAGCATACATCTTTTTTTTAACGGAACTATTTTTTACCACATTGTATGACAGGTGACAAACCTTTTGAGTGATGAATAACAAATAAAAGAATTAGAATACAGCACGCTCTAATACAGCTCATGAATATGGACAATCCCCCTCCTCAATCTTAAGTTTTATACAAATCATCATTCCCAGCTCATGCATCAAATGAGCAAGAACTTGTAAATGCTTTGGAAAGAATATCAACCAATTGATCGTCGTAAAAAAAATATATATATCTCCAATTCTATCAAGAATTATGTGATCATCAGACCAGGCACTCAGTTCCAAGTTCCAACAAGTGGGGCGCACAGTGGCATCACGGACCATTCATCCGATCGGCTCCACCTTGGAAGGACCATGACCCTAAGATGTCCAAGATCTGAATATCCCTCAAAATAAAAGCTCATCCAGGTGCAGAGCGACTCTTCATGATCAGTTCTGGCCAGAGAAGATGAGGTGAATGCTACCATGTAGCATAAGAATGGTTGACCTACAACTGAAGTTCCCTCTCTTTCATGGAGCTTATCTTGGGTCGTTTACCGGGCCCCATAAGTTCCACCAATGAGGGAAGAGGCCGAGGCACTGGGACATTCATCATCCTGTAAAGCTTCCTTAAGCTTGAATCAAAACTTCTTGATGACACAATGCCAGAAGTACTCTTCACTACACCAATCTCCCTACCGTCTTTTGATTCCTCATACTGTACTTCAGTACTGCTCTCCTTTTGAAAGGATGATAGTCCCTCCACTGTTTTATTGGCCCATGAAATATCAGATACAGTTCTAATCTCTTCTTGTAATGGGTTGGAATCTTGAGGACCAGGACTTGCCCTTCCAAATGACATAGCATCTTTAGATTTCTCAAACTGCACTTCAGTAACAGTATCCTCCTTAAAGGATGATAATCCTTCCACTGTCTTATTCATAGCAATCTGTGAATGATAAGTGTCAATAGACCCAGTATTCTTCCCTTCTTGCAACATATTAAAATCTTGAGGACCGAGTCTTGCTCTTCCAAACAATGTAATGGGTCTTCTGTTGGATACAGGAGACAAATTCAAGCATAACCTGACATTATTTGTACGTAATTTTGCCGGGGGTGACTGGTTGCACCCTGCAGAACAAGGTGTGGATCCCACCATTGAAGAACTAGCAATACCATTCAGTGAAACATCTGAAATTGCAGAAGCTCGCAACAAAGAAGACTCTTTGGTATTAATGCTCAGTAATTTCCATATAGGATCATCAGCTGTTACTGCATTGTTGAAACAGTGCTTTCTGACATAATCGAGCTCCATAGCCCTGCAAGGGGGAGTTGAAGAGATGACCCGTTTGGGTTGGAGAAATTGCAAAGCCCATTCCAACTCTTCTTTGGATGAGTGCATTGAGTAACAGACATGCCAAACACCAAACTGGTCTCTCTCAGCTCCCTTAAGTCTCATCTTACTTTGCTTTTCTGACTCTGAAGACTCTTCACATGCATACCATTGCGCGGATGGGCGGATAAAGAGGGGTTCTGGTTGAAGATTTGACCGTGCCTCTTTGAATTTTGCTTTTGCTCTTTCATACAGTCTGGGAAATCCTTCAAATATCTGTGTAAGAAAGAGAAAGAGCCTAATCACGGATTTGGCTACTGGAAAAAAATCACGGGGAATATTAATAAAAGAGGGCATACCTGGAAACGAGAAGATGCATCTGGGGAAAGAATGTGTGGAGCTGTGAGACTAAGAGCATGGAAGCATTCAGCATTTTTGGTCTCATCAACATATATCTTGGATCCAAATGTTCTAGATATTTCCACGAGTATCTCTTCCTGGCCAAGAAGATCACAGGCCAGATACACAACAGGGGCATTTGGGTGCTTCCATATGCAATTGATCACCTGCATCAGGGAATCCAAGAAGACTTTGTTGCCTGAGTTTCATAAGAAAATACTGACTCTGATGAAGAAAGCATACTATATTGTGCAGTTACACATTCAGGTGTCAGATATATGGGTTCAGCACAGTTATACATTAGACATAATAATATTCAATACAGTTCTTTTTTTAAAAATATCTTTTAGAAATTATATATATTTTAAAGTGTAACAGATTTGGGTAATGGGTATAATTGAGATGCCACTATCCCACAGATCCGGATGCGAATTGCCTGACCCCTGATGCAGCCCAATTAAAAAGTGCCACATGTGCACATTAGATGCGCGGCCACAATGAAAAGCAGAGATTCACCTGCGTGAAATGACAATTTTGCCCTCTTCACTGCAGGACCCACATCTGACGCACACGTGGTGCTTGAAGTACCCAGTGACATATGTGACAACAATCTATTTTCTGGAATCTGTAATATCACACATTGGGCCATCTGAGACATGATAACAAAGGCAACCGGAACCAGAAAATGGTGGGACTTGCTTCACTTTACCTGTCGGATTGCTGAATAATTGCTTGGGAAAGTTAGAGAAGAGCTAGCAAACGTGCAGTCCAGGAATAGGTAGTCAAGGCAATCCTTAGTCTCTCTTCCTTTCTTGGATACGTATTTCATCGGTAAATTTTGCAGACAGTCAGGGGTGAGTCTGGAATCTCCCGTATGCAGAATATTACCAAAGTTGCCTTCGAACAAGAACATGACTGCTCCTAAATTTTACAAGAAGAACACACCATCATCTGTAAGCAAACTTCTTTCCAGGTCATTTCCAATTGAGCATGCAAAGAAAATGCACCAGAAAATACATCAATTTGATAGGTAAACAAGTCTACTATGTCCGGTTACAAAAATCATTCGTAACTAATAATAGCACATCAAAAGGCAGTTGAAATAAACCTCTCATAAATGTGGAAGAATAACAGCAGTAGCATACAGTAAGGCTGCATTTGGATGTGCAAGTGAATGGAACTGCAAATGTTCAGTTCAATTGGGCGGAAATAACAAACATATTATTATTCTCCAGTTATTCATAACAATAAAGTAACTCTAATATTGCAGTTAATTTTCTTCCAGGTCCAACTTGCATGTAAAAGTAATTTCTTGGAGCCTAGGCCCCTCAATATTACAAGACACAATCTGGTTATTTCACTCAGTGTTTTAAATAGCGAATAGCGTGTAGCGTAGCATTCACCCCTCTAAAGCATGAGGTGTAAGCTACATAGTGTGTAGCGTAGCATTCACCCCTCTACATAGTGTGTAGCGTAAGCTACATGCTACTATAGATTTTTAATCAAGCTTGTGCTTGGTTGCACCAATTTCATGATATTCTGCACAAAGTTAGATTGATTAATAATGAAATTTAATAAAATTTCATTATATTTAGTGCAACCAAACAGTCTAAAGTAATAGGAAAGGACAATGATTAAGAATAAAGGTAAAGAAAGAACAACGAAACTGATTTAATTCTGTTACTTACATTATTTTCCTAAAAGCATTGAAAAGATTAACTAATTTTTATTGAAAATAAAAAATGTAAAACATTAATTGATTTTAATGTTGTCGTGAAAAATAACTTATACTGTGAAGTGTGAACTACATAGCGCATAGCATAGTTTATGTGGCGTGTAGCGTCTTGCAAATTAACCATGCGTAGGCTACATGAGACAGAAGTTATTTTCATGAGTTACGTAGCATTAAGGCTAAGCTACGCTATGTAGTGCAAGCTATACGCTACATAGCATAGCTATTTAAAACACTTATTGCAACTTTGTAGGCTAATGATTGCCTTTAAATACAAAACCATATCCAAATGTAGAGTAGAACATCAAGAATGAAAAAAAAAAAAAAAAACTTATCAAAGAAAAACTCCATCTGCATTTTTTCAACATGGAGATCTTATCTTCACTTCTGAATGTAGTGTTTTCTCTTTTCTAAAGCTCAATAGATCTAAGTGAGCCATTACAGTTAACGGTAATAAACTAGATTACTGGCACAGAATAATGCAGGTGAAACTTCACAAAAGCCGGGTATTAGGATCCCAACAAAATTTAGGGTTTTTTTACAGTGAACTCCCCATCAAATTCGATAACTACACCTAACTTACCGTCAAAAAAAAAATTTAAATGCCCCTCCTTACAATATCAAAGTTGCATTCAACTCCCTATGCACCCCCCCCCCCCCCCCCCCCCCCCCCACCCCACACACACACAAAGGATGAGACAATTCGCAAAAACAATCGATCTCGAGAAAGTGATCTCTCTGGTCTTAGATGTTTCATCTCTTCCATTTCTATTTGTCTCCATAAATGACCAGGATGATTATTGGATCATTTTCATTTTTGAGGTAAATTAACCTCCTAAAATAGCACAAAAATGTATCCCACTCACACCAATGGCCATGGAAATTTTGGCATTGATTGATCAGGGTTGCTAACCAGAAAAAGACTTCCATATCATTCTGTCCACTTAGGGACCACTGAATTGATGGTTAGGATCCTTGGGTCATGTCCATCATAGTCACTTAAAGGCAATGAAGTGACTAATAAATAGATTGCTAAGCATAGAAATGCACAGGGCTTATTTTCTTTTAAAATGGCAATTAAATTCTATTTAAAAGCGAGACAAAAATTACAAACAAGATTAAAAAAAAAAAACTACAAACAGCGTGGGCTTATTCTCAAGTGGCTGTGGTGGAACAAAGGGCAACAATAATGACATGTGAGTATGATGTCTTGTATTCCTAAAAATTAATCTATGAATTAGTTAGTAAGCACCTGGTTTAATGAACTAACAAATATACATGATCAATTGGCATGAATATATATGATTAATTGGCATGTGAGTGGTGATCGATGTACAATAGTGACTGCGCAACCCTGCAGCCACTGGGAGACCGTGCACTAGCCCAGATAAGTTTGCAATGGTCATGCGAACAAAAGTGGAGCACATTCTCCCTCATCCACACAAGTAAGAGGAATAAGTTGAGATATGCAAAGATCCAAGAGCTCATATTTTATGATTGGGCCCACAAGTACATATGCATGAGCCTTGTATGTTATGGGCCTTAAGCTCAGCCTTTTTTCCGTTTTATCTTTATTTATGCTTTTCTTATTTGTCCATTGTCTTTCTTTAGTTTTTTCCTCCTAATAAGGGCATATGTAATTCTACCCTTCTCTTGTTGTTATAAATAAAGTAGGGCTGGACATCCCAGCCCTACGAGCTTCTTTTCCATCTCAAATTCTCTCCTCCTCTAATAGGCACAGCATTATAAAGTTGCAATTGAGGTAACTACAGGTGAACAACAGACGAAAACCAAACCACAATCCCTTGGCTATCGCAGAAATGTATTCGTTGCTAGGGAGGATGATATACCAATTTACGATTGAGTTAAGTTGGCGGAATTGGATGAGGCAGATCAACACTCTCATCCCACAATAGCCAAGGAGGCAACAACCATGGCAACAATGTTGACAATTTTATGGATGAAGTAGTGAGGTATCAGTCTATCAGACAACTTTTTTGCAGCTTAATGAGGAAGCGGCATCTAGAGGCAAGGGCCATGAGGCATCAAGGTTGCATGGGGGTTGCATGGTGGCCTGTGTGATCCAGAGAGTGACGAGAATCGGATGACATCTCCATCTAAACAGAAGGTAGCAAAGGTAATGATGGCGATGACAACAATGACAACAAGGACGACGACAACGAACAATGTTCATAGAGAGCTTAGCCCAATCATTGGGGAAGAGTTTGACCACGCCACCCAGGACCCAAACCATTGTGCTCATTCCCCAGCATGATTTTCTCAGCCAACGCAATAGTTCTCACATCCTAGGAGACAAGATGTGAATATTGCAAGCAGCATTGGGTCCATAGACATCATTGATGGGTAAGGGAGCTCCACTTCATGCTACATTACAAGTATGGTTCGTATCATTGTGTGATGAACAAATCCAATGGCTATGATACACACATTCAGCTATGAACAAGGTCAGGAGTACAGTCATGAATACGATCAAGAATATGGCTATTGTGTTTTTAATCTCATTGATTGAACATCCACGCATGTGAAGGATCAGATGCATTCACAGCATCATACTATTAAATGCATAATCAAAAGTTCAAATTAAAAGCTTACCTCAACAGAAGAAGATGATCCTCCACAAGCTTTAAACATCCAAGTTTCCAAGCCGCAGGAGTTCTAGCCTCCAAAAATGTTTCAATACTAGTTCTCATAGACATATACACCTTTAGGAAATGAACCCTATAGCAAACTCCTTCCTCACATACAAACTTAACGGGGAGAGAGAATAAGAGAGAGAAGGAAAGAGATGGGGGATTTCCAAGCCTAGTTAGGGGGATTCTTGAGGTCTCCCAACTTATATAGAGTTCCATATGGGCTTTGGGCCTCATGGGCCTTCTCACTTAAGTACATGTAGGCCATTATGTACCACTTGCCTATGAGAAGCTCTTTATGCACACGAACTCTAACCCTCAGCACTTTCACCATCCCACATCCTTCAATGTCATCATCCTCCTACTGTCATCTGGGCCCAAGCCCAAACATGGACCTCACTAGATGATATTAAAGATTCACCGTTGGGTTTGTGACTAGTTAAGACAAAAACATATATACTAAGAACCAATGAAAATATGTTTTCTTTTGCAAATACTTTTTCGAATCAAAATCCTTTTGACCTAAAAAGATGCATATGCACATGGCTATACGGGCCTGTCATTTCAATGATCTTCTAAGGTGAATCAGTATATACAGCAAGACTATATATTGTGGATTCCTTGTTGAACCATAATGTGACGTACACACTTATATTCAAGTGACCCAATTACAAATGTATATCATCCTATGTCTCAAGAATCAAGCATATGCTAAAGTCAATGAAATAGATACTGATGTCTCCATGACTGATTCTCAAGTCTAAGAATGTTTAAATAAGGTAATTGTGAGTGTATGCTCTCCATGGGACCTAGGAGCATTCCTCACGTGATCCACTATTCAATATGTTAACTGACATGTTGCAAACATTCATTTACTGATGTGAGTCCGCAATTCAAGTTGCCTGAGACAAAGTCACTATTATGGCAGTCATCAAGTTACATGACAAACTGTTCACCATGCCAAACAAAGCACATGATAGTCATGACCATTCCTTTTCGCAAACAAGGTTCCTCGAGCTATATCTCTCCCATGTCATTGACTTAGCCATATGCACATGACCCAATACAATGTCTATAAGGGACTTCATGGTTTCTAACCGTACTATACAATTAAGTATAACGCATAATAATGCTCATTAACATGCATGATGATGAAATATTCATTATTTAGCTATATAAATGATGCATTTGTAATAGAGTCAGTTCACGATTTGGCTTTCCAACGCATAATTCCCGACAATGGCTATAGATATGAAGGTGCCTAGCCACAGCCGGTGGTGACAATTACAGTGTCTACTTAATTTCCACCAATATGGATATAAATGCAGTGGTGCCTAGCCACAGCCGGTGGTGACACTTACGGTGTCTACTTCATTTCCACTGACATGGATGTAGATGCAGAGGTGCCTAGCCATGGCCGGTGGTGACAGTTATGGTGTCTACTTAATTTCCACCAATGTGCATATTGGGCAGTTTGATGAGAATGAGTACCTAAGATATGTTAGAGAGCACATGGTTTGGTATCATTAGCTCATAAGCTGGGCACAGAACTGCACACATGTGAGGTAACAATACTATGCCCACCCCTAGAGAGAAATAGACAACAACTTCAAGCTATCTTATAACCCCATGTGGGTCTGAGTCAAAGGTATATTTTTGGTTCGTTTTTTAGCTTTTGGTTATATTATTTGTATTGCATAACATGTGCAGTGTAAGATTTGAATGATATGAACTCATCTAGGGTATAATTGCACCACTTATGGGCGACAAAGTATAGTTTCATCCCTAAACAATGGAAAAACTATTATGGATGGTTAAGCATACAATCATGTGTCCTTTAGCCTCTCCAGCATGCAATCATGCGTCCTTTAGCCTCTCCTGAAGTTTCATTGAAAACTTCCATCATTTTCCTAAGGTTTTCCCAATGTTTCCCTCATGTTGTGATAAATTACACGATATATTCCCCAAGGTTTCCCTCATGTTGTAATAAATTACATGATACATGTGATATTTCCTGATATTTCACGTGATGTTTCCATATCCCAAGGCTGTGATACATAGTGTGATACCAATACATGAAACATTGGTATAAATCTTCTGATGCAGGATGACCTAATTATGATGCATGTTTATAAACACAATTATTCAGCGGAAATAAAAGGCAATAATAATCTAAAATTCTATCATTAATCATCATAACTGAGAAAATCATAAAGGAAACATACAATGGAGCGGGCCATCATCAAAACCATGAAGTATGGAATTCAATTATTACTTAGGTTGGATCCGGCGAGGGATGAGAGCTCTCGATCTTGCATGGTCATACCCAATCGATCAATGAAGATCACTAGTCCGAAGAATCAGGAAGTTTCTAGGATTAGGAATTTGAGAATTTGGAGGTTTAGGGTTTAGATCGATTCTCAAGGTTTGATCGAGGAAGGATTAGCAAAACTGGAAAATAGAAAGAAAAAAATAATTACCTTGAAGAATTTGGAAAGGCACAAGAAGAAAAGAGAAGAATGAGATTAAAGAAGAAGAAGAAGCACCGTGAGAGAGGGAGAGAGGGAGGAGGCAACCAAAGGTTTGCTTTTTTTCATTAATCAACAACTAATCTCGTTTTTAGGGCTTAGCTCACTTAAATAAGCAATAAGAAACTTAAAAGTACCAAAATACCCCTAAAAATTACGTAAAAACAAATAAATAAATAAATAAAACAGTTCGTGCGGTGGCCGGGCTCCCGGCCAGGATAAAAAACGTCTAGCAATAAAATCTTAAAAATCTCGGAATTTCGGGCGCCCGACGACAAATTTGGCAGGGCGCCCGGCCACCTTCAGTCAGGCATTCTTCCATTCCTTTAGTCAGGTCTTCTTCTATCCTACACACGTGTCTTCAATGTGCCAAATCACGTGCGTAGGGTCTTCAATACTCCTCAATCATCGCCTAACCATAAGGAAGATGCTTGTGGTGGGCGCTTTCTTCGCCGATAGACTTTGAAGGCTAGATAGATGTCCGCATCATTCTCCTCGTCTGAGAATAACTCGACTTCGACGAGTTAAAACTCTTGTGGCGCTCTAGTTAATCTGGGTCAATGCTCTGTAACTCCACTTCTATCAACCATGTAGATTCTGACGGCGGCTTGTTCTTCCATTTGACAAGGTATCTTTGGAAACCTCCGTCTCTCGTAAAAACGATCTCTTCATGCACGATTTCCTCAATTTCCTCTTTACGAATAATGGGTGGAGGAAGGGGTGGGGTAAGTTGCGAAGAAAACTCAGAGAAATGCCATGAAAGGGACGAGAGATCAATGGTAGGATTAGGAGAACGGACTAGATCATCCACATTAAACGTTGGATTAATGCCCATTTCAGGTAGAAGGTCGATCCGATACGTGTTTGACCCAATTTTCTGTAATATCTTGAATGGTCCAGCACTACGCGCTTGTAATTTCTTAACGGAACCCTGTGAGAACCGCTCTGGCCTTATCCTCACCATTACAGTCTCCTTCTTGAAAATCTTGTGATCTACGATGATTATCAGCTGAAAACTTATAATTATCATTGCTTTGATTATTCCGCTGTTTAATATGTGTATGCAAATCATGGATGTGTCGTGTAAATGCATCGGCTGACTCTGAAGACCCTTGGGTGACAGACATGGGTGAAACTAAAGGACTCTTTGAAAAAGCAACGGACTCGAAATAAACAATCTTATGACCTAGAACTTGAAAAACTAAAACAAAATGACACTTCTCATGGGTGACACATAATTTCTCATTATAAGTATTATAAACAAGGATGATTTTCAAGTATCCCAACACTTGAGAACACATACTATTAATACCAAGTCTTGAGCAGATCTTGGCATCAGCGGTTATGTCCAAAATGTCATCAAGATGCGGGATAGGGACTCTGACCATCATATCCACCATGACGTGAATACATTGCACGATGGCATGACACTTGACTGAAGCTTTATGGATGGCCAGGTTATGCTCACATGTGCGCCATATGCTATTGTTCTTGGAAGTGAAAAGGGCAGGCATAACACACAGAACAAAACTCCAACTCAAACTTTCCTTATTGAATTCTTCCCCGAGAAGCTTATCAAATTGACGCTGCATTTCTGTATTTTCTGCAGGGTTCACCTGGTATGAAGGAAAGCTTGACAAGACCAATCCAGTGACAATATCGATTGTATGCTGAATGTCCCATTTGGGTGAAAATTTATTCCATAAATCATCTGGTGGGATATCACAAGTCATGTGGGTGTCTATCATCATATTCTCACTAATCTCCTTTTCAAATTCATTCGTGTGCATTATGGTAAGAGACTTAGATTGGGACTTTACATCACTTAAGTCGTACATGACATCTGGAAGTGGTGCAGTCTCAATTACTTCGACTTTTTCATCACTAGCACACACTTCGTCATTCTCAACGATGATGAGCGATGCCTCAATTTCTTCCATTTCATCACTAGTAACGTTAGGCACATCCTCTTCTACTTCATAAACATCATGTTTGGACCCATCCAACTTGCTGTTCACCAAGGCATAATGTTGATCATCTTTTCCATAGTTAGGGCATGTCTAGTTGAATGCTTCTAATTTGTCATTGAGATTCTGAAAGGATTTTCTAGAATGGTTTTCAATGTTGTCCAGGCATCAAGATATAACGGCCAAAGCCTCCAGAATCTGATCCTGATTCATGGTAGTGATGCGTAATTCAAAACCATGACCAAAATGAATGGGCACATAACGGAGGACTTATCCTCGGTTCTTCCTAAATTCGACTCTATGGACTGGATGACTCACAATATGAATGCGATGAGTTTAAACTACAATGAACTGACACTAATTAATTTTAGACGATGCAACTCAAATCTAGAAACTTTCTAAAATTGGAAACTTTCTAAATCTGGTAATTTCCTAAAACATACCTAAAAATCAAAACCCGATTTTTTTTTTTTATAACTCGATCTAGACAAAAACATGCAAGCCTAATCTCTGATACCAAATTTGATGCAGGATGACCTAATTATGGTGCATGTTTATAAACACAATTATTCAGCGAAAATATAAGGCAATAATAACCTAAAATTCTATTATTAATCATCATAACTGAGAAAATCATAAAGGAAACATGCAATGGAGCGGGCCATCATCACAACCATGAAGTATGGAATTCAATTATTACTTAGGTTGGATCCGGTGAGGGATGAGACCTCCCGATTTTGCATGGTCATACCCAATCGATCGATGAAGATCACTAGTCCAAATAATCAGGAAGTTTCTTGGATTAAGGATTTGAGAATTTGGAGGTTTAGGGTTTAGATCGATTCTCAAGGTTTGATCGAGGAAGGATTAGTAAAATTGAAAAATAGAAGAAAGAAAATAATTACCTTGAAGAATTTGGAGGGGCACAAGAAGAAAAGAAAAGAATGAGATCAAGGAAGAAGAGGAAGCACCATGAGAGAGGGAGAGAGGGAGGAGGCAACCAAAGCAAGGTGTTCCATAACGGTAACAGTGGCCGTAACAGCCACCACCGTTACCGTTACGATACGGGCCGTAATGGCCGTACGGACCCCGTATCGGCCGATACGGCCCCTTTTTATTTTCTGAAAAAATAGTTACATGACCAATACGGGACCGTTACAGGACCGTTACGGGGCCGTAACGGTCCGTTACAAGGCCGTAACGGTCCCGTAACGGCCGTTACAGCCTGTTTTTTCTGTAACGGCCGTTACGGCCGTTACGACCCCGTAACACGTAACGGCCACTACCGTTTCCTTTACGTATCGGCCGATACGGCCGTATCGTAACCGTTTTGGGATACCTTGAACCAAAGGTTTGCTTTTTTCATTAATCAACAACTAATCTCGTTTTTAGGGCTTAGCCCACTTAAATAAGCAATAAGAAAACATAAAAGTATCAAAATACCCCTAAAATTAAGTAAAAACAAATCAAAAAAAAAAAAAAAACAGTTCATGCGAGGGCCGGGCGCCCGGTGACCAATTTGGCC
Organism: Liriodendron chinense; assembly: GCA_003013855.2. NCBI lineage: Eukaryota > Viridiplantae > Streptophyta > Magnoliopsida > Magnoliales > Magnoliaceae > Liriodendron > Liriodendron chinense. The sequence continues at coordinate 4,350,603 of ML058453.1, forward strand.
GGGCACCCGACCAGGACAAAAAACGTCCAGCAATAAAATCTTAAAAATCTCGGAATTTCGGGTGCCCGGCCACCTTCAGTCAGGCATTCTTCCATCCTACACACGTGTCTTCTATGTGCCAAATCACGTGCGTAGGGTCTTCAATGCTCCTCAATCATCGCCTAACCACAAGAAAGATGCTTGTGGTGGGCGCTTTCTTCGCTGATAGACTTTGAAGGGTAGATGTCCACATCATCTTCGGAATAATATCTAGAATAGAGAGAAGAGATTTTGATTTAAAACTCAAGCCTGCTAGAGTTTGCTTCAGGCCCCCTTCCAATAACTTCTAATGCAACAGAAAGCACTCAGTAAATTTTATTCAAAATATCATAAAAAGTTGAATGTACATATGGCCTATCGTGCAAATAGTATTCAAAATATCATAAAGAGTTACATGTACGTATGGCCTTATTCATAGACCCTTATTTCATCCAATATCTACTCCTGATTAGATACAACCCTGGACTTTATTGGCAAACTGAAAGAGTAAAAAAAAACAAGGAACTCCTAAAACAAATAGAACTCTTAAGCAATTATGCACATGATAACTATTCACGTACAAACACTAAAAATAAAAGATCTTGCTACATTTGATTAAGTGGGACCCAATATGAGCTTCTTCTTGTGCACAACCATGGCACAACCACATATAGTATAGGGTGTGATTGAATCAAAATGATTTCTGACTGCACAGCTTAGCCATCGAGAAAATAGCTCTCCGTCCTTTTGCACAAAAATGATTTGTGGAGGCAGTTTTTTTTTTTTTGTGCCAGCCCGAGCATGTGCCTATGTGTCACACCCATGCACGATCTAAACTATCCACTAGTCCCACCATCACATGGCCATACCCTCTCTAAAAAATCACCCATTCTTCACATGAACCACTATAGTGGTGTAAAGTGTAAGTCTCTACCGTAGGGCGAATTCCTGACACGTACTGACACTTGTGTCTCAATTGTGGGTTAAAAATGAAATGGATTTTTTTGGCTGTCATCCAAACAGCCCCAAAGTGCTGTTGTATGCACTACCAAAAAGCAGTACACTTGTTAGCCTAATGAATTGGAAATTATCAAATTATGATTCCTTCCGAGGCATTCATATTGACCGTCCAAAGTCCTACATTCGATTATTTTGGAACATACCACGATTCGAGGGCTACTTCTTCAATATGATTTGTAGGAAATATTTTCAACTTTTTTATAATTTCCTCTTCATTAAATTGAATGTCTGCAATTCAATCCGCTTGTGCATCCAAACGCAACCCAAATCATGAGAGACAGATGATGGAAACAATAAAAAGACCCAAAATCGAATATTGATGCTGAAGGAACAAAAACACCAAAAATATATTTTTGAAAGAGTACCTGGGCAGTGGTTGGCGTCGAAAGCTGACACCGAGAAAGTGCCTTCAGGATCGTCGATGACCACCGATTGGCCCACCTCAATTTCGACAAAAAGCGAATCATCAAGCTGTTGATTCAAATTAAGAGATTAAGAAAATTTGAAATGGGTATATGAGAAGTATTTAAAGAAAAGGAAATATATATATATATATATATATATATATATATATATATATATATATATATATATATATATATATATAGATAGATAGATAGAGAGAGAGAGAGAGAGAGAGAGAGAGAGAGAGAGAGAGAGAGAGAGAGAGAGAGACATGTGGGAATTGATGAAGGAGGAGGGTTTTGGTGAGATGGGTGGAGTAGATTGGGAAAGAGGAATGGTGGGAGATTCCAACGCAATGATCTTTGTGGGCGTGAGTGAGGAAATGGTAACGCTTCCTCTTTGAACTAGGAGACCATGTGTCTACCGAGAATGGGAGACCTTTCGGCATCTCTATTGGCATCTCTCTTCCTTTTTCTCTTCTTCTCAGTAGAATTCCAGAGAGAGAGAGAAATGGAGGAGCAAAAGCAGAGATGATCTTTTATAAAAGGTCTCTTTTCCCTCTCTCCGGTGCAGTTCGAGGCTTCCATAGGAAGATCAGAAAAAAAGAAGAGGGAACTGGAACTTGGGGGAAGGGGACATGTTTCATACTCTGGCAGAGTATGACGATTGATACGCATGCATTAAGAAATTGTATACGTGTCTACGTTAACTCAGATTAAAGCGACTAAATTGTGGAACCCACTGTTTCCATGTCACAGTTCCAAAATCAGATTGGTTTAGAAATCCTAACCTGATTCGTTGGGAAGTGAATTAGCTGTTACCCATTTAACAGATTAGTGGCTATTGCCCTTACTGTGGGGCCCACCTTGATGAATGTATTGTATATCAACGCCATCGTCCATCCGTTTTTCCAACCCATTTTAGGACGTGATCCCAAAATTTAAGTAGATCCAGATCTCAAGTGGACTAAACCACAGCAAACAGTGGGATTAGATGCTTACCATTAAAAACTTCCCCAGGGCCTACTTTGAGAATATCTGAAATGTTTATTTTACATCCAATCCGCTGATAACGTCAACCAGACCTGGATGAAGGGAAAATACAAATATCAGCTTGATCCAAAGCTTCTTGATCTTATAAAAAGCTTCTAATGCTTATCATCACTTTTTATAGTGGTGTGGTCTAGAAGAGATTTGGATATGCTTAATTTGTTTTAATTTCTTCAATTTCTTTATGAAATGAGCTGAGAAAACATATGGTCAGCGTGGATATACAGTATATTCCTCAAGGTGGGCCCCACACGGTAAGGGTAGTAACAGCTAATCCGCTCCTGATTCGTGGGGGCGCAGATTCGGTGGTGGGTGGGATCCCTGATCATGGGCCCACCATGATGTATTTGTCTTATATCCACGCTGTTCATACGTCTTGAAAACTCACTTAATGGGGTTTGTGAACTAACTCATAATAAAAAATAAAAACCCTTTAAAAACTTCTCGTGGGCTACAAAAAATTTAGATCAAGCTGATATTTGTGTGTTCATCCATGTCTTTTGACCTTATCAACAAGTTGGATGGTAAATAAACATTCTGATGGCCCCATGAAGCTTTTAATGGTAGGGATTCAAGCACGACTGTGTCTAGTGGCATGGTACACTTAAGATTTGGATGTGCTTCATTTTTTAGATCATGCGCTAAAATGAGCTGTAAAATGGACAGACGGTGTGGATGTAAGGCACACACATCGCAGTGGGCTCCACAGTTAGGGATTTACCCAAACCGTGCTTGATTCATGGACACTTGTTTGTTAAGAATCTTAAGATAGGACCATTGGACAATTTTCATTTATAGCCGTCGAATAAATACCCACCGATCAGGTGGTCAGTTAATCAAATAACGGTAAGTTGAAGGGACCATAATTTGGACAGTTGAATTTTGAGAAGTTATATTCCACTAATGCAATTCTTAGATGATTCAGCTTATGTTATCACTAGGGTCCTTACTCATGGCTCAGCGGTAGACATATGCTTTAAGGGCATAAGTTTAAGAGACCATGTGTTGTGTCTGACTACGAGTGTGTGTGTAAAAAAAAAAAAAAAAGCATATATTGCCACTAATGAGGCACACATGTTGAGATGATCCAATGATTTGAACTGTTGGTATCATAAATACTACAAACAAGTTATTGTCCCATGGTCAAGCTAGAAATGATCCTGACCTTCTTAATTTTAGAGCTAAATGCAAGCTAACATTGAAGTGTGACTAACAGTCATTGAAAATTTATTTATGTGACTTCAAATTTATCTAGTGATGATCCTAACAGTGGTGTTCTAAATTAGAAGTGGCAATCGCCGAGTTGCCCGGCTTGGCCCCTCTGGTGACCCAACCCTGTTGGGCCAATTGGGCTTAGGCTTGAAATCTAGAGCGGATGTCTGGGCTGGATTGGGGCAAGTCCAATGATGAATGACCTGGCCCATTGTGCAGTGTGCCACTGTTATACAAAAATACATGAACAATTTAAAGAAATTTATGAGCGGTCCCATTCAACATTCACACTTTTGGTTTAAAAGCACCTTCGTGTGTGTTGACTGAAAAAAAAAAAAAAAAAACCCTTATATTTAAACTACCTAAAAAACTTCGTAGAATTGGACAGTTTCAAACCTTTAATCATGTGTCCTCCATTTTTTTTTCTTGCTGTAACCCAGCCTTGTAGGGCAGGGCCAGCCAAGGCCTTTTTTTCTTTATCTTTTTTCTTTTTAAAATTAAAAAAAATAAGTAGTGAAAAAAATACTATAAGTGTAAGGAATTGTGTTACACACACAGAGAGAGAGAGAGAGAGAGAGAGAGAGGGAGAGAGCCTTCTGCTTTGAGAGGAGTGAAAGACTGAAAGCCTTGAAACCTGAAAGACTGAAAGCCTTGAAACCTGAAAGAGTGACAGCCTTGTACTTTAGTCTTGTAGCCTTAAGATAGAATGAGAGATCAGAGTAAGAGAGTAAGTAGAGTTAAGAGAGAATGAGAAGATGAGAGAGACAGTAAAAGAGTAATAGAATCTGACTGTTGGGACATTATGACATTGCATATTGAGTATGTGATTGCATAATTGCATGATTGTGGCTTATGCGGCCGCATACTTCTTGGAGCAACCACATAATGCCCAACGGTGCAAAAACCGCATATGACACTATGGCATCTACAGTCCATGGTCTCCAAATGGCCTATGCCATTGCATATGACAACACTGGTTTGTTTCTTTTTTATCATGCATGGTTGGCCATCAATTCCTTTTCTTCTAGCTGTTTAAAGGTATAGTTATTGTACAGGTCTGTCAAATCAAACCTGGTTGTTTCTGGAATTGCTATGCCTTGGTGAGGAATATGCAGGGGAGGCTGGAAATTCTTGCTGTTTCAGAACATTTTGAGGGGGACACACATGTCGACGACCATTATGACGATCACGAGGATGTTCCATTGAGCATTGCCAAAGAGACATAGACACTTGTTTAGGAGTCAAAACACTCGAGGATGCGCACGTCTACTTTTAATAGCTTTTGAAAATTAATATTTATTATTAAAAGGAAATGAGTTTAAATGTTTAAATCAATTATAGTTTGTATTAAAAGGAAAAGGGCTCGCTAAAGGCCCTTTCCATTGCTTCCCCCAATAGTCATACACTCGGAATCCTGGCGCGTGACCATTTTTGTATGTCCCATCTAATGTGCCCAAGAAATCATACAGATTAGATGATCTTGACTTTCCAGTCAGAGGACTATGAGAACTACCTATGAAAGATTAAAAAGATTGACCTGCATCGACATTCAAAAGTCCTCTTGTTCATCATCATCATCATTTAAGCCTTATCCCAACTAATTGGATTCGGCTACCTGAATCCTTTTCTACCATTACACTCTATCAAGATTCAGGGCCCACAAGTTAGACCATAGGTCCGCCCACTTCCTTTCGGACCTTCCCCTTGCCCTTCCATAGCCTTCAATTTGAACCCATTTACTCCTACCCACAAGAACTCATGTTGTATGCAACGTAGGGTCGATAATTCTCATGTTTCGCAGCTATTATATATATATATATATATATATATATATATATATATATATATAGTTGTGTTCTGCATACACATGTTCCATGCTGTATTTTTCTTTCATCTTCTTATGCTTTGACAGGTTGTTGAATTGGCACTTGGTGAATGTTCCCAGAAAACTTCTCATCGTCAACAACATATATGGCATGGTGTGGCCGGCTGAAGCAGCACCATGAATGGATTGCCAGATTGAGAGACCATCTGTGCATTTCCTACTTGAAAACAGCTGAATGTCTGCTGAGTCAGAAAACGGGTTTCGCCTACCAATACATTGCTTGCATTTTGCCTTGGAGCTCAAGAAATTATTGTTTCTGTAAAAGGGTCGTTCCTTTGGATCATATGATGTGTACCTTTCTATACTTTAATGTAAAAATATCATTCAACTAGTGTTTAGGTAGCTTTCATCTTCCTTGCCTCTATGATTGAGGTTTTTTGCCGGATAAGCATGTTGGTCAATGCAATTTGGGATTTTCATGAATAAGTTAATGGATGCTATTAGGTCACCCCTTGAAGAAGTGCAATAGCAGTGAGTGGGTTCAAGTTGAAGGCTCTAAAAGGGGAAGGCCCCCAAAGACTTGATGACCTATGGTTTAACTGAGGACATGGCTCTTCATAGAGTGGAATGTTGGAACAGGACTCGTGTAATCAACCCCAAGTAGTTGTGATATGGTGTAGATGATGATGATCATCATGGTAAATTAATTTTTGGATGCTATTAGGTCACCGCATAAGATCTTTCTTATGTAGTTTTTTTTTTACCCCTTTTTTTCCCAGTAATAATTACCTTGGTGGTGTTGGCCTCCCCACAAAAGCAGCAGAACATAAAGCTAGCAAAAGATAATTTACTTCAGCTTCATGGTCTTTGATAAACTCATTTAAAGTCTGCTCAAGAGACTAGCTTTTTTTCTTGTAGAATCAAAAAATGTAAATAAGCAGTGTAAGAATTTCCCAGTTTTGAACAATCTTTTAGCAGCCATGATTTACCAATGTTGTTTCTTTCTTTTCCAATTCGGTACAAACATATATTAGAATAGGCACAAGCTATGATGGACGGATCTTCGACAGCTAGTCGAGTGGCTTAAGCCTTCCAATGTTATATAGTGCACACCCAAATGAGTGGATTAGCTCTCTGTTAATTCTGCTGCTGCGACATTGGAAACATCTATGATCAATTCCTCTTTGAAGTCAATCTTCCATTTAAACAACATACATCATGAAGCCATATCTTCTACTTCTCTACTCTATTCCGAATGCACAAATGCACCCGAAAGAGAAGTTGCTTCCAAGGTAGAGAGATTCCCATGAAGATACTGTTACTAACCAGTTGCGCTAAAAGCTCGAGCTGCTAGTGAACGCCAGAACAATGTATACCAGGTGGTTTGCTGACGCCTCCAACACCTCCCCTCACATGCGGGCGGTATACTGGCCCCGCACGTGATCCTCTGGGCTGATACAATACCGGATGCCCTATAATACCAAATTTTGCAAACCCCGGGACTTGAACACCGGACGTTCTGCTCTAATACCATGTTACTAACCGGTTGCGCTAAAAGCTTGAGCTGTTAGTGAACCCCAAAACAATGTATATTGGGGGGTTTGCTGACACCTCCAACAGATACTTGGAATTCCCAGTTTTGGTGCAGCTTTCTTCAGCAGCTTCCCTTTCTTTCCTATAAATTATGGCAATGATCCATGAATAGGGTATACGTTGGATCATCACCCTGCAATGGAATGATCACTTTCATGACCTGATGCCTGGGCCTGCTCAAGTACTCGACCTATTTGGTGGGCCCAAACTCCCTAGCAGGCAGTGCAACATTGTTAGAATGACATTTCAGTGATCATTCTGGTAATACTGAAATACAGGATACATGTGCTGCATTTTATGGATGCAAAGTTAATTACAGTGCCTGACGCGAAGGGGCTGCTATAATCCTCTAAAGGATATCAGTCCATGCTTCACTGTTTCAGGATGTTATACCTGGTTTTCAATTGGGATGAGGACTAATGTTTCAGTGTTCCAGATCATCAGCACTGTTGTGTGCCACTGTGGATGAACTATGCCTAAAATTTCCTTTCCGATTGGACAATCTCAACCTTTCTATTTGTGGCCTAAAGGTAGTGAAGAAAAAATGCAGTGAAGGTTGCCAGACCAATAGCCTAGCTTACCAGACCATGTGCCCCAGTTGTCAAGAAATGAAAGCCCATGTGCTATGCAAAGATTTGAGCCACTTGCAGTATAATCCCCCTATAGAAATTTGGCTTCTGATCTACTGTGGATGCTCGGTCAGATTGCATGCAACGAGAATGCTACCAGTCTTTCGCAAAATCTGGTGGAATGAATTGCCCTATTCAAAGTGACTGAAGCATACATCTTATTTTGAATTGAAAAATTGGAGCTGTTTCTTGCCACATCATACGATAGGTTACAAGCCTCTAAATGAGTGATGGATAAAAAAAAATAGAAATAGAATACAATGCACTACAATACAGTTCACGAGTATGGACACTCCCCCTCAAGCTTAAGTATATACAAATCCATCATTCCCAGCTCAGACATCGAATGAGCAGACATGTCTGCCTAATAAATTTGTAAGAATATCAACCAATTGATCTTTACTCTAATAATAAATTATCTTCACATAAAAAAAATAATAATAAATAAAAATCTCCAATTCTATCATGAAAAATTATATGATCATCAGATCAGGCACTTATTTCCAACAAGTGGGGCACACAGTTTGGTCTCACAGACCATTCATCCAAGTGGCTCCACCTTGGAGGGATCATGCCCCTAAAATCTCCAAGATTTGAATATCCCTTTCCATAAATAAAAGTTCATCAAGGTGCAGTGCAACTCTTCATGATCAGTTGTGGCCAGAGAAGCCAAGGTGAATGCTACCACAATGTAGCGCAGGGATGGTCAACCTACAACTGAAGTTCCCTCTCTTTCATGGCGCGTATCTTGGCTCATTTACTGGGTCGTTTAAGTTCCATCAACGAGGGAAGAGGCCAAGGCACTGGTACATTCATCATCCTGTAAAGCTTCCTTAAGCTTGAATCGAAACTCTTTGGTGAAATGCCAGAGCTACTCTTCGCCACACCAATCTCCCTACCATCCTTTGATTCCTCATACTGTACTTGAGTACTGCTCTCCTTTTGAAAAGATGATGATCCCTCCACTGTTTTATTGGCCATGGCCCATGAAATATCAGATACAGTTCTATTCTCTTCATTCAATGCGTTGGAATCTTGAGGACCAGGACTTGCCCTTCTCAAACAGCAATTCAGCAACAGTATCATTGAATCTTGAGGACCAGGACTTGCCCTTCTTAAACAGCAATTCAGCAACAGTATCATCCTTAGCAGGTGATAATCCTTCCACTGTCTTATTCGTAGCAATCTGTGAAAGATAAGTGTCAATGGACCCACTATTCTTCCCTTCTTGGGACATTAAAATCTTGAAGAGCCAGTCTTGCTCTTCCAAACAATGTAATGGGTCTTCTGTTGGATACAGGAGACAAATTCAACCATAACCTGACATTGTTCATAGGTAATTTTGCTGGGGGTTGAATGGTTGCACTCTGCAGAACAAGGTGTGGGCCCCACCATTGAAGAACTAGCAATACCATTCAGTGAAACATCTGTAATTGAAGAAGCTCGCGACAAAGAAGACTCTTCGGTATTAATGCTCAGTAATTTCCATATAGGATCATCAACCGTTACTTCATTGTTTTTTTTTTTTTTTTTTTTGAAAGATGATATATTTTATGAGTAGGTCAAGAGGCCAAGCAGAAAAACAACAAAGGAAAACTCAAACCTAGGAATCTAACCCTGCGCCCAATCGTTAATGGAATGAAAGATCTTGGACAAGACCCCTCTTAACAGACCCGTGGGAATTATTGAAACAGTGGTTATTCCTCTACAGTCATAAACTCCACATGATAGCCAGCAGAGCTAGCTTCCACATTTTCTTGCCAAGCTTCCCTCCCCCTCCGACCTCCCAGGACCTGATATGAGCCTCAATCGACGACAAGACTACCCAAGTTACCTCCGCACTGAGAAAAATCCCTTTCCATATAGCAGCAGCAAAAGGGCATAGGAGAAGAAGATGATTAACTAACTCTGCGTCTCGCAAACATAGGAGGCAAGCATTTGGAAGGACGAGACCCCGTTTCTGAAGATTGTCTATAGTCAGAATGCGACTTTTGCCCATGAGCCATGCAAAAGCCAACACTTTTGGAGGCACACCCACATGCCAAAGAGGGCCTGTGCAGCAGGAGAAAAGATGATCCTCAGGAGAAGACAGGACCAGATAGAAGGACTTCACCGAGAATAGACCACTCTTTCCAAGGGGCCCAAGAAGCAGAGTCAGGAATCTCAGGATTTAGCACGTACCCCTGCACACAACAAAGGAGACCTAATTAGTCGTCAAAATCGTTGTCTTTGAGGGCTCTCCGAACCGGGCACAGGGAGGGGGGGAGCCACACCAAGGGTCTAACCAGAAATTTAACCCGTCTGTCCTACCCATAGTGAAAGATATATTTCTGAAAACTATAGAAGCAACCTTGTCAATTTCTTTCCACAGATGGGAAGATCTATACATAGAGGATTTTTTAGTCCACCAACCTCCCTGCTCTCTAGCCTGTACTTGGCGTCAACCACTTTTTTCCACAAGGGCGGAGTTAACAGTGTCCAAACGCCAGACCCACTTTCCTAAAAGGGCAGAGTAAACAGTGTACAAACGCTTAATACCAGCTCCCCTCCAGGAAGGGCTTACAAACCTCATCCCACTTAAGCAACCGGAATTTGGGCTAGAGAGACCCTCCCTGCCAAAGGAAGTTCCTTCGGAGCTTGTCAATTTTCGAAAGGACCGATTTTAGATAGCGAAACAAAGACATAAAATACAGAGAGAGGTTAGAGAGAGAAGACTATCATGTTAATACGGCCACCCAGAGAGAGGAGGTTACTCTTCCAGGGGGAGAGTTTCCACTCCATTCTCTCAATCACCCTATCCCAAAGGTGCATCGCAGGTTTACCCACACAAAGTGGAAGCCCAAGATAGGTTGAGGGGAAGGAACCCGCTTTGTAACTGAAGGATGAGGCAAAATGCTGAACCCCCTCCCTGGACATATGAGTAGCCAGAAATTCACTTTCGGCAAAATGCTGAACCCCCTCCCTGGACATATGAGTAGCCAGAAATTCACTTTCGGATCGGTTAACTTTAAGACCCAACACAACCTCAAACCTGGAAAGCGATCTCTAATTTGGCTCCCAGAATCCTTCCCCAGATTGGGTTCTCCGTAGGAAGAGGGGATCATGTCAATTTTTGGGACGATATCTGGCTTGGGGACTCGGCTCTTAGATCTCAGTTTCCCCTGATGGCTGCTTTGAGTCCGCGGCAGAATTTATCCGTTGCAAATTGCTTTTCAGCTACGGGAGAGGGGGGTTCATGGGCTCCTCTTTGCGGGCATAATCTGAATGAAGCAGAATCTAAGGAGATGATTAGTCTGCTTGCTCTCCGTGAGGGCATTTCCCCCTCCCCTGATGAGAAAGACTCCCCTTGTTGGCGTGTGGACAAATCAGGGTGCTTCTCTGTGCGCTCGCTTTTGAAGCTGCTTCGTCCTATTGATGTGAGTTCTGATTTCAGCTTCCTATCCCCTATTTGGTGCATTCAAGCTCCCCTCAAGCTTATAGCTTTTGGATGGCTAGCGGGAAGAGACAGAATCCTCATCCTTGACAATCTTCGCAAGAAAGGTTTGATTCTGCCTAATGTCTGCTCTCTTTTGCCTTCAAGCAGCAGAATCGGTGGACCATATTTTCTTGGATTGCCCTTTCACTAGAGGAATCTAGGAATTTATCTTCTCCATGTTCAATATTGTTTGGGTCATGCCTGGGTCGATCAGAAATATGATGAAAGGGATTGGGAGCTGCTCGTCTGGGAGAGACAGAAAGATCTGGTTGCAAGCTTTGCTGGCAGTTCTTTGGAGCATTTGGAAGGAGCGGAAAAGCCACTGTTTCAGAGATCTCAGTCATTCTCTCAGATTGTCCTGAGCGAAAGTCTCACTTTTATTGAAGGATTGGGACCTCTGCCCTTAGGGCTCTTTTGTTGTATTTTTAGTCTAGTTTTCTTTTCCTTTGCTGTTCTGTTTTTTTTTTTTTTTTTTTTTTTTTTTCTTTTTTCTGTTTTCTGGCTTCGTGCCTTTTAATAAAGATTCATCCTTCAAAAAAAAAAAAAAACACACACACACACACACACAACCTCAAACCAACTTATGGACATAGCAAGGCGAATCACCCTAGGTTCAGATGATTCACAAAAAATTAGAGTGCCATGGGCAAATTGGAGGTGGTTAATGCTGGAGGGATAGCCTTCCACAGCAAATCCTCGAAACAAACCACAGGATTGACCAGTGGATAACATCCTGCTAAGGGCCTCAGAGATTGTTATGACCAGAAATTGGGATAAGGGATTGCCTTGTCTTAAACCCCTAGCAGCCTTTAAAAACCAAAGGGGGCTCCTTGATTAGGACAGAGAACCTGGCTATTGATACACAGCATTTGATCCACCTCTCCTCTTATCCCCAAACCCTAGCCTAACAAGCAATCAAGAAAGTGCCAGTTAACATGATCATAAGCTTTCTCCAAATCTAACTTGCATATAATTCCTTTCTTACCAGCATGATGATATGAATCAATGCATTTCTGTGCAAGCAAGGCAGAGTCAAGAATCTGCCTCCCAAAAATGAAAGCACTCTGGAAAGATAAAATTACCTTGGGAAGAACCTGCCTAATCCTGGAACTGAAAATTTTAGCCAAAATCTTATAACAACTACCGATAAGACTTATAGGGTGATAATCCTTTAATTGGTTTGCTTCTTTGACCTTAGGGACTAAGGCAATGAAAGTACATCCCATTTCCAATGGAATTCTACCTAAGTGAACGAAGCCCTGGATAAACTCTAACAAGTCTCTATACAATAGGTCCCAGAAGGTCTGGAAAAAAAAAAAAAAAAAAGCAAGGGGGAAGCCATCTGGGCCAAGGGCTTTGTCCCTGACAAGGTCAAAAAATGCTTCCCTAACCTCTTCCAAGAGAAATGGGCTCTTTATGGAAGCCTTTTCCTCAGAGGAGATTTGAGAGAAGTGCAGATCGTCAATGGGAAGTCTTTCAAAGCCCTCATCAGAGAGGAGCGTGGAGTAAAATTCAATCACAACTGAGGAATTTTTATTTTTATCAGGGAAGCACTCACCATTAACCATTAAAGAGGATATAATATTACTCCTAGCTCTGGCACTTGCAATCCCATGAAACTACTTCGTATTTTTAACACCTTCCTTTAGCCAGACGGCCCTAGAATGCTGCCTCCATTTAATATCTTCCTCTTTAATTCTGGAGTCGTAATCCAATTGAAGCTTTTCTCTAAGAGTTGTTTGCTCCTCTGAGAGAGGTCCCTCTTCTTCTTGGATGTCTAAACTTTGGATCTGGTCCAGGATTGAGGACATCTCTTTCTCCCTAGCTCCAAACACCTACCGATGCCATTGTGTCAATTTCTCCTTGAGCACCTGTAATTTTTAAATATAATAAACTAGGGTTGCCTTGGACTGAGAAGGCCAACTACCAACCACTAACAAGGGAGGTTTAGCCCTCGACCTCAAGCCAAGAATGTTCGAATCTAAAGGGTCTCGAGCCGCAATTAATTTCATCCACCTCAAGAAGTATCGGGCAGTGGTCAAAGGTCAGCCTTGGAAGGCCTATCTAGTGAGATAGGGGGGAAACGCTAAATCGACTAAAAAACTATCTAATAGGGACATTGCTGGAAGATTACACCCACTAGACCAAGAGAAATTGATCCCTCCGATAGGAAGGTCAATAAGTTTAGGTTTCATAATCCAATTAGAAAAGCCTTTCATACTATCAAAGGCTCTGGATCCGTTAACTTCTAGTGGATGTAACAGACAACAAGTCCCCTCCAATGCACCACAGAAGCATCCATTCGTCCCAAACCAAAGACAACTCAGTCCAAAAAAGTATCGCGGAGGGGAGGGCAGGATGATCCGTGCACCCCCGAGAAAACCCACCGAAACCTGGAGGCAAGGTCTTTAAAGAGAATGTTAACCGAAAACTTACCCATCCAGCTTTCATCTTTACACTAGAATGCCGGATTCTAGAGAATCCAGATTCCGCCTGAGGAACTAGGGGCGTCAAGAGCCTCCCAATTGGACGCCTTTTCTGCCACAGATCGACCGAATAATCTTCTTATCAACTGATTGTAATTTGTAATCATGGAACACTATCAGATGTGCTTCAGATTTCGAGCAAAATTCGTTAACTATGGATCGCTTATTGGGGCAACCCAACCAGCAGACATGGATAAGATCTTCGTGGAGACACCCACTTTGCCCCCTCCTCCCCGCCGTTCTCGGGGAAAGAAGATGATCTTTGGGGGGACCCATTTCATCCAATAATGTAGTATCTCCCACGTGCGGATCTTTAAGCGAGGGCAAAGAGGGATTAAAACCATCCTCTAGCACAAGAGAAGCGACCCCCCTCGTCTTGGAATCCGAAAGAGAGCCCAGCACATGGCAGGAGATAGGGATAGGGCAAGACATAAGAGGGAGGCAAGTAGGGTCGTGATCAACAATCGAGATCTCCTTTCGGGCGTCATTAATCTTTTGTAAGACGAGCAGCTTCGGAGGGCTATAGGTAGGGCTGAAAGTCATGCGGGTTGGGTCGGGTTGGTGCTGAACCCTAACCCAACCCAAGGTTCCTATACCTCAACCATAACCCAACCCAACCCAATCTCGGGTTGGGAATTCTCAACCCAAGCCCAACCCAAGCGGGCTCGGTCGGGTTGATCGGGTTGGTCGGGTTGATACATGCTAATATTTTCGTTGTTATATTAGTCTATTATGTTTCAATACACGCCTTATTTTTTGTACCTATGGTTTTATTAATTATACATGTACTTATTTATGTAAAGAACTTCACTTTTCCTAAACAAATAAGTTAAAATACAAGTAAACATTATAAGTTTACTTCACTAAAGTATAATAAAAGTATAAGTAACTTGTATATAGATCGGGTTCAGGTTGGGTCGAGCAACCCGAGACCTCAACCCAAGCCCGACCCAAACTTCATCGGGTTGATGTTTTCATAACCCAAGCTCAAGATCGGGTTCGATACTTCTTGCCCAAGCCCAACCCAATGTCGGGTCGGTCACGGGTCGGTCGGGTTGAACCCGCCCAACTTTCAGCCCTAGCTATAGGTGTTATCTGATGCTGATAAGGGAGGCTCGATGATGTCATCTTGCACTGCCTCTCTTAAACGAGGCTGATCTGGCACAAGGCTCGAGGCCCCCAATTTCTAACACGAAGCTTCTTCAAGAAGCAACCCCGCTCCCAAAATATCCTGAGAAGATTCGGAGATAGAGGTGGGAACAGAAGGGTGGGTGAGTGTTAACATGTTCTACGCATGTTGAGGAATATCAAACATCCATGTGTCAGGGGCGAAGCTTGCATTCAAAAGAGCCTTAGGGCAATTACAAATTTGAATCTGTTGGAGGACCAATGGGTTGAACTGCCTGCTAGCCAGCAAATGAGAAGCCAGTCCAACACGTGTCGGTCCATCAAGCCCATCTTGGTTCAACGAGTGTCACCCACCTACAAAGTCTCACACGCACCGCCCAAGCTCCCCCATCTTCGAAGGTTCTCAAGCTAGGAAACCCACAAAGGGTTCCTCTATTAGTGCACTTTTTAGTGGCATACTAGTACATCTTATTTGTCAATCTCGTGAGTCTTAGTGTTTAGGAGTCGGTTGAGCCTTTGGAAGAATGAAGATCAAAGACACAAGAGGACAAGCTACATCAAAGAAGAAAAAATAGGTAAATGAGATGCCTTGGTGAGCCAAAACCCTTGAACCTAGACCAAAACCAAACCTCTGGATGACTTGACCCATAGGTAAACCTTTAGTCATCTTAGAATGGCCATAAGTGTCCCAAAAGACCACCCAAAGGAAGGCCTTAGAGGTTCATGAGCAACTGTAAACAAACGACCCAAAACAATTAAGCTCATTGTGTCGTCGACTGGTCGAGCGAGCGATCGATCGACAGAGGCCATTGACCGATCATCAGGTCCGAGCAACTGATCGCCAAGCGAAAACATGTCCAGCAAGCTCTGGCCTAAAATCGACCATTCGCAATGGTTTAACGACCGATCGACAAGACTTTGCGACCGATCGCAATGGTTTAACAACCAATCGACAAGAGGTTGTGACCGATCGACAGCATGTGTCGATCGACCGAATTAGGTCCAAAACAAACTGAAACTCACTGACCTATTTCGGTGGTCGAGCGGCCGATCGACGGCCCATTGCGACTGGTCAATAAATCTAGTCAACCGATCGCTAACTAGCCGTTGGCTGTCTTTTTCAACCGTTGGAGCTTTATCTATATAAAGACAAGGCGCGGTTTTTGGGCTTAGGAGAGGAATTTTAGTGCATTAGAAGCCACCATCATAGCGAACACCATTAGGCTCTAATCCTAACCAGTCCAAGTCATCTTTCTTGTGTTTCATCATAAGGTGAGAGCATTCAAAGCTCAAATGAAGATGAACTTGTCACTTCTTAATCTCTAGATGTTTAAGCACCTACACCATAGTCATATCTTTTTTCTAAACCTCTCTATGAGATCCAATTAGGTAAATACCTCTAGGCAACGTCTTTCCTATTAGTTGTAGAGAATTCAACCTATCTCCTAGCACCTTGGGCATCTCTTTAAAGCATCAAATGCAAGGTAACTGATCGTTGGAGCTGAGGCTTAGCAAAGCATCGACAACAACATTGAGGGAGCAAAGAGGAGTTGATTGAAGTACAGGAGAGCGGAGATCAAGCAACCCAAGAAGGCACTGCACAAGGGGCTCAATCCGACAAGTAAATTGTCAAGTAGAGGAGTCCATTTGCACTGTTTCCTTTAATAGGGTAGAGTGTGAGAGTTTGTAAACTAAACTCGAACTAGGTTCCTTAGTGGATCCTTGGCTCATTTGTTGAGCCTAAAACCATGTTCCTTAGTAGATCCTTAGCTCATTTGTTAAGCCTAAAAGTTAGGTTCCTTAGTGGGACCTTAGCTCATATTTTGGGCATAAATTCACGTTCTTAAGTAGAACCTTGACTCATGTGTTGAGTCTAAACAAGTCTCCAAGGGAAGCCACCAACATGGGTGTGTAAGTGTAGGTTAAGAGGTGAACCTGTAAAACCTTCGTTCAGATTGAGAGGTGAACCTGTGCAAAAACCTCCGTGTAAAGGTTGAGAAGTGAACCTGATTTAAAACCTCCGTATAGTGAAATCCGATGTTCTCATGGGTTGGGAATGACAACCGAGAGTAGAGTAGGGAAACTGAACCACTATACATCGGTGTGTTTGTGATTCTCATTTGAGCACTCTTCTATTCATGCATTGTCTATTTAATTGTTGAACCATATGGATGTTTGAATGAGTTGAATGCTATGTTCTAGATAGGCACATTCACACACAAGATGTATGTTCACTAGGCTTGTAGACATAATGAATCCCATATTGTCTACATATCTTGATAAACTAGTTGTTTGATAGTTATATCATTTGTACTCTATATTGCTCAAAGATTAAGTTGCTCAATTAGTTGTATATTTTATAATATATGTGCTTAGGCTAGGTGTTTAATTGCTTCATCTTTATAGCCATTGCGATTGGACCTACTTAAGCTTAAAATTTAAGTGTTCTTGCTTTAATTAGTTTATAATTGTTAAATTAGTTTGAATTAGACAAGAGTTTTTAAAAGAATTTAAAAAGGTCCTAAACACCATTACCACCTACTATTGATTCTTTCCACTAGGACATAAATGCAGGAGAGCCTTACCACAAGACCAAAAGGGTTATCTTGACATCCCCCACGGCAACAGAAATAGACTCCGGAGGTTTGTCAGCATTACTAATTCGAATGAGGAGCTTCACCGATCGAAGTTCCTCCCATTTCTCAGTGGAGTCATCTATTGCTATCAATTCGCCTAAACAAGATCCTAGAGAACGAAAGAAGTCGAATGACCAAAGTTCTAATGGAATGCCTAGGAAGAAAAACCAAGAGCCTGAGTGGCCGAACGAAGACCATTCGGACCACCTAGATAGGCTTGCCACTGGTCCAACCCAGTGGATTTTGACTGGTAAATATAATTCTTTCAAGGTTTTCCGATGGCCAGAGAGATATCCAAAAAGAGTTACTATCAAGGGGTTGCATGAGGAAGTCCTCCAGTCGGAAACCATAATAAAAACTGAACTAGATTTCTAAGTCTTTCAAGGTGAAACCGAGATTCAGTGTGGCCACAAGGCTCCACTAAAGACCTACAAAAGCTTAACTAACCATTGATGGTAAGATCATAACACTTGGGATGGCAGCTACATGTCTAGACATTGAGAATGGTGTGGGGTGGGCAGGTGGAAGGGGTTAGGTTGGGAGAGGAGGAGAAGCAGGAAAGAGAGAAGGGGGTGGGTCCATTACTGAGGAGGTCTGTAGTGATTCTAGTGAAGGGGGGCTAGGACCCAAGAGAGCCTTCCTAAATGACCCCAGAGCCATGCCCGACAACTGATCCGCAACCCCTGAATGTGGGTTCCCAATCTCCAAGCCTGCTTGAGGACTGGGAGTGACTTCAAGAGGGTGGATCATAACTGGTCCTCTGTTGTTCTTACTAGCCTTTTACGTCCGAATCGAGATTTTCAACCCAGATTGCTTTGCCCTCAAAATTCTTTCCATTGAGAGCCTCGATAGCAGTGGGGAGATCCATACGTTTTCAAACCTCACAAATGCAAAATCCCCTAATCCCCCTTCAGCCACGGAGTTTCGGAATATAAACTTCTGCAATCTTCCCATAGTGACCAAAAACCCTTGTTAAATTCAGCTCGTTCCATCCCAAGGGGAATCTATCCACAAAAGGGCTGGCAAATCCAAGTGATTTTGAGTGGTAGTGGTGCTCTTACCTTTAGATTTCTTCTTTTGAACAGGAATCCATTCTTTATCCTGAACGTTGCTCCCTGGGACCTCCTGGTTAACATGGAGGGGTATTGGCAAAGAGCTCGAACTAGAGTCTTTGGGATCTATTGGATTTATAAGCTCCATCTTCCATAGGCCCTGAACCATCCTTATCTCTCGTAGCAAGTACGAGATCTTTGTCGCTTGGACCACAGAGGAGGATGGTCTCCGGCTGATGGACATCTTCAGGCTTCTGTAGAGACATTCGCCAAAGGATGCCATCTTTCTCCTTCACAGCAACCACAATATCATTTTCGTTAGGACCTTGAAGGAGAAACTTTTCTCTGTTGCACGTTCTCTCCTCCGCTGATAACCAGAGATCATTCTCCACCCTTAGCAGAAAACTCGTCCCAAGCGATCTTCTTTCAAAAATCTCACAAGGATGGATCATGCTGAAACAGTGATTTCTGACATAATAGAGCTCCATAGGACCGCAAGGGGGAGTTGTAGAGATGACCCGTTTGGGCCAGGAGAAGTTGCAAAGCCCCTTCCAACTCTCCTTTGGATGAGTGCATTGAGTAACAGACATGCCAAACACCAAACTGGTCTCTCTCAGCTCCCTTAAGTCTCATCTTACTTTGCTTTTCTGACTCTGAAGACTCTTTACATGCATACCATTGCGTGGATGGGCGGATAAAGAGGGGTTCTAGTTGAAGATTTGACCGTGCCTCTTTGAATTTTGCTTCTGCTCTTTCATACAGTTTGGGAAATCCTTCAATTATCTGTGTAAGAAAGAGAAAGAGCCTAATCACGGATTCGGCTATTGGAAAAAAATCACAGGGAATATTAATAAAAGAGGGCATACCTGGAAACGAGAAGATGCATCTGGGGAAAGAATGTGTGGAGCTATGAGTGTAAGAGCTTGGAAGCATTTAGCATTTTTGGTCTCATCAACATATATCTTGGATCCGAATGTTCTGGATACTTCCACGAGTATCTCTTCCTGGCCAAGAAGATCACAGGCCAGATACACAATAGGGGCATTTGGGTGCTCCAATATGCAATTGATCACCTGCATCAGGGAATCCAAGAAGACTTTGTTGCCTGAGTTTCGTAAGAAAAGACTGACTCTGCTGATGAAGGCAAACTATATCGTGCAGGCACACATTCAGGTGTCGGATGTATGGGTTGAGCAGTGTTCGAAGTTTCGGTATCGCTACAAGTTTTGCTAACCGGGGATACCGAAACAATATCAATATCGCCGATAATATCACTGATAACTGGAAATGCGAGGAAAATGGGAAAAACAGTGGAATTTTTCAATGAAACCTCAGGAGTTGATAAAATACACATTAGTTACATATTTAGGAATAAAAAAATTGCATAAAGAATGTATACATAATAGGTTTCTATTTAATGGGGGCCTAAAAGCATGTATTGTCGTAAGAAGTTAGTCCAATCATCTCATCCATCCAAAATCTGAACTTCCATCCAAACATCTATTGATATTTCAAAATATCGGCAACACATGAAATTTCCAAACAAATCATTAACAACTGAAAAAGAAACTAAAGATTGTGGTCTCATTATTGCCATGTTGCGATAATGATAATATCATGATATTATCAATGTTATCGCCAACAAATTGAACGCTGCATACAACCATGCACCTATAAAAAATATGAAATGGAAAATTTTTAAATATATAGATTTTTGGCATATCGATACATTGGCGATATTATCGAAATATTGCAGATACATTGACGATACAAGCAACGCTTGGAATTTACATAGTAAAAAATATTGGCAATACACCAACGGGATTAATGTATTGACAATACAAACAGCGCCTGTAATTTACACAATTTAAAATATTAACGATATTGATACATTGCTAATATTTAGTGATACATCACCAATATCAAAATTTTTTTATACTATCAGTGTTATCGGTATCGCTACTGGTGTTATCGGTGTCGCTGAGCTAGAAATAGAGATAATATCAGGGATATTTCGATAATATCGGAGATAATTAATGCAAACACCGGGGTTGAGCACAGCCGTAAAATGGACATAATAATATTTAATACAGATCTATTTTAAAATATCTTTTACAAATTATATATATTTTTAAGTATTAACAGATTTGGGTATAATTGAGATGCCATTATCCCACAGATCTGGATGCGAATAGTTTGAAACCCTGATGTGGCCTAACGAAAAAGTGCCACATGCGTACATTATATTCAAGTGTGCAGTGAAAAGCAGAGATTCCCCTCCATGAAATGACAATTTTGCCCTTTTCACTGCTACATGGTTACAGGTAATTCCCATCCCATAGATCCCGATACCCCTGTATGTCATGTCAGACACAGTTAGCAAGTAGGATTTGAAGTACCTAGTGACATAGGTGACATTGACAATCATCTATTTTCTGGAATCTGTAACATCACATATTGGGCCATCTGAGACATGACAACATAGGCAACCGGAACTAGAAAATGGTGGGACTTGCTTCAGCTTACCTGTTGGATTGCTGAATGATTGCTTGGGAGCGTTAGAGAGCAGCTAGCAAACGTGCAGTCCAGGAATAGGAAGTCAAGGCAATTCTTAGTCTCTCTTCCCTTCTTGGACATGTATTTCATAGGTAAATTTTGCAGGCAGTCAGGGGTGAGTCTGCAATCTCCTGTATGCAGAATATTACCAAAGCTGCCTTCGAACAAGAACATGACTGATCCTATACAAGATGAACACACCATCACCAGTAAGCAAACTTCTTGCCAGATCATTTCCAATTGAGTGTGCAAAGAAAATACATCAGAAAATACATCAATTTGATAGGTCAACAAGTCTACTACGTCTGGTTATACAAATCATTCTCAACTAATAATAATAGCACATCAAAAAGCAGTTGAAATAAGATTGTGCCATCAATGTGGAAGTATAACAGCAGTAGCATACAGCAAGGGTGCATTTGGATGTACAAGAGAATCGAACTGCAAATGTTCAGTTCAATCAGGCAGAAATAACAAAAATAATATTGTTCTCCAGTTACTCATAACAATGAAGTAACTCTCATATCACAGTTAATTTTCTTCCAGGTCCAACTTGCCTGTAAAAGTAATTTCCTGGAGCCTAGGCCCCCCAATATTACAAAACACAATCTGGTTATTTCAACTTTGTCAGACCAGTAATCGCATTTAAATATGATAGCATATCCAAATGCAGCATAATACATCAAGAATGAGAAATAAATAAAAACTCATCAAAGCAAAACTCCTACATTTTTTCAATATGGTGATCTATCTTCACTTCTGAATACAGTCTTTTCTCTTTTCTCAAGGTCGATAGCTCTAAGTGAGATGTTACAGTTAATGGTAATAAACTATATTACAGGCAGAGAATTATGAAGGTGAAATTTCTTGATAATCGGGTATTTGGGTCCCCCCAACAAAATTTTGGGGTTTTTACAGTGAACTTCCCATCCAATTTTATAACTACACCTAACTTCTCGTCAAAAATAAAATTAAATGCCCCTCCTTACAAAATCAAAGTAGCATTCAATTCCATATGCTTCCTAGAAATTTCTCAGTTTTCCAAACTGTCTCTTCCTCTCTTCCACTCCCTCTTTACTTCATCCTTGTCTGAAAAGTCATTTTTTTCCCCTGGCTTTGAGAAAAGGAGGAAAGTCAATTAAAGGAGACAATTCGCTAAAACAATCAATCTCGGGAAAGGGATCTTTCTGGTCTTTGACATTTCATCTCTTCCATTTCTATTCTTCTCCTAAATGACCAGGATGATCATTGGACCTTTTTTTTTTTTTTTTTTTGAGGTCAATTTACCTCCTAAAATGGCACAAAAATGGAGCCCGCTCACTACTGATGGCCATGGAAATTTTAGCATTGATTGATCAGGGCTGCTAACCAGAAAAAAGATTTCTGTTTCATTCTGTCCACTTAAGGACCACTGAATTGACGGTTAGGATCCTTGGGCCATGCCCATCATAGTCATTTAATGGCAATGAAGTGACTACTAATAGATTGGTGAGCTTATAGAAATGCGCAGGACTTGTTCTCTTTTTTAAATGGCAGTTAAATTCTATTTAAAAACAAGACAAAAACTACAAACAGCGTGGGGCTTATTCTCAAGTGGGCTGCAGTGGAAGAAAGTCAACAATAATGTCATGTGAGTATAACGTCATTGTATTCCTAAAAATTAATTAGTGAATTAGTTACTAAGCACCTGGTTTAATGAACTAACAAATATACATGATAAATTGGCATGCCAGTGGTGGTTGATGTACAAGAGTGACTGCCAAACCCACTGGCTTTTTTAGATCATGGACTACCACAGTAATGTGGTATAAAACTCACATCATTATATCTTGCCTTTGATTGAATATTGCCAACTGTCAAATCATGACAATCTTTCGTAATCATAGCAAGACATGTATGTGTTATATCAACACCGTCTGTCCATCATGCATGATATTTTATGGAATGAGACAAAAAATGAGGTAGATCCAAAGTAGAAATGGACCACACCACAGCTATCAGTGGGGATTGAAAGCCTACCATTGAAAATTTCTTAGGGTCCACAGAAGTGTTGGATTGAGTTGATATTTGTGTTTTCCCTTCATCCAAGTTTGTTTGACCTTATGAATGGCAAATAAATATTCTGGTGGGCCCTAGGTGTTGGAGAGGCCTCAAAATTGTGCATTGATAGTGTCCACTGACCGGTCGGCCAATGGACAGTTTGGCACAGAAACTCTCTGGACGATTTTTGCCCTTTTGAGACCGGTCGTAGGGTGCTCAGACCGGTCGCCAGATATGTCTGAGTTGAGGCAACAGGCATGCAGTTTTGGAGCAAAGCTCACTGGACCAATCTCGACCGGTTGACCGACTTGCGGGATTTGAAATTCCTTGCGTGAAAATGCGCTGTATGTTTCTAAATTCGGATTCTCTCTTATAAATATCTTTCCTAATCATGTTTGGAGAAGTACTAAGCAATACCAAGGAGTCCTAATATGAGAGTAGGGTTTGGGGTGAGAGGATTGTGAGGTTTGAGAGCTTTTGTTCATCTTTGGGATCTACTCGGGTAGATTAGCTCTGTAATCATATGTTTATCATAGTGGAGGTGTCGCTTTATGCCGTGGTTTTTTCCAGTAAGGGTTTTCCATGTAAAATTCGCGTGCTTTTGCATTGATTGATTGTGTGACTGTGTGGTGATTGTTTGATCTTCTTCGTTGCTTCCGCTGACCAGATTTCCAACACCGGGAAGGTTTCAACGATGGGCGTCGCTATCCCTAATGCTTTTTTGTGGTGTGGTTCACTTGAGCTTTATATCTATATCATTTTTGGGGACATGCCCTGAAATGATATTGCAAAATGGATGGACGGTGTGGATATAGCAAATATTGACGAAATTACATCCAAGTGTATCTAACCAGGGAACGTACTTTACATGTCAAAGGTGGAGCTATGAGAGGCATATTGCATACGGCCATTACCCTGTTTTACTTCCAATTACTGTAGTAATGATGATCATTACTCATTTACCGATGCAGACACAAGATCGTTTCAAGTTTACCAACGAAGAAAGCGCCCACCACAAACACCTTCCTGTGGTTAGGCGATGATTGAGGAGCATTGAAGACCCTACGCACATGATTTGGCACATAGAAGCTACGTGTGTAGGATGGAAGAAGACTCGACTGAAGGAATGGAAGAGTGCCTAACTGAAGGTGGCCGAGCGCCCTACCAAATTTCTGGCCGAGCGCCCGAAATTCTGAAATTTTCAATATGTTATTGCTGGACGTTTTTTGTCCTGGCCAGGAGCCCGGCCAAATTGGTCACCGGGCGCCCGGCCCCCGCACGAACTGTTTTTTTTATTATTTATTTTTACTTAATTTTTAGGGGTATTTTGGTACTTTTAAGTTTTTTTATTGTTTATTTAAGTGGGCTAAGCCCTAAAAACGAGGTTGGTTGTTGATTAATGAAAAAAAAAAAAAAACCTTTGGTTGCCTCTCTCCCTCTCTCCCTCTCTCATGGTGCTTCATCTTCTTCCTTGATCTCATTCTTCTCTTTTCTTCTTGTGCCCCTCCAAATTCTTCAAGGTAATTACTTTCTTCTTTCTATTTTTCAGTTTTGCTAATCCTTCCTTGATCAAACCTTGGGAATCGATGTAAACCCTAAACCTCCAAATTCTCAAATCAATCCGAGAAACTTCCTGATTCTTCGGACTAGTGATCTTCATTGATCGATTGGGTAGGTCTCATCCCTCGCTGGATCCAACCTAAGTAATAATTGAATTCCATACTCCATGGTTGTGATGATGGCCGGCTCCATTGCATGTTTCCTTTATGATTTTCTCAGTTATGATGATTAATGCTAGAATTTTAGATTATTATTGCCTTTTATTTCCACTGAATAATTGTGTCTATAAACATGCATCATAATTAGGTCATCCTGCATCAAATTTGGTATCGGAGAATAGGCTTGCATAGTTTTGTCTAGATCAAGTTATCAAATTAGGGTTTTGATTTTTAGGACTAATTTAGGAAAGTTCCAGATTTAGAAAGTTTCCGATTTTAGAAAGTTTTCGATTTTAGAAAGTTTCCTAATTTGGATAATTTTCAGATTTGAATTGTTTCCTGTCTTAATTTAATTGTGTCAGTTCATATTAGTTTTGCATTCATCTCATTCATCTTGTAAGTCATACCACCTAGTAGTCTAGTTGGGTAGAGTTTGGTTCAAGTCTTAGTTGTATGCCCACGAGAAAAGGTAGAGGTTTCGGACTTCAACCAATCATGAACAACGAGCAATTATCTAAGCAACTTGCTCAATTAATGCAAAAGATAACTACAATGGAAACGAGACAAAAGATTGAATTCGCCCGTTTAAGTAGCCAGATCACCACCACCATGAATAAAATCGAGCAATTTGAGACATTCCAAAGGGAGAACCCCACTCTTGGGAAAGACACACACTCTCAAGTAGGAGAAATCATTGAGGAGTGTGTTCCCATACATGGAGGACATGGTGGTGGGGGACGTGAAACTGGTCGTGGTGTTGTGCGAGAGGCACAAGCTACATATGACTACTCAGACCACTACAATCCTGATGAGCGTGCGATGAAGAATGTGAAGGTGGAAGCCCCAAGTTTTGATGGGCGTCTGGATCCCAAGGCATTCCTTGACTGGGTTGCTGACATGGACCACTACTTTGAGTGGTATGGCATGTCGGAAAACCGTCAAATGCGGTTTGTAAAGATGAAACTTGTGGGCCAGGCCAAGTTGTTTTGGACCAATACTGAGCGAAAGGTAGAAATGATTGGTAGAGCACCTATCACAGATTGGCACGAGATGAAAGAGAAGTTGAAGGAGAAATATCTTTCTCTCTCGTACCGACAAAAGCTCATTGACCAGTGGTAATCCTTACGCCAAGGGTCAATGTCTGTCACTGACTATATCGCCAAATTTGAGGAATTTATGATGCGATGTGATATCTATGAGGATCCTCTAGTAACGCTCTCGCATTTCAAGACGGGCCTTCGAGCGGATCTTCAGCGCGAGCTTATGACTCGGCCCTTAATGGACTTGGATGAAGCATATCAAGTTGTGCAGGAACTAGAGCAATACCTGAAAGCTCCTATCATTAGACGTTTTGAGTCCCGAGACTCTAATGCTAGATTTGGTTCCCAAGGAACTAGACCTAACGTTGGTAGTCAACCTAGAGCGTAGGCGACTGTTCCGCCTAGGCCTAGGGAGGACAAAGGCAAATGAGTTCTTGGTGCAGGTCCTAGTGGAGGTAGCCAAGTGAGATGCTACGAATGTGGGAATCTCGGTCACATGTTCAATCAGTGTCCCACGAAGAACCGTGGGAAAGCCTTAGTTGTAGGCGAGTCCCACGAGGGTGTTGATGGCCAGGTTGTTGGTTATGAAGTAGAAGAATATCACCCTGAAGGAGGTCTTACTGACGAAGATGGCGTAGATGAAGAAGCAACGCTTGCAGTAGTCAGGCGTGTGCTAGCTCAGTTTAGGAGTAGTGTTGATTGGCGTCAGAACACTATCTTCTATACCCTTGCCAAGTGTGAAGAAAAGAATTGTAAGGTGATAGTGGACAGTAGGAGTTGTCAGAATGTGATTTCCGTTAACACCTTAGATCGTCTGAAGCTGAAATCCACACCTTATCCTGACCCATACAAAGTTTCTTGGGTTGACAAAACATCCCTTCCAGTCACCCATCAGTGTTTAGTTCCTATTGAGTTTGGGTCATACAAGGAGTCCCTCTAGTGTGATGTGATACCTATGGATGTTGGGCATATTATCCTAGGTAGGCCGTGGCTATTCGACAATGACGTCACGATCTTTGGCCGTTCGAATGTGTGTACCTTCATGCATAACGGTAAAAAGATCAAACTTAACCCTATGCCACCTGACAGCACACTAAGGAAGAAGAAGGATGAGAAGGCGAGTGAGCCTAAGGAAGTGAGGAAATCCAAACCTAAGTCTCTTCACATAATCAATGCAAGAGAATTTAAGAAAGAAACTAAGGAGGATTCCATGGTGTATAACCTTGTGGCAATAGAGATTACACCGGAGCTTCCACCAGAGTTACCCCATGAGGTAACATCGGTTTTAAAGGAATACAGTGACGTATTTCCTGAGGATTTACCGAACGAGTTACCACCTGTGAGGGACATTCAGCATGCCATTGACCTCGTCCCAGGGTCGAATCTACCGAACATTCCTTATTACAGGATGAACCCTGCATAACATGCAGAGTTGAAGATGCAAATTGATAAGCTTCTGCAAAAGGATTTTATCCAAGAGAGTATGAGCCCGTGTGCCGTGCCAGCATTGTTGACACCAAAGAAAGACGGCACGTGGCGCATGTGTGTGGACAGCCATGCCATAAACAAAATTACCGTCAAGTATAAGTTTCCCATACCTAGACTTGATGATATGCTTGACATGATAGCGAGGTCCACCATATTCTCCAAAATTGATCTCAAAAGTGGATATCACTAAATCCGCATACGCCCAGGAGATGAGTGGAAAACGGCGTTCAAAACCAATGATGGGTTGTATGAATGGATGGTCATGCCCTTCGGCTTGACTAATGCGCTCAGTACTTTTATGCGAGTGATGACACAAGTCTTGAGGCTGTTCATGAGAAAATTCCTAGTGGTGTACTTTGATGACATCCTTATTTACAGTACCATTAAGGAATCACACCTTGGACATCTGAAACAGGTCTGTAGTGTCCTTAGGAATGAAAATTTGTACGCTAATCTTAAGAAATGTGCGTTCATGTCTAGTCAAGTCGTGATTTATATGTCTTCAGAAGGAATGCGCGCAGACCCTGAAAAGGTCAGGGCCATAATTGAGTGGCTTGAATCGAGGAACATTCATGAGGTGCGAAGCTTTCACGACTTAGTAACTTTTTATCGTCGGTTCATTAAGGGTTTTAGCACGATCATGGCTCCCATTACTGAATGCATGAAAAAGGGAGAGTTCATGTGGTCTAAAGCCGCAGTCAAGGCTTTTAAGGAGATTAAGGGCAAAATGGTAGAAGCTCCTGTCATGCGTCTACCTGACTTTTCTAAAGTCTTTTAGGTGGCGTGTGATGCGTCAGATGTTTGTATAGGTGGAGTGTTGAGCCACGAGGGTCATCCAGTAGCCTCTTTCAGTGAGAAACTGAACGAGGCAAAAAAAAAAAAAAATACTCCACTTATGACAAAGAGTTCTATGCGGTAGTGCAATCCCTGAGACATTGGCGTCACTATCTCCTACTGTAAGAATTCGTCTTGTTTTCTGATCATGAGGCCTTGAGATATTTACATTCTCAGAAGAAACTCAACCCAAGGTATGCTAAGTGGGTAGCGTTTCTTTAGGAATATTTGTTCGTCCTTAAACATAAGGCCGGGGTCGAAAACAAACCAGCGGATGCCCTTAGTAGATGAGTGACGTTGATCAATTCCTTGAGTGTAGAGGTAGTAGGATTTGAGCAATTGCAAGATGAATACCCCACATGTCTTGATTTTAGGGGTACTTATGCGTCGCTCTCTAGTGATCAGCGTAGTATAGGTGATTATGTGCTTTAAGATGGTTTCATTTTTAGAAGAGACCAAATCTGTATTCCCCGTATGTCCCTTTGTGAATTCCTCGTCTGGGAGCTTCATTCAGGAGGGATAACTAGCCACTTTGGTCGCGATAAGACCATTGCCCTCGTAGAGGATCGTTTCTATTTGCTAAGTTTCAAACGAGACATAACCAAAGTTTTAGGGCAGTGTCGCACATGTCAGCTGGCAAAGCAACGCAAGCAAAACACTGGGCTATATACGCCATTGTTAGTGCCACATGCTCCGTGGCAAGACATTAGTATGGATTTCGTGCTGGGACTTCCCAAGAAAATAAAAAAGCATGATTCCATTTTTGTCGTTGTGGACCATTTTTCCAAAATGACGCATTTTCTCCCATGTTCTAAAACGTCAAATACGTCTCATATTGCTCATATTTTTTTTTTTGTGGTGTGGTGCGTCTCCATGGATTGCCCAAGACCATAGTGTCTGACCGTGATGTCAGATTTACCAGTTATTTTTGGAAGACACTATGGCACATTGTGTATACTCGCTTACAGTTTTCTACTGCCTACCACCCTCAAACAGATGGGCAAACAGAGGTGGTAAATCGAAGTCTTGGAAATCTTCTACGTTGTCTAGTGGGTGAACATGTTAAGACTTGGGACCTAATTTTAACAACTGTTGAGTTTGCTTATAATGACTCAATAAATCGATCTACAAGGATGAGTCCATTTGAAGTTGTTAGTGGGTATAAACCTAGAATGCCAATAGATCTCTTACCCGTGTTAGTCACCCAAAGGTTTCTGAATCAACCGATGTATTTGCACGACATATCCATGAATTGCATACGTATATTAGACAGCGGATAAATAAGAGTAATGATAATTATAAAATTTCAGCTGATTCTCATCGTAGACTGCAAGATTTTCAAGAAGGAGACTATGTAATGGTGAGGATAAGGCCAGAGCGGTTCTCACAGGGTTCCGCTAAGAAATTACAAGCACATAGTGTTGGACCATTCAAGATATTGCAGAAAATTGGGTCCAACGCGTATCGGATCGATCTTCCATCTGAAATGGGCATTAACCCAACTTTTAATGTGGAAGATCTAGTCCGTTCCCACCATCCCATCGTTGATCCATCATCTCTCTCATGGCCCTTTTCTGATTTTGCTTCACAATCCCTTCCACCTCTTCCTCCACCTATTGTCCATAAAGAAGAAATCGAGAAAATCTTGGATGAGGAGATAATATCTACGAGAAACGGAGGTTTCCAAAGATACCTTGTCAAGTGGAGGCGTAAAGCACCGTCTGAATCTACGTGGTTGACTGAAGTGGAATTGCAGCGTGTTGATCCAGATTTACTAGAGCGCCACAAGAGTTTTAACTCGTCGGAGTCGAGTTTTTCTCACCCGAGGGAAGTTAATGCGGACACAAGATCGTTTCAACGAAGAAAGCGCCCACGACAAACACCTTCCTTATGGTTAGGCGATGATTGAGGAGCATTGAAGACCCTACGCATGTGATTTGGCACATAGAAGCCACGTGTGTAGGATGGAAGAAGACTCGATTGAAGGAATGGAAGAATGCCTGACTGAAGGTGGTCAGGCGCCCAAAATTCTGAAATTTTCAAGATGTTATTGCTGGACGTTTTTTGTCCTGGCAGGGCGCTCGGCCAAATTGGTCACCGGACGCCCGGCCCCCGCACGAACTATTTTTTTATTTATTTGTTTTTACTTAATTTTAGGGGTATTTTGGTACTTTTAAGTTTTCTTATTGCTTATTTAAGTGGGCTAAGCCCCAAAAACGAGGTTGGTTGTTGATTAATGAAAAAAAAAAAGAAGCAAACCTTTGGTTGCCTCCTCCCTCTCTCCCTCTCTCATAGTGCTTCATCTTCTTCCTTGATCTCATTTTTCTCTTTTCTTCTTGTGCCCCTCCAAATTCTTCAAGGTAATTATTTTCTTCTTTCTATTTTCTAGTTTTGCTAATCCTTCCTCGATCAAACCTTGGGAATCGATGTAAACCCTAAACCTCCAAATTCTCAAATTCCTAATCCGAGAAACTTCATGATTCTTCGGACTAGTGATCTTCATTGATCGATTGGGTATGACCATGCAAGATCAGGAGGTCTCATCCCTCACCGGATCCAGCCTAAGTAATAATTGAATTCCATACTCCATAGTTGTGATGATGGCCCGCTCCATTGCATGTTTCTTTTATGATTTTCTCAATTATGATGATTAATACTAGAATTTTAGATTATTATTGCCTTTTATTTCCGCTGAATAATTGTGTCTATAAACATGCATCATAATTAGGTCACCCTGCATCACATTTACCACAAATTACATCACATTATTGCTGTAATCAGTAATCCAAACAGGCCTTGCAGCTACTGGAGGTCCGTGCACTAGCCTAGACAAGTTCGTCGTTGTCATGCGAACAAAAGTGGAGCGTTTTCTCTTCATCCACATGAGTAAGAGGACTAGGTTCAGATATACAGAAATCCAAGAGCTCATATTTCGGCACTACACCATAAAGTTGCAGTTGAGGCAACTGCAGGCAAACAGTAGAAGAAAACCAGAGCACGATCTCTTGGCTCTCGGTAGAGATGTGTTCATTGCTAGGGAAGATGACAGACCACTTTACGATTGAGTTAAGTTGGCGGAGTTGGACAAGGCGGATCAACACCCTCACCCCACAATTACCAAAGAGGCATCAACCATGGCATCAATGTCGACAAAGTTTTGAATGAAGTAGTGGGGTCTTAGGAGAACTCTTTTGACAGCTTGATGAGGAAGCGGCATTCAAAGGCGAGGGCCATGAGGCATCTGGGATGCATGTGGGTTGCGTGATTCAGAGAGTGACGAAAATCAGGCGTCCCCATCTAAAGAGAAGGTAGTAGAGGTAATGATCACAACGAAGACAATGACGACAGGGACAACAACAACAAACAATGTTCATAGAGAGAGTATGAGGCCTCTTAGCCCATTCACTAGGGAGGAGTTTGACCACACCACACAGGACCCAAACCATTGTGCTCATTCCTCGGCACTATTTTCTCACCCAAGAAGCTACTTCTCGCATCCTAGGAGACAAGATGTGAATATTGCAAGGAGCATTGGGTCCATAGATATCAGTGATGGGCAAGGGAGCTCCACTTCATGCTACATTACAAGTATGGTTCGTATGGCTATGTGATGAGCAAATCTAGAGACCATGATACACACATTCAACTGTGAATATGGTCAGAAGTATGGTCATGAATACAGTTAAGAACACGGCTATTGGGTTTTTAACCCCATTGATCGAATGTCCACATGTGAGGAATCGGATGCAATCAAAACAAACAAGGAGAGAGATGCATTCATGACATCTTTAGATTACATGCATAATCAAAAGTTCAAATTAAGAGCTTACCTTAAGAGAAGATGATCCTCCACAAGCGTTAAATCTCGAAGTTTCCAAGCCACAACCCTTATACAAGAGCTCTAACTTCCAAGAATGGATCAATACATACTAGTTCTTAGAGCCATACACACCTTTAGGAAATGAACCCTATAGCAACTCCTTCCTAACATCCAAACCTACGGGGGAGAGAGTGAGAGTGAGAGTGAGAGTGAGAGGGAGATGGGGGACTTCCAAGCCTACACTACAAGAAAAATAACCTTTTACAACGGGGCAATCCAGTTGCAAAACGTATTTTACAACCGTCACGCGTCCGTTGTAGCAACCCCTGTTGCAAAAAGTGTTATTATTTACAACGGTCAAAAGGTGTTGTAAATAAAACGATGACAGTTGTCAATGTTGCTTTACAACGATGGAAGGTGATTTCTTACAACGGTAAAGCCGGTTGTAACGTGTAACATTTTACAACATGTAATAGCCGTTGTAAATGTCCATAATTTAAAACAGGTTAGACCCCTTGTAAATGTCCATAGCCGTTGTAGGCCTGTTGTAATTATCTGTTCAGATGTTTAATTACAACGGCTCAGGACCGTTGTAAATAGTTCTTTATTTTGATTCCACCTAATTTTTGGGCTCCCATGTTCATTAGTCACATCAAAATCACCAAAACATTCTTTTAGGGGTATTTTGAACTTTAAGCATGCAATAGTAGCTGAGTTCTCACCACATCAAGGAAAGTTCAAAAGAAAATCGAAGTCCAGCAAAACTAAGATAAGAACAATTTTGCATCACAAGCATGGATTAAAATGCTAAAACACTCCAACAAAAACAAAGAACTACAAAATCAACAGAGGAAAAGGTTGCAGTTCTGTGAGAAAGTAAAAAAATACACAAAAAAAGAATAAGTACAACAATTTTGCCTTTAAATAAATGTTTGAAGGTAAAATCGACAATGTTCCAATTTCAGCAAAATCAAATCAATAAGATGTTTGATCAATGCAAATTTAGATCCATGCTCCACCCAAAATGGTGCCAAAGATTTTGACGGCCTAGATTGATGTGCGCAAAAACTAAGCGCCAGAAAGGCCAAAATGTCGGAGCATTTCATTTCAATAGGAAAGCATAATCCACAATGAAACAAAGGTGACAAACTAAGATAGTTATGCCTGAAAAAGGTGCTAAAATTTTCACAATAATCAGAGACCATATCTAATTCAACCGAATTACTGAATTTGGGACCAAATATACTATGTCAGGTTCATTTGATTAATAGAAAAAGCTAGAACTAGGCAAACAACAAAGCCTCACTAGAAATGGTAGACCTTTCCACTCCTAGTTCATCAATAGTCCTGCAGAAAGCAAAGCAATGAGAAACATGGATTAGAATAGGACTAATAGAATTTCAAACTTGCACGAAAAAGATCTAAAAGTAACTACTACTCTGTTAGGGATATCAAAGGGCTAGATCTGGACCAAGCAAAATATAGTTTTTGAATGTGGGAGGCAGACAAGCTTGGCCTGACCAGTTCAAAATGTGGACCTAACCCAACCCCAGGCACAACCCTTTGACAGCCCTAGCAACCATGATCACAAGCAAGCAGTGTACAGAAAGTAGTACTCATCTTAACGTACAAAATCATAGACTAAAAAAAATTGTGTTTGACAAGCAAAAATTGATGAAATACCTCTTTGAACTGCATCATGGCAGTTGCAAACTGCGAGGTCAGGGTAGACTTAAAGCATTATCATGAAATTATCATGGCATCACCTATTGTAACGTTACTGCAAGGTCAGGGTAAATTTAAAGCAACCATACCAGTCACCAACTAAAGGCTGAAAATTAGCATTATCATGAGCCTCCCCATGGGCAATCTGTCGTACCCGTCACTGCTGCAGGTGAGAGGACAGTAAGACCCCAAAAAATGCAAAACAAAAGGTGTTAAAATATAGAAGGACAATAAGACATCTATTTCCCTTTGTCACCTCTTCTCTAAGATATCATTGGCATTTTCAGCTTCATCTTACTCATCCTCATGCAATTCGTCCTTCACAGCCTTCCACTGATAAATAGAAAGTATATTTAAGGCTCTAAGCTCTCAATAAAACAACTACAGTTGAGAACAACACCTCTAAAACAAGAAGTTATACAAATAAACAAAGTAGTTGAGAACAATCAACCATATAATAAGTCAATACATTTAGGCAATGAGAATCAGGCTGTTCAAAATTTCCTAGCTTTAGCTTGATTCTTAGTAGCAGATGTTGTGGCCGCAGCAAGTGTTGATGCAGATGTCGTGGCTGTGGTAACTGTTGAAGCAGCTATCACAGTTGAGGCAATTGTCAATGCATTGGCCATGGCATTTTCATTGACAACAACAGCTGTTGAAGTTTGGGCTGCAGCTGATACAGATGCAGCATGTACAACTGCCATCTCGATCACACTGTCAAAGGTTGAAAAATCAGACTCAGTCTTCGGACTTGGTAATGGACCATATCCAGGGGCAACACTTGTGTGTGATTAGAAGCAATGTTATCATGATAGCTGACTACCCCAGACTCACCTTCGGTTAGATTCTTTGACACAATGTCCAATCCACACACACACACACACACACACACACACACACACACACACATACACAAGTACTTCAGCTAAGATTTAAGAGAAATGATAACATGCTATGGGAAGAAAAAAAAAAAAAAAAACTTTAAGAATCCAATTTCCACCTAGACAACAAATGTTGACAAGTGTTCTCTCCATCAGCTTGGAAGAAATTGACAAAAACAAGTTCTCAAACACAGGGCAATCCTCACCAACAGCACAAAGTTCCCTGCATTATCAGGCTTTATCTCAAATAGAACTCTTCCAGTAATCTCTGCCAGCTTCACCTCGCCATAATTCTGAAAAGCACCCAATAAAGCCCCCCAACTAGCTTGGAAGAAAAGCCCCATTAAAGCAAGACATGGTGTTTCTGCATAAACATTCAACAGTTTCTGCAATCTGAAGCTTCCCATCAATGACTAAAGACTACATTACACAAACCAAGAAAAAAAGGCTTAGTAGGAAGAGAAATTGCATGGATTGCTTGGGAGTATTGCCAAAACACTTTTTTTTTTAACTTTGAAAATGTCCAAAGCCCACCTGAAATCTCATATGCTAAATAAAACCTACTTTGGTAAAATACTCAAAAAAGCCCACTGAATGTAAAGGAGGGAATCTAAGATTGATGACTAGAAATACCCTTCATTCCCACAAGACTTACTTGCATGGTTAGCACGGAAGTCATGGCACCATTTGGTTCATGAAGTTTTTAAAACAAATGACCAGCCTGTTGCATCAGCCAGTTTTTGCACTTTAGACAATTCCCACATGTAGACCAGCCCGTTGTACGTACCAATAATCCCATGACTGGCTGATGCAACTGCAGCAGAAGCCCTGCACAGCATATAGGAACTTATATAGGTGGATGCATGTTGATGGGAAAAACAACAAAAAAACAATACAAAATAAAATTTTCTACTATGGTTGGATCTAGACAAAAACGTGGCTTGTCCCTACCATCTCAACTTCATGTGTAGTGTGATTGGATCATTGGAACTTTTGATTTGATTGACAACCACATGGATCACTGGGTGGATCCTAGCATCCAAACACTGTGATCAAACTTTCTTAGCCATCCAACTACTAGATTGCATTACAGCAAGTGGTGTGGACCTCAATCGGGTGGGATAATAGAGTAATAGACCATATCACATAAAAGCCTGTTTTGGGAAGAAACTATTCAGATTGCCCAGTTCAGCCAGGCCAAATGTCAAGATCGGGTGTTGAATCATGCAAGTCAACTGGTCAACTTCTTTCGTATCAAAATTTAGATATACAAACCAATGACCTATAGGAAACCATGACCTCGGTGAGGAACCGAATTTGGTAAAACAACATTGACTTGGGTATGACTTTTCCATAGAAAAGAAGAGCTCTTGCTACATTATGGCAAGGCAATTGAAGAACGTTTCCCAACCAAACAAATAAGTCCTAGTGCTAGTTTGAAGCTCATTGAGCATATCAAAGGACACCAAAGAAAACCCCACAATCCAAGTTTCTTCACAGCCTGTGAAGATGAATGAAAACCCCATACTCAGTGGCAGAGCCACACACAGTAATTGAAAAAAGGAAAGGATAACCAACCTAAAGTGCACGTTTGCATTAAAGGTATCCAAATACAAAAGAAAAAGATGACTCACATCACCCACAGTTGGAGTGCAAGTAGAGGGAATATGGCTAGACGAAGATTTTTCTTGTCCACCCAAATGCCATTGGCTCATTGAAGAACAACCTGATGAAGAACAAGCTAAGGTTAGGATAGGTAACCATAATTCCTTAAACAGCATGGCATTGTAGTCCTCTTAAACTGAAATAGGATATTTGTGATGAAAGAATTACTTAACTTCTGTTTAACTATACCTTTAAAAAGAAAAAAAAAGGAACTTTTGTTTAACTATTCTTGCTCCAAATTTCATTCTAGATCTTACCCCTTGAGAGGTTGGAAACTACTACTGAAAGATCTGAGGGAGCCATGAGGCTATTTCCCTTCTGGTGTAACCTGGCACCGTCATTTGTGAATTGTGTATCGTTAGAGTAAGTGGACTATCATTAGTCGAATTAATTCCCATGCTGGGCTATTTTTTCTTAGTTTCAGGAATCTTAATGAACCGCAAATTGTTTAGGTCTAGTTGCCTGTGGACATAATAACATTGAGAGTTCCAATAAATTGTTTTGAAAGTTAATTAAAAAAAAAACATTTGGAGACAGAATAAATAGATAAGCAAAAATTAGTCAACTATACCTACTAATTACACACAAGCAATCAATCAAACGCATCATATGCAGAATTACTTCCTTGTCCTGGCATCCCAATAGTTGTCCTTAATTGCATAAACATAAAAAATAAAAAAAATAAAAAAAATAAAAACTAATTACCCTAGAGTTTACAAACTCATCCAAACAGAAAACAAAAGATGCCGGGCTAATTAAATGGTATCTACTCTATTTATTATGACAAGCCAGCAAGTAAAACAAGAAACAAAATAAGTACTTCTTCAGGGTATCATTGACAGATGAATAGAAAGATTCCTCATAATCAAAACATATTTATGCTTAATCACATATCAAAAAATATAAAGTAACAGGAATGCATGACTAACCTTCGGAAAAAAATAAAAGTTAAATCATCTCTGCACAGATGCGCCTACACAAAAGATGAAATAACGACAATCGGTCATCCATTCTCCAAAAACTGATTGAAGGTTTGAGATTGACCACGTGGTGAGATTTATCCACCAACAGCACAGCCACCAGATCAATGGTCTGGATTACTGAACATTAGATCAAGGTTCCACATTAGATTTGGGTAGTAGAAAAATCATGAATCCCCAAATTCCTCAAATTCCAAATGTCCCCAATTCCCCAAATTCATAAAATCCCCAACTCCCCAATTCCTAAGATCCACAAACCCCCAAATCCTCCACGGGTGAATGAGAAATGAATAAATCCTCCACGGGTGAATGAGAAATGAATAAACAGAGAGAGAGAGAGAGAGAGAGAGAGAGAGAGAGAGAGAGAGAGAGAGAGAGAGAGAGAGAGAGAGAGAGATTACCAAAGTACGAAGGAGAAGGAATGGAGTTGCGAGTAGAGCTTTTGCAAACTGCTGTTAGCATGAGATTCTTTCTCCACCACATGGAGAGACCATCTCCTCCTCTTCAGATTGGTGTTAGCATCTGAGAGAGAGAGAAGATAGAGAAAATGAAGAGCCCGGGAGAATGAAAAAAAAAAAACTCGCGGGCTCTTTTTGGGCGAGGATTGGGTACTAACCCCCACCAGGACGGAGCTATAGATGGACGATACTGTCAGGGGCTCCGTGGGGCCCACTGTGTTGTATCTAGTTTATCCACACCATCCATTAATTTTTACAGCTAGTTTTAGGGCATGATCCTCAAAAGGAGGCAGATCGAAAGCCAAAGTGGACCACCACTCCCAAGAAATGTTTAACGGTAGGCACAATCTCCACTGTTTCATATGGATATAGAGATAGACGGTCCTCTAACGGGCTCCATGAGGCCACCGTGATGTACGGGGTTTATCACCTCCCTCCGGTTCACTTTTGACGTTTAGTTTCAGGGCATTATCCCAAAAAGGAGGCACATTGAAGGCCCATATGGACTGCACCAAAAGGAAAATATTCTCCACAGTCTATAGCCTTTACATCACCATGGCTTATTGTGATTCGCCGCCAGTAAATGTTAGCTGCCGGCAATGCCACACTTTTTTATAGTGTTGATCGAAAACTTTTGTTGCCGAGTTTTCGTCAATAAAAGTTTAATTTCCACTGGTTCCTTTACTATGATCCACTTTGTCTTTGGATATGATTAAACTTTTGGTTCATTCCATAAAATATGCTACAAAAATAGATAAAAAGTGTCATTAGACATATACATCAAGTGTAGACCTGACAGAGTTTATTTAGTAAGCTTAGCTTGGTTGGTATTATCCATATTTTGTAAAAATACAATATTTACAACCAGTTGGAACCATTGTGGTAGTGATTCATTGTAAAAAAAAAAGAATGTTTTACAACATATGAAGCCCGTTGTATAACTTTGTCTTTACAACAAGTAGAAACTGTTGTAAATAGTACAATCACAACGGTTCTTAAAGCCCGTTGTAAAACATAACCATTTTTATAACAGGCTGGTACGTGAGCGTCATAAAATGAAACTATTTACAACGGTCATGATTTGCCCGTTGTAAAAAATTACATTTCACAACGGTTGTAGCTAGCCCGTTGTAAAAATGATGTCGTAAAAAGTCAATTTTCTTGTAGTGCTAGTTAGTGGGATCCATAGGCTGTGATACATAACACGATGCCAATACATAAAACAATATTGGTATGAATCTTCGGAATAAAATCTGGAATAGAGAGAAGAGATTGTAATTTAAACTCAAGCCCTCTAGCTTTATGCTAGAGTTTGCTTCAAGTTCCCTTCTAATAACTTCTAACACAATAAAAAGCACTCAGCAAATTGTATGCAAAATATCATAAAGAGTTGAATGTACATATGACCTATCGCCTTATTTATAGACCCTTACACATGCAGTTTCCTAATTTGATCCAATCTCTACTCCTGATTAAATTCAAATCTAGACTTTACTAGCAAACTGAAAGATAAAAAAAGAAAAAAGAACTCCTAAAACAAATAGAACTCTAAGCAACTATACACATGACAACTATTCATGTACACCACTCAAAATAGAAGCTTTTGGCACATGTGATTAAGTGGGACCCAATATGGGCCTCTTCTGGTGCACAAGCAATGTGTGGCATGCGTAGTATAGGGTGTGATTGAATCAAAATGGTTTCTGGCTACACAGCTCAGCCATCGAGAAAATAGCTCTCCATACTTTTGCACAAAAATGATTTGCGGAGGCAGTTTTTTTGCGCCAGCCCAAGCATGTGCCTATGCATCACACCCGTGCAGGATCCAAACTATCCATTAGGCACGCCACCTCTCTAAAAAATCATCCATTCTTCACATGAGCAACTATAGTGATGTAAGTCAGGACCGAAGGGCGAATTCGTGACAGGTGCTGACATATGTGTCTCAATCATCAGTTAGAAATGAAATGGAATGACTTTTTTTGGCTCCCATCCAAACAGCCCCAAAGTGCTGCATTTGGATGCACTACTGAAAAGCATTACAAGTGTTAGTGTAATGAATTGGAAATTATCAAATTGTGATTCCTTCTTTTCCATTCATATTGACCGTCTGAAGTCCAAATTGCAACTATTTTCGAGTTGGAATTGAAAGGAACATAACACAATTCGAGAGTTACTTCTTCATTATGATTTCTACAAAATATTTTCAGCTTTTTTTAATAATTTCCTCTTTATTAAATTGCATGTCCGCAATTCAATCCACTTGTACATCCCAACACAGCCCAAATCATGAGAGACAGATGGGGGAAACAATAACAATAAAAGGACCCAAAATCGAATCTTGATGCTGACAGAACAAAAACACTTTAAAAAAATTTTGAACGGTAAAATTAAATTCAACCAATTAGGGGCCATTTGGATGCCTGTAAAATTTCTAAAATGTAACGAAGTTACAGGTAAGATTGTTGCAGCTGGTGTTTTGGGAGAGGATAATCACAGGTAACTTTCTCAACCTCTGACTTTCTTACAGGAGGAGGAGAAAGTGTCACAAGGAGAAAGGTCGTTTTTCAAGTTAGATACAGGTAACGGTTGGAATTTTCGAAACCAAAATTTCTAAGAAGAATCGTGGCTGCATTGAATGAGGCCTACCTGCATTCAGACGCAGTGAAGGCTGAGCAGCTATTGAAGGCCATAAGCTGCCATTGAAGGCTATAAAGCTGCATTCAGTCGCAATTAATGAAGGCTATGAGGCTGCCATTGGTGAGAATCGCAGCTGTATTGAAGCCGGTAGGTGGCCCTTTTGCTATATAAACAGCTTCTCCCACTCCAGCGTCTCCATCTTCCTCTCTCTCATTCAATTCCAACAACGTTCGCGGTAAAAAAAATAAAAATAAAAATCTTTTTTTACGTTTGTTTTTCCCTCTTTTTTTACGTCGGGGTTGACGGACGCGGTTTGTGCCGGGAGGCGTGGGTAATGGTTGGTGCTCTGTGGGGCCCATCATCTTGTATGTGTTTTATCCACGCCGTCCATCCATTTTTTCAGATCATTTTAGGAATTGATCCCAAAAATGAGACGTATCGAAATCTCAGGTGGACCACACCACAGAAAACAGAAGTGATTGAAAGTCTACCATTAAAAAACCTCACGGGGCTCACTATAACATTTGTTTGATGTCCAACTTATTGATTAGGTCAAAAAGACCAGGATGAAAGGAAAAACAAATATCAGTTTGATCCAAAACATTGGTAACCCACAAGAATCAACATTGTTTTGAGTGATGTGGTACACTTAAGATTTTGATCTACCTCATTTTTTGTTTCATGCCTTAAAATGACCAAGAATAATAGATGAATGGCGTGGATGAAACATATACATCATGGTGAGCTCCACATAGCACGTGGGCAACCAAACCCCAACAGTAGCCTAAAAGTAACTGCTACTTATAAGTGCTCTGCGGCCCCACCATAATTTATGTGTTATATCCATGCCATTCATCCATTTTGGATTATTATTTTATGTCATCAGTCCAAAAATGAGTAACATTCAACTCTTGAGTGAACCACACCATATGAAACAGTGGTGATATAATGCGTACAATTATTTATAATTGCATGATTATTAAACAAGTATATCTTCTATGTTAATTTGATTTTTAAATGATTCTCTATTTCTCGTTGTTAGTGTTAATATATGACTTATTACTTGTAACTAACTTAAGTATCTTTCTTTCAAAAGCTTACCAACATCCCCGGAAAAAAAATAAAGGAAAAAAAGAAACAAAGAATTGAAAGGTTACCTGGGCAGTGGTTAGCGTCGAAAGCTGACACAGAGAAAGTGCCATCAGGATCGTTGATGACCACCAATTGGCCCACTTCAATTTTGACAAAAAGCGAATCATCGAGCTGTTGATTCAAGTTAAAAGATTAAGAAAAATTTGAGATGGGTATATGAAAAATATTTAGAGAAAAGGAAATAAGAAAGAGAGAGAGATAGAGACTTGTGGGAATCGATGGAGGAGGATGGTTTTGGTGATATGGGTGCAGTAGATTGGGAAAGAGGAATGGTGGGAGATTCCAACGCAATGATCTTTGTGGGCGTGAGTGAGGAAATGGTAACGCTTCCTCTTTGAACTAGGAGACCATGTGTCTACCGAGAATGGGAGACCTTTCGGCATCTCTATTGGCATCTCTCTTCCTTTTTCTTTTCTTCCCAGAAGAACTTCAGGGAGAGATGGAGGAGCAAGAAGAAAGACACTACTTATAAAGGTTTCTTTTCCCTCTCCCTTGTATTGCCAGGCTTCCATGCGAAGATTTGATAAGGAGCGGAAACTAGAATTTAGAAAGGGTACTTGTTTCATACTACAATTGATGCGCTTTTATTAAGAAACTGTATATGTGCCTATTGCATTGTATAGGTGCCGTTTGATGAACTAAAAAATAAACTCTAAAATTTAATTTTAAGTACTAAATTATGGTTTTAAATAATTTTAAAAATATTTTGTTAAAAGTAAAATAAAATAAAATAAAATAATATACCACCAATTTCCACGTTCAGCCTGTTGCATAAAGTGTTGGGAG
This sequence comes from Liriodendron chinense, assembly GCA_003013855.2. NCBI lineage: Eukaryota > Viridiplantae > Streptophyta > Magnoliopsida > Magnoliales > Magnoliaceae > Liriodendron > Liriodendron chinense. The sequence continues at coordinate 4,392,914 of ML058453.1, forward strand.
CCTTAAGAGAGACGCTACTTATAAAGGTCTCTTTTCCCCGCCTGTAGCATAAAGTGTTGGGAGCCTTAAGAGAGACGCTACTTATAAAGGTCTCTCTTTTCCCAGCCTTAAGCATTAAGGGCCTCTCTGATTTCTCAATTTCTCTATAAATTGCTAGGCTTCCATGCGTAGATTTGAAGAGGAGCGGGAATTAGAATTTAGAAAGGGTACTTTTTTAGCGATTGATATGCTTTCATTTAAAAACCATATACGTGCCTACCGCATTGTATAAGTTTCGTTTGATAAATTGAAAAATAAACTCTAAAATTTAATTTTAAGTACTGAATTATAATTTTAAATAATTTTAAAACTATTTTGTTAAAAGTGAAAAAAATAAAATAAAATAATGTACCACCACTTTCCATGTTCAGCCTTCAAGATAACGTTGGCAGCCTTAAGCATTAAGGGCCTATTTGATTTCTCAATTTCTTTATAAATGCTTGAAAATAAGTAATTATTACTTTCTTTACTGTTTAAAAATTTGGAGTAATTTCTACTTCGAAAAATAGTCCAAAACAAGTGGTTTTAAATTATGGGCCCCATGGTGAGGCACAAGCCAAACATTGAGGTAGATCCAACACTCAAGTGGCCCACACCAATTGAAACAGTGGACTGAATAAGTTTTTAACGATAGGTATTCAATTCCCTTTTTTATGTGGCATGGTCCACTTGAGCTTTGGATCTGCCTCATTTTTCAGATTATGCCTTGTATTCATTGGCAAAATAGATGGACGATGTGGATAATCTACATATATCAAGGTGGGCCCCACCTATATTTTATACTCTCCTCTATTTTAACAATGAAAAAGTAAGCCATCAAATCAGGCATGGAGAAGGGTGCGTCATTACACATTTGAATTTTATTTATATGTATTTGAAAAATCAAACAAGCCCTGAGCGTTTGTATGCCTCAGACAAGATGGTGCAGCCCTTACCATGAGACCAACCTTGATGTATCTATTCTGTATCCACACAATCCATCCTTTTTTTCGGAATCATAATATATGATCCCGAATAATGAAGCAGATCCAATTACCGGGTAGACCATACCATAGGAAGCAATGGTGATTGACCATTAATGGGCCACAAAAGTTTTTGTCAGGCTGATGTTTGTTTTACCCCTTCATCCAGGTTTATGTGACCTTATCAATGGATTAGATAGAAGATAAAAACTACAGAAACATTAAGGTGTGCCTGAAGGAGTTTTTAATGATATGGCATTCAATCACCATGATTTCCTAGAGTATGGTCCACCTGAGATTTGGATCTTCTTCATTTTTGGGATCATGCCCTAAAAGGACCTGAAAAAATGGATGGACGGCATAGATATAGAATAGATACATCAAAGTGAGCCCCACGGTAAGAGCCACACCGTCTTGGGTGTGGCCTGGGTCTCACCTATTCAGCTTTAGTGTCGGCGTGACTCGTGAGTGCTCCGAACGACGAGGGCACTCACCCAAGACGATATGGCGCGTACCGTGGGGCCATGGAGCATTATTTCAAAAAATAAGCAGATCCAATGGGCCACAAAATTTTTGAATCAACGGCCAGTGAGGTGAGTGTGTCTCATTAGCACTCGATCCTGAGACCTACTGTTAATACTCCTAGGTGTCTTCCAACTGGGCTAGCAGGCCAGACACACTCTGTGGTTCTATGGCTCAGTGGTAGACAAACTCTCTGGTGGGCAGAGTTTGGCCATGTGTTGTGGGTGGGTCTGTCAATGGGTGGGGGGTGTGGAGGTGTGTTAAAGAAGAATAATCTGAATCACTAAGGGCCCGTTTGGATAATGGATACTACCAAATAAGTTACTTTTGGACTGAACTTAAGATGTTAAGTTACTTTTGGCACTTAAGTTCGTTTGGTAAGTATAATTGAAAAGTAACTTATCTCTCAAAAAGTACTTAGATAAGTAATTTTTTTTAACTTTTAGCTTTTTGACTTTTGACTTTTCTACTTATCTCTCTCATGTCATGCCTTTTTTTTTTTGGGAGGGGAGGGGGGGGGGGGGGGGGGGGGGGTTAGTACACACCCACACTGTTAGTCACTCTTCAATGTTAATTAACCACCCTCCAATGTGGCTTTTCTACTTATCTCTCTCAAGTCACATCGTACATATCAAAGTTTTCTCTTATGGTTCACTCAATTACTGCTCTCTCATACCATCCATATCAAAGGAGACCCCACATGATGGACGGTCCTATCAAAGGTGGGGCTCACACAGTGGATGGCCCACATCAAAGATGGGCCCTACATTAATTGGTGCAAGATCCAATCCACCAATTAGGTTGATCTGATCTTCTACATCTTTCCCAAAAATGGTTCTAGTCCACTCACCATGTGGACCAACTATTGGAAACAAGTGAATGGGTTAGAAAACTTCAGCCAAGTCTTCCAGAGCTGTACATTTGTTTTGCAGACTGTGGCCCACCTGACCAATGGATCAACCTGATTCTTGTGCCAGGGCATCCATATAGTCGTCCTGTTGACCAATCTTGCTATGCTAGCACATGCATGGCATGTACATGAGCTTTATTGCACGCACGTGGGATTAGAAAAGCTCATTCTGTTAGGAAAACTGACTAGCCTTTCCTTTTCATGTCAATATGTTGCTTGTTATATGTAGATTTGAAATTTTCTTTCCAAAGGTTACTTAACAATGTGTTATTACCAAACATACTTATTTACTTATTAGTTGATAAGTATGTTGTTTACCAAACATACTTATCAGCTTAATCAGTAAAAACCAAGATAAGTAACTTCTCTGATAAGTAGCTTATCTTAAGTAATTTACAATCCAAACGGGCCCTAAAAATCACCGAAAATATAAAATTTTCAGCCACAGGTGTAGAAAGTTTTATCAAACACGCTAGTGAGATTTGTCAAATGGTCCCAAGTGACAGTCCCAAAATCAGATTGGTTTAGAAATCCGAACATCTGATTCGTGGACATGAAACTAGACATTTTTCATTCATAGCCGTCTAATAAATACCCACCACTCACACAGTCGATTACGGTTAGATTGGATGATAAGTTACTTAATGCATCAAGTAGCTTATCTTAGTTTCCACTTAATCAGCAAATAAGCTTGTTCCGTGAGCATACTTTTTAAAACACCAAAAAAGCACATCGGGTTATTGAAGCACCCACTCTAAGTAACGCCGTGACAGTGGCGCTCACCTTAATATATCTACTCTGTCCATCCATTTTGTTAGCTCATTTTAGGTTAGTGGCCCAAAAAGAGCCGAGTCCAGGTATCAGGTGGACCACACCACAGGAAACAGTGTTTATTGAACTCTCACCATTAAAAACTTCCTAGAGCTCATCATGATGTTAATCTACCATCCAACTTGTCGATGGAGTCACATAGACTGCGATGAAGGGAAAACACAAATTTCAGCTTAATCCAAAAATTTTGCCGTCCTCAAGAAGTTTTTAATAGTAGGTGTTCAATTATTATGTTTCTTATGGTGTGGTCCACCTGTGATTTGGATCTGCTTCATTTTTTCGCCAGTTCCCTACAATGAGTTAGAAAAACAGATTGACAACATGCTTGACACCCCACCCAAGAGCCAATAGGTTGATCAGAGCACTCAGTCCAATTCAGTCTAACTCAATCCAACTTAATCAAACCTAGTTAACTGGTAATCAAATCCTGGCCAACCTAGTTAGCCGAATCTGCCCAAAAACCAAGCACAACTTCAAGCCTCGGAAACCCAGCTCAGTTCAAGCCCATAATCAGGCCCATTAGTGTTGAGACCACGAAAGCAACTTACAAAATAATCAAATAAGGCAATTATAATCACACAAGCAAAGGAAACCAAAGCACATATGAATTTTACATGAAAAATCCTTGCAGGAAAAAACCACGGCACAAAGCCACAACAATCTATTATGAAAACGAAGCTACAAGATATGAAAATCTAAATTTACAGTGATAGAAAGAAGCACATTCGTCAAGGTGGGCCCCACCCCGTAAGGGTAACACCCACTAAGTTGTTACCCGCGTAACTACTCCCCAAAATCTCCCAGTTGGAGAAGATCCAAACCCTTCATTTGTGTCCGTAAAATACACGTTAAGAAAGGAAATAGAGGAAAGGTCCACGTACGACTAGAATAAGGCAAAATATCCAATGTCTATGATCTTCCCACCTTGGGAATTTTTGGTGTATTGACAATCCAAGGTGGAATCCATCATATTTACTGTTTCAATTACTGAGCCACGGCCCCACTCATACAAACTGAAAACCCGACAGGTAACAATGGGCAGATAAGGCCTGAGCTTGGCATGGACCTAGCACAGCACGCTCAAGCCCAAGCTAAAAAAATGGTTGGGCTCGGTTCTTTCCCAGTCCAACCTGAAAAATGAGCAAGGCCTGTGTTCCCAGGTTTTTTTTTTTTTTTTTATTTTTTTTTTATTATTTGGGTTAGTACACACCCACTCTGTTAGTCACACTGCAATGTTAACCACCCCCCACGTTGGGAATCGATACCAGGACCTCAGTGTTGAAACAAGGTTATCTTCACAACCTTCGCTGTTTCCCAGGGTTGAAGTTCCTAATCCATCCCTTTCGGTGAGCAGCACATGCATAAAGAAATGGACGTTCAGAAAAATGAAGGCCAACGTCTACATGCGGAATAGAACAATGTACAGATGAAGTCAGGCAGGACCCTGTCAGGCTAAAAGAACCCCAAGCCTGGCCAAAATTTTGATCAGGTCTACATGAGAGATGTGAGCCCAACCGATGGACCAAGCCATTTGGTTCAACCTCAGTCCAAAGTCAGGCAAGGTGGGACACAGCCCATTTGCATATCGTCCGCTTGCAGATTTTTTTACCAGAGGATGGGAAAGAAAACACTTAATTGTTGCTCGTATCGAGTTAGCTATCACACAAACATGTGCACGTTCCAGACTGTTCATCTTCTGGGCCCTTCGTGGGGATGGCGCATATGCCACAAATCACAATAACAAAAACATCCAGTATCTTGTCCAGGTGAGCAGCTTTGTGCGAATGGTGTACTTGGTGACCAAGATATGTGACTAAAACTACCATCATGGTTTAAACATAGATTGGCCACAAGATTAGATCCTGCTAGCCAGTCGACCACATCATAGAGGGCTTTTCTTTCTTTTTCCCTTTATAATAAGAAAATGAAGCCTACAAATTACAAAGATCATACAAAAAAATGATACAAACAGAATCAAGGAAATCAGCTCATACCCATACTTCAAATTTGGGATCATCATCATGGTCCAACTTTCGTGAGCTGCTCATGCATTATTCACTCCCAAGAATCCTCCAAGTACCTCGACTTGGTCCCCTACAACCGAAGTATAAGACCCTCCAAGTACATCTTGTTCCGTTCAAAATGGATGTTGAAGAATGCTTTTGAAACAAATGCCTTTTGAGTCTCATGCAAGATGTGTTTGGCATGGTCGGGAGACAAAGCACTCTTGCCTGTCACAAACAGAAACTGTTTGCATGTGTCTCGCTCTAGGGGAGGTTGTCCGGCCAAGGATCAGGATAGCTCACTGTCAGTTTCATTGTCGTGTTCAGATCAATTCCAGGAGGACAGACTGAGTGATGGGCCAGACCATGATGGCCAATCCCCATTGTATAAACGGGATGAGGCGGAGATAGAAAACAACTTTTGTGGGCTGGTCCCAAATGCCGTAATGGGCTTGAACATGGAGACACGGGCAAAGACAAGTTCATTCGTGCACTGACCTGATCACTGTGAGGAAAAGAATGTAATCATCAAATCATTTGCTTCTTTACCCAAAACCCAAGTAGAAGATTAAGGGTGTGTTTGGTTGCACCAAGTTTCATGATATTTTGCACCAAAATTAAATTGATTGACAAAATTTCATAATTTTTTGTGCAACCAAACACACCCTTAAGAAAATAGAGGAACAGACAAGAAGGTTGGTTGTGACTTTTGACATTACCTTGAGCTTTTAAAGGTCTTCACAAACCCAGCCGCGTATTTCATCCCATAATCTCCATCGTATGAAGGAAAGTTCTTTCTGGGAAATTCCATCATGTTCTGCTCACAAAAAGAGAAGTGTTAGATGAAGACATTATGAGTGGTAACTATGAGAAGTTTTCCAATTTGATGAGGTTTCAAATATTCAATGCTGCATGAGATTCAAAAAGAATGATAAGAATGGCAATTAATCTTTTGGTTGAATTTCAGGATTGCTATATTTCAGGGCACAATGAATGGATTAGATTGTTTGTAACATGGCAATGGAAATGAAGATGATGGTCTTGTACACTATAGGCCGATGATGAGGATTACATGAAAGGGAGACTCGAATATAGTTCAGCTTGCAGCCATGAAATACAAAAATCTACAAAACCATACCTGTATATGGCAGCTATTAATGGACAATTGTAATGAATCTCTATTCATGTTGATCTTTGCAACTTTCGCAGTGGATTGATCTCGAATAAAAGGGTGTTCCATCAGCTGTGCTGCAGTGGGACGTGCAGATGGGTCACGTTGCAGGCAGAGCTTCAGAAAGCTTTTCCCATCATCAGAAATGGCATCTGGAATCTCTGGAATATCTTTGCTGTTCGCAATTTTAAATATTGCGGCCACCTGTTAATTTCAGCACATATGATTTAGGTAAATGTTACAGACAAAAAAAAAACAAAACAAAAGAAAAAGATCATGTAAACACTTAAGAGAGCTAGAACAGATCAGATTAGATGGATATGATTTTCGAACTGAAGCTTGAAAACACACACAAGTAAGTTAGCTTATAAAAGATTATGGAAAATCAGTATCGCACCCCCTCGTATTGGCTCCAAGGAGGCTTAGACGTTGCCATCTCAAGAATCGTGCAACCAAGGCTCCAAATATCCACTGACAGGTTGTAGCCATTACCATTTGTTATAACCTGTATAGAAACAATATACACGTGGACAAGTAAACAGAACTGATTATTATTTTTATACATGAAAAAAAAGAAGCGGCATACCCCACTGTACTAACAGTGGGGTTAGTACACACAGCCCACTGTTAGTACACCCAACCCCACTGTTAGTCACACCCTGATCCATAGCTCAATTGGTAGACTGAGTGAAGATAACCTCGTTTCAACACTGAGGTCTAGGTATTGATTCCCAAGTGGGGGTGGCTAACCTTGCGGTGTGACTAACAGTGGGGTGTGTACTAACCAAAAAAAAGTCGGAGGTATAACATGGTGGTCGGCCTAAAGAAATGGCATCTTTTCCATTGAACCCAGAAATTGTATGGGCAGGGTCCAACTTCCAGTAACCTAAGCCGTTGAGCTGGTGGACCGTGGACCACCTGTTATCAGATGGGCTGCGAACTAGTATCCCCTCTGTCAGATTATCCTAGCAATCTGATGGAAGTGGGAATTAGAACCAATGGTCCACATTTAATAAGGGGCCTACATTGGTCGCTTAAGATCATTTGATAGGGGAATTTTTTGGGGTATCTCCCATCTGCCATGGTCCCCCCATATGAATAGTTTGATCATCATAATGTGGCCTGCACATCCGCCATTTACTGGACCAACCAAATGCTCAATCAAGCATTGTGTATGTCATCAACAAAGTAGAATGTGTAATTAGTCACCTCAGGAGCCATCCAGTAAGGGCTTCCTTTAAAAGACAGCACGGACGAACAGGATGTAATCTGGTTCAAGTGAGAAGAATTCATGAATAGCTTACAGGCAACCAAAAAATGGAAATACACATGCAAAAAAAAAAAAAAAAAATCTTGATGTCATGGCTTCAAGGAATTATAAGAAGTCATATGAAGAAGTAATAAGCATGGTTTGAAGACTTGGCAACTGGGTCCAACTCGTCCAGCCCTGGGTCAAGCCAGGACTCAGCAACATGTTTTTCCTTTCTTTTGCTGATTTATTTTCAGTTTATATTGTTCTACTTTTTTTTAGAAGAAGAAGAGAACAGAGAAGTTTCTTTAAACATTTTTTCTCTCTCTTTTTTTTTTTTTATATAAATACAACATAAAATGATAATAAAATATTTTCTAACCCTCCTGGTCGAATGGGTACTTGGTGAGTCAACTCAACTGGCGACTGACTCCTGAGCCAAGTCCGGGTTTGCAAACTATGGTCCATGCTATATAAAATAAATGGAAGTAGTTATTTTATCTAAGGTTATCAATAGATCGCTCTATAAGATTTAAAGCCACATACATGTTTGGCCATGCCGAAATCCGCCAGCTTGATTCTACCATTAGGATCTACAAGTATGTTTGCTCCTTTGATGTCCCTGGCAAGCAAAATGGCACTTCCTTCAGTTTCTTATGGTTGTTAGAGAAAGGAAGCAAAAGTTCTGAATAAACACATTACTCAGCAAGGGTATTACATGAAAACTAAATCAACCCAATTAAGTACCTATGCAAAGTATTCCGTTCATGCAAGTAGGCTAGCCCTGAAAGGATCTGTCTGGTGTAATTTTGAATAACCGGTTCCGTAAATGGGCCATATTCCTGAAGTAATTTCTGGATAGAGCCTCCAGAGACGTATTCTAGATAAACTGAAAGTGTGCCTTCAGCCTGCATATGAATATGTTGAATCATTCCAAGTGCGGGATTTTGCATTATCTTTCCTTCATCAGACATTTGGGAATTAAAATTTAAGGTGGTTGGCAGTATGTACCAGTTCACTTCCATGGTACTGCACAATGTTCGGATGCGAAAGCTGACTGAGCAGAGAAATTTCCTGTCCCAATGAGAAAAATGCATCAGCAGCCTCATTTCTTCAGTTTTAGGAGTTAGTTACGGTTGCATTTCAGTGCACTATAACCTGAATTTCAGTTGCTAATTTAATTAAAGGGAAAAGATGAAATTGGAATCCCTTGAATTAGTTTCATAGTGAGGAGATAGCCTTCAAATTACAGTTATGGCCTTTTTGTTTCACCAGTTACCACAATAATGTAAACACAATGTGGAATGGTTACAAATTATGTTACCCATCTCTTGACAACATCTGCATTTGACCGTCGATTCATGTGTTTGGTTTATTGGCAGTAAAATCATAATGATGGCATTTTTACATTACTTTAATGTCAAATCATCACCAAAAAACACTGATGTCGCTATTTAGATTCCTTTCATGCCCGACTTGAGAGTAATGTCATTACGATTCGGAACCTCCTTTATGTATGAATATTAAGGCATTTTCAATCTGGGCATTTCCATAGGACCTGTTTGGATTGGTGGAATCCTCTTTTTTTCCATGGAAAAGAAATCATTTTCCTGAAATGTGACATTTTCGGCCGTTTGCGAAAACAAAAGCAGCTGTGAAAATCAATTTCTATTTCCACGGTTTTCCTCAAAAAAGGATGAGCCGAAAAAGTTTTTTAAAAAAAAGTGATGGAAATTTTCATGTTTTTCGAGAGACAACTCACAATTTTTTACCATTGACACATCCACATTTACATGGAAATCACTTATACTAAAACAAACAGGTTATTTAAGGTTCTCTTCCATAGATTTCTTCCAATGTGAGGTTTTCCTTTCCAAATCTAGTTTCTAGATTCCACCAATACAAACAGACCCTTTATCAAATTAATTACACAATTCAATTCAATTTCCCATCCAAACACAGACTAAAATACAGATTACATGCTATAAATTATATAAGAAGATGTTGTAATGGACCTGATTGAGTTGTCTGAGACATTCCTCTGAATTTCGATCGTCAGAAATGACTTTGACTTCTTTTATTGCACACATGCTTCCATTTTCACTGTCAGACAGAAATACAACATAAAACAAAATTAGACTTTCTTTGCTTGGCCTTGTAATGTTTTCGCTTTTCCAAATACAATCTCGTTGCCGCTAATGGACAAGAAAAAGGAAGAAACTCAACAGGAATCGACTCAACACGAGGAATTACATGTACCTGTCAAATCCAACATATACATGCCCGAATGTTCCCCTTCCTAAAAGCTTTCCCTTCTTCCATCTTGAACAGAAGCCTTGAACAGTGTCATTCAACCTGTTATTTCTCGAGGAATGTGAATTAGGAGAACTCGGAGGGAGTGGAAGCGGATGGCACCGACTTTTCACATCTTCTTGCTTCTCCATGGAAGATTCCGCGCTAAAACCAGAGACTCGTGGGTGCAAAGGCGATGTTGGATGTGTATGCCCTCTTGATCCTGGACATGAACTTCTTGGTCTTGAGTTTAGATCTATCTTAATGGATGTTCTTGGACTGAATAAGCTGCTTGCATTAGGAGGTGAAGCTGAATCATGTGCGAGAAATTCACTTCTTGGAGAAGTAGACACATCTGGAAATTTGGAATGTTCTCGAAATGGACTACTCGAAACAAGATGCCTCTCTGCACTTTGTTGCTGTCTTTCGGAATTGGGTTTTGTACTTCTGCTCCTCGGTGTGTTTGTGTGATCCAAATATCTAATTTTCACAAAGAAAAAAAACAAAATATCCATAAGACCTCATAATGGTTGCCTGTTGAAAACATTGCAAGACTTTGCGAAAGGTCTGGATTTTAATGAAACAGAGGAACATTATTAAAACATTCATGAGACGGTCCAAAATCTTTGTGTATGGCAATAACTACAATATCTCCGGAGGCAGACGGACAAACCAATTTCATTAAATTATAATATTTTGATCGCTTTCTCCTCCAAAATACACAGCATGCCCAGTTCAAATCAAATCCGACGCTACGGCTACTTATGGATGCAACGGTGAATTGAATCATGAACATTCAATTTAAACAAGATGAGATGGGATAAATAATGATGTTTCCTAGTATTAATCATATGAAGAAACAGTCGAATTACTACTGTGTTTCTTTCAATTGCTACTTGAATGTAACAGGAACCCAGACTCTCGTCATGAATGCTAAGGAAACAGCAGTCTGAATATACAGTTTTAGTAGTGTAAGAATAGCAAGTCAGTTTGATGGAGCATCCAACTGAATACTAATAACCAGAATCCAAGGCCAGATAACAACAACCAGAGGACCCAAATCAAAATAACAGAACTAACAATCGGTACCAATCAATCTACCTCCAAGAAAACAGAATTTCAAACCGATTATGATACAAACAGCATTGAAATAAGAACAATACCACCTCCATTTCTCACAATTCTAAAAATTTCAACCATAAATCCACGTACTAACAACTGATTGGTTCTCTTCCATGAAGAACAGAACTTGCAGCAATCGAATGAAATAGAAACAAAAAGCTCATAAACCAATCGGCATCATAATTCCCGAATATCGCAAAAACCCATCAAAACCAAAACTTCCAGCAGTCAAACAACAACAACCTGCTTGACGCCGACACACCGACCACCACAGAATTCTCAACATCACGGAAAAACTCAAACACCCATTACCGACATCGCCTCAAAAAACACAAATTCGCAGTATTTGAAGCAATTGGGTACCTGTAAAGACCGACGAATCCTACATCCGGCGGATCATCGGAAGACCCAGAAGAGCTGACGCTTGAGTTGGACCCAGAAATGAGCTGTTGATCATGAACAGGGGACAAGGCCGACAAAACCGACGGGCAGGGCAGCGGGTGGCCCCGCTTCTCCAATACGCCATCAGAATCGAAACCGGAAAAAGACCCAGTACCAAAATTAGTGTTCTTTGCCGAATTACGGCCGACGGTTTCATCAAAACTCTTGGACTTGGATTTTCCTTTCACGTCTGTGATGGGAGCTTGCTGTTCTTTCTTCGTTCTACTGGAATGGAATTTCTTCCCCCACCATGCAGACATGGTGTTTGAAAACATTGAGAAGGTGGAGAAAGGGAAGGTGGGTAAGGCTTTTGGGCTGCGACTCGAATTGCCTGTGTCCCCGCCAACAGGAAATTCCTATACGTGGAATCTACATGGGGCCCACCGTGATGTCGTTGAGAAATCCACTCCGTCCATCAGCTTCACAACCTAGCAAGAGAACAGGAGCCCAAAAATTAGGTAGATTCAAAACTCAGGTGGGTCCACGCAACCGCAAAATAGTGAGATTGGAAACGGCCACCATTAAAACCTTCCAAGAACCTACCATGACGTTTATATGCCATCCAAACCGTGGATGAACCTACCATGAAAACATAAATATTAGCTTGAAACAAAAGACTCATGAAGTTTCAAAGGGATGAGTTCAATTCCCACTGTTTCCTGCCGTGTGGCCCACCTCAGTTCTGACTCTGCCTCATTTTTTGCTCCTATTTTTATTCTGAACTTCCGAAACTGATGGACGGACTGGATTTCAAAAGGACATTTCAGCGGGCCCCACGTAGCTTCCACACAAGGTATCTTTTTCAGGTAATTCGCATCCTTTTGGGCTGGGCTTTTACACGTTGAGAGAGAGGGGCGGGGGGGAGGAGGTGACCGCCGGCCGGTCGTTCGATAAGGACGGGAGCAAGGCTACTGCGAACGATTCGCGGTATTGTATCCACGCGCGCCCTGGGACATTAATGCCTATGCAGTCCATTGTAATGTTTTCACGAAATCCCCTCCGTTCATCCTTAGACACCGATCATGATAATAATTTCTACCGTAGATTATCTCCATCCAAGACTCAAGTGAGCCACACCACGGTGACGCCATCGAGCCAACGTCTTGAATAATCCTTGCGTACTAACTTTATGTACGGGTTGGATTTCGTATAAACATGACAATGGATCTTCGGTGTATGTCTCTATTCTCACATTTGCCTATGGTGTGGTCCACTGAGTTTTGGATCAACATCATTTTTGAATTTACGGTCTGATTCAGGTGGACGGTTGAATGTCACATATTAGTTATGGTGGGCCATTGGGATTTATGTTGCCTGCGGTGAGAGGAGAGGATGCGCGCTGTAATGCAGCGAATGCGTCGGCGAATCGGCTCTTGAGCGAATTCCGCATCATTATTCGAGAGAAGGTGATGATGTAGCATTGACGTTTTGCATGTAATGAATGATGACGTAGGGTGGGGTGTTTTGGGACGCGGATTGCCTATGACGCCTGACGGTGCCATGTGGGACCCACCATGATGTATTTGTTTTATCCGTGCCGTTCATCTATTTTTCCGTATATGTATCCAAAACCCCTCTGCAAGAAAACAGTGGTGATTGAGGGCCTACCATGAAAAACTTCCTAAGGCCCACTGTAATGTTTATTTGCTATCCAACCTGTCACACGCACCTAGATGAAGTGAAAAAATAAATATCAGCTTCATCGGAAACTTTTGGAGCCACTATGAAGTTTTCAATGATGGAGTTCAATCTCCACTGTTTCATGTTTCCTTTGGTGTGGTCCACGTGAGAATTAAATCTACCTCATTTTTAAGTTCATGACATAAAATTATCTGAAAAAATGAATGGACGGAGTGGATAGATTACAGACGTCATTGTGGAGTCCACATAGCACTGAACATTAGTTACCGGCTGTTCGCAGCGTCAGTAGGCAGTCCGCGTCCGGTGTTTTGCGTTACTCGGCTCGCGTGAGATGGAAAGTCCTGGAACCGTCTCGTCACGCGTGATACCTGGAAGATTTTTAACAAATCAGGACCGTTCATCATTGTGTAAGGATGGATAAAATACTTAAAAGTGCAAAAAATTAAACTTATGACATAGAAAAAGATATAGGATAATATGGACCGTCGGTTACTAATTCCAGCATAATAGGACATAGTGACTGGACCGTCTGATCTTTTTTTACTATAAAATTATCAATATGATCTGTATAATCTAGAGGGGCTAGATATTTCACAAATATATTATATTTGTGCATGTGCCGAGAAGGCCTTCGTATATCTCACGCGAGCGAGTTGTCTTAGCTTTCCATTCGCATGCAATAGGGCTAAAAGTGCGTGGAGAGGATCATTTTCGGCTACTGTGCTCGTATTGATGGATCTTTGGAGGTAACGGATGCGTTCGGTTTGGGCCGTTGGATTCGGCGTCGTTATGATCATCTGCTTCCGTTGGTTGTGACGCGCGAGCCTTACTACGCGCAATCGTACGGGGTTGCGACGCGGTTTTGCAGCTTTCGCTAGTGACTCTAGCACAGGCCTGCTACCTGGTGTTAAACCCACGTGGGCCCACCATGATGTATGTGTTTCGTCCACGTCGTGCGTGTTTGGCGCATGCTATTAGAAGGGATGGAATGGTATTAGGTAGGATTAACTACATTTACTCCAGAGTGATTACATGTCTGGTAATTCTATGATATTTTCATATCCAATCCCATGTTTGGGGTCAAATAAGAAAATCATTGGATTAAGCAAAATCACGTTTGGTGGACCATGAAATTGCAATCAGCAAACCAATTTCACAATGGATGTCCGTCACTTGAACATATATATAACCATAGTGTCTTGTATAAAGGACTTATATGGACAGACGGCATAGATAAAACACATGCATCAATGTGGGGTCCATGTGTGAGGGATTTTGAAATCCGGATGGAAATCCTGAATGGATCAAGTGCAATTCCATCCCACCTAATCCCAAGCCTCCCATCCTCTCCAAACATTGTATGTAATTTGCACGAACCAAATGTAATTCCATCCCCCTAATCTCATTTAATACCATGTCCCAAACACCCCAAGAGTCCTGGTGAGACCAACCAAATCTATGTGGGGCCCACCATGATGTATATGTTTATCCATGCCACCCATCCCTTTTCTAAGATCATGCTAGAGAATAAGCGCAAAGCCAACACTCTAATGGACCACACCATAGATGACACTTGCAATTAACGCGTTGTGCACTTAATGCAACCAAGCTTACTATTTGGTGGTCCACTAGTGCGTTGGCTATGCCTCATTTTTTGGGCCCACACCATAGAATGATCTTAAAAAAATGAATAGAGAGCATGGATAAACAGATACACCACTGGTGGGCCCCACACAGGTCTGGTCTGTCCGACCCTAGATCTAGTGGGGTGGACGCAATCCACTTCCTCCATCAAGTACAAAGGCAGATCTTGCCATAAAGAGGTGCATTAAATGGTCAACAGTTGCCATGAAGAGGCTTGTGCCATTTCAGAGTATACACAAGTACCAACTTAAATGCCTCCCGGATGTCCATACAAGTCAGGTCCAATTGCAGGTTTTGCCATCAATGCCAACACAATTCCCTAAGTGCGTGTTTGGTGCATGGTTTTAAAAGGGATGGAATCGTATTACGTGGCATTAACATCATTTATTCCACAATGATTACATGTTGGTGATCCCTTGGTATTTTCGTATCCAATCTCATGTTTGGGATCAAATACTTACAATGGGAAACCATTGGATTAAACAAAATCCTGTTTGGTGGACCATGAAATTGCAATCAATGGATCAAATTCACAACAGATGTCCGTCACTTGAACATGTATATAACTATAATGTCATGTATAAAGGACTTATATGGATGACCAACATAGATAAAACACATGCATCAATGTGGGGCCCACGTGTGCGGGATTTTGAAATCCCATATGGGATCAAGTGCAATTCCATCCCACCTAATCCCAAGCCTCTATCCTCCCCCAAACAACAGATGTAATTTGCATGGAAACAAATACAATTTCATCCCACCTAATCCTATCTAATATCATGCCCCAAACACCTCCTAAAAGAATGATTTATTTCTAAAATTCAGTTTACTTATCGTTCTTCATGCCATAAACTTCTTCATTGCTTTCCAAATTGTATCTCTGTCCCTGCATAAACAAGATACCGTATGCTCTTTCTGTCAGATTCACTGTAAGTGTGCTCAAAATGGATCATTAACACTGATTGTTATAGATCCATTACAAAAAACTCGGCGTCATTATATCCAATGGGCAAATTGCCAGTAGCTCATATGAGCAGACTGGGCTTCAATCCTTAAAAAAAGGGCAAATACTATTTTAAGAGAAGTGACTCTGTAATGTGATTGTTTTTTTTTTTGTAAGTCATGCAACACACCCGCTGTGTTAATTGCACAACGCACCTACACAGTTAGTCACATGATGCACCCACCGGTAGGGTTAGTATGTCTCCTTAGCATTTCGAACCCGAGACATGTTGTTGAAATGCGTAGGCATCTTCCAGCTGGGCTACCAAGCAAGACAACTCTGTAATGTGACTTGAAGGGAGGTGGATTGCACATACTGAGTAAACTGTGAGGTTCACTGTGATTTATATTTTTTATCTACTTTGTCCATCCATTTTACAAGATAATTTTAGGTCTTAGCCCAAAGATGAAGCATATATATCCAAAGCTCAGGTAGACAATACCATAGGAAACAGTGTGAATTGAATGTCTACTATTGAAATTTTTTTAACTGCCATCAAAGTTTTGTATCCAGCTGATATTTGTTTTTTCCTTTCATCCATTTCTGTATGATCTTATGAAGAGGTTGGATGACAAATAAACATCACAATGGGCCCTAGAAAGGTTTCAACAGTGGAAATCACTTTTCCCACCGTTTCGTATGATCTGGTCCACTTCAGCTTTAATATGATTCGATTTTGGGTTGCACTCCTAAAATGAGCTGGAAAAATGGATGGACAGCGTGGATAATCGACACGCATTCACAATGGGCCCAACAGAATTTACTTAGTGCAATAAAAGTGCACTAAGTAAGCAAGCACGCAATCCATTCGACTTGAAGCCACTTGCCTTCTACTGTTGCTTATTATCCACCTTATGGTGAAGCCTTTTTTGAGCATTCAAAGACTATTTTGAAAAAGAAAGAGAGCGAGTGACGTAATATTGTAGGAAGGCTTGACATTTTTTTTTTTCTCCGAAAGGTAGCTAGGAAGGCTTGACATTAACCGAGGAATTAGAAAATTGCTCTTTATGTGAAATGACTACATCCAAATCTCATGGGGATGATGACACCGCAGCTGAGACCTTTCTCGGGTCCACCCTAACATTTATTTGTCATCAAGCCTGTTGATAAGGTCACTCAGACCTGCATAAAGGGAACCCAAATATCAGCTCCATCCAAAACCTTTTGTGGCTTTTAAGAAGTTTTTAGTAGTGGGTGTTCAATCACCACTATTTCATGTTTTATGGTCCAATTCAGCTTAGGATCTATTTCATTTTTTGGTTCATGCCCTAAAATGAGGGGACAAATCAGATCAACGGCTATGGATATAAAATCACATCACATTGGGCCCCACAATGCCCAACACATCGACACACTGCCATTGGGGTGGTGTTGGCAACATCCCCTCATCCATCCCGTACAATTGCCCTCACCAACTGATTCCGTTTTCGTGAGGCAACTTTCCCGGTAGCCAGATGGCTCTTCAATTTTCCCCGGAGTCTTTGGGTCTACTTGAGCAGCTGGACTTTTGAGCCGTGCCAACCTTTTAGGGATTTCAAACAACGATGTAGGACTGGTTGGAGAATGTTCAGGAAACACGTGGTGTGAAAGATTCCGTACTAGTTTTTTAATGGACAATAAATATGAGACAACCACAGGAAGTGTCATACATGTGCTTAGAAATAGGATTCAAAACTGTGATGCTTCACACCTTGGGTTGACCACCACAGTAGTCAAATATATATATATATATATATATATATATATATATATATATATATATATATATATATAAACGAGGGTAAATAGCTAATAACTAATTTTGAAGGGTATTTTTTTAAGAGGGAAATACTTCGATAATTACACCTCAAAACAGCACCATGAAGCATGTAATTCAACAAGGCTTTGGTACTTCAAAATTTATGAGTCCCACGGTGTTGCATATGTGTTTTATGCTGTCCAGTCATTTTACTATCTCATTATGAGGCATGAACCTAAATATGAGGTAGATTAGAAGCGCAAGTGGACCACACCATCATTCCCCCCATTTCCTATGGTGTGGTACACTTAAGTGAGAAGCTGAGCAAACAAGCTCATTGTCAACATCAACCTTAAGACTAATGTCGTAATTACATGGGTAATAATCATTACCTATTTTCTGTAAATGGACAAAACAAACATCCATTAAGGAGAATAACGTGTCAAAATGACTTGCTGGGTCCTAGTTGAGAACCATCCATGGTTAAATGACTCATCAGCGACTCGGATAGACTTGTTCGGCATGGAGATGAATCGTGACTCGCTGGGGTATTGAATGGGATTGGATTGACCGAGTCAGGATTGACAAGTTAAAACCTGGTCCGCATGTTTGAAGCATGGAATTTCTAATGCTTGAGATCATAACAGCTGGGCCGATCGCAAGATGCATGCTTCGAGATCTCAGCAGTGTGGACAAATGTCCAAGACAAAAGAAGATTCTTAAGAAGAATAGCTTTCAAGTACAACTGGTTGGACCATAAACTACAGTCAACCAAGCAGATAATTTCCAATCTGTGATCTGTGTGCAACATCGAACCCGTCTAATACGTTGGTCTTATTATGAGGATCACCTTCAACAAAAATCAGCCACATATACTTTTCAAATGGACCACACTTCTAATTTACTATTTATCAATGGTTAGAAATTGTTTACTATGGTCCTTCCAATGAACAGAAAGGACAGATCTTTTAACTAGGAGATCCTCATGGACGGGCCAACCTATTCAAGGGGTTGGATGTGACGTACTCTTAGCTGGTTGGAAATTATCGGCTGGGTGGACTATAACTTGCTGTCCAACCAGTTTGACTTGATTAAAATTTGTAGAGAAATCTTTTTCTACAACTCGGACTGCGGGCTGACTGTGGTTTGCGGATGGGATCTAACCCGTTCCGAAGAAGGGGCACCCCAAGAAAGTAAGAGCCCAAATAATAAAAGTCGATCTAACTATCATGAGCCACCCATGTTAACTTGGAAGTTTTAGGTGTAGGTCTATTCTTTTTTATGGCGTGGCCCACTTAAAGATCCATCATCATGGTATGGCTCACTTGATGAGCGGGTTAGATGGCATGCACACAAACCAGTTTCACACAACAAACGATATTTCAACGATTACGGGCGGATGAGAATGAGATCTATCAATATCTTTCTGGCCCATATTGCATCCGCGTACGTATGCCTTAAAACTGATATTGACCGTATACATGTGCAAATCAACTGAAACTAGGTTTGCTACTATTCCGCAGCAAATCTCTCCATTCATTAGATGGCGTATGATCCATGAATGGGATGTTTTAGGAAGATTTGTCAATGGTCAACTTTCAACATACACGTGTGGCCCAATTAATGTGGATTAGTCTAATATTTCGGCCACGTTATTCATTGTGTGGTCCACCTTAATGACTGCTATAATGTCTTACACAGGTGTGGTGCTGCTGAATAAGGGTGCATGTGGGACTAGCAAATCTTGTAGAAATATAGAACTGTGGGGTCTCACTAAACCAGCCACAGAAAAACTTTGGTGGCCATCAATCAATGGAGGAGCCCGCAGGACGAATGGTTTGGATCATCATATTGACAAACATCTGGTCATGTGTGTGGTAGTCGATATGCACACCCTGACTGGTTGGGATATATCACCGTAGGCATACACCGTATGTACATTGTATCCCTTCTAGAGGTGGCAATGGGTCCGGTCGGGTCGGGTTGGGGTCGGGTCAAGTTTGGGTCGGGTCGTTTCCACCTCAACCCTAACCCAACCCAAATTGAATTTTGGTTAGATTTTCCTAACCCTTACCTAACCCGAATTAAACCGGGTCGGGCCGGGTTGACCCACATTTTAATGATCAACTAACTAATTTGTAAATTAAACTAAATGCATATGAAACCAGCATTCAATTGAAAACCAAACCATATATGTTTAATAGGTACATTGGGGGCGGGGGGGGGGGGGGGGGGGGGGGGGGGGGGGGGGGGGGTTGCGCTGTGTGGACCCTGCGCTGTGTGGACCCTACCATGATGTGTGTCAAACATTTACCCCATCAGTCAGATGCACCATTTCATGGTGGGCCACGAGCTTAAAAATCACGTCAATCCATGACTTAGATGGGCCACACCACAGAATAAAGTTAAGAGGGGTAATCCGCCCATTAAAACCTTCATGATCATTTTTTTGGCCCACTGAAACGTGGTTCACAAATCTAGCCCATCCATTGTATGTGTCCCACTTGGATGAGGGGTTAGACCAAGTTTCAGCCACACCCAAAACCCAATTGGACCCCACCAAGTGCTTTTAGATGTTTTAGGCATGTCTTCACATGGTTTTAGATGGTATGGCCCACCTGAGTTTTGTATACGGCTGATTTTTGGGATATCCCATGACTTAAAGGTGACCCATCAAATGCACGGTGTTGATGTCTGACACGTGGGGCCCACACAACTCTTTCCATGAGGTCGACCTCATAGTACCACTTCCCTTTTATATATATATATATATATATATATATATATATATATAGGCTTTTTTTATAGAGTATTTCTATTAGGCAAATATTGAAAGAGAAAAATAAATGGATATAATGGAATGCATATTTAAAGCTTACTTCTTTAAGCATCAACATAATTAGAGTAATGGGATGTTGCTTCAGACACGTCGATTAAGTTTATTGAATTGATAGACATATGGACCGATCTCAGCAAGGTATGTGAGAGAAAAAAAACTATATATTATTTAACTAATAAGAAAATCAGTATATAATAGTCTTAGGGCCCAGTGTAATTTTTATTAAATTGACAGACATGTGGACTGTTTCTAGCTGGGTGTGTGAGAAGAAAAAAAATTATGTATTATTTAACTAATAAGAAAATCAATATATAATTGTCTACTTAACCCCTATATGATTCGGGTCGGGTCGGGTCGGGTCACCTTTAACCCTAACCCGACCCATAAAAATTCGAGTCAGGTCGGGTCAACCCAAAAATTGAATTCGAGTCAAATTTTCCAACCCTAAACTAGAAAAACCCAGGTCGGGTCGGGTCGGGTTAGCGGGTTGGGTCAAATTTTACCAAGTCTAATCCCTTCCCAAACTAAATTAGGACGTAGATTAGCTAGCTAGCCCTGATGCTAACCGGTTTCACTAAAAGCTCGAGCTGCTAGGGAACGGTGGAACAATGTATATCATGAGGTTTGCTGATGCCACCAACAAGCTCTAAGGGCCAGTAAAATTGACTTGGCCAACTCTAGGGCCCACTCTATGGGGTTACCATTATGGTCAAGACAAGCCTAACCCAAGCCCAAGAAGAGTCAACCTGATACTAACCTGAGCACAACCCAAAGTATTGAATGCTCAATCCTAACTCTCTAATCAAATTAGTTTGCGTAGGAGATTCTCAACCCATGCCCAACCTGACTGTAATACAACCCAATCTAAAGTTTGGGTTGGACCAGTCTAGTACCACTGGGTAAGTCCTAGTTGTAGGATCATTACGTGTTGCTCCTGTTTTTGAATCTTTGCTTCATACTATCATTCCCTCTTACTTAGGGGTGGTTAATGAACCAAACTATTCGTGAACGGTTTGAGTTTAGTTCAAGTAAAGATTGTTTGAGTTCATTTTATTAGTAAACAAATCAAACCCAAACCTTGTTTTTGAGTTCAATTAGTAATTAAACCGAACTCAAACAGGCATGAGTTCACTTCAGTTAGGCTTGATAGGGTTCATTTATAGTTAAAAAAGTATTGTTTCCTATGATATAGTCCACCTGAGATTTGGATTTGCTTCATTTTTTAGCTCCTGCCATGAAATTATTTGATGAAATGTATGAACAGAGTGGACATGGAATATATGCATCAAGGTGGGCCCCTAAGAACCTCACCGACTTGACTTTTTTTATATGGAATATATATATATATATATATATATATATATATATATATATATATATATATATATATATATATATATATATATATATATGTTGTTTCTTCTCATGTGCGCTACTTGAGTTTTGGATCCTCATCAATTTTGGTCAACTGTCTTAAAATGAGCTGACAAGGTGAATGGACGGGTGAATTTTTCATAAATATCAGTGGGCCCCACTTATAAAGCTAGCATAGGCAACTCATGTTCATTCCGAATTGGATTGTGTCCTGAGTTACCTAGTACGCTCTTATCATACTAAGTAAACTCAGTTAGGGCCAACATGAATGTATGTGGTTTATCCATGTTGTCCATTCGTTTTTACAGCTTATTTTATGGGTTGAGCTCAAAATTGAAGTACATCCAAAGCTCAAGTGGACTATACCACAGGAAACAATTGAAATAATGATTTCCACCATTGAAACCTTCATAGGGCTCACAATGATGTTTATTTGTCATCCAACCTGTTCATAAGTTGACACACACATGGATGAAGGGAAAAAATAAATATAAGCTTGATCCAAAACTTCTGTGATCCAAAAGAAATTTTCAACGGTAGATGTTCAATTCGCACTGTTTCCTATGGTGTGATCCAGTTGAGCTTTGGATATGCATTATTTTTTGGATCTAGTCGTAAAATTATCTAATAAAATGGATAGACAGAGTGGATAATATACATATATCATGGTGGGCCCCACAAAGTTTACTCAGTACGCAATCTGCTTTCGTCCATTCCATAGTAGCATTGCGCCGCACTCTCCCAGTTGGTTAAGAAAAGGGCTGTGATTCATAGGGGTAGTTAATGAACCAAACTATTTGTGAACAATTTAAGTTCGATTCGATTAAAACTCGTTTGAGTTTGTTTGGTTAGTAAACAAACCAAACCAAACTCAAACCAAACACTATGGTATTCGGCTCGGTTTGGCTCATTTACACCCCTACTCTTGCTTCCTCCTTATTTATTTATATTTGTTTACAATGCTAGGCAGATGAAGGGTAGCCCCGTAGGATTGATGGTTTATATGACCTCGAAACTTTTGTATGATGTACGTCCAAAGAGGTCTGATCACCTACTTGGTTCTACGATTAAAATGGTCTCATATTATCAATGACTGAAATCATATAATAAATGGGCCAGATGGACATAATTTATATATAGACAATCTCTCCATTTTCCTCCCTCCCTTTACGAAAAAAGGGTTGGAGGGTATGGATGAGGCTTAAAATTGTTAGATCTCATCTAAATCTCACAATATTCCAATCCGCGGTTCTAACTTATATATTTATACCCGTTTACAATGCCAAAATGATGCTTCCCATCCTACACTTGAATTTATTGTATGCTTCACATTTCGTGCAACTATAGGATGGTACCAAACCTTAATTTGTAGCCTGATCCTTTCGTTATATTCTCTATTGAAGACCAGCCAAAGCCACATGAACGGCTCTTGAACATCATGGGTCAGGTCGGTCTGAAATATGAGGCCTGAGTAGCAATCGAGTCTCCCAATTTTGCAGGTCTGATCGGGGCATTCTGAATCTCTGTGAAATTTCACATCGGGCCTAATAAAATTCTCACCTGATCAAGCTCGGGCTATAAGAATAGGTCCATTTCAACTTGGGCCTGGGTCTATTACAATCAGGTGGTCATTGGGGCACAAGTGTGTGAGATGATCAGACCAACCATATGCGTTCTACAACCCGTAAGGCAGGCCGAAATGGCTAAATTCTGCATAGAGTATTGACCTTTTGGCCACAGAGTCCCTATGTGACACCATAGTGCACCGGCCAACTTCATCATTCGTTGTAATTGTGTTTTGGTCGATCCCCAACTTCATCATTTGTTGTAATTGTGTTTTGGTCGATCCCCAACTTCAATTGTGAAGCCACTAGAATTGTTAATGGCTTTGCCGTGTAAGCTACTTAGAATCGTTAGGCATATTTTTTTGAACTACTCAGGACTTTTTAAATTTTTATTTCTTTTGAATATCAATGGTTAAAGAAATCTTCCATCTATAGTTGGAATTTCATTGTGATGTGGCATCATTTGAGTTGCTGGATTTAACATGATTAGATTAGTGAAAACGAAGTGAATTCAAAATCTTTGTGGGGGCCTATCAGTGGATGGCTCATAGTTGAAATTATACATTGACTGGAGGACCCTACGCATCTGAGCCATTGCCTTCAAAATAGATGGTATAATATGTATTAAATACCGGCCAAACATTCACTAGAGAAAATTGACGGCTAGGATCATCCAGTTGATTAGTTTTTTAGCTGTGGAGAATCCATGTATAGGATCCACCATACAAACGGTCGGGATCGACCACTTCACATGGGAGCCGTGCCCCTCCTCCTTCAACCATACGTGCCAATATGGCAACATGTGCAAGATCCCACTTTCTATCAGGTGGGCCACACTCAATAGATAAACGAGTCTATTCTGCTCGTCAGGCGTGCCACAGTATCCAAATCAAACAGATATCCAAAACATTTTCTAGCCATCCCTTTGATTTACACAACGTGGCCCACCTGAGGAATGAAACAGCCTCTGATATGTAGACCAGATCTAAACAGTTTGTCCCACCTGATGGAAAGATCAGATCTTACACGCATTCGTTGTAGCAGCATGCATGCTGGAGTGAAGATGGGCAGTGCTTACAGTCCACACGCGCGTAGCCAACTTTAATACAGGAAAAAGACAAGAAGAAGAGAGAATGATAAGAAAGCATGAGTGGTTATATATCCTCCAAATATGTGGGCCATGCAACAAAAAAACCTCGTCCACATGATGTTAGTCACCTGAGCACCATTCAATCTATGAATATCCATTGAGGATTTTCAAAAAAGAAATTAGAAAGAAGAACCAGAATGCAATGCTCTTCCTATCCTGATCCCACAAACAAAATCAAATAGAGAGAGAGAGAGAGAGAGAGAGAGAGAGAGAGAGAGAGAGAGAGAGAGAGAGAATGGCAGTTGAAATGAGTACCATTGCTACTAGTACTGCTAGAGCATGTATGCTTCATGCTCACATCCCCTTCTGCTCGAAGGAGAAGCTTCATTTGCCCACGTCTAATGGTTTTAAGATGGCCAAAACCTCTCTTTCATCATCAACACTATCTACCTCTTCTTTTATCGCCCCTTCAACTGTCCACCGCCGCCGGTGCAGGTCCGGCATCATCTGCAAAGCCGGTAGTGGAACCGATGTAGGTAAGCTGTTTATCCTATTAATGCGTGCGTTTGGATACACAAGTGAAGTGAATTGCGAACGTTCATGTTTTGAGTTGCAGTTACATTTACTTTTGGCCCATACCCAGTTGGGTTTGGGCCTGGATTTAGGCCCAAGAAAAGAAATCTTGGTCACTGAGCTTGAGTTCTCTCACGGCTCGACCGACCATTACCTCTTCATCTGGTTTTAATATATATAAACCCAATGTAGCCTGTGTATTAGGCATGGAGGCTTAGGCAATTAATATGTAGTGGGCCTCATTTCATGGGCCAGTCCCATATGATCGGCCCATTTTCTTCCCTAACACATATTTCATTTCCAATCCAAAACTTCAAAAAGATGGTGTATTTTTCACTTGGGTTTCATTAGAAATGTTGTTTTTCATACTCTTAAATTATGCTACATTTAGGTGTTATTGTGCTTGACAATCTGGCACTTCACCGCACGACGAGGCGTGACAATCCAGGCCCTATAAATTGTGGGCCCAATTTTGGATGGAGTACATTATAAAAACCATGCCAACCGCTTGTTCTTAATTATTGAAATATTCCTGTTAAATTTGGATCTTTGACTAATTTCTCTTTAACCATTCAAGTTTGAAGGCCACCAATCTGGTTGGCTAGGATCATTTGTTTGATCAATATGGGCCGGAGATTCGGAAGGCTGCACTGCACCTCTTTTTCTTTTTTCTCCATGTTTGGACTTGGCTAATGTTCCTCGAACCGCCCTGCGGCGTCATTTGGAAATTTGCAGCTCTAGTGGTGACTGATACAGACTGGAACAAGCTCGTTGTTGGTAGCAAAACACCCGTTCTAGTAGAATTTTGGGCCCCATGGTGTGGACCCTGCCAAATGATCACGCCAGTGATCGACGAACTGGCGAGAGAATACGCCGGGAAGATCACTTGCTACAAGCTCAACACCGACGATTGCCCGAGCATTGCCACGCAGTATGGTATTCGGAGCATCCCAACTGTGTTGTTCTTCAAGAATGGAGAGAAGAAAGAAAGTATCATTGGTGCAGTGCCCAAATCCACCTTGACTACTACAATAGAGAAATATTTGTAAGTGTAATGAATTTGCTTAAGACCATGGTTACCATATGGTGCATTTGGTTGCACCATAACAATTATCCGTACTTTCTGATAAATGTTTAAATGTGGGGCCCATGGCATTGTTCACAACTAAGGCCCAAGCTTTCAATTGTTTAGATACCCTTCCATTGAGAAATGATCATTTGTGTACAACATCCCTCCAGGCTGTGAAAAAGGTGGGCCACACCATGAATGTCATCCGGAGTGAAAATCAGGTTGGCCCAGTCGTTGATGGACAGCCAATGGTTGGCCCAACCCACCCAACAGAGTTGTATTTGGTGATGTAGTTGTTGAAATTAACTCATTAATTTCTTAGGATCTTAAGAAATTAATGCATTATAGTTGCATAGCTTAAGCTTATAATTATAATTAGTTATCAAATACCATCTTTAGGTATTAGTCATTACGTTATAATGCATTGTCACTTCTATAATGAGCTATCCAAATGGGGCCCACCTTAATGTATGTATTGTATATCTATGCCGTCCATTCGTTTTTCTAGATCATTTTGGGGCATGAGTGAGTGAGTGAGTGAGAGAGAGAGAGAGAGAGAGAGAGTTTTATTGGCTATATTAGTTTCTTAGGGATTTCTTACCACACTAAAAATAATTACCAAAATCCCCTCACTAATGGGTTAAAGGGGTTTCACAAGTGAAACAATGATCCAACTTGTTATCTTAACGAGTCTTGATGGGCCAAACCGTTAATGACTCGATATGATAAGGTCTAACCTGAACACTGATTTTTTCGTGCGGATTTCATGTTGGTTAGCGGGTTGTGTGGAATTTTGCCAGGCCTACTCATGCCCTAAAATGATATAGCAAAATGGGCGGACAGCATGGACGTACGATACATACAACAAGGTGGGCCCCACAGTAAGGACCGCACCGTCTTGGGTGAGGCCATGGCCGCACCTAATCTGCTCTCTTTATCAAGAGGGGTTTGCTACGTAATATAAAATAAACTTTAGGCTGACAATCAGGTTGGTCCATCCATCAGGTAGACCACAAGCGTGTGTGAAAAGTAACGACTAGAAATAAGAAAACGACCGATGGTCTATATGTCAACCCACACGAGTTGCTCATCTAAAATGATGGATGGTCTATATCAACCCACACGAATTGCTCATCTGATAAGGGGACATCCCAAAATTTGGTTGACCATGTTTGCAGTGGCCCCGACCTAGTGAGTGATCTGGGTCCCTCACAAGTGAAATACTGGCACAGACTAGAGGACTGCTTTGCATGATGAAAAAGAGTTGAGTAGAGCCACCATCAGAACTTTCCATGAGTTGGGAACTAATGTGTGCGGACCATGGGTTGAAAATTGTGCGGATCAAATATGGCAAACGGTTGGATTTAAATGGACTTTTGTTTTTCAATTTCGAATGGTTGCCACTTTTTTCTGGTTATATCTTGTAGGCCAATTAGGGCCGTTTGGATGGGAGTAAATGGAGGTAAATGGGGAGGAATTTGGAGTAAATGAAGGTAAGTTGGGGACTTGAGAGTAAATGGAGGGAAATGGGGGAATTGGGAGCAAATTGAGGTAAATGAGGGTAACTGTAGATAATGTGTATCATCTCACACATGAAACAATGTACACGTGTGAGAGATCAAAGACACTCGTTGGGAGATCACAACAATGTAGATTTCCATATTCAAGAATCCAAGCCTATATAATAATCAGATGATCCAATACCATACAAAACAAATGAACGGTTGACGGTAATTATCTATAATTCTGTGTATATGTGTGGTGCAGATGATGATAATGGTATCTTACTTTTATACATATAAATCTACATGGTGACGATCAACCGAAGAGCAAGCGCTATCTTACACACGTGTGAGGTGAATGCATTATCAAAGTGCACTGGAGCCAGTGGGAGTCAGGTCCACTAATGACCACCTAGACCCATCAGTGCGTCAGTGGTATTGGGAAGCAACCCCTCCATTACCCAAGTCGTGGGTGGAAAAGCTACGTGGGCCCCACTATGATGTACGTGTTTTATGGATCCGGATCCTCTATTCTAACGAAGCAGAGAAATCCCTACGGTTTCAGTCCAGCTCAGCCTGACAGCATCAAAGCTGCTGAGTTCTGATGCTGTCAGGGTGACTTGAACCAATTAAAGGCAGCAGCATAGGTTCTCTGCTCAAACAAGGCAGCAGCATAGGTTCTCTGCTCAGTTTGAGCAGAGGATCTGGACTCGTGTTTTATACCATGTGGTATATCCATTTTGCTGGCCCAAAACTGAAGCTGATCCAAAGTTCAATTAAGCCAGACTATGGGATATATACGGGATTGATGTTTTTCCTTTGCCCAAGTCTATGTGACTTTATGAAAAGGTTGGGTGGCAAATAAACATTGTAGTGGGCCCGAAAAGTTTTCAATGGCAGGCATTCAATTCCCACTTTTTTCAGTGGTATGGTTCACTTGAGCTTTGAAACTACCTCATTTTTTTGGCTTATATTGTAATATGAGCTGACAAAATGGATGAAGAGCTTACAATAAACTCATACATTTTGGTGGGGTCCAACTAGCTTTTCCACCACCAACTTGGATGGTGGAGGGATCCCTGCCCAATCCAAGTCCCAGTTGGACACAACCCAATTCTTGCAGGTGGGGTTAAATTTTCTAGAACCGTTTGGTACTAGGCTCAGTTTTGGGCTTATCATTGTCGACCCATTTTAAACTTGGTTATAATGGGATTCGGGTTAGGTTCATACCCAGACGAAATGGGTTGGAATCAAGACAATTTTTTGTACTTAAAAGTTACTTGATTACTTCAACTTAATAAGTAGAAACTAAGGGTCCGTTTAAATACCACCAAATAAGTTACCTTTAACTTATGTTAAGTAATTAAGTCACTTTTTTTTACTTAAGTTAGGTAAGCATCGTTATAAAAGTAAATTATGTTCTAAAAGTTAGTTATCTTATTAAATAAATTTTTTTCCACTTTTTAACTTACGACTTTTATACTTCTCTCTCACAGTCCATCTCGAAAGAGGCTTTCTCTCACGATTCATATCAAAGGAGGCCCCACATGGTGGACTGTCCACATTGAAGGTGGGGCTCACACAGTGGATGGTCCACATAAAAGGTGGGCCCCACATGATGGATGACCCCATATTAATGTGGGTATAGTCCCCATCAAAGGTTGGCCCATAATGATAAAAAGCCCACATCTAAAGCGGACTAGTATCATGGACGACCCACTTCAAAGGTGGAGCCTACATGATGGACGGTCCACATCAAAGCTGGGCTCCACATAATGGATAGTAGACATTGAAGGTGTGACCTACATGATAATGGCCCATATTGACGTGGCTCACGTGATGGACGCTCCATATCAAAGGTTACCCCTAATGATGAATGACCCACATCCAAAGTGAGCCCTGCATGATGAGCAACCAACATTGAAGGTGGGGCCCACATGATAGACAATCCACATCAAAGGTGGTCTCCACATGATGGGCAATTAATAATGGTGGGCCTCACATAATGGATGATCCACATCAAGGTAGGCCCCATATGATGGACAATCTACATCAAAGGTCGGCCCTAATGATGAGTCACCCATATCCAAGGCTGGCCTTGCATGATGGACAACCCACATCGAAGGTGGGACCCACATGATGGACGGTCCAAATCAATGGTGGGCTCCACATGAAGGGCGATGGATATTGAAGGTGGGCCCCACATGATGGACAATAACATTGATAGTGGACCTCACTTGAGGGATGACCAATGGTGCACATTAAAGGTCAAGCCATAACGATGAATGGTCCATAGCCAAGGTGGGCCCTACATGATAGACTGACATATCAAAGGTGGGGCCCACACAATGAATGGTCCATATCAAAGTTGGCCCCACATGATGGATGGTGGATGTGAGGGGGACTAAACAAACTTGACGGATAATTATTTATGTTGTTAGAAACCAAATATATATTTTTACTTTTTTTTGTTGATAAGTATGTTATTTACCAAACATACTTATCAGTTGAATAAGTAGAAACCAAGATAAGTTCCTTATGGCTTCTTATCTAAAGTAACTTACGATCTAAACACCTCTTAAGATAAGCTACTTGAGGCATCGTTAGCTTATCTTAAGTAACTTGCAATCCAAACGCCTCCTAATACACTGCATAATCATCGCATGTGCATATTAAAGGGTTCGAATCCCTCTCTCTCATTTTGCCCGTTGAATAGATTTGTTTATTTATTGGTTTTCCGTGACCCGATATCATAAAAGGAAATGGCCAGGCTAGAAAAATAAATAAATAAAATAGATATATAAATATAACTAAGTGGAAAAAGAAAAGAAAATGAATATTTTTTAAGTATGACATGTTTTGTTGTGAAAGGAATTTTTTTAGCATAGATATAATCCAGAATCAAGCCGCTTTCATGTCAATGCATGCAACCTTGTTGCATGTCATGGCCATCATTGTAGTAGATATCATAATATAAAAATAAAAAAATTATACTTAATCTTCATTGGATACAACTCATGTTTTGAAATCATTATAAATATAATGCATTATCTTTTAATATTTGTAAGTCAATAATTCATTCAATTTCAAACGCAATGTAAACTATTTGATTATCCTACTTATTATAATTCTAAGTAGTTTTATATTTTTTTTCTTATGTAGTTACTCATATTTTTGTAGGTATTATATTAAAATCGTAACGGCATATTGCTAAGTTCTTGCATGGGTCGTGTCTTTGATTACCTATCACTTCCGCCATTGTTTAGATGGTTAAATATCACCATATCAAAAAGTGATCTCTTGAGAAGGTAGAACATGCTGGACTATTTAGACTATTGCTTAGACATTTTCTAGTTAATTAATATGAAATATCTGTTAGAAATGTCTTTAATCTTGGACAGCAAGGGGGGTTGTCGGTCGCCCGATGGGGTCGGGTCAAGGTGCCTGAAACCACCCTAGATGAAGCTTTTGGAATCTGGACACTACTGGAGGGGTGTCGGTTACCCGTACGGATCGAGTCAGGTACCCGAAACTCATCGAATGAAACTATGAACTCTCTGGATAGATTTGGCAAGGTTCGATCGCCCGACAGCTGGCGCACTATATAGGTCAATTTGTGCGTGTTTTGCGTAGATTTATTTCTAATTCTGATTTTATACTATTTAAAGAGGTGTAATGTAGGGTTAGGATAACACAAAGAGTCCTAGATATGTTCAAAGGGATTAAGAGAGTTCTAGGGTGAGATAAAAAGCTTGGGAAGCTTGAGTTTCTCATGTGGGGCTTGGATTTGGGTAAGTTATTCTTCATCTCTTATAACTTCTTATTCATGATGGATTTGCTTTATACCGTAGTTTTTTCCTACAAGGGTTTTTTTGCGTAAAATCCGGATTGTCTTCTTGGGTGTGTTGAATTTGCTTGATTGTTGCCGTTGTGATTTGCCTCGTTTGATTCTCGCTTTCACGTGTTTTCCCAACAATGTCTACTTCTCATTTGATTGGATAGTATACTCATATTAAAACGACTTTTGAGAGGGATAGATAAACAAAGGTGGGCCTCACATGATGGACGATTTGGATAAAAAAATTAACTTTTTAGTATGATAAATACAGATCATTCAACTCTTGTTAATTGATTGGGTGGTTAGGATCATCACATCAGAACAGATGTTAAGAAGCATGGGCAATTAGAGGTGAGACATGTATGATGGATGTGATGTGTACCTTCTTTATTATAATTGATGTGGACTATCCTTTTCCTATTAAAATCTTATGAGAGATTGCCAATCAAAGATGAACTCCATCTGATAGGTAGTTTGGACTGTTTATTGAAACATTTTACTATAATAAATATGAATTATTTAAAAAAAAAATTGACCACATAGTATAATCATGTAATCAATGGAGAGAAAATGATAATCTATATTCATTATCCTAAAAGAGGTGTGTTTTTTGTCGGTAAAAAACATCATTGACACACGTGTTTATATACATAAATGAAGAGAGTAAAAAACATGTTTATACTTCAAAAGATGTTCGACAATAAATTCCCAATAGAATCCAAGTATGCTCAGCTAGACATTTCTCATTTCTTTTATATAGATAATTTCCCTACATTGCTTTTGCAATTTTGCTTCGTCATGTTGGTATATATCAATAATTTTTGCAACCTGTCTGCAAATGATCCAATGTTTGGAGAGATGTACTTCTTTCACATTGACTTTCTTCTACTCAAGACAATTCTAATGGAAGCAAATTGGCTGTTGAACCCTACAACAACGACCTTGCTGGTGTAGGTACGTAGCGGATGCAAGCAAGGGCATCAGTCCTCGACCACCGTGTACGTATGAACGTTCCAAAAAAATCAAGGTTTTGTGGGGCCCACAATGATGTATTTAATATATCCACACTGTCCATCCATTTGACGAGATCATTTTAGGGCATGATCCAAAAAATGAGTCATCCCAAAAGCTCAAGTGGACCAAACCACAATAGGCACTAGGGACAATGATTCTCACCATTAAAACATTCCTAGGGCCCACCATGATGTTTATTGTCCATCTAAACTCTTCATAAGGTCACATGAACCTGGTTAAAGTGTAAAAACAAATATCAGATTGATCCAAAACTTTTGTGACCTCCAAGAAGGTTTTAATGGTATACGTTCAATTTTCACTGCTTTCTGTAGTGTGGTCCACTTGAGCTTTGGATCGATCTCATTTTTGGTATAAAACCTTAAAATGATCTCACTTAAGCTTTGGATCGATCTCATTTTTTATATAAAGCCTTAAAATGTTCTTGCAAAATGAATAGACAGTTTATATATAACACATACCTATTTGTAGGCCCGACATAACTTGCTGATGTCAATACATCAACGACGTCCTTGGTGTAAGGTACACCATGCAATCCACT
This sequence comes from Liriodendron chinense, assembly GCA_003013855.2. Classification (NCBI taxonomy): domain Eukaryota; kingdom Viridiplantae; phylum Streptophyta; class Magnoliopsida; order Magnoliales; family Magnoliaceae; genus Liriodendron; species Liriodendron chinense. The sequence continues at coordinate 4,425,908 of ML058453.1, forward strand.
TCGATTCTAATTCCCTTTGCCATTCTCAATAGAATGAAACTATGTAAGTGCACAATAGAATTACTATTTTAACCTAGGTATTTTGTATGAATATGAATGTTCAACCTTCAACATAGAAATGCTACTTTAATACTCTAAAATGCATTCCACAACATTTCATAGTTAAAAATGACATTTGTTAAAAAGCTTTTTATTTTATAGAGTCATGCAATTTTCTATAAATTCTAACTGAGATACATTCTCGTTAGGTGCAATGAAATTTAGTGTATTTGTACTGGTATCGACAATATAATATTTACTTAAATTTTTGAAATAAAAGAAAAAGCTTAGAAAATTCAAAACATTGAATTCTTCAAGCACTCTAATAAAAACCTACCACTCAAATGATACAAAAAGAGATAAACTTTTACTATTTTATATCTAAAACACTTCTCTGTAGTCTAATATAATATCTTGAAATCTTAATATTTTTAGGTTTCAAAGGAAGTTCAATTCTCGAAATGGAAATAAAAGTTTAGAAAACTAAAAAAGATTGAATTTTTCATGCATCCTGATCTTGAAAACTCTGTATAAGTAATAGGAGGGATTTGATAAAAACTGTTTCACAAAATGATGCAAAAGGGAGTTTTGATATGCAGAAATTTGAAAATTCATAAAAAAAACAGAGAAATTAGATGATTCTATTTTGTGAAAATTTCCTTTTTATCGTACCAATTTAATGACTTATTTTTTCTTCTCCTTTTTTACACACTCACCCACCCACCCACACAACATGGGCACTTGATCCTTGGTCTCAGTGTTACAACAAGTCTGTTTATAAAGATTTAACCTCTTACTTTTCATCTCAATGTTTAAACAGAGTTTGTCCATGGAGACTTGACCTTTCACTTTTCATTTATTTTTCCTATCTAAGACGCATTTTATTTAAAATACGTAAATATGTTAAGAACTTATAATAATTCCTATAACATATGGTGCAACTATAGGGGGCCCACCTTAACAATTATCCTATACCATATTGGGCCCACCTTAATGTATGTATTGTATATCCACGCTGTCCATCCGTTTTTCTAGATTATTTTAGGGCATGAACCCAAAAATGAAGCAGATCCAAATCACGCGTTGACCATACTAGAAGGAACAGTGGTCTTTGAACGCTCCACCATTAAAAACCTTTTAGGGCCCATCATAATGTTTGTGTAATATTTTTTTGCTATCCAACCCCTTTATAAGGTCACACAAACCTTAATGAAGGGATAAAACAAATGACAGCTTGATCCAAAACTTTTGTGGCCCACAAGAAGGCTTTAATAGTCATTGTTTTCTACAATCCGCTCCACTTGACATTCAGATCTGCTTCATTTTTGGGCTCATGCCTTAAAATGATATGGCAAAATGGATGGGAAGCGTGGATATACAATATATACATCAAGGTGGGCCCCACATAAAGGGGGGCACTGTCTTGGGTGGGACCAGGCCGTGCCTAATTTGCTCACTTTATCAAGAGGGTCTGCTTTATAATACTGTTGGGGTCCCAAAAGTCAGTACCCTCTAAGACAAATCAGCTGGGCACGTACTTCGAGAAAATTTCACAAAATACTACCCGACGCACCCAAATACCCAGATTTGCAAAGGATCCAGTACTTAGCCATTTTCTCCGGTGGACCCCATGGATCACCGTGATCAAAACCGACCAGAATCAAGCAGAGGCATCTTTCATGAATTATGATAAGCAGTGCATGGCGATTCGCCGAGAAACGGGCCCCACAAGCCCTCCGTTTCGCAAAACCCAATTTTGCAAGACACGGGTACGTCAAGCGCACCCATTTATTCAGCCCAACGCACCCTTAAATTCATGAAAATTCAAGAAGTGTTTCAGGATGTTTTTTACCTCTGACGCATCCAAAAAATGTCTTGACGCACCCTAAAAATACCCTCGACGAGTCCATAAATTCAGAAAATACGGAACTCCAATTTCAGGGTGCATTGAACTGCAACGCACCCTAAAATAGCCCAACGCACCCATAAAATACCAAGAACCAGCATGGTATTTTTTGGATGCATTGGACTACCACGCACCCAAAAAATAGCTCAACGCACCCATAAAATCAGCACTTTTCAAAATATCATTTTTGGGTGCGTCGGAGCTCTCACGTGCCTATTTGGGGGTGCGTCAAAGACCTTATGGGATGCGTCATACGTGGCAGCTCCCCATTGGTCGCTATCCGGTATTCTCGGGTATAAATACCCCTCCTACTGTTCATTTAGACAGATTGGAACAGATTAAGAGAGAGAGAGAGCTATTATCCCCTGAGTATCTGGGATTTGTCGTCGGAAACCCTCGCCGGAATCCCTTTCCGACAGCCGGAAAACTTTCCCGGTGACCGGAATTCTTTTCCGATCGCCGGCATCTTCCACCGGAAGGTCACTCTGACCAACACCACCGCAGGTCCGGATTATAAAAAATCATAAGTGTGAGCACGCACCCGAAAATAGCTTGACGCACCCGAAAATTCAACATAATTCAGATATGTATTTTCAGGGTGCATTGGACCCCAACGCACCCGAAAATTACCCCACGCATCCGTAAAATCAACAAAAAGCGGATTTGTATTTTCAGGGTGCATTGGACCCCAACGCATCCGTAAAATCAACATAATTCAGACATGTATTTTCAAGGTGCGTTGGACTCCCACGCACCCATAAATTATGTCCCACGCACCCAAAAAATCAGCCAATTTCAGAACATGTTCATGGGTGCACCGGACTCAATTTTAAGTGTTTTCAAGTGCCACTTGAGCCTATTTTTGGTATTTCGAGTGTTCCGGATGCAATGGAATGGTCAAATGGACGTTTCAGAATCTCTAAATGAGCAGAATTGCGCATCTTCAAAGATCAATCTAATTCGACACGATGAACGAAACGACTTCTCGAAAGAGACGCCGCCAGCATCCAGAATTAAGCAAGCATGTCATCATTCATATTTTCTGTAAAGATGTGATCCGATTTGAGTCAAAAGCTAGACGAACGGGACTATGGTTATCACGATAAACCATACCAAAGAGTTTCAATTCACTACAAAACGATTGTTATGAACTGCCACAACACAACAGTCGATGTCCTACCCATTAAAAGCGGCATCCGTCGGTTGGGCTACGCAGGTATACACAACTACAGAGTGGACTTCCCGAGGTCACCTGTCCATACATTGAAAGGCGCAGGCCCAGAGTCGTCCTTCTCAGTCATAAACCCTGATAGTCTCAGCCCGGATCCCCGGCCAAAACATGGGACATAGACATCTGACTAATACAAAGATGGTTCGATCCATAACAAAACAAATACAGGTCTCTATGACCACAAACTCTCAGACCATAGTCCCTGCTGACTAGTCTTTTGCCTTTTAATCAAGGGTCATCGATCATTCGATGTAATTAAGGGCTCGTGCCAGATCACGGCCTGGAATGTACAAGATCTCAGGATCTCTGGAATAAAATTCGCTTTGCGATATCTCTCCTTGTGTACTTTTATGAATGTTTGTGATTGTCTATGAATGTTTCCATTATTCAGAACCCCAGAGCAACAAAACACCACACATTTTAAGAAAAATGTGTCCTTTTGGAGTTCATTTTTCTAGTTCTAACAAACTGGCGACTCTGCTGGGGATCGAACCCAGAATCTCTGGTTGTATCTGAATATGGAAACGCTCTAAAATCAATTACTCACAAACATGAATTTATATATAGAAAAGTTACCGCGAGGCATAATGTTTCGGCGCCCTCGGGCGCAAAACTGGCGACTCTCAACAGGAACGTTCTTCCCTTCATCTTTAAGGCAATAGACGGTAAATCAAGGGTTTTCAAAACCACAAACTTCCACAACTACACGTACTTATCCCCTTCTTGCTTAGTTTTGTCGGTTTATGCACTACGATCGATGGGCTCATACTCCCGACCGCACTTGTGAACTGTTCTAAAGATTTTTATGACACCGCAGAATTAGCAAGATAGTAATGCAGACAGAAGAGATGGCATGCTCGATGACAAGTTCGTGCACCTTCCTTGCCAATGGAGGTTTCAACTTCCCTCGTCTCACCGCAACCACAACTACTAGCCCAGGCTCAGAATGGCAGTTGGTTGAGACCCGGAGACAGAAGAAAGAACAGAAGAAAGTTGCCATCCTAGCTGCATATAGAAAGGCGAGCGTTGCGAACTCTCGCCTCGTGGTCAAGAAACAGTGGCAGCCGAAGCAGGGGCAGAAGATCCCTATCGATGGCCAGGTCATATTAACCAAACCCGCAGTACCTAAAATGACAGCCGAGCAGTTTTCCGCCGTTATCCGAGGTCGCCTGCACCTCTCGGAAACCCATCAGGTCCGCACACGAGAAGAAAGCCGAGCCCACGACGACCCTTGAATCGAAGCAGAGGTCACCTCAGGAAATCCCGTTAGCACAAGTGGTGATGGTCCAAGTGGCCGAAGGAGAAGAAGAAGGACCATATGAAGCAGAAGAATTGCCTCCACTCCAAGACTAGATCGATTGATTGGTAGAGGCTAACCGCGAGACAAATGATCGGATGAGAGCTATTCAGGAAACCTTGGCCACCCTAATAGCACAGAATGCCACCAGAAGTATCGCGCCGCCCACCCGTCAGTCAGCAGAGGAATCCCAAGGGGCAGCAGAAGGCCCAACTAAGCATGAACCGCCTGCCCAATGTCGGGTCACACTAATGGAGCGCGCACCACTTTCCACATCTCACGTATCGCGAGAAGAGTTATCCCAGACGATAGCCCATATGATGCAGCAAGAAAAAGAGAAAGAAAAGAGGGGCAGCTATAAATATCGGGTCCCATACCCACCAGAGGTGGAAGAGGTACCGTTCCCAGCCAATTTCAGATGCCCCGACTTCAGAAAATTTGACAGCAGAGGATCGCCAGAAGAGCACATCACCCACTTCTTGACTACGTTAGGAAATTGGTCCGCAGTCCCGCAGTATTGCATGCGGTTGTTTGGATCTACCCTGACAGGGAAGGCCTTTCAATGGTACATGTCGTTACCGGCCGGCTCTATAAGGACATGGGAGCAAATGCAGGACGCTTTCATCTCCAAATTCTTTGCAACCGAGAGGGAGATCTCATTGACGGACTTAGCATTGGTCAGGCAGAGGAATGGTGAACCAGTCGAGAAATTCATTGACCGATGGGGAACTACGGCAGCTCAATGTCGTGAACTACCCAGTGAAGGCGAGCAGATGAAGATGTGCCTGAGGGCTCTAGACCCCATGATCTCGTACGGACTGTCAGGTAACACCTTCAGCTCCTTTCGCGAACTAGCAACGAAAGCCCATCTGGTGGAAGAAGCAGCTTCCCAGGTAAACTTTAGACCCGAGAGACAGAAGAGAGAGGCAGGAAGAGTGGTAGAAACCCACCAGGTCGACAAGATCAAGGAACAAAAAGATCGAAAACGTCCCGCTGTCGATCATAAGACGAAAATGAAGACAGCAGTCACACAAGACAAGGGTAAAAGACCCTACATACCCAAACGCGTATCGATAGCCGAAAGAGAAAGGGCTAATGGCCCATATACATTCGATATGGCCGATCTAGTCCCGATCATGGAACAATTGGTCGAGGAAGGCTTAATGCGTTTACCGGAGCCCGTCCGTCCCCATGAAGTTGGACGGGTAAACGACCCCCAATATTGCAAATATCACCAATGTGTTAGCTACAAGACAGAAGATTGCTTCTCCTTGAAAGGAAGGATACAAGGGTTGATCAATCAAGGGGTTGTCAGCATGAAGGTACCCGAGACAGCAAGGGAGACGGCCGGGACAATTTCAGCAATTCCAATAGAAGAAGGTAGCAGTCACCTAACGACCTCATTCCCCGAGCCACAGGAGCCGTGGACTCTAGTCAGTAGCAAGAAAAGACTCGAGAACCGACGAAGGCTCCTTAACCAAAGAGGGAACAGGGGGAGAAGAAGGAGAGAAATACTACAAAAGCGACCCATGATGAGCATGGCATATTGCGAAATGGTGTCGTTCACCGAACAAGTACCGGCCGAAGAAACCTCACAAATAGTCGAGGGAGAAGTTAATGCGGTCATCTTACGATCAGGAAGGGAAATGCCTGACCGTACCCCTCCGAGACCAGATGACCCAATGCAAGAAGATGGTGTCCACGACAGGATGCAAGGGAGACCTCACGTGCAAAAGCTGAAAGAGAAAGTTGGTGAAGCCACGACTAGTCAGCCAAGCCCGAGACCAGTAGTATATGATGTTGTGGCGCACTTACGAAAGGTTCCCGCCCGGCTAAGTATATACGATGCTTTATGTCTCTCGAGAGTGTACAGAGAAATGTTAATTAATGCCCTACTTGACAGTGAAGTCATGGAAATCATGATGATAGAGATAGAAGAAGAAATGAATAATACAAACAAATTTTGGGAGGGGTATACGCCAGTATCACAAGTCATGCATGTCGATCATCCCTCAGCAATCACTTTTTCAGAAGAAGACCGCACGATCGAATTAATAGACCACAACCGTCCGTTGATGGTCACATGTACAATCAGGGACACCGAGATCAAGAGGTGCATGTTGGACGACGGGTCTGCCGTGAATATTATGTCATTGAAGACATTACAGAAGCTGGGTTATAGGCAATCGGCACTACGCCCGAGTCTCATGATGATTCAAGGGTTCAATCAAGACAGTCAACGCACATTGGGATCAATCACGGTGATGTTAGAGATCGAAGAATTGACGACGAAAGTAGCGTGTCAGGTGATCGACGCAGTGACAACATACAACCTCCTTTTAGGAAGGCCCTGGCTCCATCAGAATCGGATAATCCCTTCGACGTATCACCAGTGTTTCAAATATAACAGAGATGGTGTCCAATACAGGATAACAGCAGATCCGAAGCCCTACACGATAGCCGAGTCATTTTTGGCTGATGCGAAATATTATGACCCGTCCGAAAGCAATAAAACCAGCAAAAAATCCGGCATAAAGAAGAAAGGACAAGGGGCAGAACCTCGAGTTGAGAAGTGTGTACAGGAAGGTAAACCTCAGCTCATCACTCAGGGAAGATCCCAATGTCAGCAGAAAAACCAACCTCAGCCGATCACGAAGAAATTTTATGTGGTACCGCAGCATCTGCATCAGCCGGGGCAGTCCGTGTTAAAACTAATTTCAGATCAACACATGAGTGTACTCAAATCCAGCTTCAATATGCCTATACCCAAGATAGGAAGAACCAAGCCATTTCCAAAGGCTCCAAGCCAATTCATCGTGCCGTCAAGAAATGCCACCCAGAAAGATATCGAGTTCCATTCAGGGCCAAGCCAGCCAGTACCATCAGAAGGGAAAGAAGGAGGAAGAGGGTCTGCCTAATCTCGACCAATAGAAGAGAAGAGATATAGCAAAGCCAGCCGGAAGATTATGAGGAACATGGGATTCTCCAGTCAAGGCTCAGACACAAAGAAAAGACTGCTAGCTCCATTCGAAGAATATAAGCAAGTATACAAGAACGGAGAAGGTCTAGGAGCGAAGGCGAGCGTAAACATGGTAACCATTGTCCCGGTAGAAGGAATCCAGTTGCAAGATTCTATCGACATAATCCAGCCAAGTGTCGCACCCGTGCAACTAGAAGACGGTGGACAACCAACGATTGATGAACTCGAAGAGGTGAATTTGGGCACCCTTGAAGAACCCAGGAATACATATTTGAGCAAGAACGTCCCAGAAAATGAAAGAGAGAAATACATACAATTATTAAAGGAGAATAAAGACATCTTTGCCTAGACATACTCAGAAATGCCCGGGCTCAGTCCGGCAATCGCCATGCACAAGCTAAGAATCATGAAAGAAAAGAAGCCAGTGAAGCAGCCACAACGACGGTTCCATCCTGATGTTGTACCTAAGATTGAAGAAGAAATCAAAAAACTAATTCAGGCTGGATTTGTTCGAGAGGTGAAGTACCCCCGATGGATTTCAAACATTGTGCCAGTCAAGAAGAAGAGCGGATAGATCCGAGTTTGCGTTGACTTCCGGAATCTTAATGAAGCCTGCCCGAAAGATGATTTTCCTTTGCCAATTCCAGAATTGTTGATTGACAGCACAACGGGATATGCAGTAATGTCCTTCATGGACGGGTACTCGGGATACAATCAGATTCGCATGGCCCCGGAAGATGAAGAAGCTACGGCCTTCCGTACAACCCTCGGCATCTACTGTTATCGCGTAATGCCCTTCGGATTAAAGAACGCAAGGGCAACATACCAGCGCGCAATGCACGTTATATTTCAGGATATGATGCATAAACACGTCGAATGCTATGTAGATGATCTAGTCGTAAGGTCGGCCGATCACGGGCAGCACAGAGAGCACCTAAGGCAAGTGTTCCAACGGTTGCGCAAGAAAAGTCTCCGTATGAATCCACTAAAATGCGCGTTCGGAGTCGCGTCTGGCAAATTTCTAGGCTTCGTGGTCAGACATAGGGGCATAGAAATCGATCCCGCAAAGATCAAAGCCATCATAGAAATGCCGCCTTCGAGGAACCTGAAGCAATTGAAGAGTTTTCAAGGCCGCGTAGCATATTTGAGGAGATTCATCTCGAACTTGGCTGGTCGTTGTCAACTGTTCTCTCGCCTCAACAAGAAAGATGTTAAGTTTGAATGGGACGACGCTTGTCAGAAGGCCTTCGACTCTCTAAAAGAGATGCTTGGGAATTCGCCAGTCCTTGCTGCCCCAATCAAAGGAAAGCCATTGATTCTGTACATCGCAGTAGGTGATAACTCACTGGGGGCACTCCTGGCACAGAAGAACGAAGAAGAGAAGGAGAATGCACTATATTACCTAAGCCGCACGCTGGTAGGGGCTGAATTCAACTATTCAGCAATTGAAAAGACATGCCTTGCTCTCATTTTTGCTGTAAAGAAACTGAGGCATTACTGCCTCTCGCACCAAATAACGTTGATATCCAAGGCGGATCCGATCAAGTTCCTTATGAACCGGCCTATGCTGTCTGGGCGTTTAGCTAAATGGGCCCTTCTCCTCTCCGAATTCGACATCACATACATCCCAGCCCGGGCTATTAAAGGACAAGCGATCGCGGATTTTCTCGCTGCGCATCCAGTCCCGAGCAGCGAAGAAATAGAATGTGACCTCCCGGATGATCAGGTTATGATGATCGAAAGACCACGGTTATGGCAGATGTACTTTGACGGAGCCTCTAGGTCGACAGGGGCAGGAGCGGGGGTTATATTTATCAGCCCACAGGGAGATTTGTTACCCTACTCGTTTACAATCGTGCCAGCCTGCACTAACAACGAAGCCGAGTATCAAGCCCTCATCATTGGGCTACAGCTCGCATTAGAAATGCGAATCAAGGCAATACAGATCTATGGCGACTCCAGACTAGTCATCGGACAGTTGACGACAGAATATGAGGTCCGCAAACCTGAGTTGTCGCCTTTCTGCCGCCAAGCGCGATCACTATTCGACCAATTTCGTGACAGCAGCATTTCACATATACCAAGACAGGAAAATGTACAGGCCGATGCATTGGCTAGTCTAGCCGCTGCTCTGGCTAACCCCGGAGGTAGCCCACTTCAGGTAACGATCGAAGAAAGGAGGATCCTACCGACGGCCGTACTGCGTGGTGACAAAGCAAGCGTAAACCCCATCTGTTGCTTCGAGATCACAGAAGATAATGACTGGAAAAGACCATTTATCGATTACTTGAAGTATGGGTTCCTACCGGAAGAGCTTAAGATACGCACACAGGTTAGGAGACGTGCTGGGTCATTTATACTACAGAATGACGTCCTTTACAAGCGCTCGTACGAGGGAATGTTGCTACGCTGCTTGGACCAGAAGGAAGTATACGCCACATTGAAGGAAGCCCACGGAGGAGAATGCGGTGCTCACCAAGGAGGCAGGAACCTACATCACCGTGTCCGACACATGGGATATTATTGGCCCACAATGGCGAGAGATGCAATAGAATTTGTCAAGAAATGTCATCAGTGCCAAATCCATGCAGATATCATACACTCGCCACCAGGGGAATTACATCAGTCAGTGATGTCCTAGCCTTTCGCGGCCTGGGGCATGGACGTGATCGGGCCGATCAGCCCGCCCTCTTCCCAGGGGCACCAATACATCTTAGCCGCGACAGATTACTTTTCCAAGTGGGCCGAGGCAGTCGCGCTTAGGAGCGTGAAGGCAAAACATGTTGAAAGTTTCATCCGCCACGCCATATTATACCGACATGGTATTCCCGAGAAAATCACCATGGACAACGGAACACCCTTCAAGAATGCTACTATTGATAAGCTATGCGCAAAGTTCAAGATCAAGCATTGTTATTCATCACCTTATTACCCCCCTGCGAATGGGTTGGCTGAGGCATTCAATAAGACTATTGTGAAGATTCTAAAAAGGACAGTGACAGAAAATAAGAAAGACTGGGACAGACGACTGCCCGAAGCATTGTGGGCATATCGAACCACACACCGCACAGCTACGTGAGCTACACCCTACTCGTTGGTATACGGTACGGAGGCGGTGGTCCCGATGGAGATACAGGTTGAGTCGTTACGGGTTGCGCTTCGTTATTCTCTGACAACAGAACGCAATGCTGAGATCAGAATGACCGAGCTAGATGATCTGGATGAAAAGAGACTGGTCACCCAACAAAGGCTCAAAATGTATCAGAAACAGATCTCAGCCTCATATGACAAACAAGTCCGCGGCAGGTCATTCAAAAGAGGCGATCTGGTATTAATGATGAAACGCCCGGCGCTGGCTCAAGGCCCGAAAAGCAAATTCGACCCGAAGTGGGACCCAGTGTGCACCGTCGATGAAGTATACTCCAATGGAGCATATCGAGTGATCGATTGCAAGGGGCAAGGCATCAGCTCGTTGGTGAATGGACGATTCTTGAAAAGATATTATACTTGACATAGAATACTGCTGTGATTTGTAAACACCCCGTTAGAGGGAAAATGTAACAGACAAATATCAAGAGAAATGACACCATACGATGATCAATGCTTACAATTACAGATACTAATCTTTTCTTCCGTGTGTTTACACAGGCATCAGGAAAGTTATTGAAACCTGAGACGTATCAGGCGTCGTTACCTCGCCTTATCCAAAGTTGTCGAGAATCGGAATGAAAAGATGGACCTTAAAGTCAAGGCTCGGGCACACCCATCCCGCATCAATAAAGGTTTGAGTCCTGACAGGGGGACATTCCTTCCAAAATAACCTACGTTATATTCGAATCTGAACGCAAATGAAAGAAATATCAAGTGAATAAAACATATAAGCACGATCATGTGAATAGTATACATATCATTACAACATTACTGTCACAACATATCTCCGCAAATTACAGAATAAAACAATTATAGAACCTAACTGTTCAGATTTCTTAAACATTGTTCTAGCAAATGAATTGCAGACTCCTGGGTCGCCCTCTGTGTTGCCTCCGCCGCGGCTAAGACCTTTGCAGGATCAGGGACGCTTTGAAGGGATTCTCTCAGTTCTTCAACCTAATTTCGTATAGCGTTACGTTCAGCCTCGCGCTTTTCGATGGATAATTGCAGACGAGCCTTTTGATTGCCAAATTTTGAGAGATTAAGATGAACAACGGAGCGTTCAGCTTGCAACCGTGCTATCTCATCATCTATCTCCGCCAGCCGATCTGTGGCTCCCTGATGCCCAACGGCGGCATCTTGCCAATCGCGCCTCATCGCGGTTACATCTGCCTCGCACAGCTCAAGCTTTGGCAGGAGGGACTGCAAATGACCGTGCCTCTCTTCAATAGAAGGATCGACTCTGAAATGTCTCGCCTCGTTGAGTTGTGCCATGCCTTCCCTGAACAGGACTATATGGTTTATCATTAAAGAGACGTCAATCCCGAGCCACGCAGCATTACATTCAAGCGCCTGCAGCCCCTCATCCAAGATGGACCATTCATCCATATTCTTCAGAGAGGCGGTGATGTTCATTAGAAGACTCTTCAAAAGGTCCACCTTCACCTTTGACAGCCCTCAGAGAGAAGAAATGAATGCCTCGGGCAAGGCAATAGGGGCCAAAGCATGAACGGGAGTGGTCACTGATAAAAGAAATGGTAAAGTTAGTAAAAAGAGGCCTCAGTAAGAAAAAAAGATAGTCGAAATGGTGAAAACAAATAATATACCAGTGGCTTCAAGAACGTCAATGGCAGGCGCGTCAGCCGAGGCAGTGTGCGTAGGCAATGCTGGGGCAGGTTCAGCGATCCCCTCGGTCGACGGCTCAGGTAGCTCCGGAGAGGATAGCACTACGACCTCAGGAACGCTGGTGTCAGATGCTGGCATGGTAACAAGAAGGGGTTCCACAGCGGGTTCAACTGACAACGGTACAACAATAGGAGGGGTTTGCACAGCACATTCCGATACACTTGTTCCTATACTAGAAACCTCAAAGCTATGGGAAGCCTCCCTGATAGGTTCAACTGATGACGGTCCAACAAGGGGAACAGCTTCCACAATAGGCTCAGCGGATGGAGGTTCAACAGTCGGAGATGCTTCCAAGGTAGGTTCAAGTACACTCGACCCAGCGACAGAAATCGGAGCGCCTCGAGAAGCTAAATCAACATCCCCGACCTCAATATCTTCAACACGGGAAAGGGTCAGGGGAGGTGTAACCTCCGTAACGGCAGCGGTCGTCATTTCATGAGCGAGGCCCTGGTCCTCTGCAGGTTCAGCTATGGGGATATCAGAGATGAGAATAGTGTCATCGGGTGCCTCGTCATCCAATTCCATGAAAATCGCTCCAACATCCGCCTCAGGGACAGGCTGATCATACATCGGTTCATCGTCATCGCCTCCTCCAGTATGACGATCGCCGCTCAAATTCTCCTGAAGACTCAGCTCACCCTCTTCCCTGGCTACACCCACGTCACCGGGCGGAGTGCCACCGGCGGCCTCAAAAAGTTGTTTCTGTAACCTCTCTTCATCGTACTGCTTACGCATCTTGGCAATATTCTTCCCTCCGTCGACCACCGAAATACGATGAGCAGTCTTCACCCGAGGACCAGTCCGCTCAAGTGGCGTCTCATCATCGCCACCATCATCGCCGTCGTCATCACCACCACCAGCACCGCCATCATCACCTCCCCCACTGCCATTATCATCATCATCGTCCCCATCATTTTGGTCATCATTGTCCCTGGGAATACCATCTCCTTGATGCACCTCATCGATGGGCCCGAGAGACGGGAACTCAGGGCCCGCCTGCACGATGTTTCTTTCCCCATAAGCAACCCAACCTTCCAGGGTGTGCTCGGGCTTCTCGTGATCAATTACCACATTCATCGAAGTCATTAGTCTCAGAGTACCCGGTACAGCAGGCTGGTGAAGATGCTCCGCCACGTATCCCAATCCGTCGCCAGGAGCTGGGCTAACAATCGGAGGCGTAACAAAGACGGGATCAGTAACATGATGACCATTCCGAATCAACGTATACTGATGAACCCACCATCTCATCCACCCGAAAGATGCGCCAGTGACACTTCCCGTCCCAGGGATAGCAAAAGAGCAACCAGTCCCAGTCAACAGAAGCTGCCGCCACATCCATTTCCAATGGATATGCCCGATGCCATATGCTCGCTGCTCACGAGTCACCAGCTCCAATGTGGCAGGTACTCCTTGATCATATCCAAATTGACGAGCAAAGCGGTTGGGGTAGTACGGCTCTCTCTAGAACTCTAGTCCCTCACGAAGAGGAAGTGAGGACGGGCGGATGGCTATCAGGAACGAGCGTTCGTTATGGTCAATGCTCTCATCATCCGTGCACAATATAGAATCTTTGCTCCGGGTGCCCGAGAAGTGGAAAAAGTGGATATCATCGTATTTAGCAATCCTCTCCCTGACCGTGTTCAAATTTTGCCCTACCATCTTCCGTTTTTGAAAAAAGTACAACGGGACCACCCCTCGCTGAATATAATCTCCAGACTCGATACCATACACCCAAGGGAAATACACTCCGAGCCATCCGGATAAGAAATGCCATCCGCAGTAAGCCGAGTTCATGCCGAAGGCAGCCCGGTCTTTATTGCTGATAACATAACCGAAAGCCCGATAAAGAGAGCATAGTACGGCAGGAGCTATTGCATAACGGTGGCCATTCGCCAAGGCCCCTGCGACAGCAAAACAGGACACCCTCACACTGTCGGCCTGCTTCGAGCTCGGTAAGACCACGCAGCTCAACCAGTAAGCTAGGAAGCCGGCGAGCTCACAGGTCGGAGATAATTTGTTTGGACGGGGGAAATTTTCCTTCATTCGATCCTCCAAAAAGGCCTTGTCGTCGCGGTCTTCGTTATAAGCCGCATAATCCAGACTGAAATGAAGAAGATAAAGTATTAATGGTAGAGAAAAAGACGAAACAATGACATACGACTCACAATTAAATGCTTACTCTAAGCCATGGCTGAAATAGACCAGCCAGTCTTCGAAGGGAAGTTTATCCTTGAAAGCCCAGAATTGCGGAAGCTCCGCAAATAACTCATAACAAGCCGGGGAGAAGAAGCCTTCGCTCACCCCCTTTTTCTTCCGAGACAGCTCCTCATCACTAGGAACCCACTCATCATATATCCTCCCGCGGATCGGGAGACCAGCGATGCGGTTCAGGTCCCATAGCGAGATGCTCATTTCTCCATATGGCAAATGAAATGTGTTGGTAATAGAGCACCAATGGTTCAAGAACCCCTTGTAAACCCACGGTTCGCGGCAGAAGTAACTCGAGGTGGCTGCAATAGCCTTAAAGAGGCCCACCGCCTTCAAGGTCTCCTTATGGCATTCCAATATCCGATTCGCCCATGCCTCATACCCGGGATGAGCAATCAAATGACCGACAACCAGATCTCTGTATCGCCCAGGTGATGAAATCTTTGCCGGAGAGTTTCAAAGTAATGTGTTGGGAAAGGCCGATGGGTGTTTTGATTTGGCTTTAAAAATATCATAAGCTTTGGGTCCAGGACAGCTTGACGCCTGCCATTCTCAGACAGGGAACAGTTGAGAAAAGGCCCGGGAATAGATGTCCACGTCTCCACACTAAAAAACGAGTTTGCGCGGCACACATCTGCGGGCTCGATACTGGGGAGAGAGCGATGTCGTTGGAAGCTTCTAGTGGATCTAATATACCCTCGTGTATAAGGGTTCCGGATGGCGAGAGGAGAAGTGACTAACTTTACGGTTGACCAAATGATCTTCATTTTGTCAGATTTGGACCTGGCCTGTTTCTCCAGGTATACTCGTTTCGCGCCCTTGCCAGCCCTCTTTGGGCGACCGCGTCTGGCAGATTGGGCGGGAGCCAATGGGCTCGCCTCCCCTTCTTTGAAACCTGTCGTCCCGTCACTTCGGAAGCCCTGCAAAGGAGCAAACCAGGAGTCCCATTGTTCATGTGTACCCCTGTCTGGGGGAGGTGGTACAATCCGGTCACACAGAATTTTCTTTTGCATGTCTTTGGGTAACGTCAATATACGTTCGTAGAAATTAAAAGTCTCCGGGGGGAGAAACCATTGGGGATTCTGATCGGATGGGCGAACGACGTCCCTCAAAACCGCCCGCTTGCGCTTTGAAGAAGTCAATGGAGGACCTGAAGGACCAGCCTCAGAAGGGTCGCTAGCCATCACAATCTACAAACGGCATACGGAAAGCTTAGATATAGCTCAAAGCAAATGCACAAAAGAAATCAACGCTCTCAGAGTTCAAGAGGATGCAAAGTAGTATGCAAAGACGACATGAGCACCGATAAGCGAATCAAGGTCATAGAAAAATGTATTTGAACTAGCAAAGAAGGAAATAGCACGACAGCATTCACAACCACGACATCATCATCACATACAAACAAGGACGGATAAGAAAAAAAAAACATAATCATCATCCATTGACTGAAATAGGCCAAAATGTTCAGACTATCATGTCAATTGTTCAAATGTTAAAGTTAGAATTTGTCATAAGACAACACAAAATTGCGAGATCCCCTTCTCGCGGATAGAAAATGATCTCAATCTTGCAGCAGAGGAAGAAGCCGAGCCTTCAATTCGTCCACCTTCGTTTGGACCCGCACTTCCTTAGAAGTCAGGTCCATTAGGTGGGAGGTGGGAGATGCACTGCTGCACGAGGTCGAAGTGCACGTATTCAGCATTGGCCCAGTTCCTCATTATGGAGACATCGATCGCCAGATCGTCATATTCATTCAAGATCTCTCTGATTCTTCTCCAGATGCTGGCGCGACGATCAGGGAACTCGGCCTCCGCCAGTGGGACAGCCCAAGCCAGGTATCGCTTTTTTGCCCTTCTCTCCCTCTTTAGAGAGTTAAGCTGGCTCCATAAGGCCAAGAAAGAATCAACCAAGGGAGGCTCCGCCGCCTCAAGAAGTGCCAGCTCTTCTGGGAACGAGGAGTTGCCAATGAAACCAAGGATGGCTTCCCTATGCTCATCAAGAGTGGAGGCCATAAGCGAAATATTCCGGATAGCCTGTAATATGGGACGAGAATCTGCACCAAGCCTGGATAAAGCCTCAAACACCTCATCATATTGAGAATGGAGGGATGATCAAGCTTCCAGACGACCAAGGGAGTCAAAGAGCCGTCGCAAGCAATCACGAGCTGCGTGTAAGGAAGCACGAGTCGCAACCATTGTCTGCTAAAAAAAAAAACAAGACTAACAACCCGATTTGAGAACCGCGGCAATTCGACAAAAGGAGTAAAGAGAGGAAGCATATGAAGATTATTTACATCAGATCCAAAGTCAATGGAGGCATGCGCAGGTACATCTAAACCCTATCTAAATTAATCATGATAATTCCCAGAAAATGTCATTATTGGTCAGGCATAGCCCAAGACTTAAAGTATATGAGACCCGACGCAGCTTCCGGATAATAATGAATGCACATGAAAATTTATGACGGAAGTGCAGGGCCCCATATCCTTTAAAGTAATGATCCCTGTCACCACGGGAATAGCCGTGTCCACCCAAATGTGGATATGGTAAGCAGTGTTGGGATAGATCTACACATGAAAGAGCCCCAGAAACGAGAAAATTCTAAGTCTTGAAAACTGGGTGCGCCAAGCCAAACGCACCCTTAAAATAATCCAAATTTTGCAAAAAATTCCAAGTCTTGAAAACTGGGTGCGTCAGGCCGAACGCACCCCGAAATGCCCAAAATGTCTTGACTGAATATCTGAGTGCGTCAGACCCAACGCACCCTAAGAACGTCATGATCAGCCTAAGTTCAAAATGTAGGTGCGTCACGCACAACACACCGCGAAACTCAGCCATTTTTACCAATAAAAAATATTTAGGTGCGTTAAGCGTGACGCACCCTTAAAAATTTAAGGGTTTTACCTTGTGACGAGGGGTGCGTTGACCGCAACGCACCTTAAAAAATTCTTGAAATTTTACCAAGTTCGAATACTTGGGTGCGTTGAGAGCAACGCACCCTTAAAAAATCTCTCAATTCGGCCAAGTCCGAATACTTGGGTGCGTTGAGCGCAACACACCCTTAAACATAAGAATTCCACCAAGTCATCAGCTGGGTGCGTCACGCTTGACGCACCCCAAAAATCCAAATATTCGAAATTTAAGGATGCGCTAGACCTTTTTTGGGTGCGCTGGCGATATTAAATGGGTGCGTTGGCGAATATTTGGGTGCGTCGACAGCAGAGCAAATGAACAGTGAAAGACGTAGAATGAAGTGAAATCAAGCTATCTTACCTATTTATAGTGTGGACCCGGGAATCCGATGCGTCGCGATGAATGGTTGTAAGTCCATCGCAACGCACCGGAGGGGCATCTGTTGGGGTCCCAAAAGTCAGTACCCTCTAAGACAAATCAGTTGGGCACGTGCTTCGAGAAAATTCCACAAAATACTACCCGACGCACCCAAATACCCAGATTTGCAAAGGATCCAATACTTAGCCATTTTCTCTGGTGGACCCCACGGATCACCGTGATCAAAACCGACCAGAATCAAGCAGAGGCATCTTTCATGAATTATGATAAGCAGTGCATGGCGATTCGCCGAGAAACGGGCCCCACAAGCCCTTCGTTTCGCAAAACCCAATTTTGCAAGACATGGGTACGTCAAGCGCACCCATTTATTCAGCCCAACGCACCCTTAAATTCATGAAAATTCAAGAAGTGTTTCAGGATGTTTTTTACCTCTGACGCATTCAAAAAATGTCTTGACGCACCCTAAAAATACCCTCGACGCGTCCATAAATTCAGAAAATACAGAACTGCAATTTCAGGGTGCATTGAACTGCAACGCACCCTAAAATAGCCCAACGCACCCTAAAATAGCCCAACGCACCCATAAAATCACCAAGAACCAGCATGGTATTTTTTGGATGCATTGGACTACCACGCACCCAAAAAATAGCTCGACGCACCCATAAAATCAGCACTTTTCAAAATATCATTTTTGGGTGCGTCGGAGCTCCCACGTGCCTATTTGGGGGTGCATCAAAGACTTTATGAGATGCGTCATACGTGGCTGCTCCCCATTGGTCACTGTCCGGTATTCTCGGGTATAAATACCCCTCCTACTGTTCATTTAGACAGATTGGAACAGATTAAGAGAGAGAGAGAGCTATTATCCCCTGAGTATCTGGGATTTGTCGTCGGAAACCCTCGCCGGAATCCCTTTCCGACAGCCGAAAAACTTTTCCGGTGACTGAAATTCTTTTCCGATCGCCGGCATCTTCCACCGGAAGGTCACTCTGACCAACACCACCGCAGGTCCGGATTATAAAAAATTATAAGTGTGAGCACGCACCCGAAAATAGCTTGACGCACCCGAAAATTCAACATAATTCAGATATGTATTTTCAGGGTGCATTGGACCCCAACGCACCCGAAAATTACCCCACGCATCCGTAAAATCAACATAATTCAGACATGTATTTTCAAGGTGCGTTGGACTCCCACGCACCCATAAATTATGTCCCACGCACCCAAAAAATCAGCCAATTTCAGAACATGTTCATGGGTGCACCGGACTCAATTTTAAGTGTTTTCAAGTGCCACTTGAGCCTATTTTTGGTATTTCGAGTGTTCCGGATGCAATGGAATGGTCAAATGGACGTTTCAGGATCTCTAAATGAGCAGAATTGCGCATCTTCAAAGATCAATCTAATTCGACACGATGAACGAAACGACTTCTCGAAAGAGACGCCGCCAGCATCCAGAATTAAGCAAGCATGTCATCATTCATATTTTCTGTAAAGATGTGATCCGATTTGAGTCAAAAGCTAGACGAACGGGACTATGGTTATCACGATAAACCATACCAAAGAGTTTCAATTCACTACAAAACGATTGTTATGAACTGCCACAACACAACAGTCGATGTCCTACCCATTAAAAGCGGCATCCGTCGGTTGGGCTACGCAGGTATACACAACCGCAGAGTGGACTTCCCGAGGTCACCTGTCCATACATTGATAGGCGCAGGCCCAGAGTCGTCCTTCTCAGTCATAAACCCTGATAGTCTCAGCCCGGATCCCCGGCCAAAACATGGGACATAGACATCTGACTAATACAAAGATGGTTCGGTCCATAACAGAACAAATACAGGTCTCTATGACCACAAACTCTCAGACCATAGTCCCTGCTGACTAGTCTTTTGCCTTTTAATCAAGGGTCATCGATCATTCGATGTAATTAAGGGCTCGTGCCAGATCACGGCCTGGAATGTACAAGATCTCAGGATCTCTGGAATAAAATTCGCTTTGCGATATCTCTCCTTGTGTACTTTTATGAATGTTTGTAATTGTCTATGAATGTTTCCATTATTCAGAACCCCAGAGCAACAAAACACCACACATTTTAAGAAAAATGTGTCCTTTTGGAGTTCATTTTTCTAGTTCTAACAAATACAAATAAACTTTGGACCAACAATCAGGTTGGTCCATCCATCAGTCAGACCACAAGAAGTGTGAACAATAACGGCTCAAAAAAAAAAAAAACAACCAATGGTCTATATCAACCCACATGAGTTGCTCATATTATGAGAGGACATCCTTAAATTTAGTAGGCCATGTTGGCAGTGGCCCCCACCTAATGAGTGATCTGGGTCGACCCTCACACGTGAAGTACTGACACGGTCTAAAAATCACCCCACATCCAGGCAGCTGTCTGGCGATTTGTGCTGAACCTAAAATTCCCAGGCTAAAGGACAGCTTTACATAACGAAAAGGAGTAAGTGGAACCACCATCAGAGCTTTCCATTAGTAGGGAGCTGATGTATATGAACCATGGGTTGAAAATTGTGCAGATCAAATATGGCAAACGGTTGGATTTAGATGAACGAACGGTTGGCCACTTTTTTCTGGTTATATCTTCGTAGGCTACTAAGTGAATGGCTGGGATCATCTGATTAACATAAATTCTTTCTCTATTATTTACTCGGCCTATGCCAATGTACTAAAGCCCAAAGTACACTTCAATAGAATAAATCTATCCTTAATGGCCCAACCATTTGATTGGTGGGCTCGGGCCTTGGAATCTTGTGGTGTTGAGTTCAGCAGAACCTAGCCAGGCACCCAAACCGAGTCCGGTGCCACCCCTAGCTAACCGTGGCATGAGTGTGGTCTTTAATAAGGGATATCCCAACGTGGGATCTGGTCATTAAGGAGTCACATCCTACAGTGCATGTGCCTTGTCTCGAAAGTTAGGCGAGTCCACTCATCAGGTGGGCCATAGGGGTGACATTGGATCAGGCTAGGGTCGGCGCCTACGGTTGACCCTAGTCCCCTAAGCCATGCCTTAACCATACTCTAGCTAAAAAGGCATCAACCCTAGCTATATTCGGGCTAAAAAGGCATTGGCTATTCATAAGAAGCCCTCTAATTAAGAAGAGTGACATGATCAAAGGTATGAAAGACTCCATTGTAAAAAAATTTAGAGCATTTCTTCCATCCATAACGAATCTCATCATATTTTAGTCATTGAAACATGACCATGTAACCTTAGATCTAAGTGTTTTAGATTACACACATTTTGTAAGAGAACCTCTCACAAGTATCTTTAAACTGTCCATTTTTTTTTTTTATAACATTAGCATACAATTGATGATTGAATTGAGTCAATGAGCCAAGCTTAATTGTGCATAGGGCCTAGATTTCATACCCAGCATGCCCTGTTGTCACCTGTAGGAGGCCATATGTGAATTTGAACCAGTTAGTCCAACCTCTACAGTGTTTCTCATCCTAATATCACAACCACCTTTTATTTTGTCCAGTGTACATACACCATAGAACTTCATGAATGGTGCCAATCTTCCGCGTCTCGTGTTGGGTCTGAATCTATATGCACGAGTGTTGTCAGCAAATTTGAGCAGTTATTAGATTTAGGCCCGGTCTTACAATACCCATGCTTCGTCTGCTCAGGTTAGGTCTTGCTGGTCCAAGGCCGGATATTTTGGGGCCCTAATCTCATTCTCTAGGAGTTAAACTAGGATTCGATCAATTTCGGGCACTAATGGGTACCCATAAGACACCTGAGATCTCGAGTTATTGTGTGCCCATACCTTCTATGTATTTTTTCGAATGATTTGTTGTATCTACTTGTGTTTTCAAACCATTGTGTGGCTGTTTATTTTGTGGGATTTATCGGATGTTTAGTCATTATGCAGTCGTACCTTTGTGTATTTTACCGGATGACTAGTTATTGTGCAACCGTCACTTTTGCATCGCGGGTTCTACTCACAATTGTCAGCTAGATGTGTATCTCAGGGCTGAGTGCATTCATGCATCCATGAATTTGAGTAAGAATTGCATTTATGAAATGTATGTTGTAATTGTATGTTTTCCATTTATAAACTATACTTTTATAACAAATGTGTAATCTTGGGAAGTATTTCTCACTACATGGTCACTCATCCTTTAGTGTTTAAACACACAAATAAGTGTTGCAGAAACTAGAAGGATGCTTTGATGTGACGGAACCCTTGGACCTTAACCTACTAATAGTCTTTTGTTTATGCTTTAGTAGAACTTACATATTTTATTTAAATTTGTAACAAGTCTCCAAATGAGTAGACATTTGAGTTGATTATGTAATATTTGAAACTTTAATTGCAAAGTTTGATTTATTTCTCTTTTGTTTGATGCATACCATGCGAATGCAAATTGTGAAAAGTATATTGAAAAAAATAATGTGTTATAAATGAGCATTTGTTCATCATTTAGTTAACACCTTCAAATTTGAGATTTGATCACCACTACTTTGGTATTGGGTTTTGGGGCATTATAGCCCCACCATGATGTATGTGTTTTATCCATGCCATCCATCTATTTTACCGGCTCATTTTACACCATAAGGCATAAAATGAGGTAAATTCAAAGCTCAAGTGGACCACATCATGGAAAATAGTAGGAATTGAATGCCCACCGTTGAAAACTTTCTTAGAGCTCACTACAATGTTTATTTGCCATCCAACTTGTTCATAAAGTCACGTAAACTTCAATGAAGGTAAAACACAAATATTAACTTGATCCAAAACTTCTATGGCCCTTAAAAAGTTTTCGATAATAAAGGAATACTATCCGTTGTTTTCTTATTGGCTCATTTGGCATCGTAGATTTGTGAGGATTAGAGGATATTTGAGAGTGCTCTCAATCCATCAGTTGTTTGGCAACATGAATTAGAGAATATTCTAAATTTAGAAATTTTCAAATCTTAACTTTTGGTGAGTTTTTTAATCCCTCTGCTTTGCTTGGATTGCTAAATCTCTCCATTTTTTGCTCATTTTTAAAGGTAGGAGAGTTGCATGTTTAACATGTGTCATTACACTACCTATTGTACATATGACCCACTGATGACGTCCCAAAGCAATCAAAATGTCAGCTATACATATCACTTAAATTATATCAATAAAATGACGTGAGCAATTCAAATGGTGGCAATGTAAATCAAGGGTTAAAAAACATTGATTAGTCACTCAATTGTTATCCAATCCCTCTAGCTAATTTGTGGCTTAGAATTTCATCATTTTTTGCCAAAGTGTATATTTCAACGGCCTTATTGGGCTTATTATAATTATTGTGTCAAACATCAAATACGAACACTAACTAGGATATTAAAGTTGATTTAGCAAAT
The DNA here is from genome assembly GCA_003013855.2 of Liriodendron chinense. NCBI lineage: Eukaryota > Viridiplantae > Streptophyta > Magnoliopsida > Magnoliales > Magnoliaceae > Liriodendron > Liriodendron chinense. Next base: position 4,449,065 of record ML058453.1, read on the forward strand.
TAAATTCTAACTTAAGTAAATATACTGCATAATTTAAATGCATGGGTATTTTTGAATGATAGAAGAACCCAAATCTAGGTTGCCAAACAGAGTAGTAATAATCAAGTCCAGGATATTTCCAAATCCGGAGACTTGCCAATCCAGGTATTCCTAATCCACGGTGCCAGGATCTGCTTGCCGGCCGAATGGATATGCTGAAGGTGGGCCTATGGAACTTTTCCACCAACAACGACTTGGGTGGTGGAGGGGTCGCTACCCAATCCCGCTCAGGAAGGGTTTGAGTAGTCATTGGTAGACCCATCTCGAAAAGGAGTCGTACTCGCTCCAGTGGACTTTGATAATGCATTCACCTCACACGTGTGTAAGATAGGGCTTGCTCTTCCATCATCTTTACCATGTAGATTTACATGTATAAAACCAAGATAACATCACCACACATCTACACGTAGTTATAGATAACTACTGTCAACCGTTCATTTGTTTTGTACCGTATTATTGGATCATCTGATTATTATGTAGGCCTGGATTCTTGACTATGGAAATCTACATTGTTGTGATGTCCTAACGAGTGTCTTTGATCTCTCACACGTGTACAATGTTTCTACGTGTGAGGTGAGTGTATTTTAAAAGTTCACTCGAGCGAATGCAATCAGAAAATCCTTCAGAAAAAGTAACCACTAAAATTTCTGGTCGCTGTAGCATTCTTTCTGCAATGGTAAAGCGCGACAGAAGGCGATCTCAGCAAAGTAAAACTTAGATACTCCGGCAGAATGTGACTGATGATAGACGTGCACTTAGCAATGATTTAAAACTTGGCATACGTGGCATACAATTAATCCAAATTAAACTGTTCAAATTACGGGTACTAATTTTAGATGTTTCATGAACAAAAATCTAAGATTATTTAATTATCTGACTCTTATATCGGTGGAAGTCGATTGGACAGTTAAAAGTGCAAAATATCTAATAAATAAGTATCCACAAATCAGAGGTCAGGATTTTTCAACCAACATGAATTTGCGACTGTGAGTTAGAGGCGGTGGGTTACACATTTTAGACCGTGTCAGTATTTTGCTCTGTCTGCTTAGCAAGCGTCATACGCTGCATGCCATAGTATTTCATAACTCTCTATTTCAGAAAGGGATGCAATGAGCAATCACCTGACTGGTCCGCATGAGGATGAATCATTCACCGACCAGTTGTTCGCACGTAGCTGGTGAGTGAATCCCAACCGTTCAAGTAATGGGATTGGGACCTGGTCGGTTGAATATATTTTCATCTCGAGGACTGGTGGCCCACAGTATGGAAGGCGTTTCCACAAGTTGAGAGGTCTGGATGGTCCTATCAAGTCAAGGAAGTTTTGAGTCATTCTCTATTCGAGGTGGGGCACAACAGATCAATTGCCTGGATATCGCACCATGGACATCACTCCTCAGATTTGAAATGCGTGTACTAGTTGAAAGATGAGGCTATGTATCACGTAATTCCTCTTTCATCCTCACCCTTCGTTTGATGGCCGCTGTCTGTTTCTGTGTGATGGACTCCCCTCAATGGTCTGGATATCAACTGACGGTCTTGATCAACCTCAGCGACTGCCACGTGTTGAGTAGTGTTTTATGAACTCCCCCTCTACCTAGCAAACCGAAGAGTTCGAATTGCATGCTGAGTAAAATCTGTCGGCCTCACATGTGATGTATATGTCTTATCCATGCCGTCCATCCGTTTTATAACCTTATTTTAGATCATAAGCCCAAAACAGAAGTATATCCAAGGCTCAAGTGGACCACACCATGAGAAACAGTGGGGATAATGGCGTCTATGTTTAAACCTTCCTAGGGCCAGGGTGATGTTTATTTGTCATCCAATCGGTTTATAAGGTCACACGTGCATGGATGAAGGGAAAACACAAATATCGGATTATCCAAAACTTCTATAGCCCAAATAAGCTTTCAACCGTAGAAGATACATGGTGCAGAAAATACATGGTGTTGATGCTGATGCTGATGCTGATGCTGATGCTGATGTGATGTTGATGATGATGCTGATGCTGATGCTGATGTTGATGATGATGCTGATGCTGGTCCAGCGTGTGGGAATCTAGGTCAGGCCCGCCGTAATGTTTGTCAGAAATCCACCCGTCCATCCACTTTGTGAGATCATTTTAGGACGTGCCCCAAAAAATGAAGAGGATTCAAGACTCAAGTGGGCTGCACCACACGAAAAGGTGGGTAGAGAAAAAACCCTACCGTTGAAACCTCTCTGGGTCCACAGTGATGTTTATATGCCATCCATACCGTCCATAATGTCATTACTACTGGAATGAACTGAAAACACAAACATTAGCCTGATTCAAAACTTATGTGCCCCATGAATATTTCAACTGTGGATGTTCAATCCTCACGTTTTCAGCCCGCTTGGGTCTTGGATCCAGATCATTTTTGTTAGCATGTCTTAAAATGAGCTCACAAACCGGATGAACGGGGTGGATTTCTCACCAACATTACGGTGGGCCCCACCTAAGTTCCCAGCGGAGCAACTTACTGCGGAAGGCTTTGGTAGGGAATCCACTTTTCATTTGAAGACGTATTCCTTGTAATCCTTTTGGAGGGGCGCGAATCTTAGTGGTGTTACCCTACCTTATGGCCCACATGTATGATATTTTGTATATCCATACCGTACGTCCATTTCTCCAGCCCATTTTAGGGCGGATTTCCAAAAATTATGTAGATCCAAATCTCAAGTTGACCATACCATTGGAAACAGTATGATTCAGTGCCCCACCATTAAAATTTTTAAAGAGCCCAGTAGTAAGGTTTTGGTAATGTTTCTTTTCCATCCAAGCTGTTGATAATGTCAAGAGGTTCTTGATGAAGGTAAACTATAAAGATCATATTGATCCAAAAGTTTCGTAGCCCATAAAAAGCTTTTAACGGTCATTCATCACTGTTTCTAGTGCTATGGTCCACCTGCGACTTGGATCTTCTTAGCTAGGATTTTGGATCACATCCTAAAATGATATGAAAAACCAGATGGACGGCATGGATATATAAAAAAACAAAAAAACATCAAGATGGCCCCACGCGGTTAGGCTAACACCCACTAAGTTGTTCCCAGGTAAAAGTTAATCCGCTCCCCTTTTGGAGACCCTTTTGGAGGCTACTTTGGAGGCAGTATTGTGCAGGCGAGGCAACTCCGAAAAAGGGGACCCTTTTGGAGGCTACTTTAGAGCCAGTATTGTGCAGGCGAGGCAATTCCGATATTTTTTGCACATACCTAGGGGCAATTTGATGTGCAACCGCGCTCAAGGGCAGGGGTGTTGTCCGACTCTCCCGAGCCCTGTGGAACCCCTTGCAGCATATGTTGATACCCACGGGTCCCATTTTAGACGCATCATGAACCGTAACTTCATTTTATCATCTGACTATACGATTTCTGGATATTTGTTGGCCATTGACTGTTAAAAATGAAAAATAGCCAATGGCCCTGTTTCAACGAAAAAGCGTCCACAAATCAAAGAACAGGTTGTTAACCGATTTTATTTTGGGCTGTCTTAGAGACTATGGGTTACCAAATTTAGCTGATTTAATTTAAGTTAATGCATACGGAGCATACAAACTCTAGAGTGCCTGCACATCAAGGGTCATACTACCCTCACTTTTAGGAGTGTGGCTTTGTATGAATTGATGATAATTGGTGTATTTGGGAGGAATGTAAATGGTAATTCAAATATCAAATATCAAATATATAAAAAAGACACTTGTTCGAAATCATAACAAAATCATATGATTTCATTACACATGAATTCTAATTACAATTAATTTATAAGCCACAATTATCTCTCTTGCTCTCTCTTCCAAATACACAAGTATAGATTGCCACTATAAATGGGTCAGCAGATTCAATGGGGTACCAGGACCCAATTCATTTAGACCCGACCCCAACCCGACCTGACCCATTTGTTAAATGGTATAGGTCTGGGTCCAAGAACAAACCCAGTTGCTAAACGGGTCTGGGTCTGATTTCCTTTATATTAGGGCCGACCCGAACCCATTTAGTAAGTGGGCAGGTTTGGTCTATGTTTCAAAGGACCCGTCCAGACCTGGTTTTGAGCCTTGTAAAATGCTTCCATACTTGATACAGACCCTGGACCCATTAGACCCGACCCATTTATACATGGGTCGGGATGGATCTCCCTCTACCGGACCCGAACCCATTTATAAATGGGTCTGATGGGTTGACTCGGACCTGACCCGAACTAGCTTATTTAGTAAAAGGGTCTGGGTCTAAAATTTGGACCCAGACCCACTTAGTAAATGAGCGGGTTTGGTTTTGGCTAAACTTGCCCCGAACCTGACCATTTACAACCCTAATTGCCAACACACAGTTTGGTGATTTCAATTATCATATTTTTAGATTCCAATGGATTTTGAATATAGGTTGCCGGATACAACTAATGATTCTAATTCATATGGCTTTTACGATAATTGCCAGTGCATATAGATAACAAAATAAAGCTACCAAATGACCCGCAATGGATAGTGCTTCACCAATTCGGGTTTAGCTTGATTTTTACTCTAGTTCTATATTAGTTTCCGCAGTTTTAATAGCTCAATTTGAGTTACTTATATGTCATGTGGACTAAGAATGAATGTGATTGCATGGTGACCCAGCCAACTTTGGCCTCAATGGTGGCAGGTACGCTAATTACCCACTGAAGTGATGTCACCAAGTTCTTTGGGCCCCACCATGATATATGTGTTGTATCCACACTATTCATCAATTTTGAGAGATCATTTTAGGGCATGAGCCAAAGAATGAGGCAGATCCAAAGCTCGAGTGGATCCCACAACAGAAAACAGTGAGAATTGAACGCCTACCATTAAAAATTTATTAGGGCTGTAGAAGTTTTTGATCAAGTTGATATTTGTGTTTTCCCTTTTGTCCATGTCCACGTTAACTTATGAATAGATTGGATCTTAAAAAAGCATTATGGTGGAGCCTAGGAAAGTTTCAGTGGTGGGTGTCGCTGTCCTCGCTGTTTTCTGTGATAGGGTCCCCTTGAACTTTGGATCTACCTCATTCTTTGGCTCATGGCCGTAAGATGATTTCTAAAAATAGATGGACAGTGCGGATACAACACATATACCATGGTGGGGCCACAAAACTTGGTGATGCCACTTCTGTAACAAATCTCGTTACTCACAATGTCAGTAGCTAATTGGCTTCCGGTGGCATGACTTTTGTGGGGCTCACCATAATGTGCTTTATTCACACTTTATGCCTATTTTGCCAGTTCATTTAGGCACAAGACCAAAATTGAAGCATATTTAAAGTTTAAGTGGACCACAACATAAGGAAACAATGAGGATGATAATCTCCACTGTTGAAACATTCCCAAGGCAGCCCGCAATGTTTATTTGTCAAAACCTGTTTACAAGATCACATGTACCCAAGTGTCTGCCTGCTAGCCAAGTTGAAAGACGCCTTGGTATTTCAAAAGTAGGCACCGGGCTTGAATGCCAAGGAGACACACGCATCGTGTGACTAACAGTGTGTGTTACCCATCTAACCCTGGGGGGGGGGGGGTGGTCCCCATAATTTTCTGTGATATGATCCACTTACCTTTGAATGTACTTCAGCCCATGACCTCAAATGAGCTAGAAAGTGTGGATAAAACACATTCGTTGCCGTGAAGGTTCTTTTCGGACGCGGATTGGCTAGTGACCCCAACACCAACTAAGGGGCTGGTGTCAAAGCTGTGTGGGCCCCACCATGATGTAATGTGTTTTATCCATGTTGTCCATCCATTTTTCCACCTCATTTTAGGGCACGAGCCCAAAAATGAGGCAGATCCAAATCTCAGGTGGACCACACCACAGGAAAACAGTGTTGATTGAACGTCCACCATTAAAAACTTCCCAGGGCCCACCCTGATGTTTATTTGCCATCCAACCTGTTGATAAGGTCACACAGACCAGGATGAATTGAAAACACAAATATCAGCTTGATCCAAAACTACCGTGGCCTCCAAGAGGTTTTCAACGGTAAGAATTCAATTCCCACTATTTCCTGTGGTGTGGTTCACCTGAGATTTGGATTTGCCTCATTTTTTGGCCCATGCCCTAAAATGAGGTGGAAAAATGGATGGACAACGTGGATAAAGCACATACATCATGGTGGGGCCACACAGCTTTGACACCAGCCCCTAGCTGGTGTTGGGGTCACTAGCCAATCCGCGTCCGATCTTTTCACTGCCGTCTGACCGAATCTTGGTGTTTCCGTTATTTCACGACGATGTCCGGTTACTTTCTTCAAAGAAAGAAAAAAAAACACGCGTTTCTCTGAGTCCAACGACTCCTCACTGGTACCGTGCCTCCGTAGTACAGTACCGTATGGGTTGAGCTTTTTGCTCATCTTAGATGATGACGATGATGATCTGAACCACTCATGTTCTCACTACCCACGCTTATATGGGAGCGGATTAGGTGTTACCATGGTACCAGCTTAGTGGATGTTACCCTTACTGTATGGCCCACCTTGATGATTTTTTTGTATATCCACGCCGTCCATCCGTTTCTACAGACTATTTTCGGAAGGGGTCCCAAAAATTATGAAATATCAGGTGGACCATACCTCAGGAAATAGTGGTGATTGAGTGCCTCACCGTTCAAAATTCTAAAGAACCTGTCGTGAGGATTTCGTAATGTTTATTTGCAATCTAACCGGCTGATGATGTTAATAAGATCTGGATAAAGTTAAATTACAAATATCAGATTCATCCAAAGCTTTTGTAGCCCACAAAAAAGTTTTTAATGGTCAATCGTCACTGTTTCTAGTGGTATGGTCCACCTGATATTTGGATCTTAATTTGGGAATGCGTCCTAAAATGATATTAAAAAACAGATGGACGGTGTGGATATAAAGAAAGTACATCAATGTAGGCCCCACACGGTCAGTGTAACACCCACTAAGCTGTCACCCCGGCAACAGCTAATTAGTGCTCCACTTATATGGAGGCACGGTATAATCAAGTTTGATTGATGATCCTAACCTTTGGCTCATGGATTTGAATATGAGCAGTACAAACTTTAATTTTCAACGTTCCAGATTCATCTTTATACAATATCATCGGTTCAACAACTGTTTCTCAGGCATTCAATTGTAGAATCTAGAATATAAACGGTTTAAAAATACATATTATGCAAATGGTCAAATTAGAGATTGACTATCAAACCGGTGGACGTTTATTGACGGTTAAAAATGCAAGTGCCCAAATGTTCTGTTTCCACAGACGCGTTTACGAATTAGAGGTTGAGATGGTCAACCAAACTGATCTTGGGATGGTGACTTGTGTACAGTGTCCTGCACAATCTGATCGGTTTTATTCGAGTTAATATGCGTTACGTGTACAAGTTTCTGAGCGCCTGTGTATCAAGCCTCATACTAGCCCGAGTATCATATAGCTCCTCCTACGCATGCTGCACATGCGGAGAAGATAGAAGTCCAAACACTCCCAAACAGTTGAAGTCGCGCCAGCACTGAGAGAGAGAGAGAGAGAGAGAGAGAGATGGGCCATGGAAGCTCGAAATCGAACGGTGCAGAACCTGCCGATGCCGGTAACGGATCTGAAGCATCGCGTTTCTCTCGATTCCGGAGGCGACTGCACCTACGTCGCCGTGGCAGTGCCTCCGATTGCAGTAACCAGCACGAGAGCATCGCCGCTGAGGATTTCACAGGAATCGCTCGTATCCAACTCATCGAAGTAAGCGCTCTTTGCCACTGCTGCTCCAGCTCCCTTTTTTTTTAAATCCCTTGAATTTCTCCCGAATTTTTCTTCTTCTCACAGGCGGAGATGAAATTCAAGGACCGGTGGTTTGCTTGCATCTCGTTGGGAGAACGGACGTTCCGGACGTCGAAGTCCGATCAGTTAAGGACACTGTTTCCAGGCCTTGATTGGAATCGTTTCTTCTATCATTGAATTGATCTTTTACACCTTTTTTTATGCACACACCCCTTTTTTCTGCTTCGGGTATCGTGATAATACCAAAGGTTTATTATTTTGGTAATACTGGATATTCCGAAGTTTACACCTATAATTCGAGGATCTAAAGTAGGAAAAAGAGGGTGTGTGCATCAAATATAGAGGGGTGTAAATGTCATTTATCTGTATCTTGTGTGGGGTTTGCTAATTGCTATCGCATACTCTGTGTGTAGCCCGAGAAATTATAGCATCCTTGTGGCCCAGGGTTTTGCACTGTGTACTTGGGTTTTCAGTTCTGATAAGTGGGGCTCATGGTTAAGTGATCCAGACCATTGCTCTGTTAGGCCCCACCATGAATGTAATATGCCCCGAGAATCTCCTGAAATGGATAATCCTAAACTCTCCATCTGGGTCGTACAAGTGGACGGTTTATAAGAGAGATACAGCACCAGTCCACACTCAACTAAAGAAGTGCAAAGATGGGTGGGCAGGCTTTTCTAATCTCGGACAGTTTTGGGGCATCGCCTTCCACAGTGGGGCACGATGGACCAATTGTGTATAGTACTAAAACATGGGCCGCAAGAAGATGAGCTTCATCTGGACTTTTTAATGCCTGGGAGTACCCCCACCACTGAGGACACTGATTTCCTAGAGAGTACCCATCCACATTTTGCTTCCACCACCCTTCCAGCATAGGGACCCACTAGGCAGAAGCTTTCTTTATGTCTTCCTGGCTCGTTGTGTTTAGACTCAAAGTCTTCAACTCAACTTGGTTAGTACTTGATCCTTTCATTGAATGCAACACCAATTTAACTCCATCTCTTTCCATGGGTTAACTATTCTTTTCCCCATCATGTTTGGCTTCTCGATCAATCAACCATGGCCAACCCAATATGATACCGCGTGTTCTGTGGTACAGGATTAGACCACATCATCATCATCATAGCATTCCCCCAACTATTTGGGGTGGGTTTTATGAATCCTATTTTATGAATCCTCCATTAACCTGGCTGGTGATCAACTGGCACATTTTCTATCAGGCAGAGTTATGGAATTTTTGGGGAATTGATGATTTTATTAATATAAAATATCAGGCAGAGTTATCAATAATACCATATACTATTACTTAATACTTTTTTCAAATAGAAGAAGTAACAAGTTATCACTCAGAAACAGTTACCTCATTGCCTTCTTGAACACGAGAATTTATATGGTTGTGGATGCCTTTGACACTTTCAGTTTCAATATGTCAACTACCTCTTGAGAAACTAATTCTCACAGCTTACACAATCAATAATCATCTTGATCCTTTAACCATTTTTTTACGACAAGTTTTGAATATAATCATTCTTAATCAACCTTCCTCATCTTTCATCATTTGAGTGGTGACTAGGGTTTTATTTCTTTTTGGAAATTTGTTGAGCAATCGATTTGCGTTTTATGGACCAGTCCTCATTTCTCCTTGCTTCATTCTTTTGACATTCAAGTTCTTTCTTTCATTCCTTTCTTTTTAATACCATCCACTAAGAGCCCTCAAATTCCTTTTCATTAACATGATTATAATAAATGATTCTTTCAAGTTCCTTTTCACGGATTCCACATATAACACAGTTTTGCGAAGAGATTTAGAAATCCATAAATGTTCGCAAGATCCACTCCAACACGTGTAGTGTTTCTGGTCTCAGGTTTTCTTCATGCATCAAGATTTGCACCAGTTGATCCACCAGTTGCCATATCTCTTGTTGTCTGCATCATCTTCACTTGATTGGCTTGATTGACTTGCACATCATGGTCTCAAATGCTATAATTTCTTGTGCCAGTGGCAGTGAATCTTAGTCCCATCTTAATGCTATAGAACAAACTTGTTTGATACCAAGTTGGTGCAAAGTAGAGGACTGCTTTCAAAATCCCCCCTGATTTGCACTACCTATTCCTCTGCAAAGATATAATAGGAACCAAGGCCCTTTGGAGTCGGCTAATTGTTGAAGTCCCTTGATATTGATGCGGAACAAAAGCATTCAAGGTGTACCAACGAAGAAAGCGCCAACCACAAGTACCATCCTTGTGGATAGGCGACTATTGAGGAGCTGAAGACCATCCACATGTGATCAGACACATAGAAGACCCCACTCAGGGAAGGCACATGTGAAGGAAGAAAGGAGAAAGAAGACCGAAGAACTGAAGATTTCGGGCGCCCGTCGGGCGCTCGACCACTGCTTCGGGCGCCCGACCATAGTCTTCGGGCGCCCTATTGGGCGCCTGAACTTGGTCTGCCGGTCGCCCGAACCTCTCTGGAGGTTTTCGGACGACTTCGGGCAGGACCTCAGGCGCCCGACCGAGCAGTCCGAACTTTCCCGCACTTATGTTATTTGCGCGTTTTTTACTTAGTTTTAGGGGTAGTTTAGTACTTTCATGTCTTTATTTGGTTATTTAAGAGGGCTAAAGCCCTAAACACGAAATTAACTTTGATTATTGATTAATGAGAAGTCTCTTGGAGCTTTCCTTCTTCCTCTCTCTCTCTCTCATGGTGATTCTTCTCTTCTCCTTGATCTTCTTCTTCTGATTTCTTCTTGTGTCCCTCCAAATTCTTCAAGGTAATCATTTTCCTCTTTCTATATTCTATTTTGCCAGTCCTTCCTCGATCAAAACTTTGGGAATCAAAATAAACCCTAAAACCCCAAATTACCAAATCCCTAATCCGAGATCAGAAACTTCCTAATTCTCATTGATCGATTGGGTAAAGCCATGCAAGGTCGGGAGGTTCCATCCCTCGCCGGATCCAACCTATGCACTAATTGAATCCCATACTCCATGGTTGTGATGATGGTCCGTCCCATTGCTTGTTTCCTTATGATTTCTTTAGTTTATGATGATTGATGCTAGATTTTACTATTATTATTGCTTTTACTTCCGTTGGATAATCGTGTTCATGAGCATGCATCATATTTAGGGCTGTCCTGCATCAAATTTGGCATCAGAGATTACGTTTGCATGGTTTTGTCTAGATCGAGTTATCAAAAAAAAAAAAAAAATTAGGGTTTTGATTTTTAGATTTAATTTAGGAAAGTTCCAGATTTAGAAAGTTTTCAATTTTAGAAACTTTCCAATTTTAGAAAGTTTCCTAATTTGGAAAATTTTCAGATTTGAGTCTTTTTCTGTTTTAATTTAATTGTGTCAGTTCATATTAGTTTTGCATTCATCGCATTCATATTGTAAGTCATCCAGTCCATAGAGTCGAGTTTAGGAAGAACCTAGGACTAGTCCTCTGTTATGTGCCTATTCGTTTTGGTCATGGTCTTCGATTACACATCTCTACCATGAGTCCGGATCAGATTTCAGAGGCTTTGGCCGCCATATCTCGATGTCTGGACAACATTGACAACGATTCTAGAAAATTCTTCCAGAATCTCAACGGCAAATTAGAGGCATTTAACGAGACTAGCCCTAACTATAGAAAAGATGATCAACATTGTGCCTTGGTGAACGGCAAGTTGGATGGATCCAAACATGATGTTTATGAAGTGGAAGAGTACGTGCCTAACGTCACTAGTGATGAAATTGAAGAAATTGAGGCATCGCTCATCATCGTTGAGGATGACGAAGTGTGTGCTAGTGATGAAAAGGTCGAAGGAATTGAGACCGCACCACTTCCAGATGTCATGTGTGACTTAAGTGATGTAGAGTCCCAATCTAAGTCTCTTACCATAATGCACACGAATGAATTTGAAAAGGAGACTAGTGAGGATATGGTGGTGGACACCCACATGACTTGTGATATCCCACCAGATGATTTATGGGATAAATTTTCACCCATATGGGACATTCAACACACAATCGATCTTGTCCCTAAGTTGGTCCTGTCAAGCTTTCCTCCATACCAGGTGAACCCCGTAGAAAATACAGAGATGCAGCGTTAATTTGATAAACTTCTCGAGGAAGAATTTAATAAGGAAAGTTTGAGTTGGAGTTTTGTTCTATGTATTATGCCTGCCCTTTTCACTTCCAAGAACAATGGCATATGGCACACATGTGGGCATATCCTGACCGTCCACAAAGCTTTAGTCAAGTGTCATGCCACCTTGCGACGTATTCACTTCATGGTGGATATAATGGTCGGAGTCACTATCCTGCATCTTGATGACATTTTGGACATAATGACTGATGCCAAGATCTACTCTAGACTTGATATTAATAGTGTGTGTTTTCAAGTGTTGGGATACTTGAAAATCATCCTTGTTTATAATACTTATAATGAGAAATTATGTGTCACCCATGAGAAGTGTCCTTTTGTTTCAGTTTTCCAAGTTCTAGATCATAGGATTGTTTATTTCCATAGGATTGTTTATTCCAAGTTCGTGGATTTTTCAGAGTGTCCTTTAGTGTCACCCATGTCGGTCATCCAAAGGTCTTCGGAGTCGGCCAATGCATTTGCACGTCACATTCATGATTTGCATACATATATTAGACAGCGGATAAATAAGAGTAATGATGATTATAAAATTTTAGCTGATTCTCATCGTAGAGCGCAAGAATTTCAGGAAGGAGATTATGTAATGGTGCGAATAAGGCCAGAGCGATTCTCTCAAGGATCCGCTAAGAAATTACAAGCGCGTAGTGCTGGACCATTCAAGATATTGCAGAAAATTGGGTCCAACGTGTATCGGATCGACCTTCCATCTGAAATGGGCATTAACCCAACTTTTAATGTGGAAGATCTAGTCTGTTCCCACCATCCTATCGTTGATCCATCATCTCTCTCATGGCCCTTTTCTGATTTTATCTCACAACCCCTTCCACCCCCTCCCTCCGCCTAATATTCATAAAGAAGAAATTGAGGAAATCTTGGATGAGGAGATAGTGTCTACGAGAGACGGAGGTTTCCAAAGATACATTGTCAAATGGAAGAACAAACCACTGTCAGAATCTACATGGTTGATAGAAGTAGAGTTACAGAGCGTTAATCCAGATTTACTAGAGCGCCACAAGAGTTTTAACTCGCCGGAGTCGAGTTCTTCTCAGACCAGGAGAATGATGCGGAACAAAAGCATTCAAGGTGTACCAACGAAGAAAGCGCCAACCACAAGTATCATCCTTATGGATAGGCGACTATTGAGGAGCTGAAGACCATCCACATGTGATTAGACACATAGAAGACCCCACTCAGGGAAGGCACATGTGAAGGAAGAAAGGAGAAAGAAGACTGAAGAACTGAAGATTTCGGGCGCCCGTCGGGCGCTCGACCACTGCCTTCAGGCGCCCGATCGGGCGCTCGACCATAGTCTTCGGGCGCCCTATCGGTTGACCGAACTTGGTCTGCCGGTCGCCCGAACCTCTCTGGAGGTTTTCGGACGACTTCAGGCGGGACCTCGGGCGCTCGACCGAGCACCCGAACTTTCCCGCACTTATGTTATTTGCTCGTTTTTTACTTAGTTTTAGGGGTAGTTTAGTACTTTTATGTCTTTATTTGGTTATTTAAGAGGGCTAAAGCCCTAAACACGAAATTAACTTTGATTATTGATTAATGAGAAGCCTCTTGGAGCTTTCCTCTTCCTCACTCTCTCTCATGGTGATTCTTCTCTTCTCCTTGATCTTCTTTTTCTGATTTCTTCTTGTGTGCCTCCAAATTCTTCAAGGTAATCATTTTCCTCTTTCTATATTCTATTTTGCCAATCCTTCCTCGATCAAAACTTTGGGAATCAAAATAAACCCTAAAACCCCAAATTACCAAATCCCTAATCCGAGAAACTTCCTGATTCTTCGGACTAGTGATTTTCATTGATCGATTGGGTAAAGCCATGCAAGGTCGGGAGGTTCCATCCCTCGCTGGATCCAACCTATGCACTAATTGAATCCCATACTCCATGGTTGTGATGATGGCCCGTCCCATTGCTTGTTTCCTTATGATTTCTTTAGTTTATGATGATTGATGCTAGATTTTACTATTATTATTACTTTTACTTCCGCTGGATAATCGTGTTCATGAGCATGCATCATATTTAGGGCTGTCCTGCATCAAATATACATTGATACACCATCCTCTAATAGCTCGAGCTTTTAGATCAAGTGGTTGTTTGGCATGGTATCAAAGCAGAAGGTCCTGTGTTCAAATCCTGGAAGTAGCAAATATGCCACTGGTAATATATTCTCCCACGGGGGGCCATTTATGGTGTGAGATGTGATTATCCCTCCACCTGGGTGTGAGCTATGAGTGTCCCTCCACCCTTGCCCAATATGTTCCTGTGCGAAGTTCCACCCCACACGTGCGGGGGTGTGTCGAAGTCCCTTGATATACATTGATACGCCATCCTCTAATAGCTCGAGCTTTTAGATCAAGTGGTTGTTTGACACTAATGACATTTTTTATTGGGTTTTGTAGTTGAGTTGTACATGTTGGAAAGCGCTTCCATAGCAATAGGTTGCGTTTCTTATTCAACATTTGGACCGTGCTTTTATTCCATGAATGTGTGCAATGGCAATAATTATTTCCTTCATAGGTCAATCAATAATTTTAGTGTTAGTGTGTGCATGGTTTTACATAGTTGATCTTAAATTAGATCAGAATTTATTTGACTAAGCTCATTTCATCATCATTTTTCAACATTTTTATACACTGTAGTGCAATATAAGGAATCTGCAGCATTTCCTTGAAATTAACACTTCTTTTTGTTTTTTGTGTGTGATGATTACGTAAATGATGTTGCAGAACGGACAAGCCCGTTTGGAAGTCTGTGAGTAAACCCTAGCACCATATTATATGGCAATCCTTTGATTTGTTCACAATCATAAAAAAAAAAAAATTCATTGAGCATTGTGTTGACAAAGACTAGGAGGAACAACCTGTCTCTCGAAGAAGAGAAATTATACTTTTACCCCCTGAGAATATTTATAGCCCTTGTGCCTGGAGTCCCTATAACTAGGGAATGGTTAGTGATCTAGATTGTTGTTCGCATGGGCCTTGATATGGATGGTCGATGCCCCAACAGTCTCCCAGATTTAAAGGTCGGAGCTGTCCATTCTGACCTTTTTCTCCATTGAATGTGGACCACTGCCGTAGTTTTTCTTAACCATCCATTCGTCAATCACCAATCAAATGGTTAAGACCGTCCCATGCAAGGATATATATATATTTTTTTAATAACATGGGCCATCTATGATGGGACCAATCTGATAACTGATTTAGATCATGAACCATGCATTGCACTTATATAGAAACTAAGAGGCTAGGATGCTATGCATGTCCTTGAGCCCTTGAAACAAGGACCATAAAATCCCTCCATCACAAAGTGCTAGTTACTTGGAGCTGATAGCAATATTCTCAAGCTTTGTCATCAAGAAAAACATTCTGAAGCTTTATTCATTTTCACGCATTTCTGGTAGTTTCGGCATTTCTTATATCATTTTCCTTTCTTATGTTTGTTTGGAGGTGAATGTGTTTTTCATTGATTAGCTTTATGTGGTGGTAAACCACTGAGTTTTCCTGAAAACTGGTGGTTTATTATTGAGCAGAAAAAGTCATATTTTATATTCTTCTCAATGGTACTTGGCCCTGTTTATAGGAGGAGAATATATTTATTCAGTAAAAGGTTTGTTGTAATCTTTGTCAATTGGTTTTGAAACTAGAAACTTCGGTATGGTTTTTTCCATGGTATGCCAAAACGGTTACGTAACAGTAACATTGATGCCCATTACGTGTCATGAGGCTGAAACGGCCATTACAGAAAATGCCTCATATTGGTCCCGTAAGTCTTTCAACAACAAAAAAAAAAAAAAAAAAAAAAAAAAAAAAAAAAAAGGCCATGA
The DNA here is from genome assembly GCA_003013855.2 of Liriodendron chinense. Taxonomy (NCBI): domain Eukaryota; kingdom Viridiplantae; phylum Streptophyta; class Magnoliopsida; order Magnoliales; family Magnoliaceae; genus Liriodendron; species Liriodendron chinense. The sequence continues at coordinate 4,464,846 of ML058453.1, forward strand.
CGGCTGTTATGGCCCATTGGCCCGTATCTAAATGGTAACGGCCATGGCCATTACAACCACCATGACCATTATGGAACACCTTGGTTTTTCCTGATGATCTTTTCTGAAAACAATTACTTGATTTCTTCCTTGATGTCTTTTTTTTTTTATAGGAAAAGACACTTGTACTGGAAAGAAATGGTCCTCACATTGCACGGATATCAGTGTTTGAGGTGTGTGATTTTCTTAAGCTAATCTTTTTATTTCCTTTTCTTTCCACTTTGTCTCATGTAATAGAATTTCGCGCGCTCACACACACACATATATGGAAATGGTACCATGAGGTTGACCACATGGGCGCTTCCCATGAGTTTGAGCACTGTGCGCCCCACTGTGATGTGTGATGGACATCCACACCGTGCATTTGGCAGTTCCCCTCTAGGTTGTGGGATGTACAAAAAATCAGCCATATCTGGAACTCAGGTGGGCCACACCATCTGAAACCATGGGAAATCATGTGTAAAACATCTAAAAGCACTTGGTGGGCCCCACCGGAGTTTTGGAATGGCCTGAAATTTGGTGTGACTCCTCATCCAAGTGGGACACACACAATGGATGGGCTGGATGTCTAAGCCACATCTCAATGGGCCCCATATACAATCAAGAAAGTTTTAATGGGCGGGCATCTACTCCCAACTGTTGTCAGTGGTGTGGCCCACCATGGAAGGGTGCATCCAATTAATGGGTTGGATGTCCGTCACACATTACGGTGGGGCCCACCGACCTTCCCATGAGGTTGACCTCACCTCATAGTACCTTTTCCCTACACACTCTCTCTCTCTCTCTCTCTCTCTCTCTCTCTCTCTCGTTCTCTCTCTCTCTCACATTAATTATATGTTTGCATATGTTTTGTTGAGTTACCTGTTTATACAATTTTTTTAGTTTCTAAAAATTCGGTATTGTAGGAAAGTAGAGTGCCACTGTAGCGGCACTATAGCAATTTTGTAGTCACACTGTAGCAAGTGGTGAATAATCATTCTTTACAAGATCTGATTGCTTGGTGGACGATGGAAACAAAAGGGAAAAAAAAAGAAAGAAGAAACAAAGAGGGTAGAAAAAATAATGAAGGAGGGAAAGAAAGGAGGGAGATGAGGGAGGTGGTGGGGATCTGATACCATGTAATTAATCACATGGAGGAGGAGAAGAGGAGTAAAAAGAGAACTTTGGAGAAAGGGCTGTGTGGAGAATCATCTCCTCCCTTCACACCCTAATGATATTTTATTAACCCTAGTGAACATAAAGGAATGGTGTCCTGAGGGAGTGCCAAAGCATATACATAGACACCCCTACAAATGAGACTTAATATACGTATAAAATCCCAAACACTCAACACACTCAGACCCTTCCAAAAAATAAAAAATAAAATTGCACATAGACACACACGCACTCTACTCTTTTACAGGTATCAACTAGTTTGTGTGCCTCTTCCTGATGCTCTGCAAAACTGCATTAAGAAGCTGTCCATTTTCTGGCCTTTTCTACCTCAATTCGCAAGGGCGATGTATGGGAAGGTCCGGAGATACCTCGTGTTTCAGTACTATGTGATAACTTAGCCTGGAAATTGGAAACCTCCTATCGTAGCCTAATTTTATTCTTTTTGTGTGTTTGCACACGCATCAATCCTGTCTTGTCCATGGTGAAAATGCTCTTCATGAAAGCAGTAGATTGGCCTTGATTTGTTGTACCACTATTTTGCAGACAAACAGATTATCCAGGAACAATCTGATTGGATATTGTGAGATCGATCTCTTGGAAGTTCTTAGTCGGGTAAAATTTCTCTCATCTTTATTCCTTTCTACAAAGGATTTGCTCACACAATCTTATGTTAGTCATCATCATCATCATCATCTAAGCTTTATCTCAATTCTCAACTGAATGGGGTTGGGCTTATGTCAATATTTAGAAAAGATCCCTGCTCCTTTCCTTTTCATACATAAACATTTTATATTTACAAGGTTGAGCATTGTCATCGAAATTTTTACAAAGGCCTTTCATGAATATGAATCTATGCACAGTTTTTATTCCATGGTATTGGTTGTTGTTATATTCAGTGTTTTAAATATCAACAATATTGGCCGATATATCCCACGATATATCTTGTATCCCACCTCTGCGATACGAAACACACAAGTAGTGCGATATATCCCATAGGTTCGATCCAATGAGCATTTTCGATCATTTTCTTCTTCTGTAAATCATGTTAAATCAATGTCAAATTGTTACAAATATATGACTTTTCAGGTTTTGCATGAAAAATTATGAATTGGGAGCTTTGATTTCGAGATTTGGAGGAGATGGGCTGAGTTGCGGAAAATTGAAAAAATTAAAAATTTTCAATTTCTCGCAAATCAGTTGCAATCTTTATGTCCAAACATAAAATCAAACATGTATGTAACCTAGTCTAGTGATTCTTCTTTTGCTTTTGAATGCTTGTGTTTCCACAGGTCTTCTTACATTTATAAATTATATAACTAGACTTTGAATATACTTGCATCAATTCAGTTAGACTGCACACAGATTAGGACCCCATATAAAGAAAACCTATTATGTTTACTTGTTTTTGTAATGTTTTGAATTCTAAGTGTGTATTAATGTCTTTTTTAACAATCATTGAAGTTTCATTGAAAAATCCAACCAATTTCCCACTGTTCTCCATGTTTCCAACAACAGCGATACATTACGCGATACAACCGATATATCCCATGCGATAACCGATATGTATCCGTATCCCAAGGGTGCGATACGTAACATGATACCGATATTTCGAACACTGGTTATATGCAATGTATGTAGTATTGATAAGATCAGCCGATAGTATTGGTATCGCACTCCAAGGATGCGAAACATCCCTGGAGGACAGTTGGAAATGAAAAAATCCTGCGTATTGCTCAAAGTATCGCACCGTATCGCAATGTATCAGTGATATCTCGTGATAACATTGCAACTTTTCCCATTACAAAATTTCTTGGTATCGACAAACTTGTCGATATCGACAGATATCCTCGATACATTTTAGGAACCTCAAGGGAACTTTACAAAAACTCCCCGAAATCTGATTTTTTCCACAATTTTTTTTTTTAGTTTTCTCTCTTCTAACCTATTTATGGGTCGATTTCGGTCCATCCTTTGGTTGGATTTGGGAGAAAAACCTACATTTGAAATCAGAATCAAGATTTTCTTGCATTTGGTGACGTTTCTCAAAAGTTGAGTTATTTTGCGTTTTGATCATTTTTTTTTAAATCATATAAAATCAGTGTGAAATCATAAGAAATCATTGATTTTTCATGCTTCTGCATAAAAAATCAATGATTTCAACTTTTAATTTTGAGATTTGATGGTAGGTGGCCCGATTTAGGGGAAATTGGGAAAAATTTGAAAATTTCCAATTTCTCCCATATTGCTTGCAATCTTGCACTCCAAACATGAAATCAAACATGTATGAGGCATGATCTACTGATTTATTAAGTTTTTGTCAAATTTCAGGAAAAAATAAATTCTTAATTAAAAATTAATAAAAATACATTTTTTTTTTTGAAATTTCACTTCCAACACAGTCAATTGAGTCCAATTTCAAAGTATTTAGGAGTGTTGATGAAATGATTATAGAGAGTTGTGTGCACGTGTATAGTTTCCTGTTCTCCTTCAATATACCATACCTATATTTTTAATAAGAATAATGTGGTAGGGCTTTTTGGGCCTTCGCCTACGATTTCTCCTTAAGCTTTTTCTCTCTATTTCTCTCCTTCTTCTTCTCTCTTCTACTTACAACCACATCAACATCTAACACTCTACTTGGTATCAAAGCAACAGATCCAACCTTTCTGCATCTACCAGGTGATAGGCGACATGTCAGCTTGCTGACGTCAGCTCCCGTACAACGGACGTACGGACACAGTTCTGATGGGAAAAGTTAGGGGTTTTGTAGATCCATATTTTAGAGGATTTTTGGTGATTTTTTAAAGATTTTTTGGAGCCTATTTCACGGGTTTTTTTTGCTGAAATAGAGAAGTTTCAACCGGTGGCCATACAGTGCAATTTTCTCGATTCTGCTCAAATCAGTAGGGTTTTCATCAGTTTCTCTCCTTCATATGGACTGAAATCAGTCCCCCAACATGATTTTGAAGGTGATTTGAGTTGTTTTGGAGTTTTCGGTGGCGTAATACCCAAAACGTGGTGCGGCTGGGGCGTTTTTGGGGGTTTTTGGCCCTCTTTGGTTCAATTTCCAGTTTTTAGAACTTGTGGCTATTCTTTGTCAGTGTTTTAAGGTTTACTATTTCTTCCTTGCAGGATTGAGTGCGGAGGGCCATTCTTTTGCTTCCTATCGGTGTATTTTTGCCTCATTTGATAGGCTTGACAGATTTTTGGGTTGATTATCTGAATATTGAAGATTTTATGGACGCCAAAGGATCGTCTTCCATCAGTATGAATTCACTTGATTCCAACCCCTTACAGATTACCTCCATTAAATTGAATGGAGATAATTATCTTCAATGGTCCCAATCGGTCAAAGTTGTCTTGGGTGCTCGTGAGAAGTTGTGATATATTTTGGATGGTCCTCCTCGTTCTACAGATTCGTCGTATAAGACTTAGACAAAGGAGAATTATCAGGTTATTGCGTGGTTATTGAATAGTCTGGATTCATCTGTCAGTCATTCAGTGATGTTTTTACCCATAGCTAAAGGTATTTGGGATACCCTCCATGACATGTTTTCTGAGTTTCAGAATTTCTCCCGAGTATTTCAGCTTATTCAGTCGATTGGTTGCTTTCAGCAAGACTCAAAATCTTTGAGAGAATATTATTCAACATTGCGCAGTATGTGGGATGAATTGGACTTGTATCAACCCCTTTCTTCCAAATGTACGGATGACCACGAGCATGCTCGTAAGAGCGCGACGGCACTCGAGTCATGCAGTTTCTTGCTGGACTCAACTCTGACTATCTTAGTGTTCGCAATCAAGTTGTTGAGATTGGTTCTGGGATCGGTTCTATCTCTCTTAGTTCTTCTCTCCCATTATCTTCAGTTCTACATGTGCCTCGTTTTCCATTAAATATATTGTCTGTCAGTTCTCTTACTAAACCTTAAATTGTTCAGTTACCTTCTTCCCTTCTCATTGCCTTTTTCAGGACCTGCAGACGAAGAAAATAATTGGTGGGGGGCATGAGCGAGGTGGCGTTTATCTTCTCAGTGATACACTTGTTGCTGCTTCTAGTACCATTTCTCTGGATCACGAGTCTGTCATTCAATGGCATTATCGTTTAGGCCATCCTTCTTTGGATAGATTAAAACTTGTTTTTCCCTCTTTATCAGTTAATAAACCCTTATGTTGTGAGATTTGTGAACTGTCTAAACATCATCGCACCACATTTCCTCCTAGTACTTCTAGAAGGAAATTTCAACCTTTTGAACTTGTTCATTTAGATGTTTGGGGACCTGCTCTAGTCACGTCCATTTTTTGTTTTAAGTACTTTGTTACCTTTATTAATGATTATTCTCGTATGACTTGGGTTTATCTATTAAAATTTAAAAGTGAAGTGTTTGAGATGTTTAAGGTATTTTATCATGAAGTGTGCACCCAGTTTAAATGCTCTATTAAAACACTTCATTCTGATAATGGGGGGAGTACATTTCTACTTCTTTCATGTCATTCTTGCAGGAGCGTGGTATTCCATCTCGGACGTCATGTGTATGCACTCCTCAACAAAACGGTATTGCCGAACGCAAGAATTGGCATCTTCTTAAAGTGGCTCGTGCACTTCTTCTTGATATGCATCTACCTAAACATTTTTAGGCTAATGTTCTTCTTACTGCCATGTTTCTTATTAATCGTATGTCTTCTCGTATCTTGTCTCATCGATCTTCATTCTCTATATTGTATCCTCATGACAATCCATTTTCTTTGATTCCTAAAGTTTTTTGTTGCACATGTTTTGTTCAAATTTTGGATGGTAGTAATAATAAACTTAGTCCTCAAGTATGGAAATGTGTGTTCTTAGGGTATACTCGAAGTCAGAAAGGGTACAAGTGTTATGATTCCTTAACTCGCAAGAAATGTTTCTGCTGATGTCACCTTTTTTTAGGATGTTCCATTTTTCTCAGACCAAGGTCGATCACTGTGTGACCCTCTTGCAAGTCAGGGGGAGCATAAAACTTCGCCTCTTCCTCTTCCCATTCCTGATCATGGGGACACACCTCTCCCCTCCACTTCTCATTCTGTTGGTGATATGCATGATCCTAAGCCTCTACGGGTATATCATCGTCGAGATAAAACTGCTGACGCCCAGCCTTCCACCTCTCCGCCCTCTTTGGATGTTGGCTCAGGTGATTCCTCTCTCTCGACCCAAGATCTTCCCATTGCGCTACGCAAGGGGTCAAGATCTTGTACTCAACATCCCATTTCAAATTTTGTTTCATATGATCATCTTTCACCATCTTTTCAGTCGTTTGTAGCATCTGTTTTTTCACAAGCTCTTCCTACGTCTCTCTCCCATGCTCTTCAAAGTCCTGACTGGACAAAGGCAATGATGGAAGAAATGCATGCACTTGAAAAAAATAATACTTCGGAACTTGTTCCTCTTCCTCAAGGACACAAACCAGTTGGATGTCGCTGGGTTTATACCATCAAGTATTTACCAGATGGCTCGATTGATCGTTATAAAGCTCGCCTTGTTGCTCGTGGTTGTACACAAACTTATGGCGTTGACTACTTTAAGACATTTTCTCCCATGGCCAAACTCAATTCTATTCGAGTGGTGATCTCCTTGGCAGTTAATTTATCTTGGCCCCTATTCCAGCTTGATGTCAAAAATACATTTCTTCATGGGGATCTTGCAGAGGAGGTTTATATGCATCAACCTCTTGGATTTGTGGCTTCTCAATATCCTAAGCATGTATGTCGACTAAAGAAGGCACTCTATGGATTGACACAATCCCCTCGTGCTTGGTTCTAAAAATTTAGTCATGCTCTCATCGAATTTGGCTTTATCCATAGTAATGCAGATCACTCTCTTTTTATATGTCGCCGATCAACAGGCATCATGATTCTTATTGTCTATGTGGATGATATTATCCTATCTGGAAGTGATTCAGTTGGAATGAGGGATGTCAAAGATTTTTTGCAAACAAAGTTTGAGATTCAGGATCTTGGCCATCTTTGCTACTTCTTGGGCATTGAGGTTGCTCGCTCTCCAGCAGGGGTGGTTTTATCCCAACGAAAATATGCTCTTGATCTACTTGTGGAACTGGCATGTTAGGTTGTAAACCTATTTCTACTCCTATGGATTCTTCTCAGAAATTTCATCTAGATGATGGACGATCTCCTTTCCTATCCTGGCATGTATCGACGGCTTGTAGGACGACTTTTCTACTTGACCATTACTCGCCCTGACCTTTCATTTTCTGTGAGTGTGGTTAGTCAATTTATGCAAGCTCCTCGCATTGGTCATCTCACAGCTGTTTACCAGATTCTTCGATATATTTAGTCTGCCCCAGGACTTGGCTTGTGTTTTCGGCCGCATGACTGTCTTCATCTTTCTGGTTATTATGATGCTGATTATGCGGGTGGTTCCTATGATTGTCGTTCTACTTCAGGGTTTTGTACTTTCTTTGGTGGTAATCTTGTTTCCTGGAAGAGCAAGAAATAGTCCGTTGTTGCTCGATCCTCGACTGAGGCGAAGTATCGTTCTATGGCCCATGCGACATACGAGCTTGTCTGGCTTCGTACACTTCTTCAGGAGCTTGACTACGCTCCTTCTGGGCCCATTCCTCTGCATTGCGATAATCAGGCCGCTATCCATATTGCACGGAATCCAGTTTTCCATGAGCGCACTAAGCATATTGAGGTTGATTGTCACTTTATACGCGAGAAGGTTGCATCCAAGGAAATTGTTACTCCTTTTGTTCGATCTGGCGATCAACTTGCTGATGTCCTTACCAAATCTTTATGTTGTGATGCTCTTCATCGTGTTTGTGTCAAGTTGGGCATGTTAAACATTTATGCTCCAACTTGAGGGGGAGTGTAGAGAGTTGTGTGCACGTGTATAGTTTCCTGTTCTCTTTCAATATACCATACCTATATTTTTAATAAGAATAATGTGGTAGGGCTTTTGGGCCCTAACCTACGATTTCTCCTTAAGCTCTCCCTCTCTCTCTCTCCCCTTCTTCTTCTTCTTCTTCTCTCTTTTGATTACAACCACATCAACATCTAACACTACTATGATCATCATATACACTCGAATTTCAAGATTTGAGGCTAGGTCCAATTTGGGGGAAATTGGGGATAATTCAAAAGTTCCCAAATTCATTGCAATCTTACACTTCAAACATGAGATCAAACATCTATGAGGCATGATCTACTAGTTCATTTTTTTTAGAATTAAATAATATTTTTTAATTAAAATTTTAATAATTTTTTTTTTTTCAAAAATTAGTTTCTACCTGCAGTCAATTAGCTGCCTTTTCTAAGTATTTAAAGGTGTTTGATGATTTTTTTTGAAAAATATAATTATAAATTTATTTAAAAATATTTAATAAATGTGAAATTCTTTTAATGTAGTACCCTGCCTTTGCTAGCATAATGTTCTACTTCTTCTTTTGCTATTGAATGAATTGGTTGTGTTTTTTATAAATGTCTTCTTACATTTATAAATCTTATGAATTTACTTTGAATATAGTTGCATTAGTTCAGTCAGACAATGCATAGCTTAGGACCCTATACAAAGGAAACCTATTATGTGCACTTTTTTTTTAGATGTTATGATTTAAAAGTGTGTATTATGGTCTTTTTTAACAATCCCTGAAGTTTCATTTCAAAATTCAACCAATTTCCCTGTGTTTTCTCATGTTTCTCAAAAAGTGCGATATGTTACCCGATACAAACGATATATGCCGTGTGATAATCGAAACGTATCTGATGCAGGACAACCCTAAATATGATGCATGCTCATGAACACAATTATTCAGCGGAAATAAAAGCAATAATAATAATGAAATCTAGCATCAATCATCAAAAACTAAGAAAATCATAAAGGAAACATGCAATGGGACGGGCCATCATCACAACCATGGAGTATGGGATTCAAGTAGCATATAGGTTGGATCCGGCGAGGGATGGAACCTCCCGATCTTGCATGGTCATACCCAATCGATCAATGATGATCACTAGTCCGAAGAATCAGAAAGTTTCTCGGATTAGGGATTTGAGAATTTGGGGGTTTAGGGTTTAGATCGATTCTCAAGGTTTAGATCGTGGGGAATAAACAAAACAGAAGTTTAGAAGGATAATAATAGAAGATGAAATACCTGGAAGAAGTTGGAGGGGCACAAGAAGAATAGAGAAGAAGGAGATCAAGGAAGAAGAAGAAGCACCATGAGAGAGGACGGTGCTTATGGATGGCGCTTTCTTCGTTGGTACACTTGAAATGATCTTGTGTCCTCATCAGTATCTGTATCTCAAGGCTGAAATATGTAATGCAATAATGAAACTGTGAACATTGGTTAAATGAACCTGAAATTGTAACTAGGCATACCTTTAGGGTCAAGCTCCTTCAGATCAAGAGCCCTAAAGGGGAGCTTCTATTTATAAACTAGCCAGTTGATTTAATTCGCTAGTTGGTCCCTTTTCTTTTCAGCTCATGTTAATTTTTAAACCTTTTGCATAGTTGGGATGTTGTGTTTAATGGTCCATATTTTTCCTTTTGTTCAAACAATGAATTGTGATTCTAACAGGAATCAGATTACAAGTTTGAGGTGCTTGACTTGGTGGATCCATCATGGTCTGACAAAGTCGTGGGTACCATTTCTCTCTCATGTTCTGTTGAGGTAGGGTGAAAAGCAGGACAGTTTGTTGCCTTTACCAATGATTGCTAGGCTGAACAAATTCTTTAAGATTCTTGTTTATGGTAGTTCTAACAAATTATACATGGCATGGCAGGATCCAATTGAGACAGAAAAAGGTTTTGCACGACGAATCTTAGCAATAGCGGTACCTTCTAAATTATCTTTCATTTCTCTGTGTATCTTATTTATTCCATTCACCTTCTGTGCAACTTTCATGATAATGTTTTTGAAATGCCAGAATGTAGAATAATTACTGAATTATTATGGGGGATTCTCACTAGCATTTGGTTCTTTCCCAAGTCTATGAATTTGTAGTTTATCAATGAGTAATGACATAAAAGCTGCTACGGATATGACATAGAATGGAAACATGCAAACAAAGTGTTAGCTTCACTCTTTTAGCATGCTACTTATCATCATCTTCATTATTTTATTTTTTTCCCTGTGTGCTACCATGTTTTCTGATTTCTACTTCAGCAACATACTCCCTTGTCGAATTTGATATGTCGCATTGACTTTGACCTGGTACTGAAGCAGTAAATCGTTTAGTATAGTTGGATATTTTTTTTAGCAATTCTAGGAAATGCTAAATTCTTGAAAAGGCCTCAGAACACTTTTTATTCAATATGTTGATTGATTCTGTAGTTTATGGTTTGGATCCTGAGATTCCTGAACTGTTTGGTGTTGCATGTCAATTCCAAAGTCATTTGCAGCTCTTGTGGAAGCTTGGACAATGGCCAGTTGGCTATTACCTTTTGAGGAATTCGTTCTTTGGGAATCTCTTTTGGGTGGCAGTCCTTACATCTATCAGGATCATGTTGACAGAATTTTCAAAGACAGGCGAGCTTAGGAATAGAGGAGGGATTATCTACTGGATGTTGATTTGCAAGGACTTTGGTTGGGAGGTGACTTTAAAGAGAGTTCATAAAGTGTATAAGCCAATTGGAGTTCAGCAGATGCTGTTGAGATAAACTTTGACAGGAGCTCTTTTGGCTATACAATCTCTGGGAGGCAATTCTTCAGGATCCTTTGGGTAGGGTGTTGAGGATTATCTCAAGCGCTGCGTGGTTTTGTGACTCCATTGAAGCAGAAATTTGAATTATGCTGATTTTGTGGAAGACTTTTACTGTTCTTAAGGTCTTTTGGTTGTGGGAAGCGACTCTAATGTCAATCAGTGTTTTAAATAGCAAATAGCGTGTAGCGTAGCCTTCACCCCTTTGAAGCGTGAGGCGTAAGCTACATAGCGTGTGGCGTAAGCTACACACTACTTAGGTTTTTAATCAAGGTTGCACCAAATTAGATGATTAATAATAAAATTTAACAAATTTCATGATATTTGGCGCAACCTAGAGTAATAGCAAGGGATAATGATTAAGTATAAAAGTGAAGAAAGAGCAACAAAACTGATTTAAAACTATCTCTTATATTATTCTACTAAAAGCATTGAAAAGACTAGCGAATTTTCATTGAAATAGAAAATGAAACAAATCATTAAAAACATTATTGATTTTAATTTTATAGTGAAAAATGATTTGTAATATGAGCTATGTAGCGTGTAGCGTAGTCTACGAAGCATGTAGCGTAGTCAAATTAATCATGTAGCGTAGGCTACACGCAACTAAAGCTATTTTCATGAGCTACATAGCGTTTAGGCTAAGCTACGCTACGTAGCGTAAGCTACACACTACATAGCGTAGCTATTTAAAACTCTGATGTCAATAGAGGGATGTGCACTTCTGATATGTACCTGTGGGAGCCAGCTATAGAGGGGGTTAGGGAGATGTGCACGAGTCATCGGATTGCTTTCTCTTACCTTTACAGAGGCTTATTTGAAGGCGGCTCTTTAGCTAGAGAGGTTTCTCCTAGGGGTGACAATGGGCTGGATGGTCCAGCCCTCTAGGGCCAGGGCCTGGCCCCTTAACTCGGCCTGAGGCTTAGGCCTCGGTTTGAAATCTAGTTCGGTGCCCATGTTGGACCAGGCCTGGGCCAATAATGAATGGCCTGGGTCCGGGCACCGTGACATGTGGCATGTTTCACATAAGTGTGAGATCTAGTCTGTCTGTCTTGAGTGTCCCACCATGTAGATGCCTTGGCCAAAAAGTCAGGCCTGCCCACTCAAATGGTCAGCCAGTGTTAGATACAAATGGACAACTAAGAAAATCTTGGTCAATATTTTTTGGTTGTCCAATTATTTTGTAAGATGTGGTCCACATAATTTGAATTGGCATGATCTTTTCGGTAGGGAATCTACACTATGGGACCCACTTTAGGGATGATTTGGATTGCACACCCATATGGGGCCTACCATTTTATTCTCTCCTCCTCAAAAGGCTGGCCTGGGTCTTAGCCCGGCCCTGTCGGGTCAGGTCCAAGTCTCGGGGAACCAGGGCTAGGGGCTAGCATGGCCCATTGCCTCCCTTAGGCGCTCCCTCCATTATTAACTGCAGATCTTTTCTCAATTCATGCTATATTGCTTTTTTGTATTTGGTAAATTTTCTCAATGCAGATTTAGAATAAAAAATGGAAAACTATGGCCTTATACAAACCTAATAAGGGACAAATCATGATAGAGAAGATTTTCTTATTACAGGTCCATTGATTGAAATTGTTCACAGTGCCTTTTCCTGAATATGGTGTTGACATATACTTTCAGAAAAGGATTAAGCAAACACTATGCCATTAGTTGTTCCCCCTCCCAATGCTTTCATATTTAAATTCCAAATCGTTATGTTCTTTAGTATTTGGCTGTTGAATACAGGACTATAATGAAGATGGCATGCTTTCGCTCTCGGAGTTTACTGAATTGATCAATGCATTTGGTAATCAAGAGGCGGCTAACAAGGTCTAGACTTAAGTTTATTCCCTACATGCATATTGAATTGTTTTTGCATCTTTTACATAAGATTGTTGAGCTGGTCATAATAAGCCGCTCTTAGCAACTCATGACATTGTGTATTAGAAAGAAGAGCTTTTCAAAGAAGCAGACAAGAATGGGGATGGCGTTGTTAGCATGGATGAGTTAGCAAGCCTTCTAGCTGCTCAACAAGAAGAGTAATGACTTTTATTGAATTTCAGTGGACATGATTTGAAAAATAATACTTGGTTATCTCCCAGTTCATTTATTCTATTCTCTGCAATCACTACCATGTAACCATTTCAAGCTCACCAAATTGTTATGTTGCACAAATTGCTTTATTGACATAATGCTTTGCTTTGGTACTGATGGATTTTTCATCTTTGAACTAGTCCTTCTCTCATTTCCATTTCATAATGCTTTTCCTTGGAAGATTTTTGTAGAGTTCTTGTGTCGTTTAGTAAAGAAGAGACATTTCTTGACCCAGAAGTCAGAAGGAATGGAATCACTGTAGCAAGAATGTCATGATTTTAAAGAGACCATCTCTTCTCGTGCAGTTCTCAATATTGATTCTTTAGTTTGCATGGGTACAGAGTTGGTAGATGTTAACAACAAAAGGTTTTGTCTAGACAATGTTGAGGCTATGAATGCAGCATTCACATGCACTCTTTCATGTTTCTTTTTCTTATTTCTTTTTGTTAATTGTTCTCAAGCCTCTAAGATATCAGTATAAAATGTAGGTGCAAACTTTTGATCATGAAGGTTCCAATGTAGCAACTTTGAATAAGTTGAAACTTGACTCTGACTCAGTTAGAGTCTGAGTTCAAGTTTACTTGAGGCTTTGTTGACTTCTTGTGTTGCCTTGTCTGAGTCTATTTTTGTTTTAGCATAAATGTGGAAACATTATAATATTGAAAATAATCAAAACTGAGAAATTTGAGCAGCTAGTTTACTTAATGGAAGAATCAATTGACATAGGCCAATCAAAACACATGAAACCAGCCCATGTTACCTGGGTACCACATGGGGCACCCTGTGGATGGCTTTTGAACTTAAAATATTAAAAGTGTTGTACATGGTTACGATGCCCATCTTGAATCATCTGAGTAATGCCGTTGCTAGCCACAGACCATGTAACCACGAATTGCATGATCAATGCAATCTCGATCCACGTAGACAACCCTTTCTGACACACACAACAATGATATTGTCTCAACTATCAGTAGGTTGATCCCACAGCTCAATTGGATGATCTTCTGTGTGGCAACCCAAAGATTTCAAGTTTGATCCCAGCTTCTTGACAGAGTAAAAATAGCAAAAATATTTAACCAAGGTGCCTCCTGCATCTCCTCTTAGTCCCAGTGCCAGTGGCCACTGGCATGACTTCATTTCCTGTTCACATTTTAAACCTCAGCTCTGGGACTGCATCAAGAGTCCTGCTTCATGCAGCTAAGTTTCAATGGGAAACAAAAATGGAATAGATGGACTGTACCCATCTATCATCGATGGCATAATCACAGTATTCTGACACTTGTCCAAGCCTGTGCTTGCCACATTTGGTTGTTGAGGAACTGTTGTCGTGGTGAGCAGTGGGCTCTTATCTCATTCTCTTTATGGAAAGATGATTGTGTTTGAACTTTTAACAAAGTTATTCGGAACCATGGCATTGAGCCATGGAAGCCTTATCATGATTGAGTTAGTCTTGAAATTAGCCAATCAGGAGAACTAAAATTGATCCTAAAGAAATTCTTTATGTTCCTAACTGCAGCAACAATATTCACGTAAGAACTTTTGAAATACTAGTGAAATGGTGACTGACTTTGTGTCTTGTAGCTAAAGTGATTACTGAACCAAATGTATTATCCTAATGCTATTGGGGAATTGTTATTATCTTCAAGCTGCACCATTATGAAGAAAATATGCCAGCTAGAATGTGCAACCTTTATACATTGTTCATTGCAGGCGCATCTGGTTGACTCTCAAATGGATTCACTTTATCATGATAGATTTGCCAATGAGTTGTTCTGAAACTTGGGCATGCAGCTCATTAGCAATTGAGTTGAGACATTCTTTAGGGTCCACCTTAACTTTCCTGCCAAACACATGATGAATAGAAGTTTCTCCATCGCAGTCCCCTTCGGACCTCAAATTGTGCCCCTAATGTACTTGAGGTCCTCAATTATCAAGCCCATAGTGGAAAAACAAGTTACACATAGCTCTGTCATGATGCCTACGCACTTTCCCTTGTTACTTCGGTGCCTTTCACGCGAGGAACCTTTAAAGGTGGCTGACTCTTAAGCACCTACAAGTAATAAACATTGCACAAGGGTCATCCTAGTGCCTTTTGCAAAAGTCTAAACCATCATGCGCTTCCAAAACACTGCTCTTCCAACCCCAGATAAGATAATGAACCGGTCTTTGTGGAATATGCTAAAAGGCTCGTTTGGGAGCTTGTATTTGGAATGCATTGGAATCCAAATCACGAATCAAGGTGATTTTGAATCCTCAGTTGTGTTTGGCAGCTTGTAATTGGAATGCACTGGAATCCAAAAATAGGAATGCATTGAAATTTTGTAGTATATTTACATGAATTTGAATTTGATTACTAAATCAACTTTAATCTCCCAAATTAGTGATATTTGACAGAATGATTGTAAAAAGCCCATTGAAAGATATACTTTGGCAAAAAATGACGAAATTCTAAGCCTCAAGTGGACCACAAGCGTAGGATAAACTCACCAACATTTTTTAATCATCGATTTACATGGCCATTTAAATATATACTTTGGCCAAAATGACGAAATTCTGAGCCTCAGGTGGACCACAAGCATAGGATAAAAAATCAACAACTCGCCAATGTTTTTAATGTCGATTTACATGGGCAAAGTTTGAACTGTTCGGATCATTCTATTGATGTAATTTTAGTGATGCAGCCGATAATTAGATTGTTTTGGGGTATCATCAGGGTGCCATGTGTACAATGGATTAGTAGCCTAGTGACACCTTCATCACACGTGCGACTCTCTTGTCTTTAAAAAGGAGCCAAAAAAGGCATTTCATTCAAAATCACAGCAAGAGGAAGAGATTTCAAAACATACCAAAACTCTATTTTCCAAATACCTCTGAATCCACTTTGCCAAACGACTTTTAGATTCCGAATGCACTCAAATAAACTCAAATCCACGCTGCCAAACGATCCCCAAGGGAGATTGCCAAGATGGAGATTGTTTGTGCCATGATGTCACCCTAGTGTCACCTAACAATATGCATGCCAACCTCCGGCATGTCTCTTCTAGTCTTCCATCAATTTGTCTATAGCTCTAACAGCCCATGTGTACCCTGCATTTGATTCAATGCAGTTTGCAGTTATGTGCATGTGCAAGCCTGCAAATAGATTGTCTACTGATTGTGCCTGGGTTGGCTTGGGGCCTGGATTTGAACTGGTTAGATCTGGTCTATTCAGATCTTGATGTTTCTTGGTCCAAGCCCAGCCCATTGATTGCCCTGCCCGAAGACATGTATTCGTGCTTGAATGGGCCCAAAAAGAACCAAGTTGTGACCACCTATGTTAATCTAGACGCTTGAGTGACTAGTAACATTTTAGTATTTGTTAACCAATGCTGATTACTTTAAAGGTATATTATTCTTGGATGTCGAAACCATTTGCTTTTTCAACATGTACTATCCATTGTAATCAGCATTGATGAATTCTGCATTTCTTGTTAATGCCTTTATCATTTACGTGATGTTAATAACTTCATGCCTCAGCATTAAAATCACGTCATACTCAGTAGTACTCTCATTTTGTTGGACCTATACAATGGTACTGCAGGGAATCACTTATAAGTAGCTGCCCTGTTTGTGGTGAGAGTCTGGACAGTTCTGATAGGCTAAATGATGTTATTCATTTGACTTTATGCTTCGACGAGGGAACTGGAAATCAGGTTATGACTGGAGGATTCATAACTGATAAACAAGCTTCATATGGGTGAGAAATTTATTGACATTGTTTTTGTGCATGATATTTTTGGTTTAATCTTACTAATCCATTTGCCTTCCCATCGTGATTATTTTATTTCATGGCAATTGTCATATTTACTTTCTATGCAACTTGGAATTAACATATGTTCATTATCTATACTTCTCTAGGTGGATTTTTAAACTGAGTGAATGGGCTCATGTTTCTTCATATGACATTGGCCTGAAGTCCGGATCAAGCGCTTCACATATAGTGGTATGCATCACTCTCTTCAGTGCAAGTCTTATGGTAGGCAGAAGTGGCTTGAAAAAGGCAATCTTATTATTATTTGTGTTTCTCTGATGGGATGACCGGTGGTGAAAACAGATTCGAGTCAACAGCACAATTGAATGTGTGAGGGCCATACCCATCTTAGCTGTGAAAAAAAAGAGCGAAACGTTCTGTATTTTGTTTTTCTTCTTTTGCTTTTGGGTAGAAGTTGTAGTAATCAGGTACCTTTTCTCATTTAGAAATTTAGTTTCACGGACTCTTGTGTTCCTTGAGACATGTCCTTTCTTATGAATTGCTGAAGGCAAATTGAGAGGTTCTTCAACTGCTGTGTAAAAAAAAGTTGTAGATGAATGAATGCAAAAATGTGTCTAATTTGTATTTTCATGTCTAAATCTCCTGCAAAGTTAGTTATCTATTGGAATGATTTGCAAAAGAACAATAGACTACTGTCAATTTAGCTTTCAAGATGGTTATCCTATGTTAAAGTGTGACAGTTAGTGCACGCGAGTTGTGACTGGTCTAGGACATGATTATTGTAATGGGCCTTATTCTTTTTCCATGTCTACTATCATCCATCAGAACTTTAGTCATCGTACCTTTCACATTGGAAAGCAGACAAAGTGCAAGTTCCAGCATGGTTTAGCAAGTTCATCTGCAAAATTTGGTTAAAGAATTTTGCATGTAAACTTGATCATTTGTTCAGTTCCAACTTGATTGAACCAGCTGGTTTGGTCCTTTTTCTAAAATATTGTCCGGAGAGAGTGCTGTAACTTGGACTTTTGAGTGAGGTCTTCTTGTTTTTTCTGGTTCTAGTGATATTTGATGCAATTTAGATAGTGTGGATAATCAACATCTGTGGAAGTCTATTGTTAGACAAGAATTAATTATTCAGTGTTAATATTTGAAGAAAAATTTAAGTGCCAGTTGATTTGTATTTGGTGGCTCTTTGATGACAATGTCTAGATGAAGAAATATCATCTATAATATCATCTATAATAAATCAACAGCAACTCGTCGGTAATTCTTCTGCTGTGTTTGTTAATTTATTGAAGTAGGGTTTATACCATTGTCATAATTATGACTAGCCATTTCTCTCTGTGTCGTGGTAGCATGACATGTTATTTTTTTTAGTTGCTAATATGGGGTCAAGTTTTCTTCCCTGCACATATGTTGCTGCCTTGCCGATTATTTGTCAAAATTTTCATGTGTTTGGTAGTTTATGTAGAACTTATAAAAGGTCGTGAAAACTACCCATTTTTCTTATGCAACTAAGATTGTGCGTCCTCAGTCCTCACCAATGAAATATTGTGCTATGCCCCCTTCAGGCATCTGTCTCATCTGGTTCCACATATATACTTTGTCAGGTGCCTAGGTATCATAGTTTGATGGCCAACTTAGTCTCTATTTCTCATTTAATGTTTTATCCTTTCAGGTTTTTGATCGTAAGACAAAGAGGCTAGTGGAAGAACTTATAGATGGAAAGATTATTTTATCAATGAGAGCTATTTATCAATCAAAAGTAGGGCTCACACTTATTAATGCAGGTACTGTCAATCAATGAGACCTATTTATCTTTAATTTGTGAAGGATCTTCAAGCAATCCACCCCAAGCAATGAGTTTGTGAACATAATTTTTCCTTATACTATCTTTTGCCTTTTTTTTTTTGGAAGAACACAGTATTCTTGTCCCCCTCCTTTAACTATGCATCTTTTGATTTTTTGTCTCCATAAAGACTCCTCGCTCCTGAATTTTCTAATATTCTCGCTTTAAGACCTGCCTTTCCCTTTTAAAAATCATTGCCGAATGATCGGGCTTCTTTGATCGCATTAAAAGTGGCAATTTTGCTTTAGGTCTCCTTTCTTAACTCATCTTTCCCAAAATGTTTGCTCCATGTCTTTAATTTGGCCTTAAGAAGTTGCAATTTATTAACCAACTGAAACTGGCCCAACCTTCTACACTACCACAATGACATGAGTTGCTTCAAATCATGAGTCTCAACCCACCAATTGTCAAAGAGGAAAGGGTAGGGCTTGCTCTATCACTCCAATGAAATTGGGGAGTGATTGGATTTGGTACTAGGGTGGACTGTTTGAATGACTTCCTGAAATTGCCTTTCCAGTCTACTGACACCAGGAACTGGTTGGGCTTACATATCACAAATTTTTGCAGATTGTTAGTCCTTGTGAACCTGGTCTGCTTGAATGTCAATCAATTCATTACCGACATCAGAATATGCAAATCTTCTTGTACAACTAGACCGTCGGCATCCCTGAGCGTCTTGTAAGAGAAGCGATTGACATTAAAGTCCTATCCCCTGGACCACACCAAGTCCCATCTTCTACTTGTCGCATTGAGCTCCAAAATAAAAAAATCAGCCATTTTCCTAGCATTGTTTGGACTGTACAATGCTGTAAGAACCCACAAATAATCATCACATGCATGGGAGCATCAGATTGAAACCCACCATTCACCTGTGTGCTTATAATCAACCCCATCCTCGCCTTTATCCCATAAAAGAATAATGCCTTCAACCAAACCCCTGGGTCGAGTGTGTATTTTAATTTATACAGTAGTTCTTTTTTGTCTGTATTTTACTATTATTTTGTTTCACTCATGTTAAATTTTAATATTTTAGATGTACTACAGAGGAACAGTTGCAATGTTTTACAGCATGCAGTAAAGGATTATCTGTAAAAATAGAGTTGTAGCTGTTCTTCTGGCTGTTGAACACTTGAACTGCATTGCAATTTTAGACATGCTAGATGCTGGTTTCATTGTCTTGAGAAGTAGCGGAAACATGTTCGAAGCAAAATTTAACCCCTACAAGGATTGATTTGCGACATCATAGCTACCTATAATAATTTGAACAATGTGAAGGAACCTAAGAAGCCTCAATAAGCAAAAGCGGTGGATGTCGATGTTAAGAATCTAACCAATATGCCAAAAGCCCCAGGACTGATGGAACGCGTTAAGTTAGGCTATTAAACCCTTGGGATCATAACATTCCACCACGCTCCATAACCAATGTCTATGGCGGCAGTCCAGTGTTTTTAATAGCGCGTAGCGTATCGCGTAGCGTTCAACCCCCTATAGCGTGTAGCGTAAGCTACGTTGCGTGTAGCGTAAGCTACACGCTACTTCTATTTTTTAATTAAAAAATATAAAATATGTGATAAATAATAATAATAAATGTGCGAAAATGCAAAAAATAAAAATGAAAATGCCTACAAATGCTTCATTTATCAAATAAGAGCAAGCCAATGCATATATTTAAACTACATCAAATCAATATGACATCAATAATACCTATAAAAAAAAATATGACATCAATAACTTTCTAAGCATACTACTTTAATTAATGATGTCTAATTAAAAAGTTTAAAACCACATTCACAACTCACAAGCAAGCATAAACTATTACAAAATCCCACATGTTTAGAAGTTTAAGTACAAAACAAAATTTATATTCCTTGAACTCTTAATTATCAAATTTAGCACTAAATCTACTAGGCACTAGACTATAGACTCTAGAGGTCTTCATCATCATCTAATAGATCATCATCGTCATCCTCATCCATGTCATCACCAGGTCTAGGCCTTTCATCATCAGCATCCACATCTCCATCATTCACTTCATTAACATTCTTGTCCACATTTTCTTCCTCTGCTATAGGACTAAGAAATCGTCCCATGGGACCACCTTCACATTAAAGAAAGAAATTCGTTGGTCTTTTGTAAAAATGTTAATGAAAAACTTAAGCTTAGAACTTGGAAGTTGAAAGCTATAACTAGAAGCACTTACTTAGCTTGCTAGCCTTTCTTTTATAAGTTTTACTAATGGAACAGGGAGGATTTGGGGGACAAGGAGCTGATGCTGGTGGTGATGGTGGTGGTGGTGGTGGTGGATTGTTGCTAGGTAGATCATCTGAATCCGAAATAGTCGCAATAGCACTAATATCAAATGCCATGCTTTGATCCTCGAGCCACGATGCATCAGTTGGGAGAAGAGGGTCTTCTTTTTCAACAATCCACTCATCATCTGAGGCAATATGATCAACCAATATAGGATCCATTGCCGTTGCCCTCTTCATACTCCTTTCCCTTAATTTCATATTATACATCACGTATACTAGAGAATTTGTCTTCTGTTGCTCTAGTCGATTTCTCCTCTTCGTGTGAATCTGCCAATTCCATATGATGATTAATGTCAATTATAAAAAATTTGTTAATTAACAAATTTAAAACATCGAAGAGTAGAAGAGCCACCTGCTCAAAAGTACTCCAATTTCTCTCACAGCCAGAAGCACTGCATGTAAGGCTTAAAACTTGGATTGCAAACTTCTTAAGCTGTGGTGTTCTATCTCCAAAGCGTGCCCACCAATCAGCTACACAAATTAATTAGAAATTAATGAAATGCTTTCACCAATTATAAAAATATAGTATCCATAAAATGAAAATATAAATCACCTGGGGAACGCTTCATCATAGTTGTAATTGCTAGCCGAGAGCCAAAATCTCCTCTTCGAAAGTCATATTCATCCAACTGAATATCAGCATCTGACCGATCATTTATATTGGGGATCATCCTATCCATGCACTCCATCAACCCATTTTTTATCTCAGGGTGTGTAGAGAACTTATCTGAGTACCGTATCTGAGGATTCAAATAGTACCCAGCAGCATGTAAAGGACGGTGAAGCTGAGGAGTCCATCTCTCATCTATCTTCTTTCAAATTGGAGCATATCTCTTCTTTACATTATTGCAATTCAATGCAATCTTCTCCTTTGCCGAGTCCATCAATTCATAAATGAAGCCCATAGCCGGCCTCTCCTCTGAATCCACCTCTCTCAAAACACTTACCAAAGGCATTGTGCTCTTAACATATAACGCAACATGTGGCCAAAACTTTGGATCAAACATTATGATGGCCCGCACCCTTATTCCTTCTGGTTTTTTAGCCCAAGAACATGAAGACCATTGCTCTGATGCAAACATGGATGTAAGACCCTTCTTTTGCTTGTAAATACTTCGAAGGGTGAGGTACGCCGTTGCAAAGCGAGTAACCGCCGGTCGTAGAAGTTCGTGATTATTTGTGAAGCTTCTCATCATGCTGAGGACAATTCCATGCCCATAAATAAACTTGGTCATTGTTCTTGCCTTTTCAATTGTTTCAGAATACATTTGCATTTTTCCAATATCCTCCAACATTAGATCTATGCAGTGTGCAGCACATGGAGTCCAATAGATCTTTCTTCTCTTATCCATCAATTTCTTACCGGCACTCACATAGCTCGAATGGTTATCTGTGATAACCTGAACCACATTTTCTTCTCCAATCTCTTCCACAACATCATCAAGATATTTTAACAACAAATCTCCATCTTTTATTGAATCTGAAGCATCAACAGATTTATAAAACATCGTTCCGGCCGGACTATTTATCAAGAAGTTGATGATGCTTCTATTCTTACCATCTGTCCAACCATCGGACATAATCGAGCACCCGTAAATTTTCCATGAATCCTTATATGCTTTCATCAAAGTTTCAATGTTACCAACCTCCTCCTTTAGTATCCATGTTCTCATCTCATGCATGGATGGTGGCTTCAATCCCGGCCCAAACTTTCCAATCGCTTCACACATAGCTGGAAAGTATGGGCTATTACAAAGGTTGAATGACAAAGCATTTCCAAAAAAAAATCTCCCAATTGCCCTACACACTTCTTTTCTCTCTTCCTTCTTCCACTTTGAATTCAAAGTGGCCTGTCGTGCTTCGCTGCTAACAAATTGGTCTATGGGACCTTTCGCTCTCACTGCAGGTTGGCAACTAGTCCCAGAAGACCCACTGTCAACCACAAATGCATCATTACCCACGCTAACACTACCAGAACCAGAACAATATGTTGATCCCGCCCTTCTTATATCACGAAACACCTCATTTTTTTTTTCCTTCTCATTATGATACGCTGTTAGAGCCTTTTGGCACTCCTCTTTTGCTTCTGCTGTCACTTTTGGGCACGGCTTTATCCCATTGTGAGTTCCGGCCAAGTGATTCTTTAGGCGAGTCACGCCCCCCGTACATCTTTGACCACAAAATTTACAAAACACATAATTTCTACGAACATGTCCTTGTAGATCCTCTTTAACATATTTCCACGCAAAATCTTTCTCTTTCTCTTTCCCCTCAGACATCTCCCTCTTTTCAGTTTACTGAGAAACAAAAAATGCACAATGCACAGTCATTTTACTATACTGGACCATAGCATAGAAGGGCGCGGATTTCCTGCTAAAGCCTTGCGCAGGAATTTCCTGCGCTAGGAACCACAATGGGGCCCACAGTGATGTTTTTTTATAAATCCACCCCGTCCATCCGTTTTGGGAGCTCATTTTAGGACATGAAAACAAAAATGAACCGGATCCAAGACTCAAGTGGGCCTCACTAAAGGAAAAGGTGGGTAGGTAAATTACTACCGTTGAAACTTCCCTGGGTTCCACAGTGATGTTCATATGACATCCATACCGTTCATAACATCACTACTACTGGGATGAACTGGAAAAACAAATATTATCCTGATTCGAAACTCCTGTGGCTCCACAAATATTCCACGTCCTAAAATGAGCTCCCAAAATGGATGGACGGTGTGGATTTATCAAAAAACATTACTGTGGGCCCCATTGTGGTTCCCAGCGCAGGAAATTCCTGCGCAAGGCTTTCGCGGGGAAAATCACACAGGGAAGAAAAAAAGGGGCGGAGGAGGGGTGGGGGAGAAGAGAAGGTACCTGCGGGGCTGCTGCTGCGGCGGCGACGGCGGCGGTGCGGGGCTGCTGCTGCGGCGACGACGGCGGTGCGGGGCTGCTGCGGCGACGGCGGCGGTGCGGGGATGCTGTTGCTGCGGCGACGGCGACGGTGCTGGGCTGTTGCTGCTGCGGCGACGACGGCGGCAGTGCGGGGCTGCTGCTGCTGCGGTGACGAAGGCGGCAGTGCGGGGCTGCTACTGCGGCGACGGCAGCGGTGCGGGGATGCTACTGCGGTGGCGGTGCGGGGCTGCTGTTGCGGCGGCAGTGCGCCGCTGCTCGCTCTCCCTCTCTCTCTCTCTCTCTCTCTCTCTCTCTCTCTCTCCCTCCCGCTCTCTCTCTTTTTCCCTCTCGTTCTCCCCCTTGAAAGCAGAGAAATGGGGGAGCGAATTAGATGTTACCCTGGTAACACCTTAGTGGGTGTTACCGCTACCGTGTGGGGCCCATCCTGATGTGTTTTTTATATATCTATACCGTCTATCTGTTTTCTCATATCATTTTAGGATATGATCCAAAACCTTAAGAAAATCCAAATCTCAGGTGGACCATACCACTAGAAACAGTGGTTAATAACCATTAAAAACGTTTTGTGGGCCAGAAACGTTTTGGATCAATCTGATATTTGTATTTTCCCTTCATCAAGACCTTATTGACATTATCAAGAGCTTGGATTGAAAATAAACATTACCAAAACCTTACTATGGGCTCTTTGGAATTTTTAATGGTGGAGCACTCAATCACACTGTTTCCAGTGGTATGGTCCACTTGAGATTTGGATCTGCATGATTTTTGGAACCTTATCCTGAAATGATCTGAATAAACGGATGGACGGAGTGGATATACAAAATATCATCCATGTGGGCCATACGGTAGGGGTAACACCCACTAAGCTGTTCCCGGGGTAACACCTAATTCGAGCCCGAGAAACGGGGCTTCGGTTTTTTTTTTTTAAAATACTCTGCGCCTTACGCAGATTAGTGCACACGCACGTGCATGGGGCCCACCTTGATTTACGTGTTGTATATCCATGCCGTCCATCAGTTTTCTCAGTTCATTTTAGGCCATGGTCCTTAATGAAGGGATCCAAATTCCCAGGGCCCACTATAATATTTATGTGCCATCTTCCTATGGCACACTTAAGTGTTTCTTTGCCATCGAACCTGTTGATGTGGTCCACCTTGATTTATGTGTGTTCCTGTGATATGGTCCACTTGAGATTTGGATCTACCTCATTTTTGGCTCATGCCATAAAATGATTTTGGAAAAAAATGGATGGATGGTGTGGATGAAACAAATACATCATGCGTCCAATATGGGTGGGGTGTTTCATCAAGACCATCCCATGTCAAGTGGACCACACAAGGACCACACCCATCTTGTGATGTGGTCCAACACCCATCTTGTGATGGTCCAACACCCATCAAGTGGACCACACAAGGACCACACAAATGGATGGTGTGGATGAAACACGTAGATCTGCACGTCAAGTGGACCACACAAAAGGAAACAGTGGTGATTAAATGTCTACCATTAAAAACCTCATAGGGCCATTAAAAACTTCCTACGGCCCGTTGTAATGTTTTATTTCCACCCATTTTTCCATATCATTTTAAGGCCTAAGACAACAAAACGAAGCATCTCCAGATCTAAGGTGGACCACACCACACTAAGCATATCCAAGACTCAAGTGGATCCAGATCTAAGGTGGACCATCCAACTTGTTAAATTAAATTATACATGTGAGTAGCCCTTTCTAGTGAAGCCATAATCCCAGGAACAGATTGATCATTTAATTGCATGGGCCCAAAAATTAAGTAGAACCAAATCCAAGGTGGACCACACCACTAGAAACAATGTTTATTGAACACCCACCACTAGAACTTCTTATGGTCCACCTTGATGTTTATTTGTCATCCAATCTATTGATAAGGTCACATGGTCATTCACCACTGTTTCATCTCATCCTAATAGTATCCAATGACAGTATTCATGTGGCCCACAGTTTTTAATGGTCATTCACCACTATTTCCCATAGTGTGGTCCACTAAAGATTTCAATTTGCATTTCAATCTAATAAATTTTTAACTGATGGCATTTCAATCACCATTGTTTCATGTGGTGTGGTCCACCGGAGATTTCGATTTGCCTCATTTTTTTGATCATGACAAAAAACAATATGGCAAAATGGATGGAGGGCGTGGATAAAATGCATAAATCATAAGGGCCCCACATTGCACCATCTTTTTTTTTAAAGGTTAGTACACACATCCCACTGCGAGTATGGAATCGGATTGTGTGCCGCGCACGCTCTTATCGTGTGGAGTAAACTCTATTGGGCCCACTTAGAGTGTATGTGCTTGATCTTTTCCGTCCGTATGTTTTTCCAGCTCATTTTAGGGGTTGGGCCCAAAATTTAAGCATATCCAAGACTCAAGTGGACCATGCCACAGGAAACAGTACCGTTGAAACCTTCCCAGGCCCCACAGTGATGTTTATTTGTCATCCAACCTGTTCATAAGATCACATGGACATGGATGAAGGGAAAACACAAATATCAGCTTCATCCAAAACTTCTGTGTCCCTCAAAATTTTTCAATGGTAGACATTCAGTTCACACTTTTCCTGTGGTGTGGTCCACTTTGGATTTTGATATGTTTCATTTTTTTGCATCATACTTAAAATTATTTGTTAAGATGGATGGACGGAGTAGATAAAATACGTAGATCACGGTGGGCCCCACAGAGTTTACTTGCACGCTAAGCGAGTTACGCAATCTGCTTCCTTGAGTACACCCACCGGTCCCACTCATCCTGATAGTCACACTTCAGTGTTAGCCATCTCAGGTGGGCGAGGCCGTGAGAATAGGGCCCATTCAATGTGTGTGGTGCATATCCATGCCTTACATCTGTTTTGCCATTTCATTTTATGGCACGGTCCCAAAAATGAAGTGGATGCACATCTCAGGTGGACCGCACCATATCAAAAGGTGGTCGGTTAAACACCCACCATTAAAACTTTCCAATGCATGTGAAACTGAAAGGGAAATCACAAATACCAGCTTCATGTGAAACTGATGAAAGGCATGAATATACAACAAATACATCAAGGTGGGTCCCACCAAACAGTGCATGTATTTAGAATTAAATACTCCACCAGAGTATTAGGTTTTTTAACTTGGCTGTGAAATAGCCACGTAACTCAAGGATTTGGTGTTACTCGAGTAACAGCTTAGTGGGTGTTACTCCTATCGTGGGGCCCACCTTGATGATTTTATATGTATCCACACCGTCCATCCGTTTCTCCAGACCATATTAGGGAGAAAACTATGCGGATCCAATCTCAAGTGGACCACACCGTCCATCCGTTTCTCTGAAAAAGTGAGGATTTAACGTACACAGTTGAAATTTTCGTGGGGCCACAAAAGTTTTGAATCAGGATAATATTTGCGTTTTTAGTTCATCCCAGTAGGAATGACTTTATGCACGGTATGGATGGCATGTAAACATCACCGTGGACCCAGGGAGGTTTCAACGGTATGAATTTCCCTACGCACGTTTTCCATTATTGCGGACCACTGAAGCCTTAGATACAGCTTATTTTTGTTCTCATGTCCTATAATGAACTCAGAAAACAGATGAACGAGTTGGATTTCTCACAAACATCACGGTGGGCCCCACCTTCCCAGGCAGGAACTTCTTGCGTATTGCGTAATGAGTAACTCCGCACGCTAGCGTGCGGAGTAAGGAAGCGGATTGGCTGGTGCACCCTACACCAGCTAGTTGTTGGTGTCGTCATCAAGTTTTGTGGGTCCCACCATGAGGTACTTGTTATATCCAAACCGTCCGCCCATGTTTTGGGATCATTTTAAGGCTTGAGCCAAAAACTAAGACAGATCCAAGTATCCAGTGGACCACACTCCAGAAAGCAGTGGGAGATTGAACGTATACCATTGAAACCTTCTTGGAGGTCCCAGAAGTTTTGGATCAGTCTGATATTTATTTTTACCCTTCATCCAGGTCCGTGTGACCTTATGAACAGTTTGGATGGCAAATAAACATCATGGTGGACCCTGGGTATATTTTAACGGTGAGAATCGTTGTCCCCACTGCCTTTAGTGGTGTGGTCCACTTGAGTTTTGGATATGACTCATTCCAACTATCATGCACTAAAATGATCTCGTGAAATGGATGGACGGTTTGGATATACGAAATACATCATCGTAGGGTCCACATAGCTTTACGTCAATCACAGTGCTCGAGGACTGCGCACTCGCTCTGCGTCCGCCACGTCCCTACACCAGCAACGTAGCTGGTGTAGGGTGCACCAGCCAATCCGCTTCCGCGGAGTAAACTCTGTGGGGCCCACAGTGATTTACGTATTTTATCCACTCCGTCCATCCATCTTAACAGAAAATTTTAGGTATGATTCCAAAAAATGAAGCATATCAAAATCTAAAGCGGACCACACCACAAGAAAAGTGTGAACTGAATATCTACCATTGAAAAATTCTTGGAGGACACAGAAGTTTTGGATCAAACTGATATTTGTGTTTTCACTACATCCATATCCATGTGATCTTATGAACAGGTTGGATGACAAATAAACATCTTTGTAGGGCCTGGGAAGGTTTCAACGGTGGAAATCATTATTTCCACTGTTTCCCGTGGCATGGTCCACTTGAAATTTGGATATGCTTAAATTTTCGGCTCAACCACTAAAATGATCTGGAAAAACATATGGACGGAAGAGATAGAGCACATACTTTCTAGGTGGGCACTACTGAGTTTACTCCGCACGGTAAGAGCGTGCGGAGCTCCGCACGCAATCCGATTCCACGATAAAATCGGTCTTCAGACCAGAGGGAGGGAAAAAACGAAAAAAAAAAAGGCGGAAAGGAGGGAGAGAGAAAGAGGGAGAGAGAGAGAGAGGGGGGGGGGGGGGGGGGGATTCGTAGAAGGCATACCTTGGTCTCAGTGGAAGAAGAAGAAGAAGAAGAAGAAGAAGAAGAAGAAACGGATGTGGATCCTCAACCGCAGCCGTAGCAGCATCATGCACAGCCCACCAGCCCTACGTATTAAAGATCGGCAATGACCGTGGATCGATCCACGTTTGGCCCACCAGATCCCGGTTCCGATCAACAAATCCTCCCTTGCAGGTACCGATTTCTTCAAATTTTTATGTATTCACGCCGATTTTGAGTACACGCTACACGCTACATGTGCGTTGCATACGCTACAGCACCTGTTGCGTACGCAACAGGGGAAACACGCTATTTTCATACGCTATGTAGCGTTTTGGGTACGCTACGCTACGTAGCGTACGCTACACACTACGCTATAACGCTATTTAAAACACTGGGCGGCACTCTGGCCTCTTATCCAGGTAGCCCTTTCCATGCATGACAACTTCACTCTGGTTGTCCAGGTAGCCCTCTCCACTCATGGCAGTTGCACTCTGATTGTCTAGGTAGCCTTCTCCATGTCATGGCAGCTTTCACTCTGGTCTAGTTGCCCTTTCCACAGGTCGCCCCTCCGTGACTCGAACACAGGACGTGGTGTTGGCTCTGATACTAATTGCTATGTTCCTAACTAATACACTAAAAGTCCCAGGATTGATGAAACATGTTAAGCTATTAAACCCTTAGGATCGTAGCATTTGATCTCATTCATAATCATATCTGTTATTCAAATATCCCTTGCATTCATTATCCTATGTGTTATTCAAATATCTTCACAAACCTGGTCTACTGAACTAATCCTTAAGGCTCGAAATGAATATTTCCCACAACCAATTAATGCAGGACATCTGACCAACTCACCAAAAGCTCTAGAGCTGATGGGGGAGGCATGAAATATCCTTTTATCTCATAGCCCAGTCCAGGCCAGGCCCCGGTCGAACCCTTCCTTCATGAGCCGCCCCACTTCGCATGGGTCCCGCTTCGCACAGTCTACCTCACCCCGAGTGTGCCCCCGCCTTACATAGGCTGCCCCACTCGAGCCTGTTGTGAAAATACCCCTGCATTAATCACCCCCGGTGAGGAGTCTCAAACACGAGACCTCCCGTTCTGATACCAATTTGACGTAGGACATCCAATCAACTCACCAAAAGCTCCAGAATTGATGGGGGAGGCACAAAATATCTTTTTATCTCATAGCCCAGGCCAAGCCAGGCCCTGGTCGAACCTTCCTTCGTGAGCCGCCCCACTTTGCATGGGTCCCGCTTCGCATGGTCTACCCCACCCCGAGTGTGCCCCCGCCTCTCATAGGCTACCCCACTCAAGCCCAATGTGAAAATGCCCCTGCATTACCCATGCATAGGAAAATCAGACAGAGATGACTCATTATGGCTCTATTACATATGACAAAAAGAATTATATATATAAGCTTATTTTCTAAAGCCCTTTCTGCATTTCTACCCTTTTATTTCGTGTTTCTGTGAAAAGGAAAAAAAATAAAAATCTGTTGATTTAAACCGTCACATCGGTATCTTTAGCAACCAGAAAATGGAACTCTTGTGAGAATTGGATAAACCACACCAAGGGCTGAGCCAATGAAGCTTGCCTTCCTTCTCTATCAATTTAGCGTGTATATATATAAAACCTCCGCATTCATTCAGTCAGGTAAAAATAGATACATTACATACCTCCAAAAAAAGGAAAAAGAAGAAAAAAGAAAAGAGACAATCAATATACTTTCTAAATTAGAGTTAGATAGATACAAGCACAAGAGAAGCTTGCAAATGCTTCTTCTATCGCACTTATCAAATGCCTCAGATTGGTGTTTCCAGTGATTTGGTGGTTTAATAGATACATTGATGTGAACCAGAAGGTTCTTTTATTTCCGCAGGTTAAACTCAAAATCCCTGTCTTTTATATGTTCTAATTGGAAGTGATGACGGCTTTGAGAAAAGGAAATTTGTTCACTGCATCATATTAAATTCTTGCATTCTGAGAACTACAGGAATGGTCCATATGATTTATCAGAAAATTGAGCGTAAATTATGTCTGGATTCTATTTGATTTCTTGTTTCAAGATTATTTCTTTATTGGCTACGGCATGAAAATGGTGTTCCATTTGGTTGCAGGGGCCAAAGAACTCTTGCAGAGCATCTCTGAGAGGCAAGGGAGGCAAATGAATTCACTTGAATCTGCTAAAGACATACCTAAGTTTATTGAATTTTTTAAGGCATGGACATTATCCTTGATAATTGAGGGAAGCTTTGTTTTGCAGTAGTATAGATTCCTAACAACTATAATGTATTTCATTTAGCAAAAGAATATCAAGAATTAAATCTACGTGAGGGAGGGAGGTGTTGCCACTGAATCCAACTTTTGGCTCTGGTGATTAGTATTGGTAATTTCTTTTAGAAACAATTAGACACTATTTCAACAAACCTAGAACTCTGAAAATCACATATGCACATGACAAACATGGATTGCTTGCTCAGATTTTCAGATGCAAATGACACTTGTATGTCTCCAGGCCTCTGACTATCTCAAGCACTTTCCTGCTATATCTGACTGTCCTAACACAAAATGGAATGGATATTAGCAATAAGGAGATGCAATTTCCAGAAGATTCTAATTTCTCACTGATGTTGAACCAAGTTGAATTCTGGCAATCTGGCAGGGGACAGGTTCATGGGTTGAGGTACTCTACCTGTCCATAGAACCCATTGTTCTGGGATGGGATCCGTTTTCTACCTCTTAGAAACTCTAGTTTTACACATAAATAATATATCCCATCACAAAGAACCTGGTATGGAGTTCGTGGAAATACTGCACTGTATTGACGAGTACCGGGTTCATAGTGATTTAAAGTGAATTTACTTTCAACATGTTTGGTTAAGCTGATATATAGAAAGTACCCAACTTCAGTGTTTTCTAGGATGATATTTAGCCAACGACAATGAGAGCATGACTTTAATGGTCATTTGATATATAAAAAAAATGGTGGATGCAAGAATCCACAAACGATCATGTCTCTCAAGTTGCATGTTGCTTTCTACCACATTTTTCAAATGAAGTTTTACCATAGCATTCCTCTAATTTGGACCGGTATGGAATTGATTCAATATGAAATCATGAATAGTCATTGGCTCCATTGGTGCATAGTAGTCCATACTTGATTGATGTATGAATAGGTATTCCTCCAGGGAAATCTCGGAAAGAAGCCAAATTAACCCCTTCGTTACCTTCTCTTAATAATGAGATACAATTTGAGAAAACCGAGTTAATCCCTAGAACTGCTGGTCCTAGAACCAGAAATAAATAGGCCTATTCCTCAATTGAATTAAAAAAAAAAACTCTAATTGGAATTCAAAATCAAATTGATTGATGTTTTGTTCAAAAAAGCGGAGAGATTTGATTGTTGCATTGTAATAGAAATTTAAAAAAAAAGAAAAAAAAAAAGAAAGAAAGAATCGGAGAAGAAGATATCTTTTTCTTTTTTCTTTTAAACATGTTCATTCATTCCTACTACTTATCATATTAATTTCTACTCTACCTTCCGGGAGGTCATTCTCCAGGGCACCCATTTAAGTCATTCCAGTGAATTCCTTCCAATCTCCTTATGATCTCATTAGTCATTAGAAATCACGTATAGACAATTCCTAAAGGGAAATATTGAATTTATAGATCGTAAATTATGAGATTTTGCTATTTCCTTTTCTTCTAGGGAAGATACTAATCGCAGCGAGAATGAAATTTCCATAATGACTGCAAAACCCTCTAAATAACATTTGAGAATGAAAATTCTTGTTGTGCCCAATGAATCGATTTTCTTTGGATAAAGAAATGCATTTCATTCTCCTCATTGTGACTATCAAAGCTAATTTTAACTTGTGAAGTTTATATGCAGTTAGTCATCAGGCCATATTCTCCTAATTGATTTTATTTCACTTTTGCAGGATCAAATCAACGTGGCTGATGCTAAGCACCCTATTGAACATTTTAAGGTATTTCTCTGAGTTCATAGGCTTTGAAGTACTAGAAGGCTCCTTCTTTTTCTTTCTTTTTTCCCCTGAACCGTGAATGACCTAAATGGAAATATATTCAGGATGTTGTGTTTAATATATCATACATTTGAAGCTCAGGTAGGGCGTGATTTATTTCCAATAAACAGTATTCTTTTTGTTCTTTCTAACTCTCTAAAATCACTCATTCCATGAATCTACGTAATGCCTTCTTATAGGCATGTCAGTGGTCAGATTCAGGTCAGTCTTGATGTACCTGTATCCCGAACTAAAAGATTTGGGAATTTTTTATGTATCTTATTGAGAGAAGAGATTATCTCTTTATAGAGTTGGTACATTGCTGTAAATAGAAAAATCCTAATCTATTGTTAGCTGTACAGTATCAATTACAAATCCTAGACAGCTAAGGCTAGGATTATTTGTAGATTTACAATCTAATACTTCCCCTCAAGTTGGGGAGTGAATGTTAAGAACACCCAACTTGGAGCTCAACCGTCGGAAAGGGTCCTTACTCAACGGCTTGGTGAATAAATCATCTAGCTGGAGTCTGGAGGGAACATATGATGTTTGAATTAAGCCAGATTGGATCTTTTCGCGGACAAGGTGGCAATCAAGCTCAATGTGTTTGGTGCGTTCATGAAAGACCGGATTAGCTGCAATGTGGAGAGCTGCTTGATTGTCGCAAAACATGAGGGCCAGATGAATGTGACAAATTCGAAGATCGTGAAGAAGATAAAGAAGCCAAGTGAGTTTACAACTAGCACTAGCCATAGAGCGATATTCTAATTCAGCTGAGGATCGAGAGACAGTGGTTTGCTTCTTTGTCTTCCACGATAACATGGAATCGCCAAGGAGGGTACAGTAACCGGTAAGGGTGCGTCGACTCATTGGACAACTAGCCCAATCAGAATCATAATATACTTTCAGAATAAGTGGACTGTAAGAAGATAAGAGTAATCCCAATGTGGCTGGCGCGGCTTGCTCATGAATTGACTTAGGATTTGTACGGAATATACAAAATCCAGCTGAGTAATAGTTAGTTAAATAAGGCGTCCAACCAAGCGTCGATAGGCAGTTGGATTTGAGAGAAGGTCCCCTTTTTCGTCAATGAGTTTGAAGTTATGATCCATAGGCAAGTCGGTAGGGCGAGCACCAAGGAAACCTACATCAGATAAAATGTCCCGAGTATATTTCCGTTGACTTAGATAGATACCTCGATGTGAGCGAGCAACTTCAATTCCTAAGAAATATTTAAGTGGTCCAAGGTCTTTAATGTGAAATTGATGTTGCAGGAATGTCTTCAAATCAGCGATGGCCTTATCGTCGTTGCCAGTGACAATGACATCATCAACATAGACCAAAACCGTCATGAAAATGTCACCATGACTCCCAGTGAGAAGAGGGAATAATCATTTTTGGATTGAACATACCTGCACTTTATAAGGCGGTGGAGAATTTAGCACACTATTGTCTGGAGGCTTGTTTGAGGCCATAAAGGGATTTTTTAAGGTGACAAACTCGAGACTCCCCCTATCTAGAAAAACCTGGTGGAATTGTCATATAAACTTCCTCATCTAAGTCGTTGTGTAAGAAGGCATTGTGGACATCCAATTGATAAAGATGCCAGTTTCGAATGGCGGCAACGACAAGTAGACAACGGATGGTAACCATTTTAGCAACTGGAGCAAAAGTCTCATGGTAGTCGAGTCCTTCCTGCTGGGTGTAGCCCTTTGCAACAAGACGGGCTTTATATCCTTCAAGAGTCCCATTGGAATGGAATTTAAGTTTATACACCCATTTACAACCAATGAGAGTTTTTTCTAGGTGGTAGTAGAGTGAGCATCCAGGTATTGTTGTGCTTAAGGGCGGATATTTCACTAGCCATGGCGTTACGCCAATGAGGGTCCTTCACAGCCTGAGAATAACTTGCAGGTTCGACAAGAGATGAAATAGTGGTAAGAAAAGCTTTATGTGAAGGAGAAAATTTGTCATAAGAGACAAAATTAGATAAAGGGAACGGAGTAGCCTTTGAGGAAGAAGACATGGCCTAGGTAAGAGACGCAACAATATTAGAGCATTCGAAATCACGAAGCCATGCGGGAGAGCGTCGATGGCGTTCAGAGTGACGAAGATTGGGAGAAGAGGATGTGACGGGTGTTATTTCATATGTAGGTGGAGTGATCCTCTCGATTAAAGGTATGGTGGAAAGAGATGGTGGCTCGGAGTCAGGTAAGGGAAGGGGGAGAACTGGATGGGTAAAAGAGGAGAGTTAAGCATAGGGAAAAATGTCCTCATGGAAAACAACATCGCGAGAGATAAATATTTCTCGAGAAGCAAGATCGAAAACCCTATATCCTTTTTTAGCATAAGGATATCCAATGAATATGCATTTTTTAGCATGTGGCTGAAATTTATCGCGATTGCTCGCCAAGGTGGATTCATAGCAAATCCAAAAACCCAAAGGTGGGTGCAAGAGGGTGGTTTTTGGGTAAGCACTTGAAATGGGGTGCCGTTGGAAAGAAGAGAGATAGGGGTGTGATTAATAAGGTAAGTGGCAGTAAGAATGCAGTCCCCCAGAACTCAAGCGACAAGTGGGCATGAAAACGAAGAGCACGAGCAACCTCAAGGATGTGTCGATGTTTTCGTTCAGCAACACCATTTTGTTGTGGAGTAGCAATACATGAGTGTTGATGAAAGATACCATTGTCTTGAAAATATGTGCGAAGGTCGGCAGAAAAAAATTCCATGCCATTATTAGTGTGAATTTGTTTCACTTGTTTACCAAATTAAGTTTTAACTATTGCAATGAAGAATTTGAGAAAAGACTTTGTGTCAGATTTAAACCGCATCAGATAAGTCCAAGTGGCACGAGAAAAATAATCAACAATGGTTAAAAAATAACGAGCACCAGAATGGGACGGGGTGGAGTATGGTCCCCAAATATCACAATGAATTAATTGAAGAATCACAATTGTAGTGATAGAACTAGTAGGGAATGGAAGACGAGTTTGTTTTGCTAAAGGGCAAACATCACAATGAAAAGTGCTAGAAAAAGAAATAGAAGGAATGTTCACAAAGAGCGGTTGAAGACGAGCAGGTGAGAGGTGGCCCAGTCGCCTATGCCATAGTGCATGGGATGATGAAAGAGTGGTGGAGAGAGAGCAGTCGATGAGGTATGCAGAATGAAATGGTAGAGACCGCCATGCTCCTTGCCCAGTCCAATTGTTGTCTTCGAAGCTAGGTCCTAAAAGAGACAAAAGTCAGGATAAAATGTAACTGAACAGTTTAAAGAACGGGTTAATTGACTTATAGAGAGGAGGTTAAAATGAAAGGAAGGAATGCATAAGATGTCTGTTAGATAAATGGATGGTGTAAGAGAGGTGGAACCCACATGAATGACTTTGGCAACGTTACCATTTGGTAATGTGACAAAAGGAATGGTAGTGGGTAATTTGGATGAATGAAGCAAAGAAGAAAAATGAGTCATTTGTGTAGTTGCTCCTGTGTCAATAACCCATGAGAGAGAAGGGGAAGAGGTAGAAAGACGAGAAGTTACCTGCAAGATGTGCCTCAGGTTGTGAGTTACCTTTCTTGACAGAATCTGGCTATACTGAGCTGAGGTGAAGCTGGAATCAGGTGGAGCAGAATCGTTGGGAGCCGAATAGATGTGAGGCGGTGGTCCATTTGATTTGGCCTGATTAGAATGGTGAAGTCGATGACTTGGTGGATAGCCATGAAGGGCATAACATTTCTCCTTGACGTGGCCAACCCTGCCACAATGATCACAAGTAGGTTGGGGAAGACGACGTCCACAATTGTCCTTGTTAAGATTCCGCCTCGAATCACGAGAAGGACCAGTATTGGGGCGATTGTTCATTGGGAGTAAGGCAAAACTATCATTGGAAGGCGTGGGAAGGATGGAAACCTTCCGTTGTTTCTCTTCTTGAAGAAGTAAAGAATATGACCTGTTAATCGTGGGGAGAGGATTCATGAGAAGAAGCTGCCCGCGAACGGCGGTAGAGTAACTTTCACTAAGGCCCCATAAGGAATTGCATGAGACGTTCCTGTTGACGATGAGATGCAAGGTCCTTTGCAGCCCCACAAGTGCACACGGGAGTGGAAGAATAAGAGGAGAGTTAGTCCCAATATGATTTCAATTGAGAAAAATACGTAGCAATGGTGGATTCGCCTTGCATGTGAGAACATATGGAATGCTGGAGTTGGAATACTCAAGGAGCATTGCTTTGAAAAAAGCAATCACGCAGATCGGTCCAAACATCATAGTCACTATCGGTGTATACAACACTATTTGCCAGTTCTTTTGTGAGAGAATTAAGAATCCACTGAGAGGACCATATGGTTGCAACGGGTCCAGAGATGAAAATTGGAAGAGTCGCTAGATGGTTGTGGGTAAGAACCATCCACAAAACACAATTTATTTTTGGCACTAAGAGCAATGATCATAGCGCAGTTGCAAGTAGCATAGTTATCACCTATGAGAGGTTGAGATACGAGCATAATTCGTGGTTGATCGGAATGATGAAGATAAAGGGGATGCAAGGGATCTGATTGTTGAAACATAGGGGCCTTTATGTAAGAAATCTATTGGGGGTTTTATGTTATGTTTCCTTCTTTTAGGCAGTTAGTTGTAAAAAGGCAAATAAGCCCTATTTAAATAAAACTTAGAAGATTAGGGTTTGTAGACCTAATCACTCTTCTTCTCTGATGCGGACATCTAGCCTTCAAAGTCTATCGGCGAAGAAAGCGCCCACCACAAGCATCTTCCTTGTGGTTAGGCGATGATTGAGGAGCATTGAAGACCCTACGCACATGATTTGATACATAGAAGACACGTGTGTAGGATGGAAGAAGACCCGATTGAAAGAATAGAAAATTGCATTTCTGGAGGTGGTCGGGCGCCCGGCCAAATTTGTCACCGGGCGACCGAAATTCAGCAAATTTTCAGTATTCTTGCTGGACAGTTTTTGTCTTAGCCGGGCGCCCTACCAAATTGGTCACCGGGCGACCGGCCAACGTACGAACTGTTTTTTTTAGTTGTTTTTTTAGCAATATTTTAGGGGTATTTTGGTACTTTTATGTTTTCTTTTTGCTTATTTAAGTGGGCTAAGCCCTAATAACGTGGTTAGTTGATTATTAATGAAAAGCAAACCTCTTTGGTGGCCTCTCTCTGCTTTCTCTCTCTCATGGTACTTCTTCTCTCTCCTTAATCTTCTTCTTCTAACTTCTTCTTGTGCCCCTCCAAATTCTTCAAGGTAATTATTTTCTTCTTTCTATTTTCCAGTTTTGCTAATCCTTCCTCGATCAAACCTTGAGAATCAATCTAAACCCTAAACCCCCAAATTCTAAAATCCCTAATCCGAGAAACTTCCTGATTCTTCGGACTAGTGATCTTCATTGATCGATTGGGTATGACCATGCAAGATCGGGAGGTCTCATCCCTCGCCGGATCCAACCTAAGTAATAATTGAATTCCATACTCCATGGTTGTGATGATGGCCCGCTCCATTGCATGTTTCTTTTATGATTTTCTCAATTATGATGATTAATGCTAGA
This sequence comes from Liriodendron chinense, assembly GCA_003013855.2. Taxonomy (NCBI): domain Eukaryota; kingdom Viridiplantae; phylum Streptophyta; class Magnoliopsida; order Magnoliales; family Magnoliaceae; genus Liriodendron; species Liriodendron chinense. Next base: position 4,503,168 of record ML058453.1, read on the forward strand.
ATTTTAGATTATTATTGCCTTTTATTTCCGTTGAATAATTGTCTATAAACATGCATCATAATTAGGTCATCCTGCATCATTCTCTCTCTCAAAAACCTCTCCATGCAAGTCTACATGGTATCAAAGCCTTGAAGATTTATTCTTTAGATCTTGTGGACCCCACCCCACCTCGACGGTGCTCCTCCTTCCAACCGTACCTGCTCGAAGACCCTATAGACGTCCGTGTCTCACAGCCACACCTTATGAGGGCGTCGGATCTGTGATCCGACGCCGGCAGGGGCGCCGGAACCAAGAACCGACGCCGGTTCCGACGCCACCAGGGCTGTCGGACCTCTCCTCTGACAACGACAGGGTCGCCAAAGTCCAGATCCGACGCCACCAGGGCCGTCGGACCTCTCCTCTGACGCCGGCAGGGTCGCCGGAGTCCAGATCCAACGCCACCAGGGCCGTCGGACCTCTCTTCTGACGCCGGCAGGGTCACCGGAGTTCAGATCTGACGACACCAGGTCTGCTGGACCGCTCGCATGACGTCTACCAGTTCGCCGGACGCGTGATTTGATGTTGGAGCTGCTTCATGGCCCTCTTTGAAATGATTAAAGCCTCTTTGATCATCTGGTATTAAGTTTTTTCTCCTTTCCTTTCCAAGAGATCGTTGCAACTATGGACTCAAAATCTTCTGAGGGCCCACTCTCCATTACTTCTACCAAATTCAATGGAAAAAAAATTTCTGTTGTGGTCCCGAGCAGTCCGAATGTATGTTGTTGTAAAAGAAAAATTCGGATATCTCATAGGTGCAAATAAGAAACCTATAGACCCTACAAAAATTGATGCATGGGAGTCCGCAAACGCCATTGTTATGGGCTGGTTATTAAATTCTATGGAACAACATATTGCCTATGCTTATTTCTTTTATGAAAGTGTCACAGCTTTGTGAACTGCACTCCAAAAATCATATGGAACAACCTCAAATGAACCTCGCATTTTTCAGTTGACAACAGAACTTTACTCACTAGCTCAAAATAATATATCCATCACTGAGTAATTTGGGGCCTTACAGAGCAGATGGGAAGAGTTGAGTTACTCGCAGCCATTAAGTGAACTACCAGATAGTGGCAGTGCTGAAATAGTGCGCAAACGTGAAGACAAAGCTAAAACTTACAAGTTTCTCGCTGGACTAAATGCAGACTATGAGTCCCTACGTACCCAGCTGGTTGCTACGATTCCATTTCCATCGCTTGAGACAGTTTACTCCATTGTTCATACTGAGGAGGCTCATCGTCAAGTGATGACCATGCCTATTACTTTATCATCTCCTGCACAAGAGCGAGCAGCTTTTACATCCTCCACTACTTCACTTAATGGACGAGGTGGCCGTTTTGATTCACGTGGCAGTTCCTCAGTTTGTGGTCGAGGACGTGGACGTGGAAGTTCGCGTTACTTCTGTACTCACTGCAACCGCTCAGGGCATTCGGTGGAATGATGCTTTAAAATACATGGCTATCCCTCAGCACATGCTGCCACGATAGATGTTGAGGAACAACCTATGGATAATGTCAAAATCCATGATACTTCTCCTTTTGAGTCTACATTGATGATCAGGGCAGAAGTTATGGAACTCCTAAGATCGCTGCAGCCTCCTACATCCGCTACGCCTTCCTTTGATCTACAGCCCTCATCTACTTCCTTCGCTGCAACCATAGGTACTGCCTTGCATGCTTCTTCAGCCCCATCCACTTGGATCATCGATTCTGGGGCTTCTGATCATATGACTGGTATGCGTTACTTCCTTACATCTTCTACTGTTACATCCTGCTCTCGGTTTGTTCGTCTTGCTGATGGTAGCACCACTCCTGTACAGTCTATTGGCTCTGTTCATGTATGCTCCTCTCTAACTCTCCCAAATGTCCTGTATATTCCAAAATTTCATGCGAATTTAATTTCTGTCAGTAGTCTCACTCACACTCTGAACTGCAGTATAATTTTTTCTCCTAAATCTTGTATGTTTCAGGACTTAAGTACAAGGAGGATTATTGGTACAGGATTTGAACGAGATGGTCTTTACTTTCTGGACCAAGGGGAGTTACTGACGGCATTCACTAATAGTAGTAGTGGCTCGTCTTTCTGTTGATACTGCTGCTCCAATTACTGCTTCAAATAATGAGTCTATAAGCTTGTGGCATGCTCGATTAGGCCATGTTCCACGTCGTGTCTTGAACTTGATTATTTCAAATTTAAATAAAAGTGATGATATTATTACTTGTGAAGTGTGTCAAGTTAACAAACACATTCGTAGTTCATTCCCTGTTGTTGAACATAGAAGTACTAAAGCATTTGAACTTGTTCACTCTGACATATGGGGACCTAGTCCCGTAGCCTCGTTTGATGGGTTCAAATACTTTGTTACTTTCATCGATGATTTCTCTCAAGTAACATGGGTATATCTTATGCGTCGACGAGATGAGTTATTCTCATTGTTTCAAACATTTCACAAGGTGGTGAAAAATCAATATAGTTGTTCCATTCAGACCTTGCGGTCTGATAATGGAGGGGAATATTCATCCAAGTCCTTTACAAATTATCTCCAGGATAATGGCATCATTCATCAACTTTCCTGCGTGTATACTCCTCAACAAAATGGGGTTTCCGAGCAAAAAAATCGCCATTTATTAGAAGATACACGTTCTCTATTACTAGGGATGGATGTCCCCAAATCATATTGGTCTGCAGCAGTTCTGACAGCTTGTTTCTTGATTAATCGGTTTCCTACCCGTGTCCTTCAAGGGAAAATCCCAATGCATATCCTGGTTCCATCCTCACTATTATTCCATATTATCCCCTGTGTGTTTGGGTATGTTTGTTTTGTCTATAACTCTAGTCCTTCCAGAGACAAACTTGACTGCAGAGCAATTAAATGCATCTTCATTGGATACTCTATGCAACATAAGGGGTATAGGTGCTATGATCCCACATGCAAGAAGCTCTATGTTTCCATGGATGTCACCTTTCTTGAGAATCGTGCTTTCTACAGTGCTAATGTCGAACTTGGCTCCTTACCTACTCTTCCATTACCTGCATTGGTCACTTCGCCAGCTACTAGTGAACCGAAGAAACTCATTACCTATGTTCGTCAGTGGGTAAGACCAACTCAAGTTCAATCCGTGGCAATGGATTTGACTCTAAGCTCAGGTACCTCTTCCTCTCCTGTTGCAACTCGCACTCATAGTCATCACCCTGTTTTACATCCTATCTCCAATTTTTTGTGTTATAAGTCCCTGTCACCATCCTATTGTTCCTTCTTAGCAGCCATATATTCTCATACTATTCCCATATCTGTTCATGATGCTTTGGCAGTTCCTGCTTGGAAACAAGCTATAGAAGCTGAGATGGCAGCTCTACACAAAAGTGATACATGGGATACTATCTCTCTACCTCCTGGAAAGAAGACAGTCGGTTGTAAATGGGTCTTCTCCATCAAATATCGTGCAGATGGTACTGTAGAAAGATACAAAGCTCGACTGGTGGCTAAGGGCTACACTCAACTTTTTGGAGTTGATTATACTGAGACATTTTCTCCTGTGGCAAAACTCAATTCTGTTCGTCTCATCCTTTCTCTAGCGGCTAAGCTGGATTGGCCTCTGTTCCAATTGGATGTCAAGAATACCTTTCTGAATGGTGATTTAACTGAGGAAGTGTACATGGACCTTCCCCCTGGTTTTCAGCTTAAGGGGGAGTCAAGAAAGGTGTGTAAGCTAAAAAAAGCTTTGTATGGTTTAAAACAGTCTCTCAGAGCTTGGTTTGCAAAATTTAGTTCTGCCGTTCTCTCCTTTGGATTCAAGCGCTGCCAAACAGATCATACAGTGTTCATTCGTTCATTCATTCTCGCCCAGAGGGAAGAACTATTCTGCTTGTGTATGTGGACGACATTGTCCTTACTAGTGATGACTTGGAATTCATCCAACAAACCAAACATCGACTAAGCAAGGAGTTTGAAATGAAGGACTTGGGTTGTTTGCGATATTTTCTGGGAATTGAGGTGGCCCGTTCATCAAAGGGCATCTTCATTTCTCAGAGAAAATATACCCTTGATCTTCTCAAGGAGATAGGAAAGTTGGGTTCACGACCAGCGCCTTCCCCCATGGAGCAGAAACACTCAATGCATGCAGACATAGGTGATAAACTTGAAGACATAGGCATGTATCAGAGACTAGTTGGAAAATTGATTTACTTGACAATCACAAGGCCAGATATTACTCAAGCAGTGAGTATTATTAGTCGATACATGCATTCTCCCAGGAAGCCTCACTTGGAGGCGGTCCATCATATCCTGAGATACTTAAAGACGTGTCCAGGTCGAGGAATTTTATACAAGAATCATGGGCATGTGAATATATGTGGTTTCTCAGATGCGGATTGGGCAGGTTGTTCTACAGATAGAAGATCTACATCTGGGTATTGTACTTTTGTGGGAGGAAACTTGGTGACTTGGAGAAGTTAGAAACAACATGTGGTCTCCAGATCAAGTGCAGAGGCAGAGTACAGAGCTATTGCTCATGGGACATGTGAGCTGCTTTGGTTAAAGTCCATCATGAAAGAGTTAGGTTTATTCTCTGACTCAACCAAGCAGCCATTCATATCGCTTCAGACTCGGTCTTTCATGGGAGGACTAAACATATTGAGGTTGATATCCACTTCGTTAGAGAGAAGATTGCTTCAGGAGAACTTTCCACACCCTTCGTTCGCTCTTCAGATCAGTTGGCAGATATATTTACAGAGGCTCTAAATTCCACTACTCTTCGTGAGATTTCTGGCAAGTTGGGCATGATAGATATTCATGCACCAACTTGAGGGGGAGTGTTGAAACATAGGGGCCTTTGTGTAAGAAATCTATTGGGAGTTTTATGTTATGTTTCCTTCTCTTAGGTAGTTAGTTGTAAAAAAGCAAATAAGCCCTATTTAAATAAAACTTGGAGGATTAGGGTTTGTAGACCTAATCATTCTTCTTCTCTCTCTCAAAAACCTCTCTCCATGCAAGTCTACACTGATGTGGGCGTGGAGGGGCCTGAATTGGCTTGGCTTGAAAGTAAATCGGGCTTCACAGTAGCAGCAGCAGTAGAAGAAGAATCAACCATTTCACAATCACAACAGATGATGACTACTGTGGAAAGAAATCCCTCGAACTACCAATCAATAGGTAAAAAAATGAGTAGGGTTAGGCGACGAAGAACTGCAGCACGGATGAGGGTGGTGCTGGGGTGGGCAGTTGGGATTGCGATCCACAACAGATGGGCTCCGAAGAAGAAGATACACTGTGTTTTGGTGTATATCTGAGGTGGAGGTGCACCAGATGAGTAGGGTGCTGCTGGTAACAGCAAGAACGGCAGGGATGGCTGCCGGAAACAATGGCAGGTTTGTTAGGGATGGCCGGACGGTACAGGAGAGATGGGCTTTCAGCTTCCAGAGTCACCCGATCTGAGCCAGACGAATGGATGGCTGAAATGAGGAGGGAAGGAAAACAATGATTTCTCTGATACCATGAAAGATTTGGGAATTTTTTATTATCTTATTGAGAGAAGAGATCATCTCTTTATAGAGATGGTACATTGCTGTAAATAGAAAAATCCTAATCTATTGTTAGCTGTACAGTATCAATTACAAATCCTAGACAGCTAAGGCTAAGATTATTTGTCGATTTACAATCTAATAAGAACCAACCATGCGAATTGGTTTTGGGTCCCGTTGGGTTCAAAAACTGGTACAAGATGAGGTATCAAACTTGAAACCGTCAGGATTTTGGTACAACAGTCGTCCCATTGGTTCCTGTGTTGGGTCTAATTTTGAGCATGAATTAGGATTTGGGAGGGGTTTGGATCCAGAATCAAGTTGGAATCAGGTTTGGATTCATACTAGAAACAGGCATTTTGTATGGTTCTTGAATAATAAATATAAGTGAAGGACAAAACTACCAAAAAAAAAAAAAAAAACATAGTGACCTGACCTGATTTCTAATCAGATCTGAATCTTTGGACCCAAAATCTGGATCCAGACCTGATTGGGTACTTTGGATATCCATGGGTATCTGGGTTACCCTACCTGCTTGAACGTATTTGGTTTGTTCGTTTTTTCATATTTTTTGCTTTTCTAGCTTTGAGAATGCTTCTTTATCCAATGACTAGGATGGGTAGGCAGATGTTATTCCTATGAGCAACTATAAAATTTCATGCTGAAGGCAGCTTAAATGGTGAAAGTTTTGCTTGTGCCCCAGTCAATGAATTTTCAGTAGCTGTGATCAAAACCTCTTACCTGGATTAGGTTTATGTGTTGGATTGAAGATATTTCCAGTTTTTGTAAATACATTTTTAGTTCTTTTTAGGATAAGCTTTGAGAACGCTTCTTTATCTAATGACTGGGATGGGTAGGCAGATGTTATTCCTATGAGCAACTATAAAGTTTCGTGCTGAAGGCAGCTTAAATGGTGAAAGTTTTGCTTGTGCCCCAGTCAATGAATTTTCAGTAGCTGTGACCAAAATTCAATTTGACTCTCTTGCCTGGATTAGGTTTATGTTTTGGATTGAAGATATTTCCAGTTTTGGTAATTTTAAGTCCTTTTTAGGATATTTTAGTTAAACCATTTTCTGTAGAATTGTTAGAGACAGTTTTCCATCCCCTTCCATATTTGGATATGGAGCTAGATTCTGGAAGGAAACCTCGCAACAGGGATCATAGGTTAGCATGGAGTTCATGATTCATGCCAATATCTTTCTGTCTAGAGAGGCATTCATCAAAATTTGATCTGACAAATAGCTCAAGTGAACTGGTTCCTTTACTATGCAAATCATGCATGCAAATCTCTTAGTGAAACACATCAATTCCTTCCATATACTGGTAAACTAGTTGGTATGTTCATTTATTCTCAATGTACTAGTTGAATATAATCCCAAGTAGCATATACATACCCATACATGCATATGTATGCATGCATATGCACACGCGCACACACAGGTGTGTGTGTGTGTGTGCGTGCGTGCGTGCGTGCGTGCAGAACCATGTCAACATCTTTTATGTGTTCTTTTGCATCTAGCATTCTTCTGCAAAAATGAATTTTTATCTTATTTGCAGACATTTAATGAGTTTTTCATAAGAGAGTTGAAGCCTGGTGCAAGACCAATTGCCCACAAAGAACGTGATGATATTGCTGTTTGTGCTGCCGATTGCCGTCTAATGGCATTTCAATCAGTTGATGACAGTTTAAGATTTTGGATTAAGGTGAAATCTCTAACTTTCCACCTTAAAAAGATTTAAGAGATGCAAGAAGCACAATTCTTTTGAGGTTTCTTTTTCTGTAGAAAATAAATTATTTGAAAGTATTTTCCTTATGTTATATTGCTGAAGACATTCTGAGACAAAAATCTTCTAGTTTTATCTCTTGCATGCACAAAGTTATTGGAAGTTCATTTCCAGCTGAAGTTTCATGATGGAATAGTTGACATTTGTAAGTATCTCAATGTGTAACTTGACTGGTTATTCAACTAGAGGAATTTTCTTGGGGTTGAGACCCCTATCGTCAGCATGAAAGGATCATAATATTTGACATTATCAATTCTGTCTGAGCTTACCAAAGAAGTTCTGGAGGCAAAAATAATATATGCAGACTATGCTAGACAAGTAAAACAAAAGAAGTTTGGTGAAAGGAAAAAAAAATGAAACAGTTGAATGATATAGCTCAACTGAATCGTTAGAGAAGATTGTGTTGTATGGGTACAGGCCATACAAATATACAGGGTCAAGGAGACGGTATGGAAAAATTGTAGAAGGTTGGTAAATTGTCTGAGTTCATACTCAGTAAGATTTGCATGAGAGGATTTCCGTAAACCAACTTGAGTGGCAGAGACAGTAGAATCCTCTTAAGTTGTTATTGTCATCTTATGTAAATGTTTTTAATTAGGCATTGTATTACTTGGCATTGGAATTTTGGTCTGCAATATCAGCATCTTATCATCAATATAAGATAGGTAAACCAAGGGTTTGTCCCACTCACTTCCCCTTGGTTCTTATTGTATCCACATGCACACACATACCCACGTCACATTTGATCAATGAAATCAATTCTCTTGAATCATTATAACTATTAATTTGTTACCACCTAGCTACTATGAACTTCAAATTACTGTTAATCATCTCCTTTGGACCAAACGTGGTGTACTTATTGTAGCGTTTTTTGTGTGGATCTCTGTATCCATTTTTGAGGCCCTGTATTCCCTAATAATGCCCTTAACCACATTGTCAAAAAGTCTTTGCTTCTTTACTGCCCACTACAAGTTGCATGCATCTACTTCATATGGTGATGGTGAATGACATTCAAGCTTTCCTATCATCAAACTTAGACACTATATGGTTTTCTTATCACTGTTAGGAACAACATTTGTTATTCTCAGGGTCGGAAATTTTCAGTTGAAGGTTTATTGGGAAAAGATATGTGCTCCAGTGATTTTAGCCATGGTTCCTTGGTGATATTTCGGTTGGCACCCCAGGTATTACCATAAAAAAAAAAGTCAAATGGTTATGGTTTTTAGTGAGATTGAGTTGTACCAGTGAGTTTTATTCACCAGCAGTTCCTACTGTATTCTTTTACAAATGGATGCAGGATTACCATCGTTTCCATGTTCCAGTCTCTGGAACCATTGAGCAGTTTGTTGATATTCCCGGATCCCTGTACACGGTATGTCCTATCGGATCTATTTTGATGATGTAGTTGAATGGCTTGCTTGTACAGTCTTTTTTGTCTTTTCATTTTTATTTGTAGTTATGTGACCCCTGCTCTATAATGTCTTCTTTTGCTAGGTGAATCCTATAGCTGTAAATAGCAAGTATTGTAACGTCTTCACTGAGAATAAGAGAGTTGTTTCTCTTCTTTCAACTGAAGATTTTGGAAAGGTCTGTTGAATCTGCCATATGATATTGCTGCAGCTCTTTAAAGTTCCAAATTTTTGGGGGCATATAGTGAATCCCATTTTACTGACCGTACAGTCATGATGACTCAGTCAATTCGAGTTTCAACTATTTTCTATGATTTTGTGAAATGTTTGGGTGCTGCGCAATTCAGCATCATGGTTCTGAACAGAGTAGGCTACCATAGTGAGCTTGGCATGCATCTCATTTGTTGTAGTTTAGCATATCATTAGAACTGTACCTGTTATGTGATGCCTCTGGATTATGATATGCAGATCCTTCTCTAGTCCCTCAAGGTACCCATGTCAGATGTGAAACAACATGGGTATGGGTACAGGATCTGTGTTCGACATGATATTCTAAAAATGCATGTAAAATAATATAAAAGAAAAAAGAAAAAAAAAATGTTTAAAACGTCTTAATAATAAAATATGTTAGAAATATTTGTAATGCCTCTAATTTTGTAATGCCTCTAATTTCAAATGTTCCAGGGAAAATCCTTTCTGCTATCTGGTTTGTTGATGTTTCCATTGCAGGTTGCATTTGTTGCAATTGGAGCAACCATGGTGGGGAGCATCACCTTTACTAGAAAGCAAGGGGAACGTGTCCAGAAAGGAGATGAGGTTCTTTTTTCCTAAGTCTGGTCTCTATTTAGGTTTGTTTTTGTCATGGATTTAGCACTTCTTCAATAACACTGTTCTTTCATTCATTTGACAGTTTGGATATTTCTCATTCGGAGGCAGTACTGTAATTTGTGTCTTCGAAAAGGTATGCATGAATCATAGTCTTAAAAAATCATGAAATTACCCTTCATTTTTAGTTGATTGATTTTTTTATTTTATTTTATTTATTTTTATTTTTTTACACTTTTCCATTTTCCATGTAAGTACTGGAGCATCCTTAGGGACACAGACCGGTAGACATTGCAATCCTGTTTATTGTAAAACATGATAGATAGGAGTACTCGAATATGTCATGTTTCAACTGTTTTCTCTTTCCTTTTTCAACTAGTTAATAATGTGGACTTTCTGTAAATATTTGAGAGAGGAGTTATAGGATCCTAACCCAAGGCATTGTCACTATGCTCGAGTTCTCAGTTCCAACAAGTGGGGCCATGTTTCAGTGATTCGGACCATTGATCTGTTGTGCGCCACCATGGATGGAGTATGCCCTGAAATCTCCTGGATGGGACAATCCTAACCTTTCCTAACCTTTCAATTTGTGGAATACAAACATGCGGTTGAAAAGAGAGATGACAATTGTCCACATTCAACTGAAACAAAACCCAACAATAGCAGTTATGATCTAATCTGGGAGAGTTTTGGGGCAGGGTCCATCCAATGTGAGACTAGCCCGATGATCTGAATTACTAACCCGTAGTCCCCACTTTTCAGAACTGAAAACCTGAGTATACAGGGGTATCCCAAAACGGTTACGTATCGGCCATATCGGCCGATACGTAACGGAAACGGTCATGACCGTTACGCGTTACGGGGTTAAAACGGCCGTAACGGCCGTTACAGAAAAAACGGGCCGTAACGGTCCTAAAACAGATTTTTTAAAAAAATAAAAAAGGGCCGTATCGGCCGATACGGGGCCGATACGGGGTCCGTAACGGCCGTTACGGCCCATATCGTAACGGTAACGGTGGTGGCCGTTACGGCCACCGTTACCGTTATGGGACACCTTCACCCAAGCCTTGGGTCAAGCATCCTACAATCCCTTATTTTGAGAAGCTTGTGATATTTTCTAGCAATTTGTAGAAATAGCTAGACACATCATTTTCCCATGACTTGGAAGAGCATAGATCATCCTTGTTTGTTATGAGAGGGCACCATGTGATGTTCAGCCAAACAAAATGGTTAAGCAACTGTAATGGCGGTACCTGCCTTTCGTGTCATCTAGACAATTCATCTGGTGGACCATAATTATGGATGGCATGTAGCAAAAAAATCCATCTGTTAATCTCAACTTCATACCCTCAAAATAGACAGTTTATCCAGCAGTACACATGATATACACCTGTTACATGGGTAATGAATTTTTCAACGGGGAAGATCGTTTGCCATTGACGCATTTATGATGAGGCCCAGAAGTTGAATGGTTTGGATCACAGTAAGGTATGTCCCACTTATAGTGTTTCTGGCTGATTGAAAAACTGCCTCCTGGTTCGGCTTGGTCTGTTTCCTCATGTTTTTAACATCAAGGACATAATTTCCTCTACAACTGTTAAATGATTTCATGATGGAAATAACAAGTGACCATACCTGCCAAATTACCTAATTCTTTTTATTTCTGCAGGACGCGATAGAGATTGATGAGGATCTTCTTGCAAACAGCAAAAGATCACTGGAGACTTTAGTTTCTGTAGGTATGTCATTGGGTGTCTCAAAACAGAAACGAGCTGAAACAGGATCTCCAAATTTGGAAGGGTTAACCATTTCTTCAGTGCCTCAAGCATGTCCAGAAGCAATCTCCTTAACATAGTACAAGGCCATGAAGGATTGACACTCTACATTATGTAATTTAAGACCATTTCCACCAACATTTCTTTTGTATATTCGATGGAAAAGAAGATTAGTACTATGCAATTTACTTGAAGCATGCCACATTATCCCCATCAGTACAATGCAAGCATAAATCCATTCCTTCAGTACACAATATGATAATGGGTCAGCCATTGCTGTACTGCAGGATGTGTACATGCAAAGAATAATAATAATAATGGGCTGGTAATTGATGTACTGCAGGAAGTATGCATGAAAAAAATAAAATCGAACAGCATGTCAAAACATGATTTACTTTGATCTATTATTGCCAAAAACCTTGACTGATACCCAGCCAGTTCGATCAGGTTAGACCAGGCTTTGGAACCATTGACCTTAACTGAGACCCAGCCAGTTTGATGGGGGTTAGACCAAGATTTGGAACCATTACTGGCCTTGTTTCATGTGATTTGGGGTATATGGTGGTCTGTCAGTAGCTGTGCTAGAGTTTGGGCATTGTCATAATCACTTAGTGTTTCATGCTCCCCTTTAATTCGGGTTCCATCTCAAAGTTACCCTATTGTATTTATAGGATTATCTGTAAGCAACTTTCATCTTGATTACATTTATGGTGATCCACTGTTAGGGATGTCAAGACATGATTCCCACCAATATCTGACCTGATTTGCAACTTACCCAGGGTAGATCAGCTAGGGTTCATTCTGTATTTGCCAGAAATACCTAACCACTATGGACCCGTGAAGCCAGAGCAAATCAAACATGCTTGGATGATCATAAATGTCCAACCAATGGACTTTAAATGTGGGTTTTTCCCTTGTTGCCCATTCCAACAGTGCTGATTATATGGCATTCTCTGGCATACACATACATATGCACAAGTGTTTGCTAACATCCTCAAACCGTTTAATGGCACATACAGTGACCTATTGTCAATCCGAATTGTTCATTAACTCGTGCAGCTAGAGCAAGCGGTGGTGCAAAATTCATGCCAACTGGGTAATCCTAAGCTTCCGATCAGTAGTGAGAAAATGGACAGTCAAGATTGACCAGAGAACCAAAATAGGTCTAATCATCATCTTAAAACTCCTACTAGATAGATCCCACTTATTCTAAAGTAATACTTTTAATTTGATAAATTCTAACCATGTGATTTATGGCTCATAGACAACGGACAACTGTAACAAATTGGCCCCATGCAAACTGCATTAACAGTCATTTGGGTGGTGGGGGTGCGTCGGGTTGTCAATGTAAGTTAAGTGGAGAGAGAGAGAGAGAGAGAGAGAGAGAGAGAGAGAGTCCATATCTTTTAGATAACGTTAGTTTACAAATGCCACGATGTAAATGACAAACGTGATCCATTTCATTCAACCGTCCCTCCTCCATCACCTATGTATAAATATGTTCCTCTCCCATCTTTTCTTTTTCTTCTTCTTTTTAACCTTCACAACAGTGGAAAGCATCAAACCCCAACCAGACTGACGCTCCATACAATCCTCCCTCTCTTATCCCATTCCTGAGGGGGTTAGTAGAATATATGCAATGAAACCCCATAATACAAGGACTCTGCCTAGTTCCAACTTCCAACAACAGTTGGAATCCCAATCGCAAGCAAACAAGGGTATCGCTTCCATCCATTGAAAGGCTAAGCCATATGTATTTCCCATTCCCGAAACTATACAGAAAAGGGAAGCCATAGAAAACCCAAGTTCTTTATGGACTTCAACTCAAATGGCTGCAGGCAACATGCTTCTTTTTTCTCGGGCAGCTCGAGTTGTGTGGGAAATGAGATTAATACGGACCAATAACCCCTCAAGGAGACGATTTCCAATCGAATTGGAGATTATTGAAGGTGTTGACTGATCCAAGCCCACCTAATTGCCGGTTCCCCATATCTTGTTGCTGCTGATGATTCATTGTAGTTTCTTGAGTCATTGAAGGCATGCCTACCCTTCCATTCAACATCACAGAGTTGTTGGACATTGCAGCTCTGATTCCACTAGGTGTAGCTGATTGGCCAATCCGGCCCATGTTGCCAAATCCCACACTTGAATTGTTGGCGATCCCATTCCCAACTAGGCCATTCAGCACTGTGTTGCCTGTCTGTGTGATTCCGTTGATACCTTTCATCTCATTCCCTAACGAACCGACACCAACCATGCCACCACCTCCATTTAGCTGGGACGACATCATCATTTCCTGTATGATTTGCTGAACGGAGCTCTGAGAGTCATTCGGCTCAGCTTCGCTGGCCTGTGATGGCTGTGGCATGGGGATGTTTGCAGGTGAATTTGCAGAATTTAAGTGGGAGGTGGTGGCTGAGGTTAAGGCATTATGTGATGTTTGTTGGTGGTTATTAGAAGCAGACAGTGTTGGTGATGGGAAAGGGGAAGATGGGTTGGCTTGGGATTGTGGTAGTGAATTAGACGAGCTGGCTGACGGAATCTGGACCGTCGTCCCACCATATGGACTGTTTACAGTGCTCATTGAGTTCTCCTGCCTGGAATTCATTGAGTTTTGGTGGAGAAGTCCGACAATGGTACTGGTGGTGGTGGAGGTAGATGTGGGATTGAGGGAGTTATTTACACTGACAACCCCATTGCTAGCAGCAAGCTGCACTGCATTTGTCTGAATGGAATTCTGGTCATTGTTCGAGTTCTGTGTCATGGATTGCTCCTCAGGCTGTTGACTTTGACTGTGGGGCCCAGATGCAGTAGTGGTCCTTCGAGGGAAGTTGATCAAACTTGCTGAACAAGAAGATGGAAATTGTTTACTACATGAGGCTCAATGAAATCAACATTCCAGTTTATAGCAATCAAATGATTCCCATATCTAAATCGAATTTCATGTTTCTGTGCCGAGACATAGGTGCATATCAGAATAATTGTAATTCAGCATGGTTACAAGTAACCACAATTACTAGAAATTTGGATTTTCCAGCTAATCATAGTACATCAAAATAATTTACCATGCCTCGTTTCAAAATCAGAGCAGCTGCTTGTTCAAGATTATCACTAAAAATTAGCAGATCTTTAAAAAGCAACCACTACCCATCAAGGACGAGTCATCTTAAACACATTAGCAATTCCAAGTCAGCTGCCAAGTGAATGAGTCAATAAATAACAGGAAAAAGGCACTTTCTGAAGAATAATTTTACCACGACGCCAAGGGAAACATGACTCGCGATCATATTGAAGATTCTATCTTCTTGATAAAATGATAAAAACAAGCTATAAAATATGAGTAGCATGGATAATATGGTAGACATTTAGGGCCTTTTTGGATACCAGCAAACAAGTTATTTTTTATACTTAGATAAGTAACTTATTTAAGATAAGTTTGGTTTATGATCAATTATAAGTAGCTTATCAGCCTTATCTTAAGTAACTTACAAACCAAACGCCCCCTTAGGAAGCAAGAGTTACTTTGTAGAATCTCTGAAAAGAAAGGAAAAGAAAAAGAAAGTTAAAGTTTACCCATGGGTCCAGTCCCTGTTTCACGGCTGTAATCGATCAAATCTTTCATACTATTAACCACCTCTGATATCTGCAATTAATAATAGATCCAACAAATCAGCCGCAGATAAAATAGCAACATAACAATAATATCAGCTGACAGAACATCTGAGTCTGCTCTATATTCATAAGTCAACCCGAGATTATAGAAAATAATAATAATAATTGTGCCTAAATGGAACAAGCCAAAACACACCTCAAGGGTAAATACTCCTCTGTTTTGTTTTACACACTTCTTTTTTCTATTAAAATTAAAAATCTTGATTCATGAGCACATGTCCACTGCTGATAATCAGATTGCATCTTTCTTGATCATTTATGGTGTGAATTACCACTTTTAGTTTAACCTCAAGTACTGTATGCCTGCACCAGGCCATGTACGGTCTGAATATCAGAACTTGCAGTTTTTCGAGGAATATACTGGCAAATAAGATCATCAAATGAGAAAACACACGATAACTTGAAAGAGAACCAAAAAAAAAAAAAAAAAAGACAGAAAAGAATCCAAAATCTGTGACTTTACATACCCAGCCAGTCATTGGAGAAGGCTTATGAATTGAAGGATTACCTATTTCTAGTGTAGGATTCCTTTTGTGCATCATTCCATCAACTGAAGTCCCAAATTTTTTTGAGGCATAGCACTGACTGATGTGTATTCATGTTTTATTATACCACTAGAATTCAAATGGGTGCTATGCTTCATTAATTCCTCATGCATGAGAAAATATAGTTGTTTAACCATGGCACTATACAACTAGTACACATTTTAGCTTCATCATCATCGTCATCATCTAAGCCTTACCCCAATTAATTGGGGTTGGTTACACATTTTAGGTTATTGTTTTAAATAAATACTTTTGATGATGGAATAATCCATATCATGTTTTTAACTTCTAGGACTTTCCACAATGCTAACCGACATTAATGGGTATGCCAGTAAAAGCATCATGTTAGCATAAGACATACCCAGGTTTGACAACTAGGAATATAGGTTTTTATGTCCTTAACCCCTAAATCATACCCTACTGAACCAAAAACATAGTCGCTGTCTCAAAGCCATAGAAATAGAGGGTTAGTTTTATCAATTTCAGAAATACAATCATAGAAGAAATCCAAACAAATAAACAGGATGTTCCCCATAAATTCTTTACTTATCTAGGGCATGTAGGAAGGATAGAAAGTGAAGTTATTTACAAAGGAGAACTGAGACGAGAGGATGACCCCAGAATAGAAAAATAATCCATGATTTACAAGTAAATGAATAAAGCCAATATAAGGCTTGAAGTTTGCTAAGTCCACACACTTGGACCCTGCCAATCCACGCCTGCGCACACATGCCAGTATGGCACAACTATGTGAGATCTGGATTTTCCAACAGGTTGGAAACCCACTTAGATCGTCTTGCTTAAAGTCATGCCGCTTCACTCAGGCAGGCCAGTGTACAAAACAATGGATGCGTAGAGAAAACATAGTTTCAACCAGCTGTTTGTTTTCTACACTGGCCTGCCTGAGGAATGAAGTGGCCCAATTTTTGGGGAAGAAGATTTAAACAGTGTGGCTCACCTGATTCAAAACTTGGATCTCTCTCACATACGTGCCATGTCGGCATACATATTTCTTCATGCAAGGCTCTACACACATCGGGGCTTAGCAAAACTCTTAAAGCTTTATGACAACATACAAGACAAATTACATTTTGGCAGGCCTGGAGGGAGTAATTAAGCAATCCAAGGAATGAAGACTGGTTGACAAGCCAAGCGATTCATCAAGAACATAGTCACAGTAGTTAGCATAGAGTAAACTACCTGTAGGCAACGCACATATCTCTTCGTATATCCCAATTCATTTACCAAAGGTACCTCCAAGGCTTTCGCCAATTGACGAGCAGATGCAACAAACCTAGACACATAAAGTATTATGTTATTAGAGATTAATCAATTCATAACTTGGTATGCAGCAAATCAATAAGGGACGATTGGTTAGATCTCACATGTGGCCTACTTTACATGGGTATATTATGGTTTCTAGTAGCCTGGGGTTGGCTTCAGCCCAGATTTTGAACTGTTCGGGCCAGCCCATCCAAAATTTTGATTTTGTCTGACTTGAGCCAGGCCAATGCTTTATTTTATGTATAACTTAAGCATGGGGAGGGGGGGGCGGGTGATCTCTCTCTCTCTCTCAAGAATATGGTATATAAAAGCGGTAACAGATTCATAGTTTCAGACCTTGTTTCTTCCCCTTTCTTTCTCTACTTCCTTTTTTTTGCTTTTACAAGGTGAAAACTTGAATCGTTGAGCAACTAATTTACACAAATCACTTCTATTTGTTGTGCAACTACCATATGTTGGGATGTGAAGTTATATCTCGTGAGTGTACTTGAGGCATATACAACCATCCATAGCCATAGTTGAAGATCAAGTGCGGGTGTAGATGAAATGTGAATCATTTTTCATATTTGTTATCAACTGATTCGTATGTGTGTGGTGGAGATCAATGATCTACGCCCTCTTGAAGCAAGTGTTAGGTGAGTTCAAGTTCTGGTTCTTCCCTATGTGTTTGTTTTCTTCTCCTTCCTAAATATGGATGTAAAAACTAATGCTAAGAATAGTCTTCTGCCTCCATATGAGTAGATGAATCTTCAAATTACATTGACCAAACTTAACGGTGCAAATTATTTACAATGGACCACATCATTATAAGTGTTTATTATAGAAGGAAGAAAATTAAAGTATTTGACATCCTCTAAGTCTGCTAAAAGTTCAACATTTTTTTTGAAAGGTGAAACTTTTGTTCTATTAGTCATGCAACGCACCCACAGAGTCAGTCACACAATGCACCCACTGGTGCAGTTTATGCTTGATCAGTGTTTCAAATAGCGTCTGTAGCATACGCTACATAGCGTAGCTAAATAGCGTAAATCCCCTTTAGCGTACGCTACAATGCATTTTTTTTATTATCTCTAAAAAAAATGTATTTTTTTATTTTTTGTTTTTAATTATTGTTTTTTAAAAATGGTGTAAAAGTCACAACATAAAAATAAAAAATAAAAACTGAAAATGTAAAGTCAAAACCAAACCTCTCTATGTTTACTTTCACTTAAAATGGTGGTGATCCTTTGTTAAAGTCAATGTGAAATTCACAAACAAAAAAACCTTTAAAACTAGAAAGAAAAAGGGTTTCGAAAGATGGTTTTCAGAAACCCCTCTTAATCTCTGGGATTTTTATTTCTTTTCATACTTGTGAGTTGTGACTTGTGGTTTCAATTAGACATTATTAATTAAAGCGGTTTGCTTAGAAAGTTGTTGATGCGATAATTATTTGACTATTGATTTTTTTAATAACTTTATATATGTGGATTAGCTTTTGATAAATAATAATTAATAACTTGCTTGCTTATACTTGAAAAAATGAATCATTTGTCAGGCATTTTTATATTTTTTTCTTTTTTTTTCCTTACTAATTATCATATTTTTCTTTTTCTTTTTTAAATTAGAAAATAGAAGTATCATGTAGCTTACGCTACACTCTAAGCTATTACACTACACGCTACAGAGGGTTGAATGCTACGCAACACGCTACTGCTATTTAAAACATTGTGCTTGATTTAAGGCCCAGATTAGTTCTAGGGCTTTTCTTTTGTTCCCTTTAATATAAAACTCAATAAATAAATAAATAAAATTGTCAGCAGCTTTTGAGAAATTTTCTTTTCTTTTCTACAATCCTTGGACTAGGGGTTGTACAATTGCATGTTTGCACGCATGGGGCATATGATCTGGGTCACAAAAACTAGTGAGAGCTTCGATTATTCCCTGGTTATTGCATTTTTTCCTTTTGTTTCTAGTAGAAGTATCTCTTTATTGGATTGAGCGTGTTTGGGCATGATTTAGTCGTAGGGTTTGATACGACTGCGTATGGTTGACGATTTTCATCCCTTAATTACACCAAATTTGGTATCAGAGCCTCCATTTACGCCATTATTTCGTTCTCAAGTGAGCTTCTTCTCTTATGATGATGCCGCGTAGAAGTAGAGACCGTGGTGCATGAAGAATGGATGAGAAAGACGTGGATCCAATAGAAGAGATATTTGCCATGTTAGAGAGGCAAATGCAAACAAACTCCCAACAACTCGCTACGCTATTGGCAAGGAATAGACCACCAACTCAAGAAAACAATGACAATGAGCCGAGTGGGAGTGACATTAACTCATTCCATCTTTGTTGATCTATGACGAGCAGGAAGGAGGGATTATTATGACCGAAGTAAAGAGTTGGAAGTGAAGGTATAAGTTCTTGAATATCTTGATAGCATGCGCATGGACAATATTCTAAATTGAATTGATGCTGTGGAGATGATCTTTGATTACAAAGATGTAGATGAAGCAAAAAAGGTGAAAATAATCACTATGGAGTTGAAAGGTAGAGCTTCAGCGTAGTGGGAAAAGTTTAAGGCTACCCGAAAAGGGCACGAAAAGTTCAAGGTCAAAACATGTGAGAAAATCAAGTCTCTCATGGAGGCCTTTCTACCCATCGACTACGCACAGTCCCTTTTCAACGATTACAAAATATCCAACAAGGAGACAAAATTGTAGAGAAGTACATGGAAGAGTTTCTTCATCTGGTGGCCCGAAATAATTTATCCGACACCGAAATGCAGCTGGTTACTCATTTCATGGATGAGGTTTTTTTTTTTTTTTTTTTTCCATACACACTCACATCTACACACACCACATCGATGCTCGAACCCATTATCTCGATGTTGAAACTCACAGGGTTTACCACTGAGCCATGAGCAGGGACCCAAATTTCATGGATGGGTTGCGGCCTTCTATTGCAGATCAATTGGGGATTCGGCCAGTGTTTACTGTTGCAGAAGCATATAGGCAAGCGGTCTTGGTTGAAAAGAGGAACAAGCCAAGTATGGTCACATGAAAGCTTCTAATCGATCCATTGGCGATCGAGGTAGCAATAGTAAGCCTGTAGGGGATTCAAGTCAAGTCAAGAATGTCACTCCAGCATCTGGGTCACGAGTTTTGAATGACAAGACAACAAAATGAACAAGTTAGAAAAATATTCGATGCTACTAGTACAACGAAATTGGGCATATTTCCTCCGAATGCAGGCAGCAATAAGTCAATTTGGCAGGTAGCTCCAAAGCAGTTGCGGAAGAACAATTAATTGACTATGAGGGTGAGACCGTAGATGAAACGCATGATGCGGATTATAATACTGACGGGAGACGACAAAATATATGATGATGGTCTAAAAACGTTGGTAATTCGGAAGGCTCTTCTTGCACCAAAGTTGCCTAAGGAAGATCATTGGTTGCAGACTAATATCTTCTACACTAGTTACACAGTGAATAACAAAGTTTGCAGGGTGGTCGTCGCCTCCTCTGGTACACTCTAAAAGGTGCACCACTGATGTCCGCATCAATTCTCCCAGGGTGGGAAGAATTCGCCACTGGCGAAAGTGAACTCCTGTACCTCTCAAGCATATCTGGATCGATACGCTGTAGCTCTGTCTCGGTAATCCAGGAGTTATCTGCAATAGGCCTGTTCCTCCACTTGACTAGGAATTTCTGGTAACCCCGTGAGCGAGTAGAAACCAACTCGGAGTCCAAAATTACCTCTATCTCATCTCTTCTCGGTGCGGAAGGAAGAGAAGGTAAGATGGGTATAGGGAGGTCAGGCTGTGGCCAAGGTCCATATATAGGAGAGGTCTGGGAAGAAACAGGGGAATCACTGGATAGAGGTAATGGCTCGTGATAGGGAACTAGATCTTCCACATTAAATGTGGAACTGATGCCCATGGTAGGAGGGATATCGACAACATAAGCGTTAGACCCCAACCTTTTCACAATTTTATGTGGGCCTATGCTACGGGCATGAAGCTTCTTCACGGATCCAGGTGGAAACCGATCAGACCTAATACGAACCATGACGTCATCTCCAGGTTGAAATTCCCTAAATCTCTTGTGAGTGTCAGCAGAAAGTTTATAATGTTCATTACTTGAATTAATCTTCCTTCTGATCTCAGTATGCAATGCATGTATATGATGGGCATGCGATTTTTTCGATTTGGGATATCCGGTTCCTTTGAAAAAAAAATCACCGAAAAGGGAAATTTTGGGTAAACTGACCTACACTAGGAACCTTTTCTCTGATACCAAAATTGATGCAGGGGCATGCGATGATCTAACCCTAGATGCATGTATATCAAGTTGGAAGATATTCAAATAATAAAATTACGAAACTAACTACTTTCAATCAGAGGAAACTAACAAATCTCAACACGAAGATAAAATCCGTCCGTCCGGATCATGCCCCTTTGCATAAAACCATGTAAAATCGTAAAACAGGGAGGATCTAGGGATATGAGGATATCCCAGATCTAGCATAGACCAGTCCACAGTCAAGTTTGGATCCGGTTATCGTGGCTAGGCATCCCTCTTTTCGATCGTACCAAAAAGGAGGGGGGGGTTCAGAAAAGGACGAGGGATGTCGAAAAACAATAGGTTATCATGAAGTACGAATTAGGAATCAAAAGAAGCTTACCTTTCTTCGCACCTTGAAGAAAGAGAGAAGAGAAAACGGAAACTCCGGGGTGGAATCCTCAACACCCGAGGGCCAATCCTGAAACCCTAATCTCTCAACAAAGAGGAAGAAACTCACGAATTTTCTATTCATTCAATAATTTCGAAATAGGGTTCTCACAGTATATATAAGCTACGAAAATAAAAAAAAGTGCACTAAAGTGCCTGAAAACCAAAGAAATAACATAAAAACGTCTAAAGTAAATAACGACACTAAAGCGCCTAGAAACAAGGAAATAAATAGAAAAGCGCCTAAATGTAAATCCGCTCCATGGTCCAGCGGTCATGATGCTCCTGCGCGATCCTGCATCTCGCGTACTCGTAACGCGTCAGAAAATGGGCCCAATGGGCCCGGCGTCCATCCACATCAACTCGTCTGCTCCAACACTCGATCTGCGACGTCGCCTCCTCTGGTACACTCTAAAAGGTGCACCACTGATGTCCGCGTCACTGTGAAAATGTCATCTCTAAGGAGGTAGTAAAAAAGCTCCAATTGAGGATCGAGAGGACATCCAATTCCATATAAACTTGTTTGGTTTAGGCGAAGTAGTGAGGTAAAGGTTTCTCGTCGTTGTTTAGTTTCTTTCACGATTAGTAAAGCCTGTCATAATAATGTGTGGTGTGATATAGTCCAAGGGATGGACACATGCCATATATTATTGGGTTGACTAAGGCAATAAAACCAGTGGACCATTCACGATGGTTACAAAAATACATACACATTGATTAAAGATAATAAGAAAATAGTATTGAAACCCATGAGAGAAAGGGTCCAAATGAAACCTGCATCCACGGGGGATGTCAAACTTCTAACCCATGCAAGGCTTGAGGCAAATAGACGGAGTTGGAAAGTGATTTTCGAATAGATCTAGTGTGGGTTCACATGCGGAAAGAAAGGTTCATGGTAGGCACTTACAACAAGTTGAAGTATAAAAAAAACTGGCCCGTGCAAGATCTTGAAGCGAATTAACGACAACGCCAATCGCATTGAACTACCACCTAGAGTGAAGTGTGAACACTTCTAATGTGTTCAATGTTGCTAATCTTACATCATATAAGGCAGCGAATTGTAGATTAGACTCGAGGTCGAGTCCTTTCCAACCCGAGGCAGACGATGAGGACGTAGACTACCTAATGTTGATGGATCAAGTTGATTTACTTGCTGAGGAGTTTTGGGATGGATTAGACCATGAAAGGGGCCCAAATGTCTTCCATAATGGGCCAAACCCGTAGACCCATTAATGGACAATGCATTAAGGTACCCGTGGTACACTTTTGGGTCCACAAAAGTGTCTTTAGGTGACATTTTCGCTTAAGTTACGATTTTTGCTTTATTTTTTGACAAATTTTAATTTATTTTACTTTGCTTATGTCTCACTTTAAATAGGGGTATTTTCGTCTTTTCCCTTTAAAATAAGATTGTAGGGTTGAGATCATAACATACAACCCATAGTTTATGCTTGATGTAAGGCTTAGATTAGTTCTAGGGCTTTTCTTTTGGTTTCTTTCATATAAAACTCAATAACAAAACTGTCCAATGGCTTTTGGGATGTTTTCTTTTCTTTTTTACAAGCCTTGGGCTAGGGTTTGTGCAATTGCATGTTTGCACACATGAGGCATATGAACTGGTGAGAGCTTCAATTATTCGCTGGTTATTGCATTTTTTCCCTTTCGTTTCTAGTAGAATAATCTCTTTTATTGGATTGGATGTGTTTGGGCATGATTTGGTCCCAACTGTATGCGGGCTTGAAATTGTACCGTTGAAGTCTTAATAGTTTTAAAAGGTACAGGACTCACAACAAATGCTCCATTTTAAAAAACAAGTGCTTTTGAAAGAGGGTTTCAAAATGCTACTATACAAAATACTCTTCTGGCCCTAAAAATTTCATCAACTCGATTCTCTCAATCAATTCAACCGTTCGTGAATAAATTTCAGGGGTTTGATCTGCCCCGTGAGAGTCAAAATGCTACTATTGCAACAAAATACTCCTCTGACCCTAAAAATTTCATCAACTCGATTCTCTCAATCAATCCAACCGTTCGTGAATAAATTTCAGAGGTTTGATATGCCCTGTGAGAGGATTGGGAGGCTAGAATTTTACAACATCAGACCCCAAACAAAGGAGATATAAAATTTCTCCCATTTCACATCCGTACAGCTATGGAGCTTGAGATTTCGATTTTTGCCTGAATTGGAAGAGAAATATAGGTACGTTCCTAACTCTTAACCTCAATTAATTATTTTTATCTTACTTAGATTGATTAAATGATTGATGTAGGACATATTTTGTCATTTTTTCCTCTTTGAGATCATGGTTCCACATGTTGTAAAATAAGCATTTGTTGCATGGGGCCTACTTTGGCGTGTGCATGACATGGCATCCAACCTGTCTAGTCCGTCATGTGGGCCACCACACCATGTGATGATTGCATACGCAACTATTTTAGTGTTTTCTATAGTGTGCCCAGTTGGAGACCTATTTTTTAAGTTGGAACCTGCTTAGAAACTTGTTGATGTGATTAATTTGATATTCCTAAGCCTTTTTCTTTCTTCTTCTTTCTTTTTGCTATTTCATATTTATTATTATTTATCATATTTTTCTATTATTTTAATTATAAAAAAAGTATCATCATAAAACTTGCATTACACACTATAGAGGGTTGAATGCTACACTTTATACCAGTGTTTTAAATAGCTACGCTATGTAGCATGTAGCTTACGCTACGTAGCGTAGCTTAGCCTAAACGCTACGTAGCTCATGAAAATAGCTTAAGTTGCATGTAGCGTACACTACATGATTAATTTGGATACGCTACACACTACATAGCTCACATTACAAGTCACTTTTCACTGTGTCATTAATATCAGTCTCTTTCTTCACTTTTATACTTAATCATTACCCCTTCCTATTACTTTAGGTTGCATTTGGTTGCACCAAATATCATGAAAGTTTGTTAAATTTTATCATTAATCATCTAATTTGGTGCAACCAAGTGTGACCTTGATTGAAAATCTAAGTAGTGTGTAGCTTACGCTACACGCTATGTAGCTTACGCCTCACGCTTCAGAGGGCTGAAGGCTACGCTACACGCTATTCGCTATTTAAAACACTACTTTATACTACATGCTACCTAAAATATTGATCTTTATCAAAATTATTATCTACCTTTCCTCGGCCATTTATTGGGAACTATGGAAGGGAAGAACCAAATTTTCAACATCGTAGAACATTGCAAATAAGACCAAGTCTATCCTTATCAAGAGACCCATCCATAGGCCCCAATTCCGAGTGGTGTATACGTCCAACTTCCTTTCCCACCAACATGTGGTGATAAACATTGAAGCCTATTTAATGGAAGTTCAACTGTAAGGAATGTATACATCCAATTTCCTTTTCCAAGATGGAGGGTACTGCTCATTAGGAGCTGGAAAGTTAGTTTTAAATGGCTTTTGCATAGGGATCCAATTAGATCTACATTGATGGCATGCTTAAGGGAAATAAAAGGTACTATGTATACATATTTTCTTTTCCACATTTGGTGGCAATACCTCCTTGTTAAAGGTAGAGGCTTTACCCTAAGAGATAGTTTAACTATCTTCACAAAAAAAGTTAGCAAGGCCTCTAGTTGTCAAAAGAGACTCCTAGATTGCCATCACCCCTGCTAAGTGAGTCCCAATCCTTGGAAACTTTCTTATATTTTCCTAACTCAAGGCTAAACATTTTGTTTACCCATTTTGGTAGAGAGGCTAACGACATAGCAAATGTTTTGGTGAAGGCAAACATTTATTGTCCTTCCCTTTGCATTATGAGTTGCTTTCCCATCTCTTTATGTTTTTTCTTGCTTTTTCTTATTGTAGAGAATGTTCGTGTGTGATCATATTATTATATTCCCTCTAGGCACCACAACTTTTTTAATTATTTTGAAGGGCAATGAAATTTTATTATAAGGGGAAAAAATATGACAAGGCACAATCCAAAAACTAATGAGCAAGAAAGGAACCCAAAAAACCCCATTACATTAAGCACTTAGGCCCACTCAACTACACATCCTTTAACTCTTGGAAAGTGCAATAATTACGCTCCTATCACACCACCCAAAGAACAACTGGCAAATAGAGGCACCATAATAACAAACACCTCGTCTCCCCTTCCACTACCATGCCAAAGCATGAGAAGATCCACCATATTGTCCAATATCACCCGCTCCATCTTAAACATAGAAAGAGCCTTCCAAGCAAATCTTCTAAGTAAAAGGGCACTGGATAAATAGATGGTTCTTATATCTTGCTTTCTTGAAACAGAACACATGCTTTCGTGATAGGCAAATTCCTTTTGCATAGGTTATCAATGGCAAGCACCTCGTCTTTACCCACCAACTAGACAACAGCTAGGACCCTTCAGGGGCCCTAATATCTTCATTTAAAGATTGGGGAAATTTGCAATGGCCGAATAGAACAACTTCACCAAGCACCTAATCTCTCTGCTTCCATGACCACTCATCCTAATCCATAAACACAATTCCCGCTTGTTGCACCCTTAACAAGAGACCAGACAAATTTTATCTCCTCCTCTCATATTCCTACAAAAGGTCGATGACCAAAAAATGCTCCTGCTCACAAAGGATACTACTTGGGACACGGTAATATCAACCTTTGCAGCAAGCCAGAAAAGGTTGGGGAACACCTCATATAAAACTCCTCTCACATCATTTGTCAAAATGAAAACAAACCCTAGAACCTTCCTCCGGTTCAAGAAAGATTTCCTTCTTAAAGGAGTTCCCAACTTCACTGGTTTCCATAACCCCAATGCCATGTATAAGGAGAGCAAAGGAACCACTCCCCTGCCTCTGCTTCATATTTGCCACATGTAACTTAGTTCGAAAGCCGATCCTCTCCATCTCCAAACCTCCATAACCACTTACCCACTAAGGTTTCATTCATGATCTTGCGCTTCCTTGGGCTTGAATGCCTCATCCTAGTTTACAAAATGGAACTGCTTCTTACCTTCCAAACCTTGCCAAAGGAAGTCCCAATGAATCTTTTCCAATATGTTAATGACACTCATCAGGCACTGGGAATGCAACAAAAAATAGAGAGTTGAGCTGGCAACGGCAACTTTAATTGAAGTCATCCTTCCTCCCGACTACAAATAACAACACTTCTAGCATGAGAGCTTTTGCTACACTCTTTCCACCACGACGTCCCACAAATGCTTAATTGGCTTATTAATGCAAAGTGATGGACCTAGATAGGAAGATAGAAGCCATCCAACCCTATACCCGAAAGCATGAGCAAAAGAATCCTCTCCCACCCAATCAAATCCAACAACTGGCTTCTTCTTTTTTAATGTTGATTCTCAGCCCAAACATCGCTTCAAAGCACTACGGGATTTTGTGCAAATTGCTTATTTGGTGCAAATCAACCTCAAAAGGGTATGATCGGCATACTGGAGATGGAAAAACTAAATTTCAGCATGCTCTTCCTCAAAACCATTGATGAGGACTCTAGCCAAAGCACAAGCCAACGGCAACGATCACAAAAAGAAAGGGGGATAGAAGATTACCCCGTCTCAACTCCCTAGACGAGCAGAAGAAACCTTGTGGTAAACCGTTCACTAAAACTGAAAAATGGGCCTAACTAATGCATTCCCTGATCAAACTACACCAACCTTTGTTTAGGGTTAAGTTATTATATTTGCAAGTTAATAATAGTAAGACAGAACTCTCACACAACTCTTTCATCTCTTTACTTCTTTTATATTTCTCCTCTCTCTTTACAATCCTATTTATTTTAATATGATATCAAAGACATCCATAGTTTAGATCCAAACCTTCCCTCTCTTTTCATATCTTCAGTCTAATGTCATCCCAATTGAGCTACCCACCATCCGCCCCAATATCCCATTCCTAGCAACAAACTGCCATTGCAACCCCTCTAGGTTCACCAATAGCCATTGACAGCCCCACTAGGGCCTTCAATGATCTTCAAATCACACCCTCCTAATTTAGCTATCCCCCATAGGTCATAGCCTACTGCATTATTTTAAGTAGCATGTAACGCATGGTGTAGAATTTGACCCTCTATTATGTGTGGCGTAAGCCATATGATACTTCTATTTTTTAAATTAAAATAATTGAAAAAATATTATAAACATAAAATAGCAAAATAATTAAAGAAAATGGTCCAAGATGTCAAATCAATCACATCAACAAGTTTCTAATGCCGTACAAACGTGAAATGGGGAAAATATGATTTCTCCTTTGTTTAGAGTTCAATGCTTATAAAATTTTAGCCACAAGATTCTCTCACAGGGCTGATCAAACCCTAAAATTTCTTCGTAAACGGTATAATGGATTAAGAGAATTGAGTTGACAAATTTTTTGGGGCCAAGAGAGTATTTTTGTTACAGTAGTAGGGTTTTAAAAACCCTCTTTCGAAAGCACTTGTTTTATAAAGCGGAGTATATGTTGTGAGTCTTACACCATTTAAAAATGTTAAAAATTTTCTAGTCGCACACTTTTAAGCCCACATACGAAGGGTTAGGATTGTCTAATGAGTCGGATTATAAAGATAAGCCCATCCGCGACGACAACTATCAATTTGGATGGTCTAGATTAATCTACTATGGTGTTACATGTGACAAGGATGAGTCACCAACATTTCGAAACACGTTTTAAACTAACAGGGAAGAGAAAATAAAAATAACAACAATGTCACATGTAGTGTATGCTACACACGCCACATACTATGCTATTCGTAGCGTATGCTACGCGGGAGGTATGCTACGTAGCATACACTACCGAAAACACTGTTAAGGAGTGCCTCAGGTCACTCCATGTTTAGAAAATGAACTGTGAGGTCTACCACTATTCTTGTTGTATGCATGGATAATACAACTCTCTTGGGTAGCAACAATGTCGAGATTGACAGCGTAAAGTACTTCTTGGTTGGTATATTTGACATAAGGATTTACGGCCACTGACATACTCCCTTGGAGAGAATTTGTGATGTCTATGAAAGGCATTTTTATTTTGCAACGAAATCATGTCGTGGATCCACTCAATGTTGCAGGAATGTTGGGTTCTAGGCCATCTAATGCTCCTATTGAAGTAAGCCATCGCCTCCATAGTAAGTAATCCCAAGCCCTTGGTGATCCTGAATTCCTGATATGTGTCATCATTTGGTTGGCAAGCTCATCTACTTTTGACGATAAAACATCCCAATATAACATATCTTGTCATTGTCACCGGCCAGCAAGGTATTCAATAATGGTAATGGTGGACGTATTGGCTACTGCCATTGCCATTACAATACGGGCCGTAACACCTTTTCTTTTGGAAAAAAATGGCCATTTTTTCTGTTACAGCCCTTTTTTAATGTGTAACGGTTCCCACCATTATGTTTACATAACCCTTTCTAAACACCTTGCCAACCAGTTCATGCATGCTCCGCTCTCACAAGCTGCTCCTAGAAAAGCCTATTGCATTCCAATTATAACAGTGTCAGCATAAGTGGTTATTGTTACGCATATTGGGTAGGTTCTCCAAATGATCAGATCTACAAGTGACTACTGTAACATTGTGGGAGGTAATCTTATCACCTGTAAAAGCAAGAAACAAACACTGGTTGTTTGCTCATTTATTGAAGCCAAATACCATGCAATGGCTTTGAATCATCAGAAGGGAAAAAAAAAAAAAAATCAACCGCAATTAAAATTGCAAATCGGGTCAAATCGTAGGGTGGATATTATGCATTATGTTTTTCTTTTTTATTTTTCAATTGGGCCACATGTGATATTTTTGGCTTTGATCTCTTCTTCTGAAAAAGGGATTTAATGCTCCAGCACCTATTCCACTACACTCTGATCTTCAAGCTGCAATTCACATTGCGTTTAATCCTGTCTAAATGAGGATAAAAAATATTGAAAGTGATTGTCACCTTGTTTGGGAAAAAATCACCGCCAAGTTGTGCATTGGGTTTGTTCATTCAGATCTTCAGCTTGTGGATATTCTCACCTATGCATCTAGTTCTTCTCAGATTTGTTGTAAATTGGACAAGTTAGCACATGTGATATACATGCTAAGGTTTGAGGTGAAGCGTATAGAATGTTTGTGTGT
This sequence comes from Liriodendron chinense, assembly GCA_003013855.2. Classification (NCBI taxonomy): domain Eukaryota; kingdom Viridiplantae; phylum Streptophyta; class Magnoliopsida; order Magnoliales; family Magnoliaceae; genus Liriodendron; species Liriodendron chinense. The sequence goes on from ML058453.1 coordinate 4,532,842, forward strand.
GGATCCTATTGTACTCCCTCAAGGTACCATAACTTCATTTACAGCAAAGTTATTATAAATAATAACAAAACTCGTTGCATCTCTTCAATTATTTTATCTCTTTACCACATTATAGATTTTAACAGTTACAATACTATTATATAATCAATATTATTAAAATCGCATAATTCACAATTTAAATCGCACGATAGTAATAAAATCATAGGAAAAAATATTCAAATTGCAAATTGGGCCCAAATCGTTGGGTGGACTTTCTGCATTACATTTTTTCTCTTCTTTTTTTCAATTTTTATAAAAGCCCATGTGTAAACATATCCCCTCCCATTTAGAAGCATTAATATGCTTTTTAAACTCATTGGGGTTTTCAGGGTTTGGGAGGAAAAAGAAAAAAAAAAATGAGAACTACAAAGGAAAGTTGTGATTACTTTGCAAACCACTCATCCAAGTCACGCTTTGTTTTCCCAAAGTATTTTGCAAGGAGTCCTCTCATCCAATACCATTTTTTACATCATTCAAAACCCAAGGTAAAAATAGCATATCCCGGGTCTCTGTTCATGGCTCAGTGGTAGACTCACAAAAGTTTCAACACTGAGACCAGGGACCAAGTGCCCATGTGGTGTGAGTGGGTGTGTGAGTGTGTGTGGTGTGGGTGTAAAAAGAAAAAAGAAAAAGAAAAAAAGCACATCCCATACCTTTTGAAGATGGTGGCACCAACTCCTCGAACCTTTGACCTAAAGGTTAAGAAACCATCATGTGGACCAGCCTTGCAAAGAAGAGGAATGGTACATCCCATCCTTTTTCTTTTGAGTTTTTAATTTACTTTATTTCCTAGGATATTTGCTATTGATTTTGTGACTCTTTTTTTTTTCCAATGCGATGGAATGTGGGTATTTTGGTGATGCATAGGTGTATCATCATGGGTGGGCGGGTGGGCGGGATGGGATACATGGTGCAAGTGATTATTATTATTATTACTATTATTTGGTGGATGGGTTTATTGTTGATGATTGGTGAATGGTAGATGAGTTTCATTTATGTTGGTGGATGTGTAGTGCCATGCCGTGCTGTTTCAGTAAAGTGAGGATGAAAAGTGGGAACATTGTACACCTGTCAACCCAATGAATGCTTTAAGACTTTTTAAGTCTGGCATTTGTAACTCAGTTTCAAACTTCTAATGCTATAACCTATGGCTAGATGGCTATATATATGTACATTGGTAATTTAGTATACAACTTGTGAGTGATGGACCCGATGGTAGTCTATATGATGTCATGTTATGCACTAACGATTTAAAAATATAGATTTAACCATTTCCAATTGTTTATAATTCATGCATATTTATTTATTTTTTTCCTACAAATTTAGGGGAAATTGTAAAAATCTTATGATTCTACGATTTATCATCCGAAACCCCTTGCAATTTTACAATCCAATCCAATTTTCAGAACATTTGATTCTAAGTCGCCTCTACCAAAAAAAAAAAAAAAAAGAAAGAAAGAAAGAAAGAAAAAAAGGAAAAAAGAAGAAGAAGAAGATGAAGAGAGGGATGGTTTTATGAGCAATTCACAATGATGGGCTGATTAGCCATCATGCTATTTGGCAGAAATCATAGTAAATCTTCTGGAAAAATATGTTGGAAGAGAACTAAAAAGAACTACAATCCATTGGGAACCATTATCCATTGCCTTAATCTTGACACTTCTACTTGTATCCTGCTTCAATAAAATAACACTTCTACTTGTATCCTGCTTCAATAAAATGTTTTGTTGCTGATGTGTGAGAAAGAAAGCTGTGGAGAATTATGCGGGTAATTTTTTTTCCGATAAATCATCACCATACAGACTTAATGAGCTTGCTTTTGTTCTCACTGCTTTAATCGTCAAATACATAAAGTAGATCTTTGCTTGTGTTACATGAGGGCATTCATAAATCATAACATTAATATTAACCATGAGACGGATCTCTCAGGGAAAAAATGAGGCTGAGAAAAAAAAATAGCAGACAGAGTAATAACTATTTCCTGATAGGAATTAGAAAACTCAATCCAGTGCAATCACAGATTCATGCAACTGCAGGAGAGAGAGAGAGAGAGAGAGAGAGAGAGAGAGAGAGAGAGAGAGAGAGAGAGAGAGAGAGCAAAGAATCCTAGTTCGGAAATGGTAATTTGACCAAAGCCTGAAGTAGAACATGATAGAGTGACTTACATATTACAATTAGTTTGCAACTCCTGAGCAGATAAGTTGGAAGATGCATTTTGCGTAGCAACCTGGTATTTCTGAGCCACTGCACCAAGCTGACTGACCTGCCCATAGGGAACATCAGCTATCAATCATTTGGAAACTATTAAAATGTACCTCAAAGGCATCATATATGTGGGAGGATCCTCAATTAGTTGCGATAAGACTTAGATGATAATGATGATGATCCACTACAAACTAGATCTCCTTTTGTAACTTAGGCTGCATGGATGTGGGAGCGCCCACTTCCAGTGGAAATGTTTTGAGGCCACCTAGAATTGAAAGGGCGATGGGTCAGGAAATGCACAGAAAACAGATTTCACTTGAGCAGGCTATCTGTTTTCCATCAAACCTGGTCCAAAATAATGATTCCACTTGTTTCATCCAAGAGCTGAAATGAGCCTGCTTCATTTTATGTTTTCCTTTGCAGAAACTAATAATTCCCAGCCATTATTTCAAAACAACCAAATATGGCCTTATCAAATGGCACAATAAGAATTTACAACAAGAAGAAAGCAAATCTAAATTTTTTTTGCCAATGCCTAATTCAGTAGGAAATGTCATTAAGCTAATCAATGATGCATCACAACTAGTGAAAAGGATACTAGATGCAGCAATAAGTTAAAAATATATTAAAAAATAAAAAAAATAAAAAAAATTGAACTTCCAGTTTGGACCTGAACGAAATAGATGTGAGCAAGATGATAAAGAAACTGAAAAAATGATGACTAAAACAAATGATAAAGAAACTAAAACAAATCAGCATACAATAAAAAAACAAATTTAGGCAGATTAGATATATCTTGGGTTCACTTATTTGGATTTATTATTTGTTTCCCATAGCATATTTAGATATATCGTATGACTTGTCTTTTCTGTAACTTGGTACTATATGGTGCACAATGGATATCCTTTTCACTTGCCTTTTGCCTGTTTCTACACACATATTGTGCTACAAGGTAACTTGCTCATTCAACTTAATCTGCGTATTCAAGAGAAAACTCATATAATTTTAGCTCTATCCACACCCCTTTTCTCATCAGCAAAACCAAACTAAATCCTTGCTTGTTGAGTAGTTTTTACCACGGCATCAAAAGGAGCCTCTTCTTTCCCTTTTTATCTATCTATTGGAAGCCCTCAATAATTTCATTCATAACATTCCATACACACTGGGAGTTTATTAATGAAACATCAGGCAATCACGAGCCAATCTTGTAAAATCAATTTTACAGACTCAGGAAAGAGAAAATAACCAAGTTTAAGGGGAGATAACCCACACTCATTCACAGCCACAACCTCTTTCTCCTCAAATTATGAAGAAATTAGCCTGTGACTACAATTTCTAGAATCGATTCCTTTCCCTGATTTCTTAAAATCCACCTGGATGCAACCCACCAGCTTGTCCCTAACCTGGGTAAAGGAGCAGGGTTGATGTAATAAAGACGGCCGGTCCTTAAACCTTTGCCAGGAAATCTTGAGAATCAGCTGAATCCAACTAGCTCGGACAAGGCCGTTATATTGATGATGATGATATTTTTATGAGCTCTAATGAACTCTATAAACTGGGTCAATTGTTAAGTTTCTAAAACAAGTTGCTTCCTCCCGCTTCAAGGATGATTTCAAAAATATAATGACAAGCTTTTGACAACCAATAAAATTAGGGTGCAATCCATCACTTGTTAACCAATCTAGTGTCTCTGTGATCATCATCACCAGAGCCTTTCTCCCAGCAATTTAGCGTCAGCTCAATAAAGGAATTTCAAAATTGGAATAGACTTCCATAAAAATTCAAAAAATTTAAAATGTGAGAGTTATATCCTTTTAAGTACCTCATCTGTCACCATGAATGTCCAATCCAAGGTTAACCTGGATCAAAGCTTGTTCCGGTACGTTCTACAGGAACGGGTACGTGGTACGCTACTTCAATACCTGGTAAGCTAGCGTAGGATGATGTGAGTCACTCTGGCACATGCACCAACTGCAATGTGGTTCTACACCGGTCTCCTCCCGGTCCTCCGAGAGTGGTTTCTTTTTAATGGTTAGTAGCAAAGAACAAAGTGTTGACCATCGACCATCTCCAAGTAGAAATATGATTATTATCATGAACATTACTCACTGTGCCTCCAGGAAATGGAATCAATGAATGACCTTTTTATTAATCACAAGTTCATGCCTAACCTCCGGTGGAGGTTCTTGGGTCTCTTTGAAATGCAGTGGGTGATGCCTGGATCAATTGTCGCCATCGTTCAAGCATGGAAATGGGGGATTCCAAGAAAGAAAAAAGAAACTTATCGCATCTGTCCCTGCTGTCCAGTCTGAGGCCATTACGGAGAGAGCATGATGATAAAAATAATAATAATAATAATAATAAAATATATATCAGAGAGTGCAGATGTGGCCTTCCTGAGGGCAAAAGGGTTAAGGGAGTATCCTTTGGGCTTTGTGGAATACTCATTTCAAGGGCAGTGAATGGAAAGATATTTGGTGTATTTAGGGGGAAGCTTTTCCCTCAATTATGTGTAGTGGGGTGACTCGTCATCCCTTTTGTGCCCTTTTTTTTTTTTTTTTTTTTTTTGTAGATCCTTTCTGTTTGGTGCCAATAAATTTCTATGTTGCCACTAAATAAAAAACAGATGAAAATACAGACCCAGCCAATTATAGTTACAGTCAATCTTTCAATACAAAATTTCACCAAAATTTTCCATTAACATGAAGCATTACAAACAAGGACCTGATTATTACAAATTCAATCATAATTCATAACATAAGCACGGAGCATGCTAAATTACATCACAATTTAATCTCGTCACAGAGTTAGTTGAAAATAAAAGATGACAAATTAACATGTGGATAATTACCAATAACAGAAATAATGAAAAAGAAATAATCTTTTTCATTAGTACTTTTCAGATGAGCCACCAGACCCAAATTAGACAGCTTTTATACAAGAACAGAGTGTCATTTTTACTCAGCCTCTCGTAAGGCAAAGATCCCAAAGAAAACTCAGTGTGTTTGCATGTAATGACTATAAACAACAACACAGCAGGTTCCTAGACCAGCATCTAGGCTAAAGAGTAGATCCATTTCATGGGTTACCTGAGGTATTATCAACCTTCGAGGGATGAGCTCCTCATGACGCCGAGCACAAAACTCCCAGGAACAAATCTAGAGCAGACAATAATGGAAAAAAATTAAGAGAGAGAGAGAGAGATAAATGTTGATTAGATGTCTTGGATAGTACAAGTGAATGTTGAATACATATCGAACCTTCAGATCTAAAGAGAAAACAATCCGAAGTTGACCGTCACGAACTACACGCAATTGTTCAAACACGCTTTCCTGGATTGCTTTTGCATAATCTAGAACAATTTGACCTGACGAATTCTGATATTCGCGTGGCATATCAACATAAAGAAGTTCTTCCAATGTTCCACTATCATATTTGATTTTGCATAACCTTGGTAAAACCTCAACAGTAGTTTCTGAAAGCATGACAAGAAAATATAAAATAAGATATATTCATAGAGAACTCTTTAAATGCAATGACTAGAGAGGCAACCAAGCTTATGCCAGATAAAATGGTGCAAATGCCAACATGGCAAAGTTCCATTTATACTGACACAGATATGCAAAAGAATTCCATGAATCAAAATTAAATCCAACAAGGTCTAGCATAACAAAATTCTCAAACCACGGAAAGGTGCATACCAAAACCGCGGCCAGGCTTGCGATTGCATATTTCACAGTGCCATACATCCTGCAAAATAGCAATTAAATAGAGTTAGGATAGGCAATTCAAATTGAGAGCAAGTAAACACCAGGACTGCTACTAATTGCATTGGAATAATTACTCCAAGGTCAATAAACCCATCACTATCTCAGATCGAGTCCTGATCGAAAAATCCAGATAGAGGTGTGAGCAGATCCAAAGCAAATGAATGTGGCGAGATCATCTACAACTCTTTGTGCTAAAACTAAAAGCCAACAATAAGGAAAAAAGGGAAAACAACAAAGAAAAAGAAAAATACACCAAGCTTCACATGCAACAGACCTGAGGAAAAACACCAGTTGTTTGCCGGCCACTTCCATACAGCGAAACACACCACCGTTTCTTGGCATTCGGAGCAAAGTACTCAGCAACAAATTTCCTCCAAAACTCAATATTGTTATCCTTCATAAAAGACGGCATAAGCATAAGAAACTAGCAATATTGCTACTCTGCCATGTCCAGACATATGAATCACAATCAGGAGCAAAAAAAGCTTACAGCAGGTCGGCGTTGCTGGTGATACATATAGTTAGTCAAACGACGAGCACATGTCCCAGGTTCATAAATAGCCGATTTCACAGCAGCTCTTACTGGCAAATTCTGCTGCTGAAACTGCTGCTGTAATTGGGACCGTTGCTGAGGAAGTGCCGCCTTAAAGATTTGCTGTTGCTGCTGCTGCTGCTGCAGCTGCAGGAAGCGCTGCTGCTGCTGCAAAAGATTCATCTGAGCAGCAGCTGCCTGTGGAGTCTGCCTGGACATGTGCAACAATTGTTGCTGTTGTTGCTGCTGCTGCAGAAACAATGGCTGCTCCGAGTGTTGGGGTTCAATTTTCACTTGACCCAGGTTTCTCAAAGGTTGGAGCTGCTGTGGCTCCAATTTCACTGAAGCCAGACTCCGTAATGACTGCAACTGTTGCTGCTGTGGCCCAGTTTGGTCATTACTCATCTGTGACTCCAACTTAACGGTGCCCACATTGCTTAACCCTCCTCGAAGTGATTGGTATTGCTGCTGCTGCTGCTGATTATGAGGAACAGGAAACTGTTGCAGTGACTGCTGACCATGCTGAAAGTTCTGCGCGTCAAGCTGTTGAGGCTGCTGCTGATCTGGCACCAGCTGGTTGCCAGACGAGTTCGGAAAATGCTGCCCCTGCGCTTGACCAGACGAACCAGGGTTCACCACGTTTGACGGCCCAAACGATGCAGGCGAAGGAGTAAAACTCATACCATTGCCTACACTGGAAAGCGGATCCGACTCGGCACCCATGTCAATTCCTCCACGTTGAAGGCTCCCCGAACCCAAAAGACCAGAATTCGACCCGCCATTACCATAGGACTGATTGAGGAGAGATGAAACATTGGACATGTTTCCAAGCACATTCATGTTATTATACTGAGAACGTGGTGACAGCAACGAGGGAAATGTGGGCTGAGAAGGGGCGGAACCACCTTGAGCTCCCAAAATGCCAGAATTTGTTCGCAGAAGAGAAGGCGGAACAGACTGGGCACCACCGACAGGAGTCGGAGGCCCTGATGGCACCATCTTTCAAAAATACAAGCTAAAATAAACAACAGAGACTACAAATCTATCTAAAACAACATGGATTTCCGATTTGGCACCACCGGATCCAGATTACACGGCAAGGCCTACAACACTAGGCATCTCCCACTCAACCCGACAGGCATTTTACTCTCACATCCATAGCTCACAACGTTGGAGTTTTCACTCGGCACCAATCTAACTGAAGATTCCCTCCATCTAAGAGTAGAATGATGAGTACCGAACATGGGAATACCAGAAACGAAAGCTAAAACCAAGAAACAAGCTCTAATTCTGGACATCCTAAAATTCCACTAGTTCCCAGGAAAGGACAACCGTTAGCTATCGATTTTCAGAATCTTCTCAGTCTAATTTCCAAAGAAGCCTCTCACCAATCAAATGCCATTTCTGCAGACTTCCATCTAAAACCTTTTTCCAACAGTCAGAGAAGAGGTTTTAAGTACGTTACATCCGATCTTTGAAGACTGTTTCGGTCTTACACTCAAAGGAATCAAATTCCATTCCTTAACGTACTCATCTCAAAAGCAAAGAAAAGAGAAAGATAAATCATTTTCTCCTCAAAACCAAAGCAAATGAACTCAGAAAAAACACGATCTTCAAGCCAAGATCCCTACAACGAAATCCACGGAACAGAAACCCCTCAACCACGCCCTAATTCGAGAAATTAGAGCTGAAACTCAACGATCCGGAGCTTGAGAGAAGCAAGATTTAGAAGGTTTTAAAGCAGAAACAAGAAAGAAGAGTCGAGATTGAGAAGAGCTTACCGGCAACGGGAATTGAGACGAAATCCAAGAGCTATTTGATCGAAAGCAGTAATGAAATGAAAAAAGAGAGAGAGAGAGCATGGAAATCTCTTCCCTTTTACACTATTCTCAGCTGCTTCATATACTGTTGTTTTCTTCTTTTATACTCTCTCTCTCTCTCTCTCTCTCAGTTTCTGCTTCGTTTTCTTTGTTTCTGAGAGAGGAGAGTGGAGTGTTGGTGATGTCGTATTTCCGGACGTCAAAGCTGCATTGGATTGGATTGAATCCGTCTTTCTTCTTCTTTCATTTCCTGCTTTTTCATTACATCTCTTTGCTGCAAATAAGTCAAATCTTCTTCCGGTAGCGGGTCATGATATCATGCATCATCATCATCATCATCAAAACACATGCCATTCACATATCATCCCATCATCCATGTAGCCATCCCCCGCCTTTATTAAAAGGAGAGTTGAGTTTACCAAAATAGCCCCGCTATTTATTAGAGCAACCGTATGATCCTCGAGCAGGGGATGTGCACAGTGTACTCGGGTTGTCAGTTTGCACCAGTGGACCCAGATTCAGTGATCCAACGGTTGATCTGATAAGCCCAACGGTGGATGAACTACACATCAAAATCTCCAAGTTTGGCTGGCAGTGTGAGTGGAGAGATTGTACTACATGTTATTTACGAGGCATATAAGGCGAGGATGCAGAAAAGCATGACTGGACAGGATACATCCAATCAGGGTCCTATCAAATCAACGTTCTGGATGACCGGACCCGATGGGCCTCACTTGTATATAGTCAAAGCTCTATATTTGCAGAGGAACTCGGCTATCCTCGTGAGTTTTTGCTTCTCCAGGGATGATCTCTTCTAGTTGTGCCGCGGGAGACCTTATGTGCCAGAAAATAGGCATGTACTTAAAATCCACTCTGACCACCACGTGTGTCACCCCATGTTAGGCATTGGGTGCAAAAATCAGATGGATCGGTGATTCAGGTGAGCCACAATGGTTTAGAACGAATGTACAGCCTTGATTTTGTGCAGGGCCACCATGTTTTACATGTGAAATCCATTTCGTTTTATCAGGTGTCAGCCATTTTAGGCCTGGGGCTAAAAAATCAAGCGGATATATTATTAGGTGGGCTCTACATGGGAGTATAGTTGAGAGGAAGATGCCAACCCTTGATTTGGGTAGGGCCCACTTGTGCATGAGACATCCACTCCAACGTACGCGGATTGCCTACTGACACTCAGGTCCCTCCCGGACCGTCCCGGGTTGCTACTGGACAGTTCTCTGTGGGCCCCACAATGATGTATGTATTTTATCCACGCTGTCAATCCATTTTTGGATCATTATTTTAGGATATTGTAGCAAAACTGAGGCAGATCCAGATCTCAGGTGGACCACGCCACCAGAAAACAGTGGTAATTGAACATTCACCATTGAAAACTTCCTAGGGCCCACTGTAAGATTTATCTACCATCCAACCTGTTGACTGGGCACAAATATCAGCTTGATTCAAAACTTTCGTGGGCCCATAAATTTTTAATAGTGGATGTTCAATCATCACTGTTTACTTTGGTGTGGTCCAGCTGAGATTTTGAACAACCTTTTATTTTCGGCTCATGAGACCTAAAATTATATGGAAAAATGGATGGACAGTGTGGATAAAACACATAAATCATGGTGGGCCCACATAGCACCATCTAGGAGCCACCTCCCACTCCAACCATCAGATTGTGACACCCACTCCAATCGTAGATTAGCCTGATATTTGATTCCTAGCCCTAATATGATGTGGCACATTTGATGGTCAAATTGGATTTCAACGTAACATCATTGTGGGGCCCACCTTATTTGACCCGACAAGAGCACAGCCTGATTAAGGTCTCTTGTGGCATACCTTGCCCGGCAACATCTATCAATGTTTATTTAGAGAGAAAAGTTATAAAAAAGGATGGAATAGAAAATGATTTGCCAGTCCCATTTTTTTTATAAATAATGAAAGTACGAAGAATATCAAACCCCTTCTTCAAACTATATCTCAAAAAAGAAGCGAAATCATTTTCTTAGACTACCCATTACTCCTAAGGGGGGCGTTTGAATCATAAGTTATTTACCGATAAGCTGCTTATGCCTTAAGTAGCTTATCTTTGATTCTATTTATTAAGCTGAAGTAATGGCATTTGATTAAGCTGAAAATTCTAAAAAAGGGTGGAAAAGAAAATTATTTGCCAATCACATTATTTTTCCTGCTTGAGAAATAAAAAAGAAAATATGAAGAATGTTAATTCCCTTCCTCAAACTATTTCTCAAAAAGAAATGAAATCATTTTTTTGACTACTCATTACTACTAAGGTGTTAATGTCAAATTTCGTAACGAGATCCTCCGGCTTTTCTCCTTCGCTCCAGCAGGGATTTCCACCACCAGACCTGAACCAAGACAGCGAATAAGGGTGGCTGGGGACCAGCCGTTAGCCCTCCGATGCTCAAGTTAGACCACAGAAGAGAAGCCAAGCAAAACGGGACCAAGATTGAATGATGTGTACGTACCTGCTCTCAATGGAGCCACCCCTTTATATAGATCTGAAGCAATCCAATCTGTTACGTGAGATGTCGAAATCCCGTTGATGTCGCATACGATACTGAGAATTCGCTGATTTCTTAGGATAAGATCCTATCTTTTTAGTAGATCCAACCCAATGACTTATTCCAACAATCACGCCCCTAGATGGTAATCCCTTGAAATCCGGCTGGATCCGGCTGGAAACCATAGTTGGAGTCATGACCTCCGAAAAGGAAGGAGACGCCCGTAGTTGGAGTCATGGCCTCCGAAAAGGAAGGAGACGCCCGTAGTTGGAGTCATAGCCTCCGAACTGGTTGCAACCCGTAGGAAAGCTGCTCGCAGGTTAAAATGTGGTCGCGAGTCCAAGTACATATTTTGGATATAACATCTTTCAACGACTTGTGAGAAGGTCTGCTCGCGGATCGAGCTTTGCCGTATTTGACTATCGGTTATGAAGACTCGAGACTTGCGAATAGCTGCTCCATATTTTTCAATCTATGACTCCTGATCAGGTGAGCTCGAGAGTCGAATGGTCGTCCCGCACTTATCCAATATTCGACTCTCGATCATATAATCTCGAGAGTCGAATGGACGTCCCGCACTTATCCAATATTCGACTCTCGATCAGATAATCTCGAGAGCGAGAGCGAAGTGGGCATTTCCGCGTGAAATCTTATCTCCATCATTTTGCCTATAACAGATGCCCCCCAAGTCCTTGCCGCCAAGAATTCTCAAGGAAAGGACTTAGCTCACTATCACACGAAACCGCTCGCTACTTTCATCGAGAACGGCATCCCTCATGATGGGCTGAAATTAATGAGCGCCAGCTTTCCGCAGCCTTTTCGCTGATGGAAAATGAAGGGGCGCTCGCCACGTGTTTGAGGAGTTAATGGGCGTGCCTGCTCGAGCGCTGTGTCCAAAGAGGGACTGCCACGTGCCATCAGATACGGCGGAATGATTGCCTATAAATATACGGAGTCCGCCATTTCTTTGATTTTCTACAGAAGTTTTTTCGAAAGAAACCTGCAATCCTTTCTTTCCATTCTTCTTCCTCTTCCGGTGCTCATTCTTTCCTTTTTCCGGTATACTTCCTTTTTCTTATTCTTTTATTTTCATCTCCCCATGGCTGGGAACTCTGACGAGACTACTGTCCCCCTTGGTGATGCCACTCCGGAGTCCTCTGCCTCCAGCAGTGCAAGGGTTTCGGCGGGGAGATACACAGCAGCCGGATATCCTTCCGTTTTATCGGAGGACCGGCTGGCTGAGCTACGGGAGAGATACCAAATCCCTGACTCTGTAACTCTCCGCTTGCCCGGAGGTGGAGAAACACCCGACTCCCCCCCCCCCCAGGATGCGTAGCATTTTACGAGTACCAGCTCATCCTGGGGGTACGCCTTCCCCTCCATCCCTTTGTTCGCGATGTACTACGGTGTTATAAGATTGCCCCTGGGCAACTCATTGTGAACGGGTGGAGGGTGGTTTTGGGCTCCTTTGCCCTTTGGGCTCAGGCTGGCAACGGGGAACTCACGGCAGAGGAGTTCCTCCGTATATTCCGTCTGAAGAAAGCTCCATCCAGCGAAGGCTGGTATTATTTATGTTACTGGCACCGGGATAATTTCGTGTTGGGTAAGCCCTCCTCGAACTATCCCGGCTGGAGGAAGCGGTGGTTCTATGCTTCCGGGAGCTGAGAGTCTGCCTCCTCCAGGGGTCCAGGAGTGACCCGATTTTTCTGTGAAGGTAGACACAATCCCGTATTGTGCAGTTTCCTTAGAATAATTTTTAGGGTTTTGCTTCGTTTGACCATTATTTGTGCTCGCAGGTATCCCGGCATTGCGGAAACCGAATTTGAAGGGTGGGATCAACGAGAAGATCGTCAGAGTGTATAAGGTGCCTGTCGGAGATAGGCATATCGAGGCTTGCTTATCTCCTTCGCGACTTGCAGCAGCAGGCCTCATATCCAGAAGAGAAGTTGAAATGACGAAGGCTGGAGAGAAGAGAGGCCTACTGCCCCGTCTGAAGGGCACAGGTTCCAAAAGGCAGAAGAGAACCCCTGCCGAACCGTCTCATCTTCCATCCGCGCGGGCAGCGATCAGCCTGCCCTTCCCGCGAGCATGGCGGGGGCCCCAGCTGGGCCAACTATTCCTTCACTGGTGGTCGCACCTGGGCCACCAGTGATCAACATTGCAGATAATTCCCCAGATGGGGTGGGGTCCAGCTGCCCCCCAGCTGAAGAGGCTCGAGAGCAGGTAGAGCCTCAAGAGCCGACTCCTGCTCGGGAACTGGTCCCAGCTGCCGAGCAGGGACCTGCTCGCGAGTCCATGCCTCCACCTCGCGAGCAGGCTGGTTTGGTCGTTGCCCAACCGTCTGGGAGCGGGACGTACTCGATTCCACGCCACCTCCACCCTGTATGTAAGTTTTTGTTCGAGAACGTCCCACCTCACGCCTTCGGCTCTCTCCCCGAGCCAAGTCCTGAGAACCTTATCCTTGAAGCGGGGATGAGGATGGTTCAGGTAAGACTTCGTCAAGATCTGTTTCGACCTGTTGTTACGTTCCAGAAATCTTATATTTTCCATCTCTTTGCAGGGTTTAGATCTTATTCTGCGAACGAGGCGTGATATTGTTGCCGCCCGTCGCACGATAGAGGAGGCCGAGGGAAAGAGGACTGCCTTGGAAAAGGCAGTTCAAGGAAGAGATCAACTGCTCAAGGCTCGTGAGGCAGTGATCTCGAAGAGAGATGAGGAGAAAAAGATCCTCATCGAGAAGATCCAAGTCCTGACCGACAGATATCAGGCCTTGGACTCAGACTACGTGAAGCTCACGGGTCTGAAGGAGAAGGCAGAGAGAGAGAGGGAGATCTTCCGACAGGACAAGATCTCGTTAGAAGAGCAATTCGCGGGAGCCAGGTCGCAGCTCAAGGAGGCCTACGACAACTTGACTAGGGAGCGCACCGCTCTTGCGCAGCTTAAGGACGACTCGATCCACTGGGACGAGGAGAGAGTCGCCCTTGTAAAAATGCTCTCGGAGGAAGGTACTCGGGCAGTTTCCGAGTTCCGGACTTCGCAGCTGTATGACGATGAACGATATGAGTCATACGATGCTGGTCGAGACTTTGCACTAAGAGTAGTACAACGAATGATCCCATCCTTCGATATGGGGGAATTCGGTCGAGTCGCGACCATCATAGCTGCAGAAGAGCAAGCTGCTGCCGAGAACGAGGTGACCGAAGCCACGCAGGCTGGAGGGGCTCCTGAAATGGGCCATGAAGTCGAGAGCGTGGCTCCTCCTAGCGATTAATTTCCTTTATTTTTTTTTCTCTTGTATCTGCGCTCATGTATATGTAATCATCTGATTATCAATAAAAAGATATTTTTGGAAGTGTTGCTGTTTCGTTGCTGTTCTCCCTTCATCTTTCATTTTTTGCTTGTTAATCTTGAATGGATTCGTCAGAGATGTGACCCTTTAATTCGAGCATGAGCTAAGCTGCTCGCGATCAGGATGTGACCCCGTTTGCTCCCCTAATTAGAGCACGAGCTGCGGCGCTCGCATTTTGGAGTGCGATCCCTCCTCTCACCAATCGCGAGTAACTAACTCATGAAAAAATGAATTAGACTCAATCCGGGGGTCGTGAGACCATGTCCGCGTTGAGATAGACTGATCTATCGATTGAGATTTTGATTCTACCAAGGGCAGAAGGTTGGTCAAGAGATGGTATTCATTCTCTTCGAGGCTGTTCAGGTCCATGAGAATGGAGAAGCGACCAACTAGTAATGATTTCAGTCCTACCAAAGGTAGGTAATTGGCCAAGAGGACGTGTAAGCACTCTTCAGGGCTATTCTGGTCCATATAAATGGAGTAGCGGCCAAAAGATATCTTTTACTTTATTCATAAAATGTTATGATAAACTACATCGAATCTAGGGGTAGTATCTTAGCAAATGCTCCACGTGCCAAGGGCGACGTACAGGCTTCCCTTGCATGTCTTCAAGATAATAAGTACCGGGTCGCACAACCCTAATAACCCGATACGGGCCTTCCCAATTCGGATCCAATGAACGAACAGGAATTCCAAGATTTTGCCTTAGAACCAAATCTCCGAACTGGAAGGATCTAGGTCGAACCTTCGCATTCCGATAACGAGCAATACGTTGTTGATATGCCGCCACTCGTACTTGGGAAGCATTTCTTCGCTCTTCCAAGAGATCGAGATGAAGTCGGAGATTTTTCTGATTGCTCGCGGGATCATACTGTTCGATCCGATATGAGGGCACTTGAATTTCCACTGGTACCACTGCGTCAACACCAAATGCTAAGGAGAAAGGAGTTTCACCTGTCGATGTACAAGCCGTGGTTCTATAGGCCCATAACACTTCTGGCAGAAGTTCTGGCCACACCCCTTTACATTCACTTAGCTTGGTCTTTAAATGATGCTTTATAATTTTATTCACTGCCTCGACCTGCCCATTCGCCTGTGGATGATATGGAGAAGTGCGGAGATTACGTATCTTCCATTTGTCGCAAAATTCATCAAAGGCTGCGTTGTCGAACTGCGTTCCGTTATCGGTAATTATAGTATGAGGAAGTCCGAAGCGACATATAATATTTCTCCACATAAACTTAGTAGTTTGTTTTTCAGTAATTTTGGCTAATGGTTCTGCCTCGGCCCATTTGGTGAAATAATCAACCGCCACGATCGCGAACCTATTCTGTCCCTTTCCCATAGGTAAGGGTCCGATGATATCGATCCCCCACTGAGCAAAAGGCCAAGGGCTATCGACTGGGGTCATCCGCTCAGACGGTACACGAGGTATAGGTTGATATCGTTGACACTTGTCGCATTTTTTAGAAAATTCTATGGCGTCTGCTTTCATAGTAGGCCAATAATATCCTTGCCTCATCGCTTTATATGCTAGAGATCGCCCCCTGGGATGATTACCACATGCCCCCTGGTGTACTTCATCTAGAACACGATGTGCTTCTTCTGGATGAAGACACCTCAAATAAGGCAAAGAGAAGCTTTTTCGCAACAAGATTCCATCTTGTAAGGTGTACCTGGCAGCTCGAAGCTGAATTTGTCTTGCAGCTTTCTTGTTTTCTGGTAGGTATCCATCTCTGAGATAAAGGATGATAGGATCCATCCAGCATGGAGACGATTGTACCGATATAACTTGCTCGGGAGTCACTTGGTCGATACTCAAGTGTTGACAGTGCTCGATGGGGATCGAATGTGATAGTTCTGATTCTGGTGCAGAAGCGAGTTTTGCCAAGGAATCGGCAAGTTGGTTCTGCTCGCGAGGGATATGGAATATTTTGTAAGTCTTCAGTTTGGCGAGCAGGATGAGGACACGAGACTTGTATAAGGCCATTCTTTCTTCTTTGGTTTCGAATTCGCCAAGAACTTGGTTGACAATGAGCTGGGAGTCGCTATGAATTATCAAATTCTGGACTGCGAGGACAACGGCTAGCTCGAGGCCAACAATAAGGGCCTCATATTCTGCTTCATTATTGGAGACGCGTGATTCGAAACGCAGAGCGTATTGAAAATGCGACCCGTCTGGAGCCACTAAAATCAGGCCCGCTCCACTGCCACTGGCCCGCGACGACCCGTTCACGAAGAGCGACCAAGGAGGCTGGTCGCTGGTCATGACGCTATCTTCAGAAGAATATGTAAATTCGGCGATGAAGTCAGCCACGGCCTGGCCCTTGACTGCGGTCCTAGGACAGAATGAAATATCATGCTCGCTGATCTCGACCGCCCATTTAGTTAAGCGCCCGGAAGCCTCAGGCTTTTGAAGGACTTGACGTAGTGGATGATTTGTTGGTACTAAAATAGCATGGGCTTGAAAGTATGGTCGCAGTTTTCGAGCTGCCGTGATTAAGGCTAGGGCCAGTTTCTCCAAATCAGAATACCTAGTTTCTGCATCAACCATTGCTCGACTGATATAATAAACGGGCCTTTGTACCCCGGAATCTTCTCTTATTAAAGCGGCACTAACGGCCGTGGAAGACACAGATAAATAAAGAATGAGTTGCTCATGTGCCACAGGCTTAGATAAAATGGGGGGAGCGCTCATATATTGCTTCAGTTGTTGAAAAGCTTCTTCATATTGAGGTGTCCAGTTCCAATCAGACTTGGCCGTTGCACGAAGGAGTTTGAAGAAGGGCAGGCACTTGTCAGATGCTCGCGAGATGAACCTGTTCAATGATGCGATGCGACCAGCTAGACGCTGAACGTCCTTCAGAGTCACTGGGGATTTCATCTCTATCAATGCTTTAATCTTTTCGGGATTTGCTTCAATTCCACGTTGGCCAACCATGAACCCAAGAAATTTCCCTGCAGATACTCCAAACGCACATTTTTCTGAATTAATTTCATCTGATACTTCCTCATCAGATCAAAGGCTTCTCGAAGATCAGGAATGTGGTCATCTTCATCGATGCTTTTCACGAGCATATCGTCAACATATACTTCCATATTCCTACCGATTTGAGCAGCGAATATTTTGTTGACAAGACGCTGATAAGTGGCTCCTGCATTTTTGAGACCAAACGGCATTACCTGGTAGTAATATAGTCCTCGATCTGTGATGAAGGCAGTATGTTGGCCATCAGGCGGATGCATCATAATCTGGTTGTAACCAGAATAAGCATCCATAAAACTGAGGAGGGCATGTCCAGCTGTCGAGTCGACCAACTGGTCGATTCGTGGTGTCAGGAAGCTATCTTTGGGACATGCTTTGTTTAAGTCTGAATAATCGACGCACATCCTCCATTTGCCATTAGCTTTCCGGACGAGAACTACGTTGGCGACCCACTGTGGGTAGTCAACTTCTTTTATGAAATTTGCCGCGAGCAGCTTCTCAACTTCAGTTTTGATCGCCATTTGTCTTTCTGCAGTAAAGGCACGTCGACGCTGATGTACGGGTTTATGCTTCGGGTCAATGTTGAGACGATGTACGATGACATCAGGATCGATGCCCGGCATATCTTTATGAGACCAAGCAAACACGTCCTGGTATTCAGTGAGGAAACGGATCAAATCTTCACGGTGGATACCGTTTAAGGAGGAACCGATGTACACGATCTTAGACTGGTCGTCTTCGGTCAAGCGGATCGCCACTGTTTCCTCCCCTGGAGTTCCTGATTTCAGAGCATTTTCCCTTGGATCCAACGCGGTGGCGAGAACGTCGGATGAACCTTGAACTATTTCCATGACAGGTGTCGCTTGAGCCTTCTTTCGATCTTGGAGGGCTATTTGGTAACAGGACCGTGCCTCCTGCTGACTTCCTCGCACGACCCCGATGCCATTTGGGGTCAGAAATTTAACACATAAATATGAAGGGTGCAAGGCCGCTCCAACCTTAGTTAGAGACGGTCTCCCCAAGATGGCGTTATATGCTGATTTTCGATCCACGACGAGGAAGTTTACGAAGACGGTGGTCTTCGCTGGACTCTCCCCAAAGGTGACTGGGAGATCGATACTTCCTTCAGGTGTTACCACTTCTCCTCCAAAGCCGACAAGAGGGGTCGATACTGGCTTGAGGAGGTTTCTGGCAAGTGCCATCTTGTCGAAAGCCTCCAAATACAGGATATCGGCCGAGCTACCTGTATCCACCATAATTCGATGAGTCAGATAATTTGATACCTTCAGAGTGACTACGATGGAATCTTCATGAGGGAAATGAATTCCCGCTGCATCTTCGAGGGTGAAAGAAATTGGGGGATGGCTAGCCTTCGATGAGTTGGACGTTTGTTCCAGCCAATAGATCTGCTGGGGTTCTTTGGAAGCCTTTCGGGCGTATGCCTTTCTTGAAGCTTGAGAGTCACCCCCGCAAGCTGGACCCCCGACGATAGTGCAAATTTCTCCTGTGGGCTTAGCATCCTCTTGGTCGGTTTGATGATGAGACGGTTCCTTTTGGCGAGATGAAGTCTTCGCCCTTTCTGGTGACCGATTCTTACGAGCAACATAATCCTGGAGATGGCCTTTTCGAATAAGGGCTTCGATATGGTCTCGTAGAGAGATACAGTCCTGGGTCCTATGCCCGTGATCTTTGTGGAAGTAACAGAACTTACTCTTATCTCTCTTCTCGGGATCGGATTTAATCTTTGCAGGCCACTTCACATATGGCTTGTGTTTTATCTCCATTAGAACCTTTTCAGGAGACCGATTAAGAGGAGTGTAATTATGATATTTACCAGAATAAGGCTTCCTGGGAGAACGATCGCGCTGATCGCGATGGTATTTTTTATCTGTAAAAGTTTCTTCTGGCTTGCGTTTCTTACTCTGTACTCCATGGCGTGTCAATGCGACTTCTTCTGCATTGATATATTTCTGAGCTTTGGCTTGGAATTCCGCCATAGTTTTCGGTGGGCTCTTATCTAAGGCAAACCTAAATTTCTCGCTCGTTATTCCAGCAATGAGGGCTGTGAGACCCTTTTCTTCAGTGTAACCCTCAGTTTGAACGGCTTCGGCAGTGAACCGTACTGTGAACTCTTTTATTGTCTCCCCATGTTGCTGTTTCAGATTCATCAGATGGGAGGCTGGCTTTTTAATGCGAATACTTCCCATGAATTGAGAAAGAAATATCTCCGATAATTGGGAAAAGGAACTGATGGAAAGAGGCTTTAACCCCCGAAACCACGTACGAGCCGCTTCCTTCAATATAAGGGGAAAAGCCCTACACATGATTTCTGAACCATGTCCCTCCAAGTCCATGAGGGACCTATAGGTTTCCAGATGTTCCAGAGGATCACCAATACCTGTATACGGAGCGATAACAGGCGTTCGATACTTTCTGGGCAACGGTGCTTCCATGACCTCGCTTGTGAAGGGAGATTCAGATTGATGTATTACCGCCATGACAGCAGATGGCCGATTTGCCTGGTATCTCTGCTCCATGACATCAAAACGATCTTGGATTCTTTTGAGATCTCCTTCCCATGGCAAGGTATAGCTAGACGTTTCGGCGGTGGAGCCTTGCGGTTGAGGTTGTCGAGACGAACTGGAATGTATAGAATGTGGAGACGGCACAGGGGGATGGCCGCCAAGTGGTGGGACCTGTGGTTCATCCATAGAATGTCTGGAAGCAACTGGTATGGGTGGCGGTGATAACCCTTCGGAGGGTTGTCTTTGCGGTTCAGGGAAGTGCTGATCAAGCCGATTTGACAGTGCCTGAACTCCGGCGTTTAAAGTTAGGAGAGTATTCCCGAGGAATCGTAGGACATCATCCTGATTTCCAGAGGCCTCCAATAATGGATTTGTTGATGGTATATTTGGGGCTTCTTGAGGGATATCCGTCGGAACAGGTGGGAGGGCAGGTGCGGATTCCGTCTCACCGGGCGGAGGTGGTGCCTGCCTCGAAGTTGAAGGATGAACAGTCTTTTTAGGAGGCATCACTGAAGGATTTTGATCGATGGTTAACACGATTGATTTTGATGATCAAGTCGTTCCCACAGACGGCGCCAAACTGTTAATGTCAAATTTCGTAACGAGATCCTCCGGCTTTTCTCCTTCGCTCCAGCAGGGATTTCCACCACCAGACCTGAAGCAAGACAGCGAATAAGGGTGGCTGGGGACCAGCCGTTAGCCCTCCGATGCTCAAGTTAGACCACAGAAGAGAAGCCAAGCAAAACGGGACCAAGATTGAATGATGTGTACGTACCTGCTCTCAATGGAGCCACCCCTTTATATAGATCTGAAGCAATCCAATCTGTTACGTGAGATGTCGAAATCCCGTTGATGTCGCATACGATACTGAGAATTCGCTGATTTCTTAGGATAAGATCCTATCTTTTTAGTAGATCCAACCCAATGACTTATTCCAACAATCACGCCCCTAGATGGTAATCCCTTGAAATCCGGCTGGATCCGGCTGGAAACCATAGTTGGAGTCATGACCTCCGAAAAGGAAGGAGACGCCCGTAGTTGGAGTCATGGCCTCCGAAAAGGAAGGAGACGCCCGTAGTTGGAGTCATAGCCTCCGAACTGGTTGCAACCCGTAGGAAAGCTGCTCGCAGGTTAAAATGTGGTCGCGAGTCCAAGTACATATTTTGGATATAACATCTTTCAACGACTTGTGAGAAGGTCTGCTCGCGGATCGAGCTTTGCCGTATTTGACTATCGGTTATGAAGACTCGAGACTTGCGAATAGCTGCTCCATAATTTTCAATCTATGACTCCTGATCAGGTGAGCTCGAGAGTCGAATGGTCGTCCCGCACTTATCCAATATTCGACTCTCGATCATATAATCTCGAGAGTCGAATGGACGTCCCGCACTTATCCAATATTCGACTCTCGATCAGATAATCTCGAGAGCGAGAGCGAAGTGGGCATTTCCGCGTGAAATCTTATCTCCATCATTTTGCCTATAATATAAGGTGGTGTAAGTTATTTAATATAAAGCTATTTATGCCTCAAGTAGCTTTTCTTAGTTTCTAATTATTAAGTAGAAATAATCAAGTAACTTTAAGTAAAAAAGTTTTAGGCTTATCTTAAAAAAAGTTACTTATCTGCAGCTATAAGTAAAAAAAAGTAACTTATTTGGTGGTATCCAAACGGCCCTAAATGTAGATTTCTAGCCTACCCCAGTTAATTTTGATAAAGCATAAAAGATGATGATGTTAAATTAAATTTCCATGAACATCAATTTTTTTATTTAACCAAACAAAATTACTATAAGATATCACATTTTTCTACATTTATACATTCCTTGAGTATTGTTTTTCTTCCTTTTTCACATTTTTTGTATTCTTTAAAGGGCAGCGCACCCTAAACTAATAGGCCTAAAAATAGACATTTCAATCCAAAAGCTGTTTAGAAATAGAAGATTCTAGTAGTCTGGATAGTGGTCCACAAATAGATGGGCGTGAATAAAAATATGTCTATTGTCACATTGGATGAAGAAAATAGAAATATTGGAGTGCCATAATCTTCTAATTCAAGTGATGATTTTAACATATAGACAAACTGCTAAGAAGTGTAACTTGGCATTGATTTGGTCCAACAAAGTAGGGACTCGACATGCAAGCAGTTAGGAGATCTCAAACAAAGATAAAAACTTTAACACTCTTGCAGAGTGTGGCGGATAACAAGCACAAGTTAGAAATTGCATTTGTGGTAACACAATAATCTCTGTCCAAAATGAATTAAGGCCTGTTTGGGAAGGTGGATTTGAAACCCCCTGGTTGTGTTTGGCACCCTAAATTTGGAATCCCCTGTAATCCAAAAGTAACTATGCGTAATATATTTACAGGACTTTGAATTTAATTATTAAATCAACTTTAATATCTTTAATTAATGTACATATATAATGTTTGACACAATTATTGTAATAAGCCTGTTGAAATATATATACTTTCGCTGAAAATGGTGAAATTCCAAGTTTGAAATGGTCTGCAAACTTAGGATCACAACCAGGTGACTAATCAACAATTTTTAACTATTGATTAACCTGAACAATGTTTGGATTGCTCAAATCATCCTCTTGAAGTAATTTTAGTGATACAATTGATCATCTAATTGTTTTGGGATATCATCAGTGGGTCATGTGCCCAATATATTAGTAGTCTAGTGACACTCATACGACTCATGGTAGGATTTTAGATGTAGTCCTAACTTCCACCTTGGATTTCAAACCCTCTCTTTAAGAGGATATAGTATCTCTTGAATTTGAAACCCCCAATTGCTTCATGATGCCAAACTGGCAAGGAATTTAAATCCCCTCAAATTCATGGTGTCAAACGACTTCTAAAGTTTATATAAAACATCATGTGAAATTATGAACTTACCCTCTAAACTGGAGGTGTAACCCCTGGACTGTATCCCATGCAATCTCCGATGAGCTCAATTTGGAGCTCAACATGCAAAATTGTTGGTCGGATGAACAATATAACTCTTATAATCAAGCTCCACGTATCCTAACAATCAACGTAGTTGGCATTATTTGATTAATATATATGCAGCTCGTACAGTTTTTAAGTAGATGCTGTGAGGAATATCTCTGGATTGACCAAATGAGGTCACCTTGTGTGTGACATCTAGCCTGTCAAAAAGATTTCTTTTTGTTGTTTTTTCTCTTTCACACACCCAATCACACTACATGGACACTCGATCACTAGTCTCAATATTAAAACAGGAGTCTCTCTACCACTAAGCCATGGAGCTAGACCCAATTAAGAAGCATTGTCCTACTTCTAAAAAACAGGCCGGTCCAACCTATCACCTAGTTCACGTGAATTTGGAGGTTTTCGTACGTGATTATTAATTATTTTCTATCTTAGAGGGAATGCACTTGATGCTAGGCCACATAGGTGTAAGCAAGTGAATAGGTGAATGGTCAAAGTGAATAAGCAGGTTAACAACTGACAAGAGGTCTCGGTCTCGAAACCCATCAGGGTGAAATTCTCGTTGTTGATAGCATCAATGGGTGTGTTGCATGACTGACCCTCAAAACAAAAAAAAACAAAAAAAAACAAAAAAAAGGTTAACAACTTTTGATAAGCAATTGAGCACCAGGTGAAGAAGTTTACTCTACATCGACCTGTTGATGAACCAGTGTCCAAAAGGACAAGGATCCAGTCGCTGCGAGGAATTGTTAAGGTCATCTCCAATCAACCAACGGTCAACACAGGCGCATTTGTAGGAAATACTGGGAGCGAATTAGAATGTTACCCTGGTAACACCTTAGTGGGTGTTTCCCCTACCATGTGGAGCCTACCTTGATGTATTTTTTGTATATTCATGCCTTTCATATGTTGTTACACCTAATTTTAGGATGCGATTCAAAATTAGAAGAAGATCCAAATCTCAGGCAAACCATATCAATAGAAAGAGTGATGAATAATTACTAAAAGCATTTTGCAGGCCACAAAAGTTTTATATCAATTTGATCTTTAAACATTCTTGACATTGTGAAGAGCTTGGATTGCAAATAAACATTATCAAAACCTTACAATGGGCTCTTTGGAATTTTTAAAGGTGGGTACTCAATCAGCACTGTTTCCAGTGGTATGTTCCACTTGAGAATTGGATTTTCATAATTTTTGGAATACCATCATAAAATGAGCTGTAGAAACGGATGGACAGCGTGGATATACAAAATACTATCCATGTGGGCCACACGTTAGGGGTAACCCCCACTAAGCTGTTACCGGGGTAACCCCTAATTCGCTCCCGAAATACTGAAAGAGTGCATCAGGACACTCTTCATGTTCCTTTGCAGGAGGACTAAATTTTAGTTGGGTTTGTACAAGTAGGACCCATGCCAACTGATCAAAACCGCTGATATCCTCCTAATCAAAAGATGGATGGACCATGGCCTCAAATCCACAGATTGAATATCTCAGCCATCTGATTTCATCTCAATGGATATGATCAATGATGATGCGTCTCTTAACCGTCTATTGGTCTCCAGCAAAATGGAAAGGTTTGGATTGTCCAACAAAGAAGATTTTTGTACCAAAGTAATTCATAACGGGGTTACCAGATCAAAAGTCTGGTCACCAAACTGTGGGCCCGGCTTGCATGAATATCCTCGGGTCGAAGAACGTGTAAAATTCATCTTTTAACGCATTCAGGGGCATTTTGGTAATTTTATTGAAAGTTAAGGGTTCCCTGTAAATTTCTTTTAAGAGAGCGTCAACCACATAACCTTGTTTATTCGCTTTTTTGACGCTTCTTTCGGACACTAATCTCTGGAAATCAGAGAGTTATTTAATACTCTGGCGATGATTGATACGCATGCACTTAAAGAGTATACACATGGCATGGGCCCACTAAATTGTGGAACCCACATTTATTAAGTCACAGTCTCGATATCAAACTGACCGAACAATTCTAACATTTGATTCATGGACATTTGTTCTTTAAAAAAGGCTGTAGGATTCATCTTTTAGCCATCCACTAACTGTCCACAATCTCGTATGGTCAAATAATTGAATAACATTAAATTTTTGTTCATAAAATATTTAAGCTTGAACCCATTATCTGACCAGTTTTATTTGACTTGCTTTCATGCCATTTATGCAAATTTAAAGTACCCGTGTATCATTCATCACGCTCCAGCAGAGTACCAAAGTTTTTCTTCAGAGAATAACAACAAGTGCCCATGTTCATGATTGATGACATTGACCCGTGGATGTTGTGTTATGTAATTCAGCCGGACTACATTGTAAGAATTAACACACAAAATGATCCTAAAGTCATTTCTCTAGTTGCACTTGGGCTTGGACAATCCAAATGATCAATCGGGTCCGTTCACTTAGTTCAGGACACGCTCTATAGGGTGCCTAGAAAAAATCAATTCCGTAGGATGGTTAGATCGATCCTTATTTTCACTTTGTCTTTTATATCCATCCAATTTCCAAGCCATGGATTGGATGGTTAGGATTGCCCATAAAAGAAAATATATAGAATCATGATCGATCTGTGATAGTCCCAAGTAAAAAGAAGGATCAAATTGTTGATTGGACTTGTATTGTGCAGATGATCTTGCTTGTCCATATCAGATGCTACTAATTGGATGGTTAGGATTGCCTCATAGGTGTGGATTTTGCATGGTACCCCTTGAAATGCTCATGAGATCCGATGGACAGTCCAGATCAATTGTATTTAAAGTATAAGTGCTCGGATGAAACTAGGAGCACCTATAACTTGTACCGATCCGAGAGCACTGGATCATTTTCCAGGAGATATAGTTGGGTGGGTTCCCGAATTAGGATCTTATGTTAGTTGTGCACCACTTAAAGTATGGTGGAGACTCTTCAACCGTGAACATGAAATAGTTGTGCAGCAATCCAGACCGTCCAAATATCTAATCTAATTGTTGATGGTCTATAGATGATAATTTACAATAAGAAGGTAATGTTGACATTTAAGTCTTTCTTCCCTTCAAAATTCAGATGGCTCGATATTTTACCTTTAACATCTATTGTTAGCCATTAATTGGATGGTTAGAATGATCATTTTGGTTTTACAGATATGATCCATCCACAAGAGGACTCACAATTTGGAAGGGCTTTGATAGAACTGTACATCAGTTCAATGTGAGGAGAAGAGTCACCACCATTTTTAAATTGTACCCAACTAAAACAGGGGAGTGGATTGCCTGTTACCCCGGGCAAAGAGATATTCCTGTGCCCGAGGCTGTGTGGGGCCCACAGATATGTCCGTGACAAATCCAATCCGTCCATCTGTTTTGAAAGACCACAATAGAGTAGGATCTAGAAATCAGGCAGATCCAAAACTCTTGTAGGCCATACCACAAGAAACAGTGGGGATTGAACGCCTGGGGATGATGAAAGTTTTGTATCAGGATGATATGTCCCTACAGTTTATCTGAGTGGTATTAACCCCGTGAACGGTTTGGATGGCATGTAAACATCATGGTCAAGTCCAGAAAGGTTTCAACGGCGGACATTTCTGTTCCCAGTGTTTTGTTGGTATGGCCCACCTGAATTTTCGGATCTGCCTGACTTTTATAATTCTGTCCTATCGTGTTCTTTAAAAACAGATGGACGGAGTGGATTTGTCGCGGACACCTCTGTGGGCTCCACAAAGCCCTCATCACAGGTATATACCTCTGCCCAGGGTCACAAGGCAATCCGCTTCCCCAGAACAAGAGTCTGCCCCTAGGTACAATAATAGTTTCTAGGCTGCTTGAGAGTTGACTACCATTTAAAAAATAAGGTGACTTTTCGACCGTACACTTGGCATAGTTGTACAAAAATTCCTGACCGTCCATATCGCAGACCCAATTGTACAGGGCCAAACGATTACAATAACCACCCACCTGGTTTGATCCTTGTAACATGGACCATTTACTATTTTACTTTTAACAATCCATTTGATAGACATAAATTGAATGGTTATTATTGCTTGATATAGTGTAACTTTATAGGTACTCCAGATCCACAATGTGCCCCCACAATTTTCATGGTTTGTATAGGTAGATTTCCCCACAATTT
Organism: Liriodendron chinense; assembly: GCA_003013855.2. Taxonomy (NCBI): domain Eukaryota; kingdom Viridiplantae; phylum Streptophyta; class Magnoliopsida; order Magnoliales; family Magnoliaceae; genus Liriodendron; species Liriodendron chinense. Next base: position 4,559,679 of record ML058453.1, read on the forward strand.
TCATGGTTTGTATAGGTAGATTTCCCCACAATTTTCAAGTTGGTGGTTAACAATCACACCAGTCTACCAGTAAATTCCATTTCATTTTTATTTTCATGGGACGCGGATTGCCTGGCATGGTACACACCATGGACCTAGCAAAGTTCTGTGAGCCCCAGCATGATGTATGTGTTATATCTACACCATCCATCCATTTTGAAAGATCATTGTAGGGCATGAGCCCAAAAATGGGGCAGATTCAAAGCTCAAGTGGACCACACTACAAAGCAGTAGAGATTGCACACCAACCATTGAAAACTTATTGGGAGCCACCAAAGTTATGGATCAAGCTGATATTTGTTTTCCCTTCGTCCAGGCCTGTGTGACATTTAAATATCTTTTTTTAATTTTAATAAAAATATAATAGATCTAGTCAAAATTTACAAGACTCTGGCCGAGTTATTGGGTCAGCTCATCGAGTCTTGACTCGTTGGTCGACTCAGCCAAATTTGACTTCTTAGTTTTCAAACCATAAATTAGGTGCGTTTAATGGAGAGGCAGAGCTAATGGCCAATGACATCATAGTTTTAGCATACATGACGATTGTATTTATTTTATGCACGTGTGATATATTTCAATGTATGACACGTGCGATCTATCTCACGTGCGACCGTCCAAGTTTTAAGGGATGGAATAGCTGGAAGCAGATTGCGTAATGGGTAAGCTCTATTGGGCCCACCTTGATGTATGTGTCTTATCCACTCGGTCCGCCCATTTTAACAGCTCATTTTGGGGCATAAAAGGAGAATTGAACCATGTCCAAAGCTCAAGTGGACCACAAAACAAGAAACGGTGGGAATTGAATGTCTACTGTTGAAAACTTTCTGGGGACCACAGAAGTTTTAGATCAAGCCCATATTTGTGTTTCCCCTTCATCCATCATCCATGTCTATGTGATCTTATGAACATATTGGGTGGCAAATAAACATCACGGTAGGCAATTAGGAAAGTTTTAACGGTGGAATTCACTATCCCTACAGTTCTTGTGGTGTGGTACGCTTTAGATATGCCTCAGTTTTGGGCTCATGCCCTAAAATAATATGGGAAAGTGGATAGACGGATGGTGTGGATAAGTACACGCATCCATGGTGGGCCCATAGAGTTTACTCAGTACCAAACTTAATACCCAATAGGCATCCAGAACCATCAGCATGCAATGACTTATTAATCTCTACACTGTTGCTCGCTATTCTTTGGTCACCCATGTGAAATGTGTGCAGGCGTGCCATAACCAATTGTGCAACTCAATTCCAACTGAATAATGATGACCCAGAGCGTCAGAATAGGCAGATATGCCGTAATCAGCTATATATGACTAAAATCCTTATAGATCGACTGCCTATTTAGCCACTCGCTCAATTGTTTAAAGAGAATCATATGATACTGAGAGGGCGAGGTTCGTTCTCCAAAGATGGGTTACACTCTTGTCTTTCCGTAAAAATGACTTTTCAATATGGAATAACGTAAATCAAATAGCAAAAAATGAATACTTATAATCGGCTACTTGGAATGAGGGGCTGAATACGTCATTTAAACTAAATCTAACGTATGAGCATATATTTTGCTTACTATATTCTAGCTATGGTTCTGCTATAGAATGTAATCCTAATATTCAAACCAGAAAAAGACTATTTTAAAAGAAAACAAAGATAAATTATGTTAAGAAATGCAAATAACATGTTAATAGAAAATCATGATAAATTGATATATTTGATTTGATTTGGTTGGTGCTGGACCTCTTTTTCTATCAACTTCATATTCTATTTATAGATTTTTGCTGTATAGCTTATTCTTTTCAATACTTTTATCATTACTCCAACGGTTATGGTAGCTGAATTGTTGCCACGTTGATCCTCTGAATCATTCTTTCTGTTTTGTTCCTCTTCCCCAAACGTTTCTACTTCCTTTGACCTCTTGACGTTTCCACTTCCTGTTCTATTAGATCCTTCTGTCTTTCTTGATGCATTCCCCTCTATTTGTTTTGCTTCTGAAAGCCTCTCGGCCGCTCAATCCGTTTCTGGATGTTTATTAGTCTCTTGATTTTCTTTTAAATAACTCTTGTCTGCTCCATGTCTTATCATCCTGCCAGCTATGATTTCATAAGCACTCCAAGTATCCTTGAAGATTTTTAGCATGTTATATCTTCCCCTTGTTATAACACTTGTTCTTTCCAATTGAGTTTCCCAAGAACGAGAAAAAATAGGGTATTCCTCTTCCGGCCACTTATCTTGTCTTCGAAAGTTGGACCAATCTTGGTCCTTGGCCATGATAACTTGGTAGAAGCTGTCCTCCAGTCGATTCTGTCATGATCGAATTCTCATTTTCCAAGCTTTTATTCTGGTTGAACTCTCTTTGGCTGAGCTTGGCCAAAAATAAAGTATAACAATTGCCTCCCACGTAAGCTGCTGTCCTACTTCTGAGAAAAAAATCGGCCGCTATTTCCATTTCTAGCCAAGATGCTCGGTTGCTTCCTTCTACTGCAAATCGACAATTGGTTGCTCCTCTTACTTCTGACAGGGTCATAAGAAAATAGGGTATAACACACAACTTTGCCCAAATCCAAACAGGCTCTTAATGATCTACATGCTACATGAATAAGTTAAAAAATGAGTCATTCATGTCGAGGCCCACTAGATGCACGGTTAAAAAATGGACCTCCGTGGTGGGTTAATGTTACCAAGTTCATTGGGGCTCACCATGATGCACATGTTATATTCATATTGTCCATCCATTTTACAAGATCATTTTAGGGGATTATTTAAAAAATGAAGCAAATTTAAAGCTCAAAGTGGACCACACCACAAAAAGCAATGGGGACAATAATTTTCACGGTTGAAACCTTTGTAGAGCCTACTATGATGTTTATTTTCCATCCACCATGAGGTAAAAAAGACACCGATAAAAGAAAAATAAATAAATACTAGATTGCTCCAAAGCTTTCCTGACACCCAAGATGTTAATGTTCAATATACTGCTTTGGCGTACACTTGAGATTTGGAGCTACCTTGTTTTTGCGCTTAACCTCTACATCAATCTCGCCAAATGGGCATATAGTTTGGCTATAACATATATCACAGTGGAGCCCACAGATCTTGGTGACGTAAACACAGTAGGAAGGTAGTGGTATGCGGTACACCATGCACAATTTGAATTTTTGTGTAATAACTCCTAGGTTTGCCCAATACAACAAAAAGTTTAATTTCTCCTAAGGTTCATCCATTTTAGCCCCCACATTAAAAATTATAAACTTTTTAATCAAAAATGTCTCTTAGACAACCTGCTATATCGTGGATCACACTTGAGAGTCCCAAGTGTGATCAACAATGCTAAGGGGAGATCAACTCCCATGTGTGATTGACAATGCTTAGGGGAGATCAACCCTCGGAGGGGATCCACAATGCTCGTGGGGGATCCAACCCTCCTAGGTGAGATCCATGTTATTAGGGGAGATCCACATTGCTAGGGGGGATCCAACCCTCCCAGGTGAGATCTACATTGCTAGGGGGGATCCACAGTGCAGCAAGTGGTTAGAGGGGGCATCTGCGACTGAAAGTTTATACTTTCTAGTATGTGGGCAAAAAGTTATGATCCTCACAAGATATTGGACTTCATTTTGGAGTGGGAGACATAGGGGCTATTAGACTAAAGATGCCCGCACAATCCGCTTCCCATGGACCCACGCTTGCACTGACACAAAACGTCGGCATCAATGTCAACGTGTCACTGTTCCATTGGCGGAGCAGCCACAGATCGCATCTCTGACCTATGACGAGTTCCTGATACGCTGCTTGAGCATTTCGATCTGTAGACACGCACGGAAACAATGTTTACGTGTAGCATTTAGAAACCTCCATCTAACCCACTTTTATATACCTCCATCTGAGCCTTTAAAATCTAGAGTTCCATGATGGATGGAATACAATGAAAAATTACGCCAAAGAGATAATCTTAACTGTCAGATTTAGTGGCCATAAAATCACGGCTGAAATTAGAAAAGTGAATGGTTTAGATTACTTCGACACTAGGACTGTCCAAACAGTCTGATTTCGAAAAAAAATGAAAGTATTAATGCGCGACCTCCTTTTGGACGGTTTGGATGGAGACACTTCTGTGGTACTTGTACAATGGAAGTACCCATGCGCATGAAGAATCATGCTGCCAGAGTGTGATGGTTTTCCCCTCAATGCCAAACGTACAGAGAGGTTTGCTAGAATACATCACCGTATATTGCAATAAGATGCGTCAGAAATCAACAGTTCAAATGATCCAACCGTTAAATGATGTTTCTCACTTTAGATGGTGGATAGAAAACAAATAAAAGCTCGCAGCAGGACTATTTCAACCCTTCAAGACTTCTACTCTTCTATCTTGAATATGAACGGTCACAATGGAATCTGTGTAATCAAGGGTTCAAAAGATTCAATACAACAGTTATTTCTAGCATCCCCAATCCAACGGAAACCCTATCCTATAAACGGTGTTGGCAACCAAAATATCACTAAATCCAGCCCGCTAGATTACCGACGTATTCTATTGCACTACGTTTGGATGTATTCTAGCAAACCTCACCTGTTAAAGTGTCAAAACGCTTGCAACACATATAAAATAAATTGTTACCAAAAAAATAATGAATAAATTAGAGAAACGATCACATACAACACTTGTGTGTTAGCTTTCACATACAGCCCTTTCTTTTACCAAACTTGTAATGTTTATAGAATATCCGATCCGTGAAGAAAGTGGACCAAGATATAATGATCAAATTAATAAAAAGAATCAGGTGAATCCACTCATAGAATAGGACATGGTTTAAAAATCAACGAACAGACAATGGTATAATTTCATCTGTTTCTGTGGTCCAATAAATAAGTAGATAGGCCTGATTTTTCTACAAGTTTAATTTCATTGTGAAGAAAACTATCCGACGGATCTGATTTTCTGCACGTGTCAAAATCAGCTGGAAAGGAATGGCTGTATGTGAATATTCACATACAGCTGCTGCATGTGGTCTTTTCTCAATAGACTATTGTACTAATTTGTCAAAAGAAAATAAAATAATAAATAAACAAATCACAGAAACCCTCTTCAGATTTTTAAGATGACAAAAGTACCCTTGCCTCTGAAATACGTCGAATGCCCTTCACAGCCAAACATCCTGGACAAAATGAGGAAAACTGCCATTTCAATGAATGGACACGATTTTAGTGCAACACCGGTTACATGGGTCGTGGGTAGACAAAAGTTGAATGGGCCCACCGTGATGTGCGTGTGGCATCCACTCGGTCCATCTGTTCCATCATAACATATTTACTACATGAACCCAAAAATCAGGCAGATTCAAAGCTAGTTTGAGTCACACCATAGGAAAATCACGGTGAGCCCAGGATGGGTTCAATGGCCAGCATCCCTAGTTTATTATTTTTTGTGGTGTGGCCCATTTGAGTTTTAGATCTACCAGATATTTTGAGCCTAGGCTCTAACATGAGCTTGTAAAACTAATAGATAAAATGAGTGACGTAAACATATCTTGGTCTACCTTCAATGTATGTATTTGAGCAAATCTCTTTTTCATGACCGTTCATTTGTAATCATTCAAAGTCTCCCATTCAGTAGTTAGGATGAGTATGAATAACCATCCATTGAATTTGATAACTACTATAATTTCCTGACCATGCTCTATCTACAATGCGCCACAGTTGGACGGTCTGGATTAGTGGAGATGTGTACACTTTACGCATAGCAAGTGCACGAGGGACGAGTCGTCGAGATTTAAAGAGTGGTGGTGAAATTACATCTGAGTGAAAATATATGCAGTCCATTAGGCCGCACCAAAATTTTAGTCCACTCACTTTCTATGCCGTACCTGCGGAATGTTTTTGGGTTGATCTGAACTATTTATTCATAACATCTATTCATTAGGGATAGAAATAGGTGGGCCATATATCAAAATTGCAGTTATGGGACAATCCCAAGCATCAAAGAAAATAGTGTACAAAAGTCACTACAATTCGGTATTGCGATTTTTTCTCTGGCCAATTTAAAGACTGTTATGATGAATGAACGGCTTGGATCATCATTTACATGGGCAAATGTATGGTCAGAACGTAAGACGGCTGCCACCTGTAAGGTCAAAACGGGACGCGAGTTGCATGCAACAGTTCCCGCGACACAAAGCCATGTGGGGCCCACTGTGATGTCCTTGTGGAATTCGCTCCCTTCCCACGCCACCAAAAAAAGGATGACAAGACCAAAGTGGGCAACTGAACGCCCACCGTCGAAATCTTACTAGGACCACAGAAGATCGGATGAGGCTGATATTTGTGTTTTCCGTTCATCGTGGTGGGAGTTAATTTATGAACGGGTTCGATGGTATATAAACATCATGGTGGGCCCCAGGAAGGTTTCAATGGTGTGCAGTTCCATCCATGCTGTTTCCTATGGTGTGGCCCACTTGGATCTTGTATCTACGTAACTTTTGTGCTCTCATCCAAGTATGATCCAGAGAAACTAGAGAAACTGATGGACGCAGTGGAACTCACACGGAAATCACGGTGGGCCCATGGGGCTTTGTGTTGCAGGAACTCCCTCTTTCACGAAACTCGCGCCCGTAAAAATCTATTGCAGCGTGCAGATGATGCACTGGATCTCTTCCACCGGAACGTATTAGGTGCGACCGCGGACTTATTAAAGACGGTGCGGCCCTTACCGTGGAGCCCACCTTGATAGATGTAGTGTATATCCACACCGTCCATCCGTTTTTACAGATCATTATAGTTCATTAGATTAAAAAAATGAAGTAGATCCAAATTTCAGGTAGATCATACTAGAAGAAACAGTAGTGATTGAAAATCCCACTATTAAAAAGTTCCTACAGCCCACCGTAGTATTTATTTTACATCCAATCCGTTGATAAGGTAAAAAAAACATGGATGATGGTTAAAAAAATATCAGCCTGATCCAAAACATTCGTGCCCCACAAGAATTTTTTAATGGTCAATCACTACCTTTTCCTATGTTATACTCCACTTGAAATTTGGATATACTTCATTTTTGGGTTCATGCACTAAAATTATATTTCAAAACGGATGGAATGAGTGGATATAAAATACATACATCAATGTGGGCCCCACGGTAAGGGCCGCACCCAATCCACTCCCAAGCAAATAAGAAGACAGAAAGAAAAAGTACGCGACGTCGCAGAGGGGCAGCTTGGTCATACGGAAAAGGGCAATCTGGACCTTTTCCCAAATCCCTTTTGGTTTTTTTTTTTTATTTTATAGCTATCCAGCAATCAGACAGTCGGAACACGGAAACCCTAGCCTGGATAAACATTCCAATCCTCGGTCTCTTCCAGCAATCATGTCATGGGCCATACATCATCCCGCATGTATGTATGATCATGAAAGTACGACATGCGCCTGACAAGTGACATGCATGGCATCCATGCCAATATGTGGTATGCATGGCTAGTTATTTGATACTCTGAGAGAGTAGATGACTTATATTCATGCATCAACGAGGAGTATCGTTGACATACACCAACCGAAATTAAACCGTGCAATTTTCGGTATCCATTATTGATAGTTCATCGTATCAAAATCAGTTCAGTTGAATAATCCTAAGCTCCGATTCTCAGAATCTCGTTACTGAGTTCAGACCGTTGGATATTTTCAATTCGAACCGTCTAATATATTTCCTCCAATCTTCTGTTTAACTAATTCAATGGATGTGATTTTTTTTATATGGCCCATCTGATCAACGCACAAAATTCGGACGGTTTTTATTTGAGTTGATTTATGCCAGTCTTGCAATTTTTGTGCCTGAGTGTCCATGATTACACATTGCCAGAGTTCTTCTCATTCTTTATTCGCGGTTCTGAGTCACGTGTTTCGTCCATTGACGGCTCAGCACCGTTAGGAAAACTGGAGCGGCCGTGGAATGCTTCTGGGGAGTTATTTGATACTCCGCATGGTGTGATGGTTGATAGACAGGCGTTCAGAAATTGTAACGTGTCATGTATTTACTGAACTTAGGCGGCCCAGTTTTTTTGACCCACTAGCAATAGTGTGTAATTGCAATATCATATTGGTTTAAGAATTCTAAGCTCTGATCCGTGGATGCATTTTTCTAATTAAGATGGTTGGGTATTTTTCATTTCATCCATCCAATAAACGTGGTTTAATCGAATATTTAGATATAGAAATCAGTATAAAATTTTGTTTTATGATCCATCTAAATGAAACCACACAATCTGGACAGTTATATTTGAGTTAATATCGTTCTAGGTTTTTTATTTATTTGTGCCTGTGTATCAATCATAACACTCGGCCAGAGTATCAAGGGTTTTCTTAATGCTTTTAGCCCCGACCCGCCAGCTCATAGAAGATTCTCTTCGGTGAACAGAAAAGTGAAAAGTATTGATGCTTTGAATGAGTATTACTATTTATACACATGCATATAGATAGTACACACGTGTAATAACTATACATCAATCAAGACCGTCAAAAATGTGTAAAATTATTACATTGAAAATATAGTGAGGATGAAATTGATCAGATTATATTAATATTTTATTTGTTTTAAATGGACCGTTGAATATCTTCATTTTAAATGTTCATCAGTGGACACTAATCAGGAGTTAGAATATTTTTGTGTGTGTCATATCTTGTAATAACACAATAAAGATAGTGTCCACGCTTCAGATGTCTTGAAATAGCGTAAATGTAAGTCAAATGTACAACATCTGTAGTAATGAGTATGGATTGTGGCAGTCTATTGCATGTAAAATAACTCCTCGAAAAAAATTACGAGGAATTCCTTGACTCTCGATGAACCATACACATGCACATATCCATTTCATTTTTCACGTATGTATGGCTCAATCAGGGCCGTAAAATTTCTGTATCTACCATATATGGGCATGTGAGAGGACTTTTTCATTTTATAAAATGGGAATAAATTTAAATAAATGTTAATTAGTCCAACTTCAAAAAACAAACGTCCATTGATCATATTTGGAACTCTTCACAATCTAATTCTTGAGTTTACTCATATTTCATACTAATGAAAATTTTCTAACGGTTAGGATTTAGATAAAAAATGTCAATTGTATGGTGACATATGCTTGAGTATGGATCGTCATGATCTACAGGTATCAATTAAATCTTCTAAAGTCGGAGGAGCTATTTGTAGGCTGGCAGTGTATGACCCTCCATATGCATGGTAAAAGCCACAGTACCCGTGGCTCACATCTACCTAATTCCAAACCATCCATATCAGTGATACAAATGTGGAGAAGTATACTCTGTGGCCTTATATTCAAGGTTATGATGAAATCACTCCACCGTTTAAATTCAGGGAACGGATTTCCATCAAACGGACCACAATTTTTTTGTATTTTATCTTTTTATTTTCTGGGTCCACATATAGAACATATTATTACAATTTGGACGGTGTGGATTGATGTATATTTGTAGAAAGTCTACATTTATAGCGTAGATGAGTATGAAGAGTCATACGCTACCAGATTATCAATGTTTTTTCACGAGACGATTGTCCAAAAGCCCTTAAAATCCGCCGACATGTATCGGCAGGCTGCTGATCCCATCGCAGTACTTGTAACTGAGGAATTATAGGGTCCGGATCCAACAGAACATTGTACAGTAGTGATACACGGTTCGTTAGACTGGGTCCCATGGTTAGGTGATTTAGACCGTTGATCTTCAATATTGGAAGCTACTAGCCATCCAATCGTTGATTCATTTTCTGGATTGTTGGATTTTTCAATCATCTCTTTTGTAGTCCACTTATTGAAGGGTTAGGATCATCCAATGTACAATTTTAGGGCATTTTAAACGATGGTTTGGTCCATCGTATCAATGGTCTGGATCACCAAGAAGGCGTTAATCATCTGACCAGTACGCTATGCGTACATAACACCTGAGCCACGGAAAAGGTGGTCCAACCTTGAAAATCAGTGTCTTAAAAAATCATGCAGATTCTTGCTTCAAGTGTAAGGTTGGGCTGGGGGGCCTATGGACGGTTTGAACGCGGATTTTGTGAATTTCCAGGTGGGGCCGGGTCGGGTCGGGTCCGTCTGGGCGCAACCAATCGTTTTGGGCTCGGTCTTGGGCCTGCCGTGCTACGTTCATTCTGGGCTTGGTCCGAACATGGCGTCGGGGTCTTGGGTCTAGGGCCGGACCTGGGTCTTAGTTGGACCAGCTCAAACCCAGCCCATTGCCACCCTTGATAGAGAGGAAGACGTCGTAAAAACGGTATAAAACAGATGGCCACTTGATGAAATCAATATGCACATGTGACCCTCCTGAATTAGCCAGATATTTATAGCCAATGATCTCCAACTTGGAGCCAACCTTTTCATGCTGTAGATTGTGTGGTGACCTGGACCCAACATGGTGGGATTTGATTGGGTGTCAGAGACGGGCTCAGTCAAGTATGCACTTGAGGTAACAACTTTATGCTTTATATGAGCCCTCTCTTATAGCAGCACATGACTCAGTCAAATCCTGACTTAATCAAATCCCGCTAGATTAGGTCATCACATTCTCCGTGGTAGGATCACCATGCAATCCGCATCCACATTTTCCAGTGGATGGGATGCTTTAGACGTTTGACACGACGTCGCTTAGCACACTTGATGAATGTATTGGCCGATATTTGTACCTAACGAGGAATGATCACATTCGAATGCCATGTATGGTAACTGCCTAACGTTTGAGCTGCGTGGAGGCCTCCTGTGATGTGTACTTGGAATCCAAACCGTCAAACTGGCGTCTCCTCTTATACACCGTACAGATCAAGAATCATTCCGACCCAAAACTCAGGAGGGACACACCACAGGGGAAATGTAAAATCATGCCTACAACTAATATATTCGTGTTCTGTAGTACACTTGAGAGTTTTGAATGGCCTGAGTTTTGGATTGCCATTTCGTCCTGTTGGGTCTCACCTGATGAACGGGTTAGATAGCATATAAACAACATAGTGCACCCCACGTTCAGTCTGGATGTTTCCACCGTGAGGGTCCATCCGAGTAATGTACCAGGATGGGTTTGGGTGCACAGCTCGAACCCAAGGGATGCGGTTTGGCTAGTGACACTGCCATTAGCCAGGTGGTTAGTGGTGGATGCTCTGTTTGCCCCCACCATGATGTATGTGTTTTATCCACGCTGTCCATCCATTTTCCCTGATCATTTTAAGGCTTGATAAAAAAATGAGCAGATCTAAATCTCAAGTGGACCACACCATAGGAAAACAATAGTGATTGAATTTCCACCATTAAAATTCTACTAGGGCCCACTGTAATTTTTATTTGACATCCAACTTGTTTTGGGATCATACAATTAAATGATCGTAAAAATGGATGGACGGCAAGGATGAAACACATTATCAGTCCCTTTTCATTTTTTTTTTACCCTGTTAGTTGGGCAACACATCCATACAATTAGTCACACAATGCACCCAGCCACTAGTGGGGTTAGTGTGCCTACTTAGCACTTGAAACCTGAGGCCTATTGTTGAAATGCCTAGGTATCTTCCAGCTGCGCTAGCAGGCTAGACACAAGTTTACAGTCCCTCATCGGCTACATTCACGGGTTGTTTTGGGCTAGAAATTATAGCCCAAGTCAATATCGCTGGCTTGAAATTTAAGCCCCAAGACTGACATGGTACGACATCACATTGTATTAGTATGAAATAAATTTTTTCATAAAATTTTAAGAAAATGCATAACAATACAATTATTAGTTTTTGGATTTTTAATGGACTATTGGACATTGTTGCCCTCATAATGAGGGAAAATTTGTCATAAAATGTAGTTGCTTGGATAAGAACGGTTGAGATTTTAATGCAAATGGGATGGCATTAATTTTATCAACCGCCTTTCACTTCTTTTAATACATGTAGTTTGTATCAATCTTTACTCTTGTTTTTGTGTAGATTGCAAGAAGCATCTAATTATAAAAACCATTTAACAAAGATTCTACAGGCTCACCCTGATGTCTATATAGTATATAATACCCTCTCCGTACATATTATATCAATTCATATTAAGACATCAGCCCAAAAATTAAGTGGATCGGAAACTGCAATGGGCAACTGTAATATTTAGGGTAAAAACTGCCATATGTTTCATTGCTAAATAGAGAAGAATAATAGGAGTTAATGACAATTTTACCAAAGCTAAATATAGCAGATTGTTACATTTCATTGGCATGATGTTTTTCAAGAATGACTAAGAAGATAAGCTTGCCCTTAATAAAGGAAACTGTAAGAATGAGCCTAGGCACTGTTGCCCTCTCTCTCTCTCTCTCTCTCTCTCTCTCTCTCATGCACCTGTGTGTGGCTTTCACGTTTCCCTCCCCCTTTGTCCTTTTTTCTTACCCCCCCTTCTTTCTATATTGCATATGCCACTTCCCTAGTAAGCTATAATAGAACACAAATCAAGCATAATTTTGTGGACTACGGCTCATTACATTAGATTAACGTAGAAAGAAGGTGAAAAAACAAAATAAAGATGCATCTCACCACTTTTTTCTAGTTTCTCTAGATGGTCCACTTTATATCAGTTCATTGAACTCCACTCAATCTTGAGATTTGAGTTTTAACACAAGCTTGATTGCAGTCTAAAATGAGTTTCTAAGCATAATTTGAGGTTGGAAATGAAAGAACAAGTTAAAAAAAAAGAAGAAGAAAGCTTTTGTAGACTTACATACGACTCAACATGGCCCCTTTTTAGCATGGCCCATTCACCCCATTGCTCGTGTAGAGAGCGCCTATCTGATATTTGGAACTATGGGTAGAGTCTTTAAATTTTTTAGGCCAAAAAATAAGACCGGAGCCCATTTCCACAGGGATGGCACCCCCCAAAATTAAAAAAATAAAAATAAATCCCAGGCCCATTTCCAAAGGGATGGCACCCCCAAAAATAAAAAAAATAAAAAAAAATCCCAGCTCGACCTGAGATGGGCCATTACGGCCTATTGACATCCCTTAGCTTATTTACTGCATTGGGCCACATAAACACTGCAGGCCCTCTGTAGGCTGTGTGTGGTTATCCTTGAGTTCCAAGTCATTACCTGTGGGGTCCATAGTTTGGTGATCCAAATTGGGTAATGTGATAGGTATCATAGCTAATGAATCATGCCTAAAAATTCTCCTACATTATCTTGACCATTCAATCTTTTACTTATTTTTTCCCTCTTATTTTCCCTGTTGAATGTGAGCCATTGATATGCCTTTCCCTTCGCCAGGCCATAAACACAATAAACACAATGGTTAGATTGCAGAGCTATTTATGACATGATCCACCCATGAAGGACCCATCTAGTCAACATAGATTGAATTACCTAACGATGCCATGGACTCCCTTATTGAGTCTTAGGGCTCAAGTAGAGTATATTATCTCAGATATTCGTGGCTCAAAAATCTAAAATTTGGGAGGAAAAATGATAGTGGTCCAAAAGTATCAAGGAAATGATCATTCATTCGAGGTTAGGATTGTCCAATAAATAAAATTTTAGGATGCTTGCTTATGCTAAAACATCAGTTGCTTACTCATAGCATTGTAAAGCTCACTATATCGTGGCAGCTCGTGTGGCATTTATGAAAGCATTTCTAGACCATTCAGATTGCAGGGGCCATCGGCATTGGAGAATAGCTCAAAAATCACACTGATGGGATGATCTTAACCATTTGGACTGCCCACTGAATTTTGGGCCCCTGATTATTCTCCTCTTAACTATCTATTTAATTGCCATCAAATTAAGATCCGTCCACAATGGGGCCTATGTTTTAGATGGTCTGGATTGGTGCGTGGCCAAAAATTGGCAAACGCTCTGTGTTCTAGCTCTTTCTGATCCTTGGAGGCCTTAGTTGCAGCTGTGTTGCATCTCTTTACCATCTGATCTACGGTATAATCTGTATTTGTTGTGTGCTTTTCTGCCTTTATTCTCCATTTGTTCTTAAAATTCTAATCTAAAATGGTGCCTATTCAAGGCATGATCCAGGTGGTTTATGCATTGTGGCCTACACCATCGAAATTACTAACTATGATATTGTTCTAATTACAGTAGGGATGACTTGCTTGACCTTAAAAGTTTTGGATTTCAAAAACTAATGGATTTAAGATTTGAATTTTGACCAGTTGGGTATATATATATATATATATATATATATATATATATATATGATGTAGGAGAAGAACCCCACGATCAAGGGCGTGGATCATCCACCTTCCTGCGGGAGATGGACAGGAAGAAAAACAAGAGAAAACTAAGGAATTTCATATTTTGGAGTTTCAACCCAAACAGGAAATTGTTATTCCCGTTTTTGACTTTCGGCCCAATTCTTGGGGCCCATCTTGATCATTTATGATGATCCGTTCCGTCTATTTTGTAGAGCTGCTCGACGCCGAGAAAACCCAACAAGTTTCACGTCGATCCAAGTTACGGATTGATCGTGGCATCCAAAATGTACGAACTGTTCAAAAAGTTCCGAATTCCGCCCACTGAAACTGGAGATGGTCCAGGTGGCCCACTACTACTGATATGGAGAATCTAAGCCGACCATCTTGAAGAGTACGTCGATATAAAAAAAAAACCACAAAGTTTCGTAGCAATCAGATATGTGGATTGTTCGTATCAGCGGAAGGAAGACGGCGATGACGTTATACAGTTTGCGCAGATTTTTCAATTTCTTTTCTAATTGTATTAGGATTCTTTTCTTCCTTTGCAAGTTAGTACTAAGTACTAATTTAGGGTTTAGTTTATTATTTAAAGCAAAGTAATTATGTTTATTTGATTATTCATTCAATTATAAAAAAACAATTATTTGGAATTAATTTCCTCTTTTTATTTTTATTTCTTCTCGTGGATTCGAGAAACACTCGGTTAGGGAGACGGTGATCGACCTACCACGTATCCTCCCTGCGTCATTGGTATCAGAGAGAGGCTTTCCCTCGGGTGATGGCTTTTAATGGTGGCTACGGCAAAAATCCTATGGACGGTGTTCCAGGGATCCATCCTCTCAAAGTAGCGGCTTTCGGGGCGACGCCTGAGACACTCCAGCGGAAGAATCATCAAGCTATGCAAGGTCTGCAAGCTGGGTTCGACCGCAAATCAAAATATCAAAAGAGTATGATTGTGTACGGCGAAAAATTTGTAGATCGGACGGGCCAGATCTACACAGAGGTTGATCTTCCTCACTTCAATGGCTTGGGTCGCATCGATGACTGGCTATGTAACGTTGAGCGCCTCTTCGAAATCACGCAGATGCCCGAGGAGAAGAAGGTTTCGTACGTTAACCTCAAGTTGAAGAGTACTGCGTCAGTTTGGTGGGAATATCTCCAGCGCGATCGAAAGCGTGCGATGAAGGCCCCAATACGCTCGTGGCCGCGGATGAAGCGCAGGCTGCTAGAACGATTTACGTACAAGGGTTTTGAAATTCAGGCCTCTATCCCCATCAGAAGTGTGCATGATGTACCTGTAGAAATGAAGGACCATCACCCACGAGAGGGTCCTCTCGAAGCTTTTGAGGTGGAGGTCATTCATCCAGATACGGGAATCCTTCTCCAAGATTTTGAAGAGGATGTCATTCATCCAGATATGAGAATCCTTCTCCAAGATTTTGAAGAGGATGTCATTCATGCAGACACCGAAGCCCCTCTCGAAGGACCTACTGAATCAGTAGAGGTAAGAGCTATGGAGGAAGAAAAAGAGGTAGCACCCACCATCGACTCAGAAAATATTCAAGGTTTTGAGAAGATAGAGGAAGATGATATCCTAGAGGTAGTGAAAAAGGAAAAGGATCATGTTGTCATTCCAAAAGTTGTAGATCTCGTTACGCTGGAATCCATAAACAACTTAGAAGAAGCCGTGCCAACAATACAAGAGATTGAGACGATTGTGGACACTGAATTCTTTGATGATCTGTGTTCAATGCAAGAGGTTAGCCTCCATCAGATTGAGCCCATCTTTGGCAGCATGAATGGAATGGCAACGCCGTTTGCAATTTTTCCTATTAACATTGAGACGAAGTATGATGCGGATGATGCGCCATATCTCCTATACGAAGTAGGACAAAAGCCGAGAAAGAATCGAAGGTGCCAACCTCTAAGGTTGAAATTAAATCGTGTCTCTAGCTTGAAGCAAAACTCGAGGTCGAGTTTTCTCCAGGTAGAGGAGAATGATGTAGGAGAAGAACCCCACGATCAAGGGCGTGGATCATCCACCTTCCTGCGGGAGATGGACAGGAAGAAAAACAAGAGAAAACTAAGGAATTTCATATTTTGGAGTTTCAACCCAAACAGGAAATTGTTATTCCCGTTTTTGACTTTCGGCCCAATTCTTGGGGCTCATCTTGATCATTTATGATGATCCGTTCCGTCTATTTTGTAGAGATGCTCGACGCCGAGAAAACCCAACAAGTTTCACGTCGATCCAAGTTACGGATTGATCGTGGCATCCAAAATGGTACGAACTGTTCAAAAAGTTCCGAATTCCGCCCACTGAAACTGGAGATGGTCCAGGTGGCCCACTACTACTGATATGGAGAATCTAAGCCGACCATCTTGAAGAGTACGTCGATATAAAAAAAAAACCACAAAGTTTCGTGGCAATCAGATATGTGGATTGTTTGTATCAGCGGAAGGAAGACGGCGATGGCGTTATACAGTTTGCGCAGATTTTTCAATTTCTTTTCTAATTGTATTAGGATTCTTTTCTTCCTTTGCAAGTTTGTACTAAGTACCAATTTAGGGTTTAGTTTATTATTTAAAGCAAAGTAATTATGTTTATTTGATTATTCATTCAATTATAAAAAAAAACAATTATTTGGAATTAATTTCCTCTTTTTATTTTTATTTCTTCTTGTGGATTCGAGAAACACTCGGTTAGGGAGACGGTGATCGACCTATCACGTATCCCCCTGCGTCAATATATATATATATATAAATGCATTGCAAGTCAAGCACGTACAAGCGGGTATTAAACTTCTCAATGGACCTCATGCAAACTGAATTTATCTCTTAAATGATTCCATCTTGGACCACCAACCTCATTAAATTTTTGCATGATTTTTTTTAAAGTGCTGTATCAACGCACAAGTGAAAAGAATCACAATATTTTATGATATGTTATTGTACAATACTGTAATACCAATAATACCAATATTTAACAAATCTATTCAGTTGTTATATGGCTTATCTAACATCTCCTTGTACCGACAGCTAATGAGATAAATGAGCTGGTTTTCGGTCTTTTAAAGCTCATTTAATAAATGAATTTATATGTTGAGAATTAAAAAAAAAACATTTAATGTAGAATTTACATTCTCGTATCTTTTTTCAAAAACAATTTTCAATAAGCAACCTTATTAATCTTAGTAATTATCATTATAGTGACCCCATTTGGGGCCGTTTGGATATGAGTAAATGAAAGTAAATGGAGAGAGTTTGAAGTAAATGAAGGTAAATGGTATTTGAAGTCCGTTTGGATGGAACTAAATATATGCAAATGAAATGAAATGGGACTAAATGGGCATCTAAATAAAATCCTCCATACGAGGGGATTTGGAAGCAAACGGGGTGAAATACCCTTTTGATCTCCCTTGATGAGCTGCACGAGCAAGCAAAGGTAGTGCTATGCACATCTCCACCATACATATGGCATGCTTGTGATACTCCGAAACAATTCAATTACCAACTACAACACTAAAATCATGCCAATAGAATGATCCAAACCTTCCAAAGGTTGGCCATTTAAATGAATGGTTAAAAAGTGTTTGCAAGTTTCTTGTTTGTGATTCTTATGTTTGTGGCTCACCGATGGTCAATTTTTTTTTCCTTTTTGGCGAAAGTATATATTCCATTGGGCTTGCTACAATCATTTTGTTAAATATCACACATAGACACTAATTTTGAGATATTAAAGCTAATTCAGGATATCACATATGTTCCCATGTAAATAAATTTAAAAAAAAATCCAAAACATTCAAATTCCTCGTGTTTACTCCCATCCAAATAGAATATTTGAATTTCAAATACATTTCATTCTTACTCTTATCTAAACAAAATTGAGTAACTCATTTACTCCTAATTGATTTATCTCAAATTCCATTTCCCATTTACCTCCATTTACAAGCTCCCAAATGAGCCATTTGTTAGATTTCTTAACAATGGGTAGGATCAGTAGTGCAGGCCAAGCGGCTCAAGTGAGCTTCCTATAATGTATATGTGAAATCCGCCCTGACGACTAGGTCCGTCACCCATTAGGCTCAGGGCCCAAAACTTAGTTTCATCTATCATCATTCGAGTATACAATATGATTTGAAACTGTGCATTAGGCAAAGTTCACCCTCAAAATTATTTCCCTTGTTGTGGCCCACCTGTAATTTTGGGCGACATTGTGATGTGAGCATAAGACCCACTTTAGCCATAGACGTGTAATATGATATTAAGCCTAGGGTTTAAAAAATCAAGTTGGCCTATGATTCAGATGGGTTACACGAAAGGATGGGTTACACGAAAGGAAACAGCTGGGAGAGACGTCCACACTTGATTTTTACAAGGCTCACCATGATGATTATATACAATCCACTCCATCCATTAGATTCTATATCAAAATTTAGTCCTAAGCCCCCCAAAACAGGCCCATCCATGATTCAGCTTAGCCACACCAAGGTAAGTAGTTTGGAGGATAAGCATTGCTTTGTACACTATTTTCAACCACCTAAATCATAGTTGGAACTGATTTTTAGGCATTTGGCCTAACAATAGACCACTCACCTAATGGTCAAGCTGGATTTCACATAAACATCATAGTGGGCCCCCCGGAACTGCTAACTCTTTTCCTCAATAATTAATTTGAGTAATAAAGTGGCGTATTAAAAACCTTTTCGAAAAAGGCAGTGGATGTAAAATCTATATTAAATAGGTCTTTTTTTTTTATGTGTGTGTGTGTGTATATATATATATTTCTCTTTATTTTTTTAAATTTAATTAATTGGTTAGGCATAGGTCTTTAAACTTTCAAATAGTTCTGAGCACCTAATAGTATTAGGTAAGACTTCAATTGGTAGATGAAAGCAAACACAATTGAGAAACATCCTCCTTTTAACTTCTGTATGCTTTTAGTAGGAAATATTCCACGTCCTGCAAGATCTCACATGTGCACCATGCGGATATGTATGCTTAAACAATTAGAGAGGGCGGTAGATGGATAGATTCCCGGTGGGTTTAGCCAAAACCAGACCTACCCATTTATTAAATGGATTGAGGCCAAATTTTAGACCCAAAGCCTTTTACTAAATGGGGGAGTCCAGGACGGTCCGAGTCAACCCATTCCCATTTATAAATGGGTTGGGTCTAATGGGTCTGGTTTTAGATCTAATATGCAAGCATTTTAATAAGGCTTAAAATAGGGTCTGGATGGGTTTGGACTGAATTAGTCCATTAATATATAGGCCAAACCCGCTCACTTACTAAATGGACTCGAGTCAGGCCTAATATAAAGGAAACCAAACTAGAGCAGTTTAGCAAATGGGTCTGTTCTTGGACACAGACCTGTACCATTTAACAAATGGGTTGGGTTTGGGTACCCCATCGGGCTGCTGACCCATTTTCAGCCCTTAGATACACCTATGCTGGGCTGTGTGGGTCCCACAGAGATGTCCGTGAAAAATCCACCCGGTACATCTATTTTTAAAGACTACAATAGAATATGATTCAAAAAATAAGAAAGATCCAAAACTCAGGTGGGCCATAAAAAATGAAACAGTGGGAACGGAAAAGTCCACCGTCAAAACCTTCCTGGAGCTGAACATGATGTTTTGGTGTCATCCAAACCGTTCATATGGTTATTACCACTCAGAAAAACTGTAGGAACAAATATCGTTCTGATACAACATTTCTGTCACCCCAGGTGTTCAATCGCTACTGTTTCATGTGTGGTATGGCCCACATGAGTTTTGGATCTGCCTGAGTTTTAGAATCTTCTTCTACTTTGGTCTTTCAAAACAGATGGACGGAGTGGATTTTCCACAGACATCTCTGTGGGACCCACACAGCCCCGGGCACATGCAATCCGCTCTTACTCGCAAATACGTTTGGAGTTCTTGGCATCCACATCACCTATCTAGAATCTAGATGGCCCATTAAGTCGTACCCACTCTTCATCATCTACCTTGATAAAAATCACACTGACAGGATGGTCAATATTCAGTTAGTCTCAAGAAAAAAATTGATGGATAGGATCCGTCCATAGAAGACATGTCCGACCGCCGAGGTTTAGGACGTGAACCTTTTTTTTATTTATTAATAATGAACTTAATCGACGGTCTGGATTGTACTCTGGTTGCTGGAGTCTCAATACAACCAGGTTCCTAGGAAGCCTTGCATGCACTCAGTCTACTTGATAATTTTCACCTGTTTGCTATATTTGGGGCGGGGCATCATGCAGGCCACTGACTAGACGGCCAGGATATTTCTATCATCTCTCACCTTTCAGGCCCTGACATTCCAGTGGGCCCCACAGAAAATAAATGCCCTAATATCATACTGACGTCATGTAGGTGGTCCAATCACGGCCCATCCCAACATGGCTCCTCGCGTACCGAGGTCGGTGGATCTGTGGGACCCACCGTTGTGATATATCTGTTTTATATCTACCCGTCCATCAGATTTTTCAGCTCATTTTAGGGTATGAGCATAAACATTAAACAAATCAAAATCTCAGATGGACCACGTCACAGGAAAAAGGGGTGATTGAACGCCAACCATTAAAAAGTTCCTAGGGCCCCACCTTAATGTTTATTTTCCATCAAACCCATTAATAAGGTCACATAAACCTGGATGCATGGAAAGCAAAAATATTATCTTGATCCAAAACTTTTTTGTCCCTCAAAAAGTTTTAATGTTGGTTGTTCAATCTCCTATTTTTAATTGTGTGGTCCACCTGATATTTGGATCTGCTTAAATTTTGGGCTCATGCCCTAAAATTATCTGAAAATACGGATGGACCGTGAGGATATAGAAAAAATACATTACAGTGGTCACCACAATCACGGAACCACGACGACCTCGGTGGTCCCCGGATCCACCGAAGCCGCGTACCCCGAAACGTTCGAGATGCCTCTGGACGTCCATGTGGTTGTGATGATATACACGTGTACGTGATCGGAGCCGATTATTAGCTGATCATAAAGGTGCAGATGCCACACTAAAAACATCAGGGCCGTATGATCATCAGGTGGGCCAAAACCATGTAGACACGTGTGGCCCACCGCGAAATCACCAGCACCTCACACGTATACTCCTTCAGACGCGTGTGGCGAGTGCACAACCGAGGCGTAACAGAAGCGGTTGCAACTGAGCACCTCTCCTCATTTCATCTGACATAACGTTATCTCGCGACACGTGTCCATCAACCACAAACCCTCCACCACGTGTGAATCATCTGCTACGTGTGACTGACACGTGTCGTTAAACCAATCCACATGGCGACCGATTTTCTATTTATAAGAGCTATGAGGGCGAGACAATCTTAGGGAGGAAAGCATAGAGCAATGCAAATGGAAAGAAAGTCATCAATCGACAGCGAGCCTCGGACGCTCAACCTTGAGTATGCAAGGGTAAATTAATTAATTAAATACCATTCATTTCTTTTACCAATTAGACTATTTTGACCCCATGATTTTTTATTGAAATCCTATCTTTTGAAAGATAGCTCATGGGTATTTTGGTCATATGGGTTTTCACCCCCCATACCATCTTTATTTGAAATTTTTACCTCTTATCCTATGATTATATTGTATTGATGTGATTTGAGTGGGTAAAATTGCAGGAGGCCGCGCTTTATGTGATGAATACAAAATCTACAGAAGAAGCTCGCGACATATTCACAGAGGTAGTGTAGCCGTTGTTGTGTTAAATATCTGCTATGATACGACCGTAAAGAATGCAGATATGTATTAGCTGATTAGGCCCGCATAGTGTATTGATCGAGGTTTGAAATTTAAAACCTTGAGAATGTGATCTTGGCAATCCTCTTATTTATTTAGATTTTGAAGTTTGTTGATTATCACATGCATCGACGACATATGCTTTATGTATTAAAAATGATTAGTAGTTGTAATTACATTAATGGTTCATTTTTCTATCCCTTTATATATATATATATATTCATGCACAGACATGTATTTCCATTTCTTCGAGGGATGTTTACTCCCAAGTCCTTGCGTGGTAACTTCCCAAGCATGCCAACAAGGGAACGTCACGCATCGAGATCATAAGGAGTACTTCTATGCATGCATGGGAAATTGTGGGCCGAAGGTATGGGAACGTTCTTTGTGTGTTTATGCATGATAATTTGCCATGCATGAGTACGTAGTCCCGTCGAATTCAAAAGTTGGAGGGATCTCTCTCTCTCTCTCTCTCTCTCTCTCTCTCTCCTCCTCTCTCAACACGTTAGTGGCAAGATGCGGAAGTGAAACGCTAGCATCCTTGCATGTTAACGAAGTATCCAAAATTTTAATTGACGTGGGAAAATATGATCAAATATGATCAACACTTTTCCATTCTAGTCCAAAGTCTTTATTTTAGTCATCTAAAAGTTGTTTACGAGTTTAGATGAGGTTAGATGTTCTTTTTTTATATTTTTATTTAAAAATTTATTATTTTTGAAAACTTTACTCTTTTGAAAAAGTTTTCTATTTTTGAGTTGAATTAAGAGTACAGAGTCTTTGCTTACCTAAGCATACATAAGGTCCATTGTAAACAACACTTTTCATTAAATAGTATTTGTTTTATTATCATTCTTAGGAAAAAAAATTCTCCTTGTATATTCGAAGATTATCACATAAAAGAAGACATTGATCTCTACCTGTCTTCCATGCACCTGCTATGCTTTGTGGAATAGCTGGTCATAGATTTGTACTTCTAATTGAAATTTATGATGGCCATTTTTACCACAAAGAAAGTGTGATGGCCATTTTAGCATTAATTGAGATGTGGGACAACTAATCATCTATTATATTTTTTTATTTTGCTTCAATGGAGGTAGACATAATATAAAAACTACAGCGATTGATGATGTTATGCCTTCTGGTGTTTGCATCATCTAATTGGAGTGCCTTTTCAAAATCAAAAGCAACTCAATGACAATTTGACTTTCTTTCATCACTTATTTTTAGTTGTCTACTTCATGCTATTGATTAGATAGTTACAGTCATTCAATTAACATGGTTTTGTCATTCATGGCATGACAATTTTGGTATGGAATAAATTGCTGGTGTAAAAAATTGTCATTTAAAATTAACTTGATGCCATTGCTAACATCTTGATAAAGGTAAGGCTGTTAGCATTGATGCACACATTAATTGGTAGGTTTCTGACTTCTAATGGATTTGAATTCGTGTTCTCAATAAAATCTCCCAGTGGAATTGTTATGGGGGTAGGTGAAAACTCCATTTGTAGTAACCTGTCATATAAAGCAGTGTTTGGCTGTTCAATTTCATAATTTCATTATGTACGAAATTATTTTCTTGACAACACAGAGAAAAAGATAAGCCTCTTATCTTCCTTGTGGTTGGTATGATGCAAATTATTATGCAAGGAATTGAGTGAACATTTATCAAACATTAATTGAAGAAGGCTGCTAGAATACATATCAATGCATTACAACATGATAAGTTGAGATTTTGATCCATTACAACATGATCAGTTGGGATTTTGGCATGTGGAAAGGAATTGATGTTCTCAAAGATCTGAAATGTTTATAAATGATTATATGATGTACCGCAGTGTAGATCATAGGAGATAACTAAAAGAATTCTTATAGTGAAATAAATTTTCACATTGAGATATTTCAACTCTTTGATTATTTAAATAGATAAGGTGATTGTTCATGCTCAAAGGAAAAGAGTTAAGCTGAAATGTACATATGAAAGATGGTTTATATTTTGCTATTGCCCATCTAATGTGAGGCCCATCGTGTGAACTGTTTAAATGATTGAAGGCCCCAAGTCCACATTCCATGTCCAATTAGAATGCCTTGGAATGTATTTCAACAAGCCCCTTGTCAATTATCAAATGTGCATAAATATGAAACTTGCTATGACTACTTAACTTGATAGTTGGATTTTATTTGTAAAAAAATTTATGCTTAAAAATAAGTGTAGCACATAAAAAAATCTCACAATATCGCTCCATGCAAGTTGGAGATCTTTCAAAGTTGCTCTAATACCACTTTGAAAGGCTCGATAGATGGCTCATAGGATTAAAGGAGGAAAGCCCACATACAACAGTTTGCCTAACTACTACGAGAGTAGAAAGGAGCTAAAAACTTGCATGATTCTATGATTATGATGGTTATCGCACATGATTAGTAATTTAGATCATTCAGAGGTAACCTAATGGACAATTAAGTATTTTAATGGACAATTGAGTGTTTTCTCATCATTTCTCTCAATTTTCTCTGTAGGAAATTATTCAGATGCACTTCTTTATTGAAGGAATGCTTTCCCTTTTTATAAAGAGAGAAATTGAGAGAATTTAGAGTTTGAATTTATCACATTCGAACTTTACCTTGTCAAAATCATCTCTACTTTAAATTTGAATTCAAATTAAAACTATGAGAAAAAGTGAAAAATGAGATTGTTAGAGAAAAAATAATGTGAGACTCACCCATTACTGGCTGCCCTTAAGTGGGCTCCACATGCCCATATCAAACAAATGTGTGGCCCACTTGATCATTTGGTTGGCTTGATTTTTATACTTGGGATCTTTGTGTGGGGCTAACTTTCTAGGTAGGTTGGATGTCATGCACATACTTGAATTTAGTGCTTATTGGATAATAAGTAAGTACTTATGAGACGATGACATTACTGTCCAAAACCAGTACACATTCAAAACCAGTACACATTGTTGTGCCCAAGCGAGTGACAACTGCGCTTGACATCTAACCCATCCAACTAGTGTAAAAATTAAGCCAACCTATTCATTAGGTGGCCTGGTTGTACTTTAGATAAGATTGACAATTCTACATTGTTTTCTATGATGCGACTCAAATGATGAGTGGACCCGCCTAATTTTGATTCAGCAATAGGTGTTAGTGGGACCAATCTATACCTGCATGTGTATATCACATACCATAATCAGCTCTTGAAAAAATTATTTATGAACATGCATGGTGCAGGGACTACAGCCAGTGGTTAGTGCAAAACAAAAGGAGAATGTTGCAGTTATCGACTCTGGAAATACTTTTGCGAAGGTTTTCAAGCTTCCTACTCTCCTCACAGAGTTTAGAGATGTAGTTTCAGCTCCTTTCTAAGAACTGATCATGAATCGTACATATAAATGGACATCTCCTTGTATATGATAAAAATAAAAATAAGAAAAACTGATAAGGAGTTTAGCATAGTTTACTAATTTTACATCTGTGTAGTTCAGATTACATTTGTAATCACGTAAATGCGTGTATAAAGTTTGATCTTCCGAAGGTAGTAAATAGTGCATAGATCTTTTGCTTAAAAAATTAAAAAATTTAGCGTAGTACACATCCAGATGCAATCACACAAATGTGTGTATGTGATTTGATCTTCTAAAAATGTCGAAAATAGTGCATAGATCTTTTGCCTAAAAAATTAGAAAATTTAGCTCTTTAAGTAGGCTAATCAATATAGCGCATCCTAGTGGGATGTATAAAGTGAAAATAATTCATTCTTAAAAAGTTGTTGAAAATAAATATCATTTTTTTTTTAAACATGTATAAAAAAGATTTATGAAAAAAGATATAGAACTTTCATATCGTGTTATTAATAAATGACATTTTTTATAGAAACTTTATTAGTGTGTGTTTATTAACAAATTCTTTTTTTTTTTCCAACTATTCATTTGTGTTGATGTACTCATACTATTTAGCACTTGGGTGTTACCATAAAAATCTAATCGTATATATGTACACAAGAATACATATAACCTATAATGGTGCATGTGTGTGTGCGAAGATGCTAAATTTCTTCCTTTGATAATTCATAAATTGGTCATCTTAACCATCTGATGTTGGAAGACTTTGCCGAGTTTCAACAAGAGGTCTAGGTATCGAAACCCGTCAGGGTGAAACTCCCGTTGCTAACACCACTAGTGGGTGCGACGTATGACTGACCGGGTGGGTGTGTACCGCGATTAACTGGGTGGGTGTGTTGCATGACTAACCAAAAAAAAAAAAACCATCTGATGTTGGGCTATGATGATTCACATTGTGCCGTAAGACTTGAGATCAATCCGTCACCTAAATCAAACCATTTGACCAACAGCTTACAGAAGAAACCATTAAATTTCCTTGAGATTAAACTAGCTAGGAGTATTCTC
This sequence comes from Liriodendron chinense, assembly GCA_003013855.2. Lineage (NCBI taxonomy): Eukaryota > Viridiplantae > Streptophyta > Magnoliopsida > Magnoliales > Magnoliaceae > Liriodendron > Liriodendron chinense. Next base: position 4,586,101 of record ML058453.1, read on the forward strand.
TAGAAGTTCTGAAGATCTGATCCAAGTGATTCGACCATTGGCTTATCGGCTATTGTCATTAGACGTCTAATAATTAAGAAATATGGCCCACCTGGGCTATGGATCTGCCTCATATCTTATCAAGGGTCCTAATTGGACCATTCAAATTAAATGATCACCGTTGATTTTACCAAGCATCATTGTGGACCCCATATAGAGTTGGGCGTGTGTATATCTCGTGTACACCCGTAGCGCACTGGACTTAAGTATTATGTCAAACTAGGTTTGACCTGAGTGCCTGAAGAGGAAATCTCCTCGTCTCCTTTTGTGCTTTCTCGCCAGTGAATGGACAACGTCCATTAGTTTGAATTTTGGTCCACCACCTGTGATCATTTTAATGATCTGAACCGTTCATCTTGAGCAGGAGGTGATTCTGACCAAACCCCAACTCTTTTCATATGTTTTTTTTTATGTTGGCACGAATGCACAGTTTCGAGACTGAAGATGTATGGTTCAAGTGAGCAGATCAATCATTGGTCAAGTTTTCATAGTGGTAAGATGTGTATAAACATGTTTTATGATAAATAGAGCACAGTAGGATCAGGCATACCGTAAACAACTTTGGATGATCAAAGGGATGTTGGTAGCCGTTTAAGTCATATTTTAACAGTGAAGAATGTTCATCAAATGCATCAAGATTCAAGACTGCGATGAAATGTTTAAATTTACAGATAATCGGATGTAAATGACTCGAATTAGATTTTTATCATTTTTATTATGATTCGATGGTCTAGAAGGTTCATGGAGAGCATTCTCAATTGCTGGTTAGGTAATTGATAGAGTACATGAAGGTATAATGAATCTCAATGGTCGTTACAAGGTGAACGGGGTCTAAGTGTGTGTAGTTGTATGCAAGTCTAAGTTTCATTATCTTAAAAGTCCAAGTGTCATTCTCTAAAATGTACGGGTTCATACGCGAGTACAAAAAATTTTGGGCTATTACGTTTCTTCGTTCTCTTTATTTTCTTATCCAACAACAATGACTGAAAATTGATAGGGCTCACTCAAATTGTAAACCCAACGAGTTGCACTTAGCTGACCTGATTCTCTCTCTATCGCTCTCAAACTCTCTCACGTTTTTATTTCTAATTCTAAGATCGTGTGAGAGTTTTTACAAACTTAATCTTTCTCGGGAGTTTTGAAAATTCAAATTAAAGAGAGATTTTACAATAGGTTACATTTTTATGTGGGGAGGCTTCTAGCGACTTGATTTCATGACGTAATTTCCACGCTGATTTCTTGAGTTTATTGTCCTCTACATAGTGCGATGATCTTGGTTGGGTTGTTGTTGATTTGATGAGGTTTTGATGGCTAATAAGATGCACGGTTTGGATATTAAAACAGATATTGTTTCTTGTTTAAGGAAGATGAATAATTGCAATGGAGGATCTGAAACTGTAGATTCTTTCTTCAACTTAAAAGGAAGATGGATAATTGCAGTGGTTTGAAGATTTCAAGCGGCCGTACGCTTAGTTCCATGAAATTGAAAAGAAAACACTGGAATCAAGTCTTTTGATATGGTTTTGTTGTTTAGAGGACATCAGTGGGTCCTACAACCTTAGATGGTTAAGATCAAAGAGTCGGTTAGTTCCGGATTCAGTAGATCATGGTGTGGGGGGTTCTTTTGATTTTCTTAGCCTTTCATGGTGATGATTATGGTGATCGACTATTAGCGCTGAAGGATTGTAATGAACGGTTGAGATTTGTCTTTTGGACGATCTAGATCATCCTGAGGCTCTCTCTCTCTCTTGGATCGTTGTGAGGGTTTCAAACGAAGAAAACGAAAGGAATTTCTTTTTGATTGTCGTTTCACGCCCAAAGGATTTGCTAATGTTTCGATTTTCCATGCGGTCTTGTATACACTTGCATTATTAAATTCATCTTTTGATTAGTGAGATCCACCATGAAGTTTCCGAGAAATCAATCATAGCCATTTATATTACTTGATTGTGCTAGGTCACGGGCTTTGGAATGAAGCTGATTTGAGACTTAAGTGGGCCACTAATGAAAAAGGTGAGCAGCCAAATGCCAATTTTTGAAACCAGTCAGGGAGCGAAATGCCAATTGCTGAAACCAGTCAGGACCACCGTCTTTCTTTCCTTTATTTTTTAATTTTGCTTTATACTAGTGTTATAGATGGCTAGTAGAAGTTGGGACCCCAATCAAGTGACTCATGCACGAACCAGATGAGATAGACATTGGAGCAACGTCATCTCATTTATAATTTCTTTATTATAATCCAGAGATGTCAGAGTTTAGGTGTCTCTTAGGATCTGTGTTTTGTGTTTGGGTTGCATAAAGTGTAACAACCCGAAATTTTATGTGCGAGTTTATCCATACATACGAAGGTAGGGTTACACTTGTTCAATTGTACAGTTATAGAATCATTAATTTCAACTATCAATTTATAGCTTAGCCCGAATCTAAACCATAAGGAGTAATTTTCACCCATAAAGTAAGTCATCCGACTGTTGATTCTAAGGGTAAACCACTGTATATCTTAATATTCGCACTTGATTATCAAAACTAATTGTAGAAAAATCCTATTACCACTAAATGAAGACATTTGACCGTCCATTTTGAATTGGACCACCCGATCATAATAAACTAACAACTTGATCTCCGTATCCGCTCGTATACATATCGAATTAAAATTTCGATCCGTTCATCTTGTTTGTTACCTATAAATATACTTAAAATAATCATTAAATCTATTATTTAAGTAATGTATATACTTGAACAAGTAAATTGAGTCTAACAGTATACATTCGTAACCTAAACCACATCCAAAAATCACTTTATACGTATCCATTTATAAAGATGACCGTACAATAAATAATTTACATGATTAATATCATAACCATCCAAGTACTTTAATTTTAGGACATCATCTAACAGTTCATCATAGTTATATCAATCAAATGGGCCACCTGAAAATTAATATAAGCCATTTATTAAGAAGATCATAGGGTGTATTCATAAGCTACCGGTTAGTTTTCATATAGAACGCTAATAAACTTTGTTTTAAAATTGTGGTTAGACGTAATTCATTAAAAAAACATCTTGGTCACTCATAAGAGATCAGGGCCCAAACTTAGTCTGATGATTCAACACGACAAATAATATACTTGAATCAAAATTTAGCTCTTTCGAACAGTAGAATTTGGATTTACAGATAGTAAAAGTCAGGATAATAGAAAAGGGTAAAATTATAATTAGCAAATGCCAATGCATATAACATTTTTACGTGCGTTTTAATTCCTCAGGGAAAGTTTCCAATGGTGAGTATTTATTAGCTATGGTGTGACCTACTTAAAGTTCAGATTTGTCTCATTTTTCAGCCAATACCCTAACTTGATTTAACAGAACTAATGGATGGAACTGATCTCTCCTTAGCCAGCTTAAATGGGACCCACAGCCAACGTAAAATAAAGAATAAAAGATGGATTAATTTAGTGCACATCATCCAAGAATAGGAGCCCACGTATTTTCCTTCTTCGTTCCTTTTCTCTTCCATCCAGAGAGAGCCGCGCACCATCTCCCTTTGAGTATTGAGTCATCTATTATAATGGACCCGATCTGAATCGTCCATCTGAATCACACCGTTGAGAAACCCAATCTGTTGGAATCTCTCATCCAAAAATCTTCTAGTATGGCTCGCCTGTAATCCTGATCTTCTTAGTTTTCAAACTAGTGATCCATCATTTATTTACAATTCTGATGAACCGTTTAAATTGCTCCAGATCATTTATGTGGACCTCACTTGAATCCAGGCTTACGTGCAAAACTACCCAGCGCAAGTCGTACAGGCATGCCTTTCTAAAATGGAAAAATACCATTTTCCTCTCCCGATCGAAATAGGATTTTACGGAGAATCGAGGAGAGAAAATATCCTACAACCTTGGTCGTGGTGCAGACTATCCCAGCAATCCAATATGCGGCCCACTAGTTTAGCCTTTATGAATCAAAGTTGTCTAAACAATGAGACCTTTTTTATCTAACAAACTTTATCTTCCAAATCATGAATCGGGCCATCCAATTGTTCATTCAATCAGACCCTACTCAGTCAGATCCAATCATGCAAAAACAACCACCCATTTTAACCTCTTTTAATCATCTATCCATAAATTTAATCCATTCATCTGTTAGAGACCTTTCTGAACATTTACTTGAGCATTTTACCTTACGTACCACATACCTAAGATGTGCCATGGAAATCAATGTCAGATGTATATTAGCGTGCACCTTTACACTCATGTATACCACCCCCTAATCCAACTACTCAAATCATGTTAACTGACTCCTCCTTATCATTACTTCTTTCTCTTTCATTTAAATTTCATCAACGAGAGTAGCCATGAACTACCCATCATTATCATAGGCTCCCAATCCAGACTGTTCATTTGATGAATTGTTATCTCCTCAACACATTGTGACCGTCTAATGCCCAAAATCCTTATCTAATCACCTTGTAAAATTCTAAAATAAATTTAAATTTAAATCTAAGCTTAAATTTTAAAAAGACTAAGATTGGGATCATTCGGTGGTAACCTCTTGCCAATCTCCTTTTTTAAGGGAGAATACGGGAGAAATTCTCTTTTATCAACAGAAAATCTGAGAGAGAGAGAGAGAGAGAGAGAGTTCCACTTAAATACAAATAAACAAAATGAAAAACTTACGCAGAGAGAGAGAGAGAGAGAGAGAGAGAGAGAGAGAGAGAGAGAGAGAGATGAAGCATTTGGAGAAAGAGAGCTCGATCCAGGTTGGTCCTTATTTTTATTTTTTATTGTGTTAATCATTGTTAAATTATAGATTGTCATGATAGAAGGTTCAGATTAGTCATAAGTCCATAATGTGCACTTAAATAATCTAACTAAAAGGATCCGTTCCTCTACGCCATAACCTTGAACTTCCTGCACAAGGAATTATTTCTTACAATCTAGACATGGGTGATTCAATCTCTATCTCTAGGAATCAAATCAATCTGATTATTTTGGTTATGACCATTTGAGTAACACAATGAATGGATCGGATTAGCGGCATGTTCATTACACTATGAAATCGGAACATTTAATAAAAAGAACCTAATTTTTTTACTCTAGTGATTGCTACTTAGCACAAAGGATTGGGATAGGCCACAAGATGTGTGTGGTTAGATCCACACCAATCATCTGACTTCTAGGGTCAAAATATACAGGGACTCTAAAAAAATCAGGATGATTCGATTATTGTGTGGGCCACACCGATCTATAAAAATTATGGATAATGGATCATGTAATGTTTATCATGTCAAATTGGCCGAGTGGTTACTGTGTTGATTAGATAAACGATTTTAATATAGAGATCTTCTTTTCCTTGCGAAATGACATTTGGCGTAAGAGAACATGTTAGATCATCTGGATGTGCCAGATCTGATCTGCACGGATCATGAGGATCGTAAGGCCAAATCATGCGTAGGTCAGAAATCTCAAATTAATCTGATCCACAAGTGGGCTATGGTAATTCAATTTTTTTTATTGTCTAGTAATCTTTGTATGGACCAACGGATGCATCTGATCTGGTCACTGATCTGAACTGTTAAAAAGTGATGGAATGAATCGGATCATCCAATGTAGGGCTGAAAGTCGGGCGGGTTGGGTCGGGTTGGTGCTGAACCTTAACCCAACCCAAGGTTCGTATACCTCAACCCTAACCCAACCCAACCCAACCTCGGGTTGGGAATTCTCAACCCAAGCCCAACCCAAGTGGGCTCGGTCGGGTTGATCGGGTTGGTCGGGTTGATATATGCTAATATTTTCATTATTACATTAGTCTATTATGTTTCAATACACGCCTTATTTTTGGTACCTATGGCTTTATTAATTATATATGTACTTATTTATGTAAAGAACTTCACTTTTCCTAAACAAATAAGTTAAAATACAAGTAAACATTATAAGTTTACTTCACTAAAGTATAATAAAAGTATAAGTAACTTGTATATAGATCGGGTTCGGGTTGGGTCGGGCAACCCGAGACCTCAACCCAAGCCCGACCCAAGCTTCATCGGGTTGATGTTTTCATAGCCCAAGCTCGAGATCGGGTTCGATACTTCTTGCTAAAGCCCAACCCAATGTCGGGTCGGTCACGGGTCGGTCGGGTTGAACCCGCCCAACTTTCAGCCCTAATCCAATGGGCCGTCAAGATCGGTTCTAGTTTACGTTAATCATGTAAATCATAATATATGATGATCGTCATGGCTAAGATGTGTGATTAGGGTATGATCATGGACCATCCAGATATCTAATGTGTAATGGATGATCTATATTTGATCCTTGATAACTCTAAGTCCATATTAAGTAGATCAAATGAATAAAATTACTAAATGATGAATTTTGTTCTAGGAACTTGGTATTTACTCTAATTTTCGAAAGCTTGTGGAATTCACATTAAGATGTGAGTGAATCCCAACATGTTTTCTATTAATTTGAATAAAGTAGGTTGTTGTGGTGTGATGTTATGCTTGGAGTGACTTGTGTTGATTATGATGATGTTATACATATATGCTAATGCATTTTATTACTTATGCATGTTGAATAAAAGGAATAACAAATAATATGTATGTGCCTCTCAAAATGAGAGATGACACGAATGATATGTATGTGCCTCTCAAAAGGACAGATGATTGACTAATATATATGTGCCTCTTAAAAGGAGAGATGAATGATTAATATATATGTGCCTCTCAATCAGAGAGATGATTATTGAACACAACATGCTATACGCTTCATACATTCATACATTGTTCTCCTGGAGCATCGCTTTGGAAGACCGGTGGGTACTTAAGTACCCGATTACCTAGGGACCTTCCTGGAAGCCCACTAGTATGTGGAAGTCCGCCCTACAAAAAAGGGGGAGCCGATTAATGGGATCCAATCGAAGCAAGTAGAAGACTGAGTAATGCCCACTTGATGCACCATATCATCTTGCATAACATTCTTGCATCCATAGTGTAAATTTAATTGTAAGACTGTATTTAGATGTACTACTTATTTGAACGGGTGTGAACCATGATGGGTTTACTCACCGGACTTTTCCACTGACGGAAGTAAATATATACAGATGGTACATATGATATACATGAACAAGAACCTAAACAAGTGAAGGAACCACCAAATATCTTAATAAAAGAAGAAGTGGCTACTATGAATTAAGATATTTAGCCAGTCATTTTTCTGTTTTATTTTCGTTTGATGACACTATTAAGTCCTAAATGGGTGGACCATTGTATATGTATTGTATTTTTATTTAATTGTTGCCGAATGATATTTTGAACTTAGTATACATATGATCTCATGCCTCTATAATAGTTTGACTTTTGAATTAAGTACATTTATGCACAAGTCATACCCCATAACTTGGGCCTGAGGGCGCATACTTTGTATCCAGATTTCGGGGCATGACACAAAGGGTGAGAAAAGAAATTGTATTTTTCAAGAAACACTATTTTTATGAAAGTGTGGGAAATGAAATGTTATTTCTTATTTTGTATATCAACAATATTTTGTCGAAAAAATTAAAGTTTGTTTTTAAATCATATGTTTGGCAAAATAAAATTCTCTTGAGAAATTTGTTGTTGCTGCAACTTTTAGTCTCAAAGTATTTAGGATGAATGTGAGCCCTACTTTAAGGCACTTGATCAACGACATATATGGAATATCTGACGTCTATGTACGAACCTATGTTTATCTTGTCAACGTACTTTCTTGTGAACAAGCCCTTTGAGTTTTGAATCAGGCTAATCCTGATGGACGGAATGGATTTGACATAAATAACATGTTACGACTATGAGAAGCTAACTTAATGAAAGTTACCTAGCCCCTTACACTTTTGAAAAATAAGAAACGTGAAGAGTTATTTCAATGGGAGTGGATTATGTGCAAACCCGGCCTCACCTAAGACTGACACCCTTTTCGTAGGGGCCAACTTAATGTATGTATTCTATATCCACATTGTCAATTCGATTTGCCATATTATTTTTGGGCATGAGTGCAAAAATGAAATAGATCCAAATATCAGGTGGACCATACGATAAGAAATAGTGGTGAATGACCATTAAAAACTTTTTGTGGGCCATAAAAGTTTTGGATCAAGCTGATATTAGTTTTTTTTTTTTTTCTCTTCATCGAGGTTTGTTTGACCTCATTAATATATATGTTGGATGACAAATAAACATAATGGAAACATTACAGTGGACCTTGGGAAGTTTTTAAAGATGAGGAGTTCAATCACCATTGTTTCCCATGGTATGTCCACCTGAGGTTTAGATATAATTCATTTTCGTGCCCATGACCTAAACTGATATGGGAAAACAGATGGACGGCGTGGATATAGAATACATGCATTAAGGTAGGCCGAAAGGTAAGGGCTACACGGTATTGGATGAGGCTGAAGCCACTCCTAATTTGCTCCCTATTTTCGTCCGACATGACAGTGAGTCTTTCATTCCAGTAAGTGATGGAAAAGATCTTGGGTCCCACCATAATATGTGTGTTTTATCTATGTTGTCCATCCAATTTTTCAGCTCATTTTTAGGCATTGACACAAAAATGAAATATATTCATATCTCAGGTGGACCATACTATGACAAACAGGCCCTTAATTTTTTTTTTTTTAAAGAAAATTTCAAATGTTTGTAATGCCTATTGTTTGCATTGTCCATTTGAGATGGTAGTCTAACTACCGTCCTTTAATGCACTCTTTCCAAATAGTCTAATTTAAACCTTGATCTTTTAATGGTGATCAAGATGCATTTTAATTATTTACATTTTTTCGTAGTCTCTAACTTCATGTGTATGCTTTCCATGAAAACTAATGGGCAGTTTTAAAGTGCACATTACGACCTTTGCATTGATCATTTTATTCCGATATCTGAATGACCCAATTGAAAGATTTGAATGTAATGAACGGTTAGATGATATGTTAAGGATAAAGAAACTAGATGGTTAAGACCCTAATCATATTTATAGGTGGATGTATGGTTAATTTGATAAACATTTAAGTACAAGGTGAATTTTAGAGTGATCCATGGATAAGGCATGTCAACTATTACAATCTCAGGTAACTTGTATATGTGTGTAAGATCCTTAGATCGTAAGTTTATTATAAGTTAGATGAATAAATCAAAATCTTGATTAGATGTAAGTATAAGTGGATATGAAAGTCCGGTAGTAAGTTTATTATGATTTGTTAATTTAAGAGCGAAGTAGACGATTGAGTATGCAATGGTATATAAAGGTTCGAAGTTCATGATAATATGTATGTGAGTTTAAAGGGTAAGTACATTTGCATCTATTTAAATATCTCTTTAAAAAATTTATTTAAATACACATGTAGAAAAGCACTCGTGTACTTAGTCGTGTACAAAAATATTTTAAATTATTAAATATACTAATACAAGTTGAATATTGAGCACGGGGGACAATAAGTCTACTAAAAGGTGGGTACTCACCTTAGAAGGTGCAACGATCTCCTGGGGATCTAGAAAATAAACCTATATAATACGCACGAAAATAAAGTTTGAGTTTATTATTTTAACTGTTACAAGTAAAAGTGTTGAATGGTTAAGAAATCTTCTACTAAAAATTTCATCTTCTTCAAAGCCTATACTAACTGTATCACTTCATTATGATAATGAAGCCAACTTAGTGAGAGCCTATAACGGTGCATATAATGGAAAGTCTAGACATCTTAGTTTAAGACATAATTATGTGAGGCAACTGATTTAAGTTGGAATCATTGCTATCACTTATGTAAAGTCAATTAATAATCTAATCGATCCTTTTATAAAACCTATAACAAGAGAACTAATAAGGATAACATCTAGAGATATGGGGTTGTAACTCTTTGATTAAAATATTCACTAATGATGAAAATCCAACCTAACACTACTAACTCACCAGTTATTAGGTTTAATTGGTAAAAACAAGTCACTAATGCATGTTAAATTACAAGTCACTGATGCATGGTAAATTTCTACATTGAAATTAATAAGAACCTCATTTGGGATGAACAATGTTAGCCATTATAGATAGATGATTAAGTCATAAATTTTTTAATGAAGTTCGGTTTTAAGGATAAGTGTATAAAATGTAATGAATACCCTAAAATGACTTCACTATATAAGTGCATAGGTGGTGTTATGTCTCATGAAAGTTAGAGTTTATCTTATGATCGTTTATTTAGCAAGATAAGTATGTGACCATTAAAATGCAAAGCGAGTATAAAATAAAAAATCTTATTTATGCAAATGTAATTGTGTATGTGGTTTCTTCGATTTTGTCATTAAAGGCATGTTTAGTTTTTCAATTACAACGATAAATAGTTGTAAATAGGTAATAATTATGTACTCTTGTAAATGTGTGGTGAGATTATTATAAAAAAGTGATTTTTGTAGCTGTTAGAACTAGAGAATGAACATTCTCTGGAATGTTGTGTTTTGTTGCTCTGGGGGTTCTGAGTAATGGAAACATTCATAGACAATCACAAACATTCATAAAAATACGCAAGAGAAGAGATATCGCAAGGCGAATTTTATTCTAGAGATTCTGAGATCTTGTACATTCCAGGCCGTGGTCTGGCACGAGCCCTTAATTACATCGCATAATCGATGACCCTTGATTAGAAGGCAAAAGACTAGTCAGTCGGGACTAGGTTTTTAGAGTTTATGACCATGGGGCCTATATTTGTTTTACTGTACTAAACCACTTTGCGTTAGTCAGATGTCTATGTCCCATATTTTGACCGGAGACCCGGGTTAGGACTGTCAGGGTTTATTACTGAGATGGACGACTCTGGGCCCGCGCCTGTCAATGTAGGGACAGGTGACATCGGGAAGTTCGCTCTGCAGTGGTGTGTACCTGCGCAGTCTAAACGGCGGGTACCGTTTAAATGGGTAGGGCATCGACTGCTGCATCGTGGCAGTGGAGTAATTGGTTTGTAAGAGATTGAAACTCTTCGACACGGTTTATTGTGGTAATCAAGGCCCGACGGGGCTAACTTTTAGCACAAATCGGATCATGCCTTTGTAGTGAACGTAAATATTAGCATATCTGCATAACCCCGGATATTGGCGACTCCTTTCCGGGAAGTTACCCCTTTCATTGCGTCAAATAAGGTTTGATCTTGAAGATGCTCGATTCTGCTCATTTGAAGTTCTCGAAACGTTTGCTTGGCCGTTCCATTGTGTCCGGAATGCTCGAAATACCCAAGACTGGTTCCAATAATCCTCAAAAAAATACTCAAAATCGGTCCCGGTACGCCCGCCAATATTATCTGCAAATTGGCTGATTTCAGGATGCGTGAGACCTGATTTACGGGTGCGTGAGGCTCCACGCACCTGTCAATTCGTCATAGATATCCAGACGATTTTGAGGGTGCGTTGGTGCATAATCAGGGTGCGTTGGTGCGTTTTACAAAATCTGATTTCTGCTGGATTTACAGATGCGTGGGGACTGAATTGACAGATGCGTGGTGCCCTTTTCTGGATGCGTAAGGTCCTTTTACAGGTGCGTTTTAAATGTATGCAATCCAGACCTTAGTAACGTGTCCGCACCCAAAATGGGATTCCGATGGACGGAGTGGTGGTTCCGGCGAGATTTTTTGGGTTTCCGGCGAGGGGCGGCTCTCTCTCTCTCGGTCTCTCTCTCGGTCTCTCTCGTAAATGAACGGGTGAGGGGTATTTATAGGTGAAGCCGACCAATGGCAGGGCGCCACGTGTCACGCACCTGCTGGACGCTTCCAACGCACCTGTTTACCTCATCGCAGGTCCGAAGATCACACGGGTGCGTGGGGTTCATTTGTCGAGTGCGTGAGGTTCCACGCACCTGGAAACTCTCTTGATCCGTCCTTTGATTTGTGGGGTGCGTTGGATTGCTTTCAAGGTGCGTTGGATGCGTGGGCCTCCTCGAGATGGCGGGCCCGCGTGATGTTTTTAAGGGTGCGTCGGTCTTATTTTACGGGTACGTGAGGTTCCACGCACCTGTAAGTTGAGTGCCGAATTTTAGGGTGCGTCGGACACGTAAATGTGGGCTCCATCGATTGGGTTTTGATTTTTGGAGGGTTTGTGGGGCCCGTTTCGTCGCGCAACCACTTGCACTGTTCATCATAAATCATATAGGAGTCACGGGTCTGATTCCGAACAGTTCTGATCACGGTGATCGGCGGGGTCCACTAATGAATTTGGCCAAGTCCGGGGAAGTCACATGCTCCTCCGTTTTACGTGCACCGGGAGGCGTTCTTTGCGCGATCCCTTCAGGGGTATATGGTTATTTGGCTTATTTTAAGAGTGTCCACTATTTGGGACCCCAATAGTAGCGCATTTAATTGTAATGATGATTTTGTTACATTGTTTGTTTTACTCGAAAATCATTATAAAAAGGTAGTTTTTATAGTGCAAAAATATAATGATTACAATTTACTTTACTAATTTTCTTAACAAGCATATTTAACTTTTGATTTACGAGCCACAATTCTTATTTAAATGAACACGTGAAAATGATAGTGCTGGCTTACAGGCCCTAAGAAATAACTACGCGAAGTCTATGCTATCAGGGATTTTGATAGGACATTGAGACACACTAATGAATTATTCCAATAATTTTTATATAGTCAGGGCGATGATATCCTGAGACCATATTGTTGTTGGAAGAGCCTTCAAACTTGGTCCCTGGACTGTGCACTGACTGATCATGACCGGTCGGATAATGTTGAGGTAGACGTGAATTTAGTGTATTTTCTCCGCTGGACTATTTTTGGGTCGGTTCAACTGGTCGGCCATGGGGTTTGATCGATCATGACCGGTCGATCGTGTACACGGTAACTTACACAGTTACGTGGCTTCTTACGCTATTACGTGGATTTACGTAAGATGTTTCTATTTTTGGGATTCTTGCTCTATATATGGCATGAATCCAGAGTTAGATGTAATCCTAAGGTGTCTAAGGTTTCCAAAGTGTATTTGGAAGAGGGGAGAGTGTTTTGTGAGAGAGAGCTTGAGTTTTCTCTATTTTTCCTTGCTTGTGGGCTGTCAATCTCTGTAATCTTCTGGAATCATAGTAGATAGCTTTATGTCGTGGTTTTTTACCCATTGAGGGATTTTTCCACGTAAAATCAGATTGTCTCTTGTGGTTGAATGCTTGTGTGGTGTGATTGCGTTTCTCATTTGATCTTATATTCTGCTGTGGTGTTATTCGGCTTCCGCTTTCGCTGTCGGCATCCTTATTCCCAATAAGTGGTATCGGAGCTAAAGTTGGGGTGGAATAGAATTCGGATCTGAGACGAGAAGATGGGATCAAGCACAAGGTTCGAGGTAGAGAAGTTCTCTGACAAAAATAACTTTGAGCTATGGAAGGTGAATATCGAATCACTTCTAGTTCAGTAAGGGCTTGATGAAGCTCTTGGAAAGTGACCCGAGGCTATGAAAGAGGATGAGTGGACGAAGCTCGACAAGAAGGGTAGAACCTCGTTTCTGTTATACCTTACGGATGATATCCTATATCACATCACGAAAGAGAAGACAACCGTTGATACGATGGCGAAGCTAGAGAATGTCTATGTCAAGAAATCTCTAGAGAACCGGATGTATCTGTTGATGCAGTTGTTCACCCTGAGGATGGTAGAGGGGATGGATATGGAGGACCACTTAAGCACGTTCAATCGGCCGGTTTGCAAGTTGGTGGAGATAGATAACCTAATGAAGGATGAATATTAAGCATGCATCCTATTGAATTCTCTTCCAGATTCATATGAGTCATTCAGGGACTTTGTGTGCGCACGGAGGGAGACCATCAACGTCAAGACCGTTATCTCAGCCCTCAAGTTGAAGATGATGAGAAAGAAAAGTGGTGACGTGGGTTCTTGTTCTTCCTTAGAGGCATTACTTATGAGGGGAAAAAATTTTGAGTGTTGTGGAGGATATTTGAAATCGAGATCTAAGGTCAAGGGCAAAGGGAAAGCTAAGGTGAAGTGCTGGAGTTGTGGTCAGGAAGGCCACATGAGAAGGCCACATGAGAAGGGATTGTCAGAATCCTAAGTTGAAACAAGAGAAGTATGAAAATTCTTCTGGAGAGGGAGCCAATACCGTAGAGGACAGTGGCGATCTTTGTGAAGTTCTGACTGTATCCGGCAAGGGATCTCATGGTAGATAGTGGATCCTGGATTCAGGAGCTTCATGTCACGTTTGTCCTGACCAGAGTTCATTCACGACATACATGGAATATGGTGGTGAATCAGTGTTTGTGGGTAATGGCTACGCTCATAAGGTAGTGGGTATTGGTACGGTGCACATTAGGATGTTCGATGGGATCGAACGAGTCTTGGAAGATGTGAAACATGTCCCCAAGATGAAGATGAATGTGATTTCTCTTGGTGCACTTGAGGCGAAAGGGTGCAAGTTCATCGGCCACGATCGTTGTTGTAAAGTGATGAAGGGGCACTCGTGTGAATGAAGGCACGAAGTTGTGGCCATCTTTACAAGTTGATTGGGAGCATAATTCACGGTGGCGCTGTGGGATCAATAGCGAGATCCACTGTTGCTCGTATGTGGCAAGTGCCCAAGGGCCACATGAGAAGAGCAGAAAAAGGGCCTGAAAGTGCAAGATTATGGTTGATTGAGGCATGAGAAGCGTTGGAGCTATGATGAAAGATGAGATGACGAAGAAAGCGAGGATATTCTAATTGAACGTTTAAAGCCTTGGTGGAGTTTGTTGGAGGAGCCTTCAAACTGGGTCCCTAGACTGTGCACCGACCAGTCAGACCATGAATTTAGTGTATTTTCTCCCATGGACTGTTTTTGGGTCGGTCCGGCCGGTCGGCCAGTGTTGAGGCAGATGTGAATTTAGTGTATTTTCTCCCCTGGATTGTTTTTGGGTCGGTCCAACTGGTCGGCTGTGTACACGGTAACTTACGCAGTTACGCGGTTTCTTATGCTACTATTACGCGGATTTGCGTTAGATGTTTCTATTTTCAGGATTTTTGCTATATATATGGCATAAATCTGGAGTTAGATGTAATCCTAAGGTGTCCAAGGTTTTCAAAGTGTGTTTGGAAGAGGGGAGAGTGTTTTGTGAGAGAAAGCTTGAGTTTTCTCTATTTTTCTTTGCTTGTGAGCTTTCAATCTATGTAATCTTCTGGAATTATAGTGGATTGCTCTGTGCTGTGGTTTTTTTTTTTTTTTTACCCGTTGAGGGGTTTTTCTACGTAAAATCGAATTATCTCTTGTGGTTGAATGCTTGTATGGTGTGATTGCATTGTGTTTCTCGTAGGCGTTGTTCGGATTCCGCTTCCACGTGGGCTTCTGTGCCGACATCCTTATTCCAACAATTGCTACATTACACGTGACATGTTATCTTATAAACAGGCTTCCCATCTAGTGGAACCTACTGTGTGGATGTAAATTGATTCGATACATATGATCTTAGCCATCCAAGCAGTGACTTTCAAATTGGCGGTGGTAAAGGTAACCAGTTAACGGTCAACAATAAATTCTGGAAAGTAAAGATAATCGATGGCTGTGTTCCTCCGTTAAGTATGATTTTCGAAATCTCATCCATCCATAATAAGATGCACTGCTGAACAGTCCAGATTAATGGATAGTCTGTCCACGTGTAATGTAGAGGCGGCTCTATCATATTCCAGTTAAATATAAAAGAGGTCTCTGGTCCAACCGGTCGCACCACAAGTTACTATACACCCAGCCTGTAACTTCCAACCTTTATAATGCATGTGACATCTAAACTTCCCCATGCGTTGGATCCACCATGTGGTTCCATCTATTGAAAAAATCAGCATTATGTAGTCATCATGTGGACCATACCATAGAAAAGAACATCTAGCCGTGGATAAATAGAAAAATAAGAGGGTAGCCCACCAGATGAGTGGATGTGGTTGATGTTTGCACAGGGTGATCCTGTTAGTGGGTCAACCTATTGGACAGGTTGGATGTTACTTGCGATTAATATATTGGGAGTTGTCTCATGGGTGGACCATATCCATTATCGAGTGAGGGGTTATTCGATACTCCGCCTGTGCATCGCGCTTGATACGAAGGCTCTCATAAGTTTTACACGATGCACTCAAATTAACCAACAAAGTTGTTGGAATTGACCCAAATCAAAATCAGATTGGTCGAACGGTCCTAATCTCTGATTTGCGGACCATCATTCATTGAAATATGACCGTTCATCTTTTCATTTTCAACCGTTCAATAAATGCCACGTTACAATAGTCATTTTCATTACACACAGAGTGGGACCCAACAAATTGGACGGTTTAATTTGAATAGTTGCATACAGGGGATGCAATTTTCAATGGCCTGCGCATCAACCATCACATTCTTGCATGTGTAAATCAGCAAACGAAACCCAGTACACTTGTTATGTATATTGGAGTACAATCGGTAAAATTCCCAAAAAAAGAAAATTAGAAAAAGAAAGAAAAACGAACGAAACAGAAAGGAACAGGAGTTTGGGGCTGCCCACAGAGGCACGTGGCTCAGACGTGACCGTCAGGATGGTGGGCCGGGATGGAGAGCTTGTCTTCGGTGATCTGTTGGTGGGGCTTGCCATAGCCCATCTCAATGGAATCGACATCCACGTCACCACCTTTGTTACTCGGAATTCCTTTCTTCGCGCCTTTATTGTTTCTGTAGATGGCGTACAGGATCAGTTGTAGGGTCCCCAGTCCGCACCCAAATCCATTGGGAACCTGCAATACACACATTCATCACCGTCAAAACGGCATCAATCTGTGGTGAACCGTTTATCTTGTGCTTCCTGTTGTGGATGAGCCATTCCACAAAGCGCATCTCTGATTAGTAGTTCGATCAGTGCCCTATAAATGGATACTTAATATTACAAAGGCCAATGGTTGGATGGCTAGAATCTTCCAATCTGGAGATATGGGCCTTCCTCTATCCTTCTGTGGGCCAAGATCAACGATCTGGATCAGTGGACCATTATGCCCACTTTTACAATATGGTTGCACATCGGTGCCGATAAAAGTTCGTCGCGAACGCAAGCTGCACTGCGCCTTGCGTACATCGCGCCGATGCAGCATGCGCGCCGCTATATTGCGCCGGTGGTACATTGTGCACCCGTGGTTTATTTGTATGATGATCTGAACCAGAGATCTTGTAGCTTCGGCCTTCCCTTTTTTTTTTTTTTTTTTAAGCAAAAAAAGGATGGGAAAAGGCAATTGGGGGCATTTCAGTAATTTACAACCATGTCCAGGAGTCATCGGACCGTTGATCCGGTAGGCCACCGTGTGGATGGCCTATAGGCCTAAGCTCGCAGCAGCGAGCGGACCATGTTGGGCATCCAGCTGGCGTGACCTTCCACGGTGGAATGTGGACAAGCTGCCCTAACCGTTAATTTTTTAGAGCAACTGATTGGATCGCTGTCCGGGAGACGACCCCATACATGCGAGGGACCACCAGAACAACAGGCCCGATTGCCACGTGTACTGTCACTTTGGACTTGTGAGGGCTGCTAAAACGAGGTCAATCGCGGGAGCATGCCAACATGGAATACGCCCTGTCCCAAAATACAATCGGGTCCATCCATTTTCTTTCTAACCGTCCATTTCCCTTGAAATATTAGTGCGGATATAGGAAGAGGAAACTCACGGCGATGAAAGGGTCACCACCCAGAAGTCCGAAGATGAACCAAGAGGTCCCGCACAGGAAGACGAAGAGGGAAAGGAAAAAGGGCATGAACTCTACGCTCTTTGTTCGAATCACCATTCTCTGCATGCATTAATCAAGGGTTAGAAATCTTAAATTAAAAAAAAAAAAAAAAATCTGTTTTTACGGGTCCCAGGATTTAGATGGTGGGATTTGAATCCCACATATGCCAACTTGTGCAATTTAAAGCGCATGCGTATGAACCATCACACAATACCAGACCATCAAATAACTCCCTGTAGCGCTATGCATGACCATGAACGTCAAGCGTGCTAGTGTTGCCTGCTAATATGGGGCCAACCATGTAATGGGCCCACCACGGATGGCTCATGGTTCAAAAATCACAACTGCCGCCCCAGCCATCACCCTATTGCTGTGGGATGCACCTGGATTGGATAAGCGGGCTGTCCTGATTAATCTAGACCGTTGGATTTGTATATCCCATTGCATTGCTCCTAACTCAAAATCCACTTCAATTGAAGCATCCGATTGAGTCATTCAAACAAATGGGACCCAAACCCCATTGATTGGATGGTTAAAACTGATCAATCGGATTGATTTTCGGAGCCATACTAATCCAACGGATCGGATCAGCAAGAGTGAGTACATACAAGTATAAGAAGGGGTTAATTTCTTACCATGACCGATAAGGGAGAGGCGTACATGCAGATGGAGAAGATGGTGGCAGCAAAGCCGCAGAAAAGCTTCCTTTTCTTGCCATGGAGGGGAACGAGGGAGACCAAAGCCACCACGGAGAAGACGGCCAGGGCTAACGCAAGGAGCCCCATCATCTTTGCTTTCAACTTCTTTGGCGCGTAGATCAGGAACATGACCACGTAAACGGACTCGATCGCAGCGCCTGTGCCGTTGATCGTGCTCACCAGTAGGTTGTTTGGGGACACGAACGGCAGCCCGTACCTACCCAGAATTACAATGAAAGGATTGAAAGAACTTAGTAGCTATACCTGCAAAAATACATAAATGGGGCAGCTCTACACGTACGTGTTGTTTACAAAATGCGATTTGGACCGTCTGGTTCATAAGGACCATTATCGATCACAATGATCGGACCCAGTGAATCGTATGAGTATGCACATTAATTTGGACCACTGATGGTGTTATTTTTAACTATCCAATTGATAGACATCTGATGGAGGCTTGTCAACCAGCGATCCTATCCATCCAATTAGTACATCCAAATTCAATGGTTAAGAATCACTGATCAGCGTGATTTTCGAACTGTGTATTATCAATGATTGGGCAAGCAATGTGGGTGGTCCAGATGTTTATACATAGATGCATACGTTGACCGTTGGAGACCACAGCAACTTTTGGTACGAAACACATTCATACTACCTAGTCATTATATTCGAAAAAATAAAATAAAATCAATCTTCATTCATTAATTAATTGGAGTCATTTTCCTTGGATGATATCCACTACTCCGACGTTGAAGGGAAGCGGATGGGCGCGGATTTCCTGCGAAAGCCTTGCGCAAGAAGTTCCAGCGCTGGGAACCAAGGTGGGGCCCACAGTGATGTTTTTGATAAATCCACTCCGTCCATCCGTTTTGGGAGCTCATTTTAGGACATGAGAACAAAAATGAACCGCATCAAATACTCAAGTGGGCCGAAAACGTGATGATTGAACGTCCACAGTTGAAATATTTGTGGAGCCATAGGAGTTTCGAATCAGGATAATTTTTGTGTTTCCAGTTCATCCCAGTAGTAGTGACGTTATGAGCGGTATGGATGTCATATAAACATCACTGTAGACCCCAGGGAGGTTTCAACGGCAGTAATTTACCTACCCACATTTTCCTTTAGTAAGGCCCACTTGAGTCTTGGATCCGGTTCATTTTTGTTCTAATATCCTAAAATGAGCTTCCAAAACGGATGGACGGGGTGGATTTGTCAAAAAACATCACTGTGGGCCCCACCTTGGTTCCCAGTGCAGGAACTTCCTGCACAAGGCTTTCGCACGAAATCCGCGCCAAGCGGATTAGCTGTTACCCAGATTGGATGTAAGAAAATACCCCAACCGTGTGGGGCCCATCTTGATATATATTTTAAATATCCACACCGTCCATCTGTTTTTCCATCTCATCTTAGTATCCGATCCAAAACCTTTAAGAATATCCAAGTATCAATTAAGCCGACCCTGATATATGGGTCGGCTTAATTTTTAATGGTGGATATCCAATCAGCACTGTTTCCTGTGTTGTGGTTCGCCTAATATTTGGATCTGTTTCGTTTTTTGGACCATTCCCTAAAATGATATCTTAAAACGGATGGACGGATTGGATGTAAGAAAATATCTAACGGTGGTCCCCACAGCCAGGGATACACCGAAGCGGCTGTCTTTTTTAGTGATCGCAGATGGGGAATTTGGATTTTTGGATGAAATTGGTTTGGGGCGAGGGAATCCTCTCATCCGATTTATTACGTCGCGATGTATTACGGCTGCTTAGGTGCGGCCCCGGTCCCACCCAAGACCGTGGGACGATTACCGCGGAGCTCACATTCATGCATGTATTCTATATCTACGCTGTACATCCATTTTTTTCCACATTATTGTATGGTATGATGCCAAAAGCGAAGAAGATAAAGATCTCATGTGGACCATACTATAGAAAACAGTGATGATTGAACTTTCCACCGTTAAAAATTTCCTAAGGATAACCGTAATATATCCTTTTAGGAGATCGTTTTGCCTCTGTCGCGGCTTATGGTCTAGAGTACTTCGCCCCTCACTGGGGCCCACATGCTGAACCATGACCCAGAAAGTTTTCTCAATGCCTCCAATTCAACTCCTAACATCACAGGTTAGATCACGACTGAAGCTTAATTATTGGAACAACAGCTTACAAAATGGCATTTATGAGATATGGACGGTTCATATTATCAGACCATCTCAGCATGTGGGCGCAGGTGGCTGCAACACACGCGGGATCGTGAATCGTGATGATTCTGAACGAACTCTTTTTTGAACACCGCATTGAGGTGGAAAAGGACGCGTATTAAGTACTGAACTCCACGGCAGCGAGTCTCGCTACTGACGTCACCACGTTTTGTGGCCCCCACCATGATGTATCTTCTATATCGACACCGTTCATCCACTTGGAGAGATCATTTTGGGTTCTAATTCAAGGAATGAGGCAGATCCAAATCTCAAGTGGACCCTACCAAAGCAAACAGTGGGGATTGAAGGCTTACCATTAAAGACTTCTTTGGGCTGATATTTGTGTTTTCCCTTATCCCATGTCTGTGTTAACTTATAAATAGGTTGGATCTCAAATAAATATCATTTTAGGAAGGTTTCAACGGTGAGCGTCACTGTCCTCACTGTTTTCTGAGGTGGGGTCCACTTGAAGTTTGGATCTGCCTTCTTCTTTGGCTCATGCCCTAAAATGATCTCTCTAAATGGATGGATGGTGTGGATACAACACATGCATCATGATGGGCCCAAAGAACGTGGTGATGTCACTTCAGTAGGGAGACTCGCTACTGTCCGGCTCAGTAGCTAATCCGCGTCCGTTGGAAACTGGGGATAACTGAAAACCGGAGAAGATAGTATCTCAAGCGTCGCCGGCCGGAGAGGCATCGACGTAGTGTAAGCTTGATAAGGGCACTCTAGTCTTTTAACACCACCACTCACGCCAACGTGTTCGCATCCACGGATTGTGCGCTGGAGGTAGGATCGACGTGGTCTGAGCAAAAGACATATATACCCCCAGCTTTATATAAAAATTGCAGGCAGAGGGATTATATGATGCGTGGCCCGCATGTTTGAGCAGTTTCCACGTGTATCTCGTTCAGACAAGTGGACGCACGTGACGGTAATCAGGACCGTCGGTCCCATGTCCTATTCTACTAGAAATTTCCAGTCGGAAGAGATCCCTCCGACCTATGGTCATACCTCTTTCAATAGAAATTAAGTGGGTAGTTATTCAGTTACTCTTCTTAACCGTCTATATTTAGGTCACAAATGGAAAGGTTAAGATCGTCTTATAAGCGAACTATGGTCCATCCAAGACTGACCCAACGGTTCTGATTATCGGACCATTGCACCCACTTGCATGCGAGAAATGAAAACCATGCAAAGATGCAGGTCACGTGTATCTAAGTGCATACACACGCGTTTCCAGTTCTTAAATGTGATGTGGCCCACCTGAGTTTTGGAATGGCCTGATTTTTAAGCGTCTGAACGGGTCGATGCCATTTTAAAAGTACGGTGGGCCCACACAATCTGTAAGGTTTTCAATGGTGGATGCAACCATCTCAGCTATTCCCTGTGGTGTGGCCTACATGATTTTTTTTTGGGAGCAAGAGACTTGAGGTAGAGCACACGATGGACAGATTGGATGTCATGCACATATCACGGTGGGCCCCACTCATCGGCTTTAACCTAAAACGGGGGAATCAACGAGTAGTCAGCGTACCATGCGGAGAGGAGACAGTTGAGCAAGGTGGATATGTACGGTATGCCTGAAAATTCTTCGGTTGATTTTCTCTTTACGATCCTTCGAAATGTTATCCTACAACCATTTCAAGAAAATAAAAATCTCAATAAAAAATAAATTAAAATGAAAAAAAAAGGAGATTCCACAGAGAGAGTAAGAACAAAGCAGTACAGAAGCGAAGAAAATAAGAAATAAAGAAAATTACATAAACTGCCCTTTGATTTGCAAGAAGTAACAGACCATTCAGTTCTCGAACATCAAAGAAGAGAAAAAGACTCTTGATTACTTCTTTGTTTTCAAAGACAACAGAGAAGAAATGCAATGAAATTTTTCAAGAAAGGTAGCTGTTTTCGAGGTTCTTCTGCCTTGCATGAAATGAAATCCATGCAAACCATTTCCAGCCCGATGAATCGAAAAAGAAAAGAAAATAAGTCTAATTAAGAAAGAAAACTCATCAAGAAGACCAATTCAAGATCAGGTAGGAGAATGATGGAGATGATGGAGATACTGCCTTTTCCATTCAAGAAAGAGAAAACCCAGAAAAAATCACAAGCAGGGATGAAATAAAGATCACCCAAGAAATGCAATGAAACGAGGATTGAGGTTCTGCTACTTACACAGGAGCCAAGAAAAGAAACAGAGCAGTTGCATTCCCTGTTCCAAGAATCGGAAGACAATTTCAGATAAAAAAGATCAACCCATAAATCAACAAGAAACCAAAGAAGAAGAAAAAAAAACTCACCGAAAATTCCAAACAAGAAATGAAGGAACAGCACCGCATCCATCTCTACAACTCAAGAACACTGAAAAACAAGGAAACCAAATTGAGAAAAAATGGGAAACTCAAAGAGAGCCTGAATTTCAGAACCCAGCTTCAGTTCCTATCGTAGTGCATGAAAGCAGTGAAACCACATCAGCATATATAGAGTTGTCGTGTGGGCCCCACCTTATACAGAGAGAGAGAGAGAGAGAGAGAGAGAGGTGGGGTTATTTGTTTATGTGTCAGGACTAGAAATGGACGAGTTTCATTTACCGGGGCTCTGGATAAGGACGAAATTAATAGAAATTCTCTATAATTCACTTATTTCCCTTTCCCTCTGGAAATCACTTTAATTTCTGTCTCTTTGTTCTGCATTCTCTTGGCCAACTGAGGAGGATTCCTCCTCGAAAAAGGCAATAAATGCTGCATCGATGAGTGGGAAAAAAACTAGCAGGCGCTGCAGATTGAAACGGTTTTTATCTTTGGGAAATGCTAGGGTGCACTAGAGCACTGTATAAGTTATAGTGCTCCTATTTTCATTGGGTCATTTAGACAGCTAATCAATCAATCTCAACCGTCCTTTTAAGTTCAGTATACATTTAAACGTCTACGATGAAAAGTTAGTAACGCTCAGACGTTTCCATGATTGGGGTGATTAGGATTGTTTTAAAAAGTTAACAAATACGTGGATAAATTGCTGACTGAACCTTTTTTTATTGTAAATGATCCTGACAATCAATATGAAATGCTATTGATCAGATGGTTAAGATTGTCTAATTGGTTTTAAGGTTGCAGGCAGCCCGTGGATGAGCCTTGAACCTAATGAACAGTCGAGATCAATGGATTCGATTATCTAGGTATCCCAATGCAACCAGGAGCACTGTAGCGTATCGTGCTGGAGGATTTATTTTTATTTTATTATTATTTTTTTCAGTTATTTACATTACTTCATTTTCCTACGGACGCCGATTGGCCAGTGACCCTGCCATCAGCCAAAATGGCTACTGGTCAGTGCCCTGTGGGCTCCACCATGATGTATGCGTTCCAGATCATTTTATGGTATGATCATAAAAATGAGGCAGATCCAAATATTAAGTGGACCACATTACACGAAACAGTATTGATTGAAAGCTCACCATTAAAAACTTTATGGGGACCACAAAAGTTTTGGATCAATCACTATTGTTTTCCTATGATGTGGTCCACCTGAGATTTAGATCTGCCTCATTTTTTCATCAAATCCTAAATGACCTGGAAAAATGAATGGACGGCGTGGATAAAACACATACATCATTGTGGGCCCCGCAGAGCACCGACCTGGCTAGTGCCAGCGTCGCCAAGCCAAACCGCGCCCCTATTCTACGCGGTGGGAAATTCTGAAGAAATGGTAATAAAACCGGACGTCACATCTGGAATCGCCCATGACGGTTCGCAGGTGCTAGCTTTGCTCATCCAGGACGAATCCGGGACGTTCATACTGTTATCTCTTGTGTGGTTGTTCCTGACAAAAGAAAGGAAAAGAAAAAACGAGTAGACCGTAGTTTTAACGTGTAGTTCTTAATTAAAGAAACTTAGGAAGATGATCACCAACGGTCTAGATTCAAGGAAAATGCATCTCTCACTTGATAAGTGGGCCGGATTTACGTATTGGATGAGAGACAAACTGATTGGTCCAACCGTCTGATTAACGGGAGGTCCAACACGAATATGCCATAATGTCGGCACTGGCATTATGCTTCCATTTGGGAAGCGGATTGCGTCCTCCGCTGCTGGACGATAATCCGTCCAGCCAGCCAGGGTCCTCCGTCATGTATGAGTTTTACCCAAGGCCCAGGTGTAGAATCGATGAAAATATACCAACCGTTGAAATCTTCTTAGGGGCCACCGTAATGTTTATTTTCCATCCCGTCTGTTCATAAGGTCATAACGCATTCAATTCCCTCTGTCTATTCCATTTGAGCCTTGGATCTGCCTATTTTTTGAATCATATCCTAAAATGATTAAAAAAAAAATGGATAAATGGTGCGGATAAAAACCATAAAAACCGTACATGACGGTGACCCCACAGAGCCCTGCCTAGACTGTGGGGTTTACGGTGATTTATGTTCCTTAACTCTACACCGTCCAACCATTTTGACATCTCATTTTATGATATGATCCGAAAATGAAGCTGACTCAAACCTTAAATGGACCACACCACAGGAAATAGTCGTGATTGAATCCCCACCATTAAAAACTTCACGGATTCCACCAGAATGTTTATTTACCATCCAACCTGTTGATTAGTTCACAAACACCTAGATGAAGAGACCACACATATATCATTTTGATCCAAAGCTTTTGTGGCCCACAATAAGTTTTTAATTGTCATTCAACACTTTTTCCTCTACTATGGTCCATCTGAGATTGGATCTGCTTCATTTTTTGCATCACGCCCTAATATATGCTTTAAATACGGATGGACGGCGTGGATATAGTCACATACATCACAGTGGGCCCCAAAGTCAGAGGTCCCACCCACCCGCGGTGAATCCGGCGATCTACCGAATCCGCGCCCCTCAAGTTCGCCGTTCGATCCAGCGAGTGCTGCGTTTTTGTACTCACGCCTCGCACCTGCCAAACTGGCACCACTGAGAGAGCCGTTCATCAGGTGGGACAACAGTCTAGAACCGTTGACCGAAAAGTTCAGGTTGGCTTTAGTAACTGGCTCCGACTACGTGTATAAGATCCGAGCCACTCATCAGGCGATCCACACTTCACAGGAGAATTAGGCTGTTTAGCTTAAAACAAAACGTAGATGGATAACAAAAGAAATTAAACAAGTTTGTTTGGACACAAAATACGGATGAAGATGGCCTGTGCCTCAGAAGTTGTGTGGTCCCACAGAGATGCGCGTGTCGAATCGACTCTGTCCATTAGTTTTGCAAGACAACAATAGGAAATGAATCTAAAAATGAGGCAGATCCAAAACCCATGTGGGCCACACCACACGTAACAGAATGGATTGAACGGACACCATTGGAAACTTCATGGACCCACGAAAGGCTTTTTATTCGGAAGATATATTTGAATGGAAATAACATATGAACGGTTTGGATAGCATATAGAAACCATGGTCGGCTCCTGGAAGGTTTCAACCTGTTCCCACTTTTTTCTTCTAGTGTGGCCCACGCGAATTTGGGATCTGCCTATTTTTAGAATCCAGTTCTATTGTCTTGCAAAATTGATGGACGGAGTGGATTTACGAAGGGCATATCTGTGGGCCCTACACAGCTTTCGACTACAGAAGCTTCCTGTGCCCCTGGCACAGGCAATTCACGTCCAGCGTAATAAATACGGAACGGACTAATCAGTTTTTTTCTACGGAACGAATCATCTGTCCGGTGCGGCCCACCTAATGACACGATTAGATCTTTCACACGTATTCTATGTCAGCACGGGTAAGTCGCTAGTTTTAGTCGCTAGTTATCTGCTACTCTGGCAGACCATGACCTATGATGCGCAGGCACTCGGAACTTGCACAAGCTGCATACATAATACGTTACCTCTAATTAAACCGAAACGGATGTGGAGCCCACTGCCGCTAAATCATAACCTCGGAGTTGGGACATTTCTTGTTGAATTGGGACCACTAGATATTTTTCATTTTTAACCGTCCAATAAATGTCCAGAAATACTATATAAAATCATCAACGTGAATTGAATTCATGATACATCTAAACTGGTATCCGTATTAATTTAGCACGGTTCCGTTATAATTACTTGCATGCAACGTACCTAATTTCTAAGTAATTATTTTGCGCCTGTGTATCATCCATCATAGGTTTTTGGAGTTTTTATAGTGTGGGGTTTGTAAAATCATGCGATGAGACGCGTCAAATTAATACAATGCAGGTAAAGTCAGGTAAACACACAAATCGTATTTTTGAAACAGGTTACAGATTTAGTCCTGATTGTATGTTTTATTACGAAAATGCCGTAAAGGGTTAGCTGGCGGGGAATCGGATTGCGTCCTGAGTTACTCAGTACGCTCTTATCGTACTGAGTGAACTCAGTCGGGCCCACTTTAAGGGGTTGAAACCAAAATTAAAGCATATCCAAAACTCATGTGGACCATACCACAAAAAACAGTGGGTATAATGATTTCCACCGTTGAAACCTTTCTAGGGGCCGGTAGTGATGTTTATTTATAATCTAACCAGTTCAAAAGATCACAAAGGCATTGATGAAAGGAAAAAAAAAATATCGGCTTGATCCAAAACTTCCGTCCGCCCCAAGAATTTTTCAATGTTACAGGTTTAATTCATCAATGGAAAAAGAAAAAATTCCGCTTCATCCAAAACTTCCGTCCGCCCCAAGAATTTTTCAATGTTACAGGTTTAATTCATCAATGGAAAAAAAAAAATCCGCTTCATCCAAAACTTCCGTCCACCCCAAGAATTTTTCCACGGTACAGGTTCAATGCACATTGTTTCCTGAGGTGTGATCCACTTAAGATTTTTCTATGCTTTATTTTTTGTCCCAGAGGTGTGATCCACTTAAGATTTTTCTATGCTTTATTTTTTGTCTCAAGAAATAAAATTATCTGTTAAAATAGATAAACAGAGTGGTTGAAATACATAAATTAATGTGGACCCGCAGATTTTACTCAGCGTGTAGGGTACTGAGTTACTGAGTACGCAATCCGCTTCCAGCTGGCGGAGGTTTGAGTAGTGGCCAAAAGAATTGGCGGTCTTTTAATGGGTAAACGACAGGTAACATGTCGGAGGGTCATAAATTGTAGCTGGCAAGGCCATCTACTGGACAAGTGGGCACCAATCAGTGATCCAAACCGTTCATCAGGAATGTCCCACCACAAATGGACAGTCTTTAGTAAATACATAATAATCTAGTTTTTAGGGCATGAGTGCGTGTGTAAAAAAAAAGGTTTTCTTAATCTATAGAAACTCTCACGGGCCAATACGTGTGTAGGAGGCCATTTTACAAAAAAAAGCGTGTGGGAGATGGTTCGACACCAGGTGGGCCCCACTAACCTGTCGAAACATCAGGTCCTCATTTGCACCACGCGTGTAGTTGATCAAGATCGCCAGTGGGGTGTGATTTAAACCATGCGTCGGTTTCGTGCAGTGTGGCCTGCCTGATGAGTGGATCACGCCAGGTGATTCCATGGAGAGGCCCACCATATGCACGCTTCAGATCCCCTACAACTGTCAATTACAAAAGACAAGTGACGAATTATATGACATGCCCTCTGCGTCTTTGCACAGTTATTTAAGCAGGTTTCGGTTCTGAAATCTGGGGTCCATTTTTCGGCAATCCAGACCATTAGTCTTCTGCTTTCCCAGTTCATAGTTCTTGAAGTATATTAACCAGAAATGTCAGATACAACGGCTGTATCGAGTCGTGATACAACCTTCCTTTCCACGCCAATGTGTCACTTATTAGGTTCGATTTTGAATTCCTAACTAAACTGACTCAGTCAGTTTTGAATATTTAACAATCAAACCTAATTGATGAAACTTTACTCACCCAACCGAGCTGGATAAATTCTGATCAGTTCGGTTTTGTCGATTTGTCCACAATGTTTAAAAAATTAAGAAAATCCAAATCTATGATAGACCACACCAATGTAAAAACTAGTAAATGACTATTAAAACTTTTTATAATTATAGGCTACAAAAGTTTTAGATCAAGCTGAAAATAAAATTTGACTTTTCGCTTCACCCACATTTGTTTGACCTTATCACCGTGTTGGCTGGCAAATATACATTGCACATCTTCTCCAAGTGGGCCTTAGGACATTTTTAATGGCAAGCGCTCAATCAACATTGTTTCCTGTGGTGTGATTCACTTGAGATTTGAATCTAATTAATTTTTTGGAACACATCCTACCTAAAAGAGGTTGAGAAAACAAATGGATGACGTGTATATATAATATATTATTAAGGTGGGTCATATAATAGGGGTAACATATACATAATAAATATAATTCAAATATATTAGTCGGTTTGGTTGAAAATGGTTTATAATTTTCATAAATTGACAACTAAGCCGACATTCTCGGTTTTTAATATAAAAAACCGACTCGATCCGAAATAGAATTGAAAACTGACCGGTTTGGTCGGTTCGATCAGTTTTTATCGATTTGGTCAGTTTTTTGAACAGCTTGACAACATATGCAGAATATTTCATCCGTACAAAAGGTGGGCCACGATATGATGATCACATGGCTTGAAAATCAAGCCTATTCGCCAATGGTATGAGTCAGTATACCGTTGTGGCCCATCTAATGAAGGGGAATGTATTAGGTGTTACTATCGTGGGTCCACCTTAATGATGTGTTGTATATGCACGTAGTCCATTCGTTTTTTGAGCCCAGTTTAGTACATGTTCCCAAAAATTAAGTAGATCCAAATCTTAGGTGAACCACACTACAGGAAACAGTGACGATTGAACGACTACCATTAAAAACTTCTTAGGCCAATTGTAATGCCTACCGAATGTTGATAAGGCCAAACAGACCTAGATGAACTGAAAATATAAAGATCATCTTGATCCAAAACTTTTTTGGCCTACAAACAACTTTTAATGGTCATTCACCAGTATTTCTAGTGGGATGGGGTCCAACTTAGATTTGGATCTACTTAAGTTTTGATATCACATCATACAATGATATGGGAAAACGGATGGACTACGTGGATATACAAAACAATCATCAAGATGGGCTCCACATGATAAGGGTAACACCTTATAGTGGGCCCTAGGAGAGAAGAAAAATATAAATAAGAGAAGAAAGGGCTGTCACAGAGGCAAACACATGTCGAACAGGTTGACATATTTATAGATTTGACATCCCCACATGTCTGACAGTACCTTCACAATAAAAATGGGATGCCCCAAAAATTAGATTAATCCAGCTATTAGATGGGACCACAAGACTTTGGAGGTTTTTGGGCAGTGGTTTATTGTTTTTCACAACAGTAAGACCAACCTGATGGTTTGATCAACCCAATTTTTGAGGCATCCCATTTCATGGTGGGATTACCTTACTAGATTGGTTTGGATGTTAGACAAACACCATAATGAGCCTTACACACAACTAATTGGACATTCTATTAAAATTGTGACACCAAAATCACTGTGGGTTTATTTACTTTTATGAACCCATATGACCTATGTTTTACATGCTAACAAGACTCAAGTGTTAGTGGACCCTTGGAAGGATATTTATAACATTTTTCTCGAGAAATGGTGGCTTTTAGCCTAAGTTATGTTAGCGTTAAGAGCGAGTTACGAATTTTGATTTTTTTAAAAAAATTTAGAGTCTCTAAGAGAGAGAGAGAGAGAGAGAGAGAGAGAGAGAGTAAGGTTTCTTGCTGTAACTTCTCTCCATTCTTGTAATCTTCTTTGAATAGTAGATTGATCATCACTTTGTTCCGTGGTTTTTTCCTGCAAGGGTTTTCCGAGTAAAAATTGTATGTTCGCTGTTTGGTTGCTTGGATTTTTGTTTTTTCTTGTTTGTTTCAGTTTAAATTAATGTGCTTTCATATAACCGATTCTCTAACAAGTGGTATCAAAGCCAGGTTGGTTTGTTTATTAATTTGAATTTAAGATATAACGTCAAGGGGATCGAATGTGAAGTTCAAGACAGAGAAATTCATAGGTAAAAATAACTTTGAACTATGGAGATTAAAGATGAAAGCCCCTCCTAGTTCGGCAAAGGTTGCAAAGCACTCATTGGAAAAGCGCACATTGTCCGAAATCTGTGAAGGAAGAAGATTGGGATGAACTTGATCAAAGGACAATTAGTACAATTCAATTATGATCGGCCAATAAAATCATTTACAATGTCATAGATGAGACGACTACTGTAGATTTGTCGGTGAAGTTGGAGAGTATTTACGTGGTGAAATTTCTCACCCATCATTTATTTATGAAGATGCAATTTCATATTCTGAAAATGATGGAAGGGTCAAATCTATCTGAACATATTAACATGTTCAACAAATTAATTTATAAGTTAATCAGTGTTGAGGTGAAGATCGAGGAGGAAGACAAAGCCTTAATTATGTTGATATCTCTCCCCAAGTTGTTTGAATATCTGGTTAATACTCTTTGCTATAATAAGGATACTTTAGACATTAGAATTGTTGTCGCAACACTTCTATTGAAGCAATTACAATAGCAGAGCGGTGATGAAGGTGCCTCTACAGATGCATTGCTTACTTGGGCAAAATTGTCTGAGTGAGGAAGGAAAAACTGCTCACGATGTAAAGGAAAGTTGAAGTGTTGGAATTGTCAAATGATGAGACATCTAAAAAAGGACTATCAATTTTCGAAAGCCCAAAAGGATGAGAAGTTAGATGAAGGAAGCTAATTTAGTTGAATTTGGTGAATGCTCAGATATTCGTGATTTATTGTCAGTGACCAAGACTGATTTTTTTTATTATGAATGGATCTTGAATATGGGGGCATCGTATCATATGTATCTTTATTGGAGTTGGTTTACTACATATAGTGGAATGTTCTTATGGGCAATGATCATGCCTATAAGATGATTGAAATTAGTTTGATTCGCATCAGGGTATTTGATGGAGTGGAGCATACTTTGATAGATGTGAGACACGTTCCATACTTGAAGAAGAATCTTATCTCTCTGGGAGCTTTAGATGTAATTCATTGCAAGTTCGCAAGTTATGATGGTGTCTTGAAACTTTCAAATGGGGCTCTTACAATAATGAAGGCAACAGAGCGGCAATCTTTACTTGTTGATTGATAATATTATATATGTGGAGCTACAATGTCTGTAACGGATTCCACATCGTCACATTTGTGGTATGCGTGCTTAGGCTACATGAGCGAGCGGGGTATGAAAGTACTTCTTGATCGTAAGTTAATTTTTAGTTTTAAAAGCTTTGATTTGGATATATATGAGCATTGAATATATTGAAAACAATCGAGGTTGTGTTTTAAAACTGAAAAATATGTTAGTAAATGACAGCTTGATTGCGTGCATTCTAATGTGTGGGGTTGTCGCCCATTGTTTTTGGAGATAGATCATTTGTATTGTCACATTTATAGACGTTTTCTTTAGGAAGGTTTGAGTTTATATTTTGAAACATAAATTCCATATATTTGCCACTTTCAAGATGTGGAAAACGATTGTTGAAAAACAGATAGGGCGGAAAGTGAAAGCTCTGATGATAGATAATGGTGGAGAATTTACTTCAAGAGAATTTGATCAATATTATAAGACTTAAGGATAGTCAGGCATAACACTGTAAGGTATACACTAGAGCAGAATGGTGTGATAGAGCGTATGGACCGAACTCTTTTGGAAATAGCTCGGAGTATGTTGAGCAATTCTCGGTTAGGCAAAGAGCTTTGGGCTAAAGTTGATTTTACAACTTGTTATCTAGTAAATACGTTTCCCTCTACATCTATTGATTGTAAAATTCATGAGGAAGTATGGAGTGGTCAAGCAATTGATTCATGGGTATTTGGATTTTTCGTTGTGATGCTTATTCTCATGTACCGTCTGTTGAGAGAGATAATCTTGACTAAAGAGAAAAAAGTGCACATTTGTTGGCTATGGTGATGGAGTGAAAGGTTATAGGTTGTTAGACCGTGCTTTACAAAATATCATTATTAGACAGGATGCTAAATTTAATGAGGATTCCTTATTTCGAAAATATGAGTAAAAGAAAATGAAAAAGTCAGTTGTTGATGTGGAATTAGACCAGGGTGAGACACTTAAGGAACCTGACAGGTTGAGGTACAGGAAGGGTGGAGCCACCACCTGTCAGGAGAAATCCACCGAGGGATCACAAGGTATGTTGAGATAAGGAATGAATTTAATGTTGCATTTGCTCTCATTACAGATGAAGGAGATCCATTTACTTTTCAGAAATCTTTAGAAGATAAAGATGCAGAAAAGTGGATGGTAGCTATGCATGAAGATATGGATTCTTTGTATAAAAATCAAACATGAAAGTTAGTTGAATTGCTTGTTGGGAGGATGACGATCGGGTGTAAGTGGATATTCTAAAAAAAAA
Source organism: Liriodendron chinense (assembly GCA_003013855.2). Taxonomy (NCBI): domain Eukaryota; kingdom Viridiplantae; phylum Streptophyta; class Magnoliopsida; order Magnoliales; family Magnoliaceae; genus Liriodendron; species Liriodendron chinense. The sequence continues at coordinate 4,619,136 of ML058453.1, forward strand.
TTGGTTGGGTACAAGGCCAGATTGGTAGCAAATGGATATGCTCATAAGGAACATGTTGACTTCAATGAGATTTTTGTGCTAGTGGTAACGCAGGTATTTATCATATTTGTATAGCTTTGGTTGCCCAATACAATATGAAATTGAAACAGTTGAATGTTAATACTGTGTTTCTACATGGGAAATTAGAATAGTTACTAGAAGAGTTTTAAAGGTATAGGAAAAAAAAGAATCTTGTTTGTAGGTTGAAAAAATTGCCATATAGCCTGAAATAGTCGCATAGGCAGTAGTATAAGAAGTTTGATTCTTTCATATTAAGCGTGAGTTTTACAAGAAGTGAATTTGATCATTATGTTTAATTTGGAGCACTGAATAGTAGATTGATTGTTGCTTTATGCCATGGTATTTTTCCACAAGGATTTTCCACCCAAAAGTCTTGCATTCTCTATGTGGTTGCTTGGATTTTCATTTTCTCTTGTTTGTTTCAATTTAGATTAAGGTGTTTCCACATTCAACTAGTGTTTGAACATACCTTCTTTCATATGAACACCACATCTCAATTAATCACATATGAGACTATAAGATAACTACAAGACTAGCTATACTTTATTAAAGGCAATTTTGAGAAAGAACAATATGCACAGTTGATGAGTGTAGTTGAAATAATAATTTTGAGATGGATGAGTGGAAAAATGAGAAAGGTAGAATTGGAAAGAAAATGCATTGGATAGAACTTAGATGTAGCCCAATGGGTAATAAGACGAGAAAATTTTCATGGGTTATTCTCATGCAATGCATACTAAAAACCATATTGAATATAATGCAGGATAATGTTACAAATAATCTTATGGAAGGACAGGATAAAAAAGAGAACTGGGTGGAAAGTTTGATCCAATATTAAATGCGCACTACCCCCTTTGACTGGCTTTGTGAGTGGTTATCCATTTTGCGCGTATAATATTTAGTTGGAAAAATATTGATGAGTTCTTACATCTTAATTAATGCCTAAGGTAAATTATGTTGAACATGTGTGTATGTGACACATGTGACCATATGACCTTATCTTATAAAATAGGATGAAAGAATTAATTTCTCACTGAAACAAAATGGAAAGTACAATAGAGATTTAGCCATATGGAAGATCGATTAAACAATCTTTTAATTTCTCCAATAGAATGATATAAAAATTTAAGGAATGAAAAGAAATATATGATATAAAAAAGAAATAAAAAAAAGGCTATGAATGTGAAATTAATGAACATCCAGAGAAAATACACATAGGAAAATAATATAACAAAATTGCCAGTAATGAAAGATCATTGACCAGATTTGATGCCCAACGACGTTTGTATTTCATTGAATTTGCCAAGATGTGCCTTACCAGATATGAAGAATCTTCATTTGTATCAAAGTGCTAATCTGATTAAAGTTGAAACACCATTGTTACCGTCGGCATATATCGCTTTCCTAAATTTAAGCACAATGTCACAATAATCACGGGTAATAGTTGCCATTGTCACTAACATACTTCAACCCCTCTATTCATATGAACATTAGAATCAATGTCACCGTTGACTTCTAGTTCACCGTTAACTATCAGTGCTTAAGCTATCATTGTGTTGTTGATAATCATGTCAGTAAGTTACTGAATTATTTTTTACACATTAAAGAAAAAGACGGAAAAATTTTAAAGCCCTAATCTCTAAGATGTCGGCAACTTGAGTGGTTACGACCGCCATACCCACTATAATTAAACATACCAAGACAACTATAGATATTGTCTTTTAGCCAACATCGTGAAAAAAATGATAAAAAGAAAAATGGATTGTTCAAAACTCCAAATAGCAAACCCCTTTCTTGTGAAACTTTTGTCGTAGGTGACACCAAGGGTCGAAATCCTTTGGTCCTCGCCCCCCCTCCCGATTAAGGGAAAAAATCATTTCAGCAAGAAAAATCACAGTCTTCTCTCTCTTGATTGATTTGGTTAAGGGACGAAATCGTAGCCTCCTAGATTTAACTAAGGGTCAAAACCTTTTGGCTGGTGAAATTGCAACCCTCTCTTTCAATTCAGCTAAGTGCTGAAATCTTTTCGGCCGAAAAAATCGTAGCTCCCTCGCTCCTAATAAATTTGGCTAAGCATTGAAATCCTTTTGGCTGGGAAAATTATAGTGCTCTCTTATCTAATGGATTGACTAAGGGTCGAAATTCTTTCGGCTGACAAAATCACCGGCCTCTCTTTGTTCATTGATTTGGCTAAGGGTTAAATTTTTTCAGTTGGTGAAATCACAATTCTCTTTCTCTCTCTCTCTCTCTCTCTCTCTCTCTATTTTTTTTGACTGAGAATTAAAATCCTTTCTAGTGATGCTCAAATGATTCAAATAAAAAAAAGATAGAAGAAAATGAAGATTTTATTTTATTTTTTTAGATTTCATACTTTGGTTATCTGAGAGTGTTAGTCAGGTATGCCTTACGGTTTGGTAATTTGAGGGTCCACATTATACACTCATGCCTATAAAAAGAAGAAGATTAATAATATTATTATTATACACCCCAAGAGATTATGAAGCTGGTAATATGACTCCAACTTTTCCATAAAGATTTCTGATTTGTGTGAGGACATATGCAGCATGGGTGGGGGTAAGTCCTAGACGAGACAGATGATGAACGAAAATGATGGCATCATGTATAATGTGAACATGATCATAACTAGATTATTGGTGCTGTGGGTTTAGAACCCGGTGTTTAACTATTGCAGGGCCCCAATGCTATTGACCAATGACAAAGAAAAGTCTCTTATCTTGTTTGAGAATTTGCCACTACTCCCTAATGCTATTGACCTAATGACAAAAAAAGTTTCTTATCTTGTTTGAGAATTTACTACCACTTTCGAGAGGATGGTGACATGTCTACCATATAACTCATGCGATCAAGATTATTCATATTATAGGCCCTATCGTGAATGTAGTACAACTATGACAAGGTGATCTAGACCATCTAATATTGCAAGTTTTATTTACAAAACAAGCCATATCATTTTTTTGTCGTCCACTTGATAGGCATTCTTAGTGGGCAATGCGATTTGAACTGTTAGGTTTCTACACATATATGGCATGCGCATAGTGGATGAGGGACTGTAATTCTTTCTGCCACATTTATGGTAAAAGTATGTGTTACTAGTTATCTTTTTTTCTTTTCTTTTCTACGTGTATGATAAAAGCATATGTACAAAGATGAATAGAGCGATGACCAATAATTAGTGGCTATTTTCATTTTTTTTTAAAAAGGTCTTATGAAGTTTTGCAAAAAATGGTCCATGTTGGCCTTGGACTTTAGGTGATTATACCTAGCATTATTGGTATAAATTGTCTAATCGATTTTATTGGACAGTGTATCTATTAGATTGTATTTCTCTAATTTTTTTTTCCTTAGATTTTATGATCCATTGTATTTGTGTAAATTGATACTGATAAGATATTATGATATCTAATTAGCTATTAGCATTATATTAGACACTTTTTTTATTTTAACTATGTATTTTTCATATATTGGGATTTTTTTAAAAGTATAGTGAAATTGACCACTTTACAGTATCAATTAATTAGAACTGTAGTCATATAGAATGATGACTCTAAGAAATATATTCAGAGTAAAGAGTCTTAGATGACGACTATCTAAAAATTAATACTTCAAAATTCTAATTTTGAATCATAGGTCATATAAGTGTACGTGTGTACAAATTTTTGCATAGATTAGTATAGTGGTAAAAAATAAAAGAATATTTTAGTTATGGAGGGATGAAAGTTTTATCATAATCGTGTATAAAAGGTTAAGAATTATTATATAAAAAAGAAAACTAGAGCGTTATATTTAAGGCAAGAGAAGTGCATGACAATGTTGGGGGGTTATCTAGAAATCTCTATAAAAAAAACTGTTCCTAATGCTTAATTGTAAGTAGCTTGATGTTTACTAATGCATTTAAACAAATTGACGCAGGGAGGACGTGGTAGGTTGATCACCGTCTTCCTAACCGAGTGTTTCTCGAATCCACGAGAAGAAATAAAAGGATCAAAAGAGAAAATTAATTATGAATAATTGTTTTTTGATAATTGAATGAATAATAAACGGAATTACAATGCATATAAATAGGAAACTAAACCCTAGGTAAAGTATCAGACTCCAACTCAAACTAAAACTCCTAGAAAACGCAACTTACTATAAATAGCAAACTTACTATTTATAGAAGTCGTTCAATCCTACTAGAACTCTTGGTTTTCGGCCAAAAATAAAAAGTTATCAAACGGGCTCAACCATGTTGTTCTACTAAATATTCTAAGCCCTTTTCATGTTGGGCACTAACTCTAAAACCCTACAGGTCCAAAGTTATGATCGAATTAAAACTTACTATAAATAGTAAAATTGAAAATAAACTAGCCTAATGACCATCGATACGGTCGAATCTCGCGATTCCGGCATGGACAACCCAGTGTAGCGGGGTTGGTTGGCTAAAGTAGCTCGAGCTACCCTAAATTGATATATTATATATCCTGAAACTCATTCCGAATTGTGAGATACAACCGGTTTACGGTCCTGACGGTTCGGATCACTTTCGACTCGACCAGTCTTCTTTTGCTCCATCTGGGCCATGAAATAATCAACGACCCATTCTACATCACAAATTATATATAATAATGTTCATTTCGTGATAGGTGATATTTTTATCAAACATTGTAAATTTGTAGTGATACGATATAACTATGTTATATCACTATATAATTGATATAGCTTGATATGAATCAGTAAGAGAGTGATAGGCTAATTATCATAATTATTTTAATATTTAAGGTACATTAGATACTAAGTGTAGCTAATTGTTTTTATACATTTATATATGCTCAGAATGGTGGGAGTATGCTCGCTAAAATTATAAATCTCTCAAAGATCTTCAATGATTGACAAATTAACCATCAATCATTGGGTTATAATTACGAGGTGATGGACAAACTAACCTCATACCTTACAATGAAAAGTAATTAACGAATCATACTCATTAGAAAAATTAGACCATCATGACGCTGCCATATCAATATACTATTTTGTCTAAGTAAATTAGCTGATGGGTTGTATCACATATAATTTGATGATGTAAAATGTAAAATAGAGTTAGCTAGCTCATATATGATATTATGTATCTGAAAATTGATTGATAGTGACCTAAATTAAACCAGGTAGCTATTACAGCCACAAATGATGAAGAATGATCATTATACTGTTGGATGGAAATGAAAGTTGGTAATAAATCAAAATGTATAACTTTTATTTTAGGTACATTACAAATGTTTACTATTGTTACTGTTATTACCATACGTTATTATTAAAATAAATTAACCAATAAGTTAAACCACATATAGTAGGAGATATTATTGGCTATGATAACCAAATGAGAGATGCTGATAAATTTAGATAAGTGATTCATGTGGCCTTATCCTACAAAATGGGACGAAAGGGTCCCACTCTTATAAAATAATAAGAAAAGTGTATAAGAGATTCAATCATATAGAAGATCGATTATACAACCTTTTGATTTTTCTAACAAAGAGAGGAAAAAACCTCCCAGATCGACTATAAAAAAAGGATAGAAAAAAGAAAAAAAAGAAAATGACTATGAATGTGGAAATGATGAACATAAAAAAAATTCACAAAAAACCAATTACGAATAAAATGTAATTACAAATCAAATCTAAGATGAGCAGATTGTACAATATAATAAAAAATTGAAAAAATTACTAATGGAGGGAGATCATCTGTTATTTGGTGATCTGATGCCTAACAATATTTCCATTTCATCGACTCGTCTAATAATTATCCAAAATTCATCCATTTAAGTTAAATTTACTATTTTTTTTTATAAGTTATTGTTTTTTCAATATTTTTAATGTGATGACTAGGATAAAAAAAATAACTTAAAAGTAATTATTTTTAGTACTTTAAAAGAATTTATGTAAGATTATGTCTTTTCTATTTTTAAAAAGTTTATTATTTTGAAAGATTTATATATTATGTCTTTTTTATTTTTTAAAAATTTATTATTTTGAAAAAAGTTATGTATATAAGAGCTATGTAAGTGTGAATGTTGTCCATGTGACTACAACCATCTTTACTTTTGCTTATTAATTGTGGAGATGGGGTCTTATGAACATAAAAAAAAATCACAAAAAATTCCTGGGAGAATTTCAATGCCCTCCACATTCAAGCTCCCACACAAAAGATTCCAAGTATTTCAACCAAAAGTAATTGTAGATTCAGAATCACCTTGATTGTAGTGTAATTGTGATTTGAATTCCAACGCATTCATAATTAAAGTTCCCATGTGGGCCCTGAATGGACGATGTGGATAAAACATGTATATCATGGGGGGCCCACAGAGCTTTTCCAGTACCAGCTTTGGATGGGTCAATACTGAATCCGAGTTCCTCAACAAGTAACCACAATGTTTGTAAATGTGATACATGAGAGTGAGTTAGGTGAGACCCGGCCTCACCCTAGACGGTGCGGCCCTTACCATGGGTTACTTTGGGGCCCAACTTGATGTGTGCATTAAGAATCCGTGCCGATCAAGCTGATATTTGTTTCTTTACTTTTATCGAGGCTTTTGTGACCTTATCAACAGATTGGATGGTAATTAAACACAACGGAAACATTAAGATGCGCCCTAAGAAGTTTTTAATGGTAGGACGGTCAATCACCACTGTTTCTTATGGTATGGTACATATGATAATTATATCTGACTAATGTTTCGTTTAATGCCCTAAAATGGTCTGGAAAAACGGATGGACGGCGTGGATACATAATATAAACATCTAGGTGGGCCCCACGGTAACCCAACCCGTAAGGGCCGCACCGTCTTGGGTCTCACCTAATCCGCTCTCGTGATCCATGGGGTCACCACCCAGCGACGGGGTCACACCCAATCCGCTTCCATCAGCGACTGTGTGGGTGTTAGCCCGGGAACAGCTTAGTGGGTGTTACCCCTGCCTTGTGGCCCACATGGCTAATATTTTATATATCCACTCCGTCCATCCGTTTCTCCATCCCATTTGACGATGGTGTTCCAAAAATAATGCAGATCAGAATCTCAGGTGGACCATACCACTGGAAACAGTGTTGATTAGTGCATCCCCATTAAAAATTCCAAAGAGCCCATCGTAAGGTTTTAATAATGTTTATTTTCCATCCAACCTTTTGATAATGTCAATAATATCTGGATGAAGGGAAAATATAAATATCAGCTTAATCATCGTAAGGCACTAGTCACGATTTTATATTGCTCACATGGTGTGGCCCACCTGTGTTGTTGATTGATTTGAGTTTTGTTATGTAGGTTGAACATCAGGCCCCACGGATGATGGACAGATTGGATACCAAACAAATATCATGGTGGGCCTACGAGAGCTCGGGTGTTGCACGTGCTTACTACAACACGTGTGCCCGTGAGGATTCATATGCCACTAGGGAGGTTGTGCACCTTTACTAAGCTATATTTTCACTTTGGAGTTGAATCTTATTGCAATTCAATTCAATCGAACATCCAAACGCAGCCTGAAACTTTCACTCGCACGGGGCATGGAACATTCATCAATGCATCCATTTGATAATAGCCATGCTAACCCATGAAGGCTGGGCTAGACCAGATGGAAGGTCCAGATCAATTGGTAGAACTGTCCACACGCCCAAAATGCAAAGGTGGTTATTGAGAACTTCCTGCACCACATTTGCATCTGGTACTTCATCAACACTACAATCAATTGATCTGGACCGCCCATCCAACCCAACATATTATTAATGGGTCGGTTGCTGTGCAAAAATCACATAGATCAGATCATCCGATTATAACTGCTAACTGTTTCCATGGCCACCCATTGTCGGCCCACCTCTCAACTAATATCTTCTTACGAAGTACCGAAGTGAGGTTGTTTTAATAATAGGGTACTGCTCCAGCAAATTCCTATTTGCGAGTAAGATTTTCTGGCTTCTAGGGCCCATCATTAAATGATTAAATTCTGTTGAGATGGTGGGCCTCACATCACGTAGAATCCCTACAAATTGTGTACGGATTCTACCTGACTTCGGTAAGCGGTCCACAAAGCAACGGCCAAGAAAATGGTGTATGATCAACATAAAAAAATCAAAATAAAATAATTAAAATGCTAACTATTCTAACAAGAGGTTTCATTAGCACATCTTCTAAGCAATTGCATAAAAAAAATATGAACCGAGATAAAACAGCTAGAGGTATTATATTGTAATGGCTAGCAAACCTGCCGCGGAATAATCAATGTACAGGGCCATATTAAAGCCCTGCTAGATCTTTCTCAAATACAATGTAGCAAGTCGCAATTCAAACCGACTGACCCATTAAATAAGTGGGTCCACTTACTTGGGCCCGCTAAGATATTAAAGGCTTACTTGAACAACTTGTTATGTGTCAGCCATAAATTAGACGGTCCCACAAGTACCCACAAATTTATAGTCAGCCCATTTCTAACCTTTGTTGAGGGCAGTGTACAGCCGCAGCTGAAGTCATTAATTAATTTAAACATCGCCATGTTGCCTCGAATGCTCTTTATCCAAAGGATGGAGCCTTTTCTTTTAGGTTTTTTACACGCTCACACATGCACGCCACAATGGATACTTGCACCCATACCTTAGTGTTAAAACTCCTGTGATTCTACCACTGAGCCATGAGTAAGATCCCTAAAGACAGAGCTACATGATACACAGCCAGGGAATGATGTCTACATGATACACAGCCAGGGAATGATGCTTGATATGCAGACACTTAGAAATCATACACATGGCATACACTAACTCAAGTTAAATCAAGTAAATTGTTGAAGCTGTTGTTGCCAGGTCAGTCCCAAAATCATATTGGTTAAAAAAAGTCCTAAACTCTATTTCATGGGGAAGTGGATAGCATCCTGTTCCCACCTGGACGGTCAGGTATGGGCTCTGTGGGGCCCACTGTGATGTATGTGAATTTTATCCACGCTGTCCATCTAATTTTTCCAATCATTTTAGTATAAGAGTAAAAAAATGAGACAGATCCATGCCCACTGTTGAAACCTTCCTAGGAACCACACCATGATGTTTATTTTCCATCCAATCTCTCCATGAGGTTACTACACAAACTTGGGAGGAGCAGAAAACACAAATGTGTCAGTTTGATAAAAAACTTCTTTTACCCTAAGATGTTTTCAGTTGTGGGCATTCAATCCCACTTTGTGGTCAACTTGAGCCTTGGACCTGACTCATTTTTGAGCTCACAACCTAAAATGATCTTCAAAAATGGATGAATGGCTTGGATAAAACACATACATTAAAGTGGGCCTCACAGAGCCCCTGCCCAGACCAATTCCTCGCTGGCTGATATTTTTCATTCTTTACCATGTAATAAATATCACCAATTTTATAGTTAGATAATCAAAGAAGGCTAATTTTTGGTTCATGATACATAAAAATGGAAAATATATTGTGGACAGTTTAATCTGCGTTACTTGTATGCCCCACGTGCAATTTCCAAGTAATTTGTGTGCGCCTGCGTATCGTCCATCACGCAGCGAGAGTATATAAGTTTTCACCCATCGCAAATCCCTTTCATGATCATGGTTTGCTTTTAAGGGATTAATTGATTCCATTAATGACTTTACATGGACGGTTGTATGTGCGCCCTGCATGCATGAATGGATCTATTCAAGTGGGGTTTTGATAGGTACGGTGCCTCCTCATCACAGTACAGCACAGCGGCCAATCATCCATCCGAATTGCCCTTGTTCTCATTACTAGCATACAGATCAGCTATCGACTTGAATCGTGCTTCATTGATAATCCTAGCCTTTGAATCTTGGATTTGAATATAAGCCATTAAATATTCATCTTGGCACACAATGACCAGTTCAAAAAATGTAATTCCTTGCAGATTGCACTGTGTAGCATGGAAACTAGAACATGAACGGTTCTCATCTTCGTTTAAGTCTTTAAGATGCAGTTGGTGGTGGAAACCAGACACCATAAGTACTGTGATAGGGAGCACGTACCCTATCAAAACCCATGCAAGAGTGCATGCTGTATATACATACTTCCAAAATCCACACGGATATATGTATGTGAATAATCTTGAGTATCCACGCATGCGACACATCCATGTAAGAAGCACACGTGCCGCTATCGCATGGTGCATGCATGCATGCATGTGCGTGTATGGGAGGTAGGAGTGACAAGGGGAGTGTGAATACTGTGGTGCATGCATTTGTGCGTCATGGGGCTCATGCAGCGTACCTTCTATATGGTTCCAGCGCTCGTACCATTAATGATAGTTGCCTTTGTTCACCGGGCATTGCCTTCTGAAATGATAAAATATATTGAGAGAGATGAGCGTGGAGGTTTCCCATCATCAATGAAGGGAAATATGAGGCTTTACATCACTCTTGCTGTGTACATATGGATTTCCGTACATCTCTCTCTCTCTCTCTCTCTCTCTCTCACTCACCGTGTGTCTATACACACACACACACACACACACACACACACAGATAAAGAGAGAGAGAACCACAACATATGAAAAAAGTTTCCAGCCATTGATAAATAGAAAATTATAAGTGTGGCCCACTTGTAAAGTGGATGTGACTGAATATTTCTGAAGATGATCCTCATGATAGGTTCAACCTGTTATACGGGTTGGATTTTGGACACATATCACAGGTTGGATGTTATTTTCTTGGCGGACCACAATTTATATTCCAACTGGTTGGACTTGAGAGCTTCTCTCCGCATTTCTGAGAACTCATCTCACGTGAAATGAGCTCAAAATCTAAACGGTCCATATGATGCAGCACCTCATGAAATCCCTAGCTCCCAACTTTTCTCCCTTGATTTTCCTCTCTTTGTTTTCATGCACCCATCAAAGTTTTGAACGTGGGTAAAAGTTAGGCCCTAGAGGGATCATGGGGTACCGTATCGCATGAAATATTCAGATTTTGGGCCAATGACATCTCTCTCTGTGTATATGTTTATCATCTCTACAGCGAACGTGGAAAGAGGGCATCCATTCATAGTACCATAGCAGGGTTAGGGTGTAGCTAAGGTGGGTTGGGTAAGCTTGAGGATTTATCCAAGCCTAACCCAGCATCAATTAGACCCAACCCAACCCAACCCAACCCAACCCAAGGAATTCAATGCTCAGCCCTAACAGAATTTGAGTTGGGTTGGGTTACAATTATTGCTAACAAATTAATAAATTAAATGAAATATTGAACCATTAAATAACAACAGTAAAGTAATACATGTAATTACAAAAATAGCACTAATAAAATAAATTCTACAATCATAACTATTAATTTTTAGATTGAATGAGACATTGAAATTTTTTACTTCATTGTTCTACTTAAATTCATCTACTAATGATGACGTTCACAATTGTGTGGACCGTATCGCTTGGAGTCCATAATATAGACAGTTTAGATCATCCGACTAGCATACTGGCCCACTTGGGCAAAGCATACTCTTTTGATAGAGTTTTAAGTCGCGACCTATGAATATTCATTGAAGAGCCCCGCATGGGAGGGGATGGAACACGTGTGAGAGATCTGGAACAAGGGCACACGTGTAAAAGATCCATGCCATTAATCAAGTAGTGGCCATAATATTGTGAAATAATGATGATCATGTCCCTCAAACTTGCATGAACCTTATTTACAATCCACGCTATGATTTTACATTTATATTATATTGGGTATTATTCACTTGTACGTGCATTGCCTAGAGGACGAGGTTTGGTTGCCCAAGGACTCAACCCAAACCCAACCTAGCCTGAATTGGGTTAAGGGTCGGGTTGAGGGTTTTCAACCCAAGCCTAACCCAACCTCAAGCCAACATGATCCAAAGTTTGGGTTAATCCAATTGAGCTCCGGTTGACCCAGCCCATCTGTCACCTCCAATCAGGATCGAGACGTGTTGCCTCCACAGGGCTCCACATGTTAAGAGTTCCGATGATCGAAACCATCCACGTTTTGGAATCTATGCTATACAGGCCACTGTAAGTAACTAAAGCTGAAGGGATGGATGTGACTATCACTATCAACAGTGGACAATGAAAAGAATATTTTCAATGGCTGGAATTCAACCCTAAGATGAAAGTTAAGATCACTAGGTAATAATGGCTTTTATATGGAATAACTAGCATAAGGACTGTTCAAATCAGCTGATGATCTGGACATGTGGACCCCATGGATGGCCACACACGCTAAGTAAAGAGGCACAACGGAACCAAAACGAACTCATGAGTCATGCAGGTTACTGAACTCAACTGCACTGAACCCTTGTCATTGAAGGTACACGGTTTTCCTTGCAAAAAAGGTTCACCAAGATGCATCAGCCGTGGGACCCACATCGAGAGATGGTTGGATTTTTTTAAAACCGTGCATCTTCGGTGCAAAATTGCTGATGGGTCATGATCGAGTAGTACTCTGAATGGAGATCTTGACCGTTGTCTTCTACCGATTCAAGGGTTAGGATTGTGCAAATGGGGTGGATTTTCATATATGACCCATCCGTTATTTGAGCTATCAAATGATCGGTTTGGATCTAGTCCAGATGGAAGAATGTTATGGTCTCAAAGACCAACTGCAAACCATGCTTGATTGTTTGCTGCTTCCATTTCAAGAATTTCGGTTACTGATACAAATAGCTGTACAAAGATGAGACGTCTCTCGCATCATTTCAGCCATCCATTTTGGGCAATCATGATCTACAGTATTTGCACACGCTTTAGTGTGACGTGTACCGGTATTGATTCGTGCGCCCTAAATGCTGAAAATGAAACATAGCCATTTGATACGAAGGGTCGTTCTCCCACCTTAGCTCATTTAGAGGTGCACCCTAGATGAGCTGGCTGGGAGCTAGTATGAACTACAGGGATTCTTTCCCATGCGTTGCGATGCATGTCCATCCAGCAACGCATGATGAATTTGGCCCCACATGAAGATAAGGTCAGATGATCATGACGAACCATCTTCCAGGGGCCAAGTAGATGAGCCATAATACAGAAAACGAGATCAAACGGATGCTTCTGAAGATTGTACCTACTGGCTATTTTTCAACCATCAGTTTGATAGTTTCCTATAGGTGGCCAGGCTCATCAGTTCAGCCTCTATTTTTTTATTGGATCCCAATCATGGTATTGCAGAAAACATGAACGGTCCCGATCATCTGATAACTCCTGAATGTTGGCCCCAACAAGTGACACATGCAAAACAGAAAAGCTCATGGTATGAAGTGCATCTCATCTTGGTACGTCCAAATCGACAAAAAACAATAAGAGAAGGGATCATGACGGTCCTTCTCACCCAGAACTGAACGATTCAACTCTGGAGATTCTAGTGGCTGGTATTGAAGGGCAGATTACCTTGCCAGGAGGCAAGACACAAGAACTTAAGTGCACGATTCTGTTTTAGATTAATATGGGAATTTAAGTGCAGGAGAGAATGCGTGTTGAAGAATGGCCACTTGTGGACGCCTCATCTTGTTAATTTATGAAAAATGAACTTTGATAAATGTGGTGTGGTCCACCGAACTTGTGGATTCAAACCCACTAAGAAAAATAGAGAAAACTACGGTCTAAGGGACGGTAGAGGATAACAAATTCTCTTGAGTGCACTTTGCAAGTGTACTTGCCTTACACGTGGAAATCAGGCAAATGAGTGTGAGATCGAAGCCCTTTATCAGGCAGCAACCAATCACCTTCATGTGAATTTCATGTCTTAAAAGCCAGGATGTGATCTTTGGTGGGTAACCCATACAACGGAATGAATGGTTGAGAGAAACGTGCTAGTTACACGTGTGGCCACTTTACAATCAGGTCAACTGATTTTTAGGAGATGGTATATGCCCTGGATGGCGATTGCCTGATGAGCAGCTACGATCTCACACGTTCATGCCTCATTTCTATGTGTGGGGTGAGTACACTGATAATGTGCACCCGAGTAGGGTTCGCTTTATGGTTTAAAAAGTGTGAGAATCAAAATAATTATATTAACAAATCCAAACAGAGACTTCGTGATATTTCTTGCCCTCTTATGAAATCAAAATTCAAAAGAACAGCCACCCACTAACTTAACATCGGTAAAGAAAGGGGGAGAAAAGAAAGAAAGAAAAAACCAGCCACCCTCTAACGAAACAAAAGAAACATATGGGATAACATTTAAATCTAGTCCATGAAACACACTGTACAAGATCTGAACCGTCCAATGTTACATAATTTACTAAGTTAGCTATTAAGGACATTACGTCAAAAGCCTATTGTTTATACCTTGCCAGACACAGCCCACGTTTCCAGTGAAAAGTATCCACATGTCGGCACGCTGAAGACCTACACGTGCTTATCTCCTAGTGACACATGGCCTGCCAAAAGAAGCCCTACACAAAGCCATATGCACATCTACACCCAAAAAGGCGAGAATCATTTGCAAGGCACATGGCCGACCTATGTGTGATTCCTAGCATGCTAAGGAAGTTTTCAAAGATCTATCAATACTGAATTCCTTGTAATCCAACTTGTGCACAGCATATATAACTATCACACTTTAACTCAAAAAGAAAATTTTTCTTAGGGGCGTTTGATACAACCTTAGAAGCAATAAGGAATTAGGAGCAAATAGAGTTTATGGTACTGGTGGTCTCTGCGAGAAGCAAATGTAGCAGCGCAAGGTCTTGCTAGATTGAGAAGTGGTTCCCAGATGATGTGAGTCTTCTAGAATGAGTCAGATCTGCCTATGGCCATTCGAGAAAGCTTTTCCTAGATAACGTGGGCTCGGGTTGCATTCGCTTGGGTTGATGCCTTCTTTTTTTGGTTTTGTTTTTAGTGGTATATGATAGGTAGGTCCCGTGCTTTTTCGAGCCATAGGTCAACCCAAATGTGTGTAGTGCTATACATATTTCAGCTCAATATATATATTAGAGGCCCTATGCTCTTCTTAGAAAAAGGAAAGATCGAAAAGAAAATAGGAGCAAATAATTGAAAGTTGCTTGAAATTAGAAGTAAATCACATATGATGGTATATGATATAACAAGAATTCCAAATGTTACTATGATACCACTGTGTAATCAGAAAATTTATGTAGAAAATCATAACACTTATGTGCGGCTGCCGCATCTCGGAAGACTATAAACTAACATTCAAAGAAAAGCGCTATTGACCCTCGCAACAAACAATCAATCTCCCTACAACTACATGTTGTTTTATCCTTTGTCCTCCATGAACCTTTTATAGTCTTAACTTCTTAGCTTGAATCAATTCATTTCTGTTTAACTTAGTTATGCTAATGTCCAACACATCGCTATAGTATGCACTTAGGGGTAGGTTAAATATCCACGGCCTTACCGCTGGATCTCCTCGATTATCAAGTTCTAACGTGATATATCTTCAGTCACATACTACTAACTTCGCACAACGATCATCTTACTATCGTTTGGTAGTTTTTATGACCGTTTTGCCTACACAACCCACCACCATATGTATTTTATCTTTTCTCTGCTTAATATATTTTTCTTTTCGATGGTTATACTGCTTTTACATTTCAATCAATAAAATTAGCAATACAACCTTATTTTTAATATTGTCGGATTCTTATTGCTTTACCAAGAAACTTGATACGCTATCACTACTGTAAGAAGAGTCTTTGATTCTAAGATAAAAAAAATCCATTCTGAAGGACTAACCCTCCCCCTTTTAAAATTTCTTGATTGCTATAATAATTGGTGGCTGAACTATCAAGCCAATCTTTTCAGATCTGATCCTAATTCGGTTGAATCGATGCTCAAGGGTCACAAGTGTTCAATTTAGTTTAGTTGAACACAATTTGAGCATGCCTAACACTAATTTAATCACACACATTTGACCAAATTTGGGTCGTTCATAACACATGTGGCCACATATCCAAATTGAACAACAATATATAATCTTTATGGTTCATAGAATCCGCACCTCTATAAAAAATAAAAAAAATAAAAAATAAAAAATCTCGACCACAAAACATGTTCTCTAAGAATTTTGGGTGCTATTTTGTTTGAACGTCTTTGATTTGGATGTTTTCGGCTGGGTTTAATATTAGAAAAAGAAAAAAAGAAAAAAAGAAAAAAAAGATGGCTTATACCATAAAAGTCACATTAGTTGGGTGGTTGTAGCGGCCTACTGGAGTAGTTTGTCATTGGCCTCCAGTGGGACAATAGAATCCCACTACAAATTGTAATTTTTAAGGTACATCCAATCTGTTGTGGGTCTCTCAGATGAGCAATCTGAAACACATGCATGCGTACAACTCAGAGAGACACCTCATCCTTTTTCTCTCCGTCTCTTCTTCTTTTAAGTTCTGGTGGTGAATAGTCCGCTGGGTAACGGACTACAAAGGAACGTAGGGGGGGTTCGGACAGCAAGAACCCAAAACAAAGATGTTGAAAACTCCTTTAAAAATCGAAGTACATAGAAAACGTGGATCTATTGTCATCAGTCAGTATATGTGATTTGTCCCGGAAGTTGACTTTTATGAAAATTTTGATGGGTCATGATCGACAGTAACAGAATTTCTTGTTGTAATAGAAATTAGTACGGATTAGCTTAAAAAATAAAGAAGAAAGTAAGTCAACACTGGAGAAAAAATATAATGATTATAATCAATTTTTATAACTATTTTTTACAATATAAACAACCAATTCACCCAACTTAAAACGTGGTTTAAATAAACACCTGAAGATGATAACGATAGAGCACTTTGCATTTCAATATTAGAAATTGGGCAGGCCATAAGAAAAAATATAATAATGATTATAATTAATTTTCATAATTATTTTTTACAATATAAACATTTAAAAAAATAACATTTATGGAAGCTAATTTCATTTTTCACTAATGTTGACTTATGAAGTACTCATGAAGCAACTTCCTTAGGCAAGAGGTAATGTCAGACTCGAGCTTTAATGACCATTAATAATGGGCGGCGACTCTTCAGACGTACATATGGCATAGTAGTACAGAAATTCAAATAGTCTAAATCTCAAATGCAATTTTGGGGAGAATTCCACCCAAAAATTTCTTTCAAAAGGTAATAAAGCTTCTTCTTCTTCTTCTTTTTTCCTCTTGATCAATTTGTAGCCAGAAGTGCATGTTTGCAATTGTTCACCGGAGTGATTTTGGATTAACGGTCCATCTACAATGAACATAATTTTTAAATATTTTAATTGGAGGAGATTTTCTTAGTTAATTACCCCACGAAGAGTCCTATCATTAAAAACGGTTTGGACCATTGACAGTTACTTTCATTGAACGGCTAATGAAGTGACATTAACATATCCTACTCAACACGGCTCCTATTGAAGTATGATTGAACTTCCTCCACATAAAGTTAGGTTAGGCCTACCATGATGTTTGTAAGAAATTCTATACTTCCACCTGTCTACCAAACCATGTTAACACATGGGCCTAAAAATGAGGTATCCAAAACTCAAGTGGGCTGCATGACAAGGAACAGTGAGAATTGAGCGTCCTCCTTTGAAACATTCGTGAGGCCATGGGAAGTCTCAGATTACCGTATTATCTGTGTGTTTTCAGTTCATCTCAATAGGAATGACCTTCTGAATGGAATAGATGGTTTATAACAACAAGGTGGACTCCAGGCAGGTTTCCATGGCAGGCATTTCCCTACCTACATTTGCCAATCATGCGGACCACTTGAGTTTTGCATTTACCTCTTTCTGAGCCCATGTCTTAACATGATTTGGAAAAATAAGTGAACCGGGCAGATTTCTAATAAATATCATGGTGTGCCCCACCTAGCTTCCTCTAGCGGGCAATCCGGCTCTTTGTAGCCAGCGTCGCGTGCCCAGTACAAATGCGGACGCGAATCGACTTCTCACGGGTGGGCACTGGCTAGTGGTTGGTGCTCCGCAGACCCTACCATAATCTACGTGTTTTGTCCATGACGTCCATCCATTTTTGCATATCATTTTAGGGCATTAGCACAAAAATGAGGTAGATCCAAATTTAAGGTGGACTACATCGTAGGAAACAATGGTGACTGATTGCTCACTATTAACAACTTCTTTGGAGAGATGAGAGTTTTGGATCAAGCTGATATTTGTATTTTCCCTTCATCCAGGTCTGTATGACCTAATCAACAGGTTGGGATGGGAAATAAAAATTACAGCGGATTTTAGTAAGTTTTTAATGGTGGATATTCAATCACCACTGTTTTCCTGTGGTGTGGACCATCTTCAATTTGGATCTGCCTCATTTTTTTTTTCATGCCCTAAAATGGTATGGAAAATAGATGGACGGTATGGATAAAACTATATACATCATGATGAAGCCCACAGATCACCGACCAGTAGCCACCTCTATGTTGGCAGCTACAGTGGACTAGGTAGTTAATCCGCTTCCATCAGAATGCACTGCAATAAGCAGAGAAGACGAGGACGCGGATTCCCTGCAAAGCCAACATCCTAATACGGAAAGTTAGGTGGGGCCCACCTTGACGTTAAATATCCACCCGGTCCATCCGTTTTTTCATATTATTTTAAGGCATGGGCCAAAATTGAGATATATCTCAGGTCATGAGAGAAAAAAGTGAGGATTGAACGTCCACCGGTGAAACATTTGTGAGGCTACAAAAGTTTTGGGTCAGGCTAACTAGTTTTTTGTTTTCAGTTATCTCAGTAGGAATAACCCAATGAACGGTATGGATGGCATATAAACATCACAGTGGACCCAGCGAGGTTTCAACGGTGGGCATTTCCCTACCTACTTTTTCCTGTCGTGCGGCCCACTTGAGTTTTCGATCTGCCAATTTTCTGGATCATGGCCGAAAATGATCCGGAAGAGCAGATGTACAGAGTGGATATCTAACAAACATCAAGGTGGGCCCCACCTAGCTTTCCATCTCAGAAAGTTCCTAATAGAGGCTTTCCCGGCAATCTGCGTCCAAAAGACGAGTACAAATGTACCATAGCGAGAAGTTACCGACCACCTTTCTCGTAGGGCCCACATGTCACTTGTAAACGACATCCTCACCTTCAAATTGGTTGGCCCTTCCTATTAGCCCATTGCTATCTACACTGTGGCCCAACTAATAAACAGTCTACCCTGAAAATTTCTCCCAAAACATCTTCAAGCTGGGCCAACCTTTTTGACGGTTGGGATCTTGTATACACATTGCAAATTGGTTATATTATGTATACGTACGATCATTCCTTGAAAATTAAACACCCCTCTAAAACGAGGTTTTACATCCGTTGCCGTTGGAATATTCTCACAGTGGATCTCCAGTGTTTAATGGCAGTACCCTAAGCAATGTTCACCTCAATCTCCACCGTACATCTCGAAGGTGGACATGATGTAATCGTAAGCGACTTAAATAGGCCAACTAGCAGATAGCTCCCGAACCACATGTTCCCCACATTGCGATCAATGGCCACAAATGTTTAATGGTCAATGACGAAGCGTTCACAATATCCACGTGCGCGCACCGTTCCAGTCAGATTGCACAATCTAAGTGGAGACTTCAGACATTTTGGGTGGTGCTGAAGAACACTATACATTTATCCATTCTTTAAAGCTTGCCCTCCCATTGGCTGTGTCCTAAACCCTAAAAAGGAAATTCAAAATGGTAATTGCCCATGGAAGTGTTGTTGATCACAGTTGGCCACGTCTTCAGGGAAGGAAATGCTGCAGAGGATGCTTTGATGGATATTACTCTCCAGTGCTTTATTTTGGGGGTGCTCACATCAGATGTTATCTCTCCTCTACTTTCTTGGGAGGATAGTATGTGTATGCTTGTTCCCTAACATAATTATAATGTAGGGGAAACAAAAGTCCATGGGGAATGAGTGTTTTCCCCGCCATAGTGGATCTACTTAAATAGTTCTTTGGGTGGCTAAATCCTAATTTCTAAATGATTGAATCAATACAAAGCAACCCTAGAAGAGAAATTCAAATTGGTAACCACCCAGGAAGTGTTGATCATCAGTCACATCTTCAAGGAAGGAAATGATGCAGCTGATGCTTTGACGGATATTAAGCTCCAGTGTTTTGTTTTGGCGTTTTTCACATCAGACGTCTTCTCACCTCTACTTTCTTTGGAGGACTTTGTGTGCATGCTTTTGCTCTAACATTTTAAACTTTTTTAAAGCACACACCCACACCCCACACACCCACTCACACCACATGACACTCGATCCCTGGGTCTCAGTGTTGAAACTCTTTGTGAGTCTGCCGCTGAGCCATGAATGGAGACCCCCTAACATAGTTACTATGTAGGGAAGAAAAAGTCCACGGGGGGTGAATGTTTTCTCATGATGGTGGATCTATTCATTGGTTCTTTGGGTGGCTAAACCCTAATCTTTAAACGACTAAATCAATGCAAAGTGAGTAAACCCTAAAAGGGAATTTTAAAATGAGAACCGCCCATGGAAGTGATGCACGCTGACAGCTGGCCATGTCTTCAGGAAACGAAATGCTGCAGCTGATGCTCTAGTGGATATTAAGCTCTAGTGTTTTGTTTTGGTGTTGTTCACATAATACTTATCTCTCCTCTATTTTCTTGGGAGGATTTTGTTTCCTAACATAATTATAATGTAGGGGAAACAAAAGTTCATGGGGGGATGAGTGCTTTCCCTGCCATAGTGGATCTACTTAATAGTTCTTTGGGTGGCTAAATCCTAATTTCTAAATGATTGAATCAATGCAAAGCAACCCTAGAAGCGAAATTCAAATTGGTAACCACCCAGGAAGTGTTGATCATCAGTCACATCTTCAGGGAAGGAAATGCTGCAGCTGATGCTTTGATGGATATTAAGTTCCAGTGTTTTGTTTTGGCGTTTTTCACATCAGATGTCTTCTCACCTCTACTTTCTTCGGAGGACTTTGTGTGCATGCTTTTGCTCTAACATTTTTTACTTTTTTAAAGCACACACCCACACCCCAGACACCCACTCACACCACATGACACTCGATCCCTGGTCTCAATGTTGAAACTCTTGTGAGTCTGCCGCTGAGCCATGATTGGAGACCCCTAACATAATTACAATGTAGGGAAGAAAAAGTCCATGGGGGATGAATGTTTTCTCATGATGGTGGATCTATTCATTGGTTCTTTGGGTGGCTAAACCCTAATCTTTAAACGACTAAATCAATGCAAAGTGAGTAAACCCTAAAAGGGAATTTTAAAATGAGAACCGCCCATGGAAGTGATGCACGCTGACAGCCGGCCATGTCTTTAGGAAACGAAATGCTGCAGCTGATGCTCTAGTGGATATTAAGCTCTAGTGTTTTGTTTTGGTGTTGTTCACATAATACTTATCTCTCCTCTATTTTCTTGGGAGGATTTTGTTTCCTAACATAATTATAATGTAGGGGAAACAAACGTTCATGGGGGGATGAGTGCTTTCCCCGCCATAGTGGATCTACTTAATAGTTCTTTGGGTGGCTAAATCCTAATTTCTAAATGATTGAATCAATGCAAAGCAACCCTAGAAGCGAAATTCAAATTGGTAACCACCCAGGAAGTGTTGACCAATGGTCACATCTTCAGGGAAGGAAATGCTGCAGTTGATGCTTTGATGGATATTAAGATCCAGTGTTTTGTTTTGGCATTATTCACGTCAGACGTTTTCTCACCTCTACTTTCTTCGAATGACTTTGTGTGCATGCTTTTGCCCTAACATTTTTTACTTTTTTAAAGCACACACCCACACCCCACACACCCACTCACACCACATGACACTCGATCCTTGGTCTCAGTGTTGAAACTCTTGTGAGTCTGCCGCTGAGCCATGATTGGAGACCCCTAACATAATTACAATGTAGGGAAGAAAAAGTCCATGGGGGATGAATGATTTCTCATGATGGTGGATCTATTCATTGGTTCTTTGGGTGGCTAAACCCTAATCTTTAAATGACTAAATCAATGCAGAGTAAACCCTAAAAGGGAATTTTAAAATGGGAACCGCCCAAGGAAGTGCTGCATGCTGACAGCCGGCCATGTCTTCAGGAAACGAAATGCTGCAGCTGATGCTCTAGTGGATATTAAGCTCTAGTGTTTTGTTTTGGTGTTGTTCACATAATACTTATCTCTCCTCTATTTTCTTGGGAGGATTTTGTATGTATGCTTGTTTCCTAACATATTTACAATGTAAGCGAAACAAGTCCATGGGGAATGAATGGTTTTTCACTATGGTGGATCTACTCATTGGTTCTTTGGCGACTAAACCCTAATTTCCAATTGGAATGAATAAGTTAACAACTATTCCCTAGAAGGGAAATTCAAAATAGGGACTACACTCACAAGACTATTGTGATAGTTCACCATTGTTTTAAAATTGGTGGTGACCCTTCAACTGTTTCAGGATAATCTAAACTATCTGAATCATTGGCCCAGCTATGGATAGAGCATCTATAACCCAAAACTTACAATGAAAAGATACCTGAAAATTAATATGAGATGATTATAGCCTTCAGGTTATGCCTTTGGAATTGGCACCACTGTCTATTTTACTTTGAACCATCCATTAAGTATGCATCATTCTATGGTTAGGATTACCTGATCATTGTGGTCTTCAAAATATGATCCATCCACAATGTGCCCCATTAAGCCATCCTTGGGTGCTACAACCACATGAAAGGGGTCTTTTGGCAACCCCCTAAAATTTTGGATTTTGGAGAGTTAGGAATTGAAATTCAAGATTTGTAACAGTGGGGTCTTTTGGCACCTTTGAAAATCTTAGATTTTAATTCCAAGGTGGTTCAAAATCTAAGATTTTCACAATTTTTCAATTTCAAAGGAGACACTTAACTCAAAATTCAAGGTTTTAGGGTATTTCTAACCATTGTAACTATTATTTCCTTTTTTCAGGTTTTCACATTCATTCACACCATTGAATGTTTTCACCTTCATTTATACCATAATGATGGTCGCTACAAAAATCAAGCCTATGCGAGTATTGTGTGGGTCACATCATCGAAAAATTTCAACAACTCAAAGATAAATTAAGATTTTGTTTTAATTACGAAACTAGTAACTAGTTGCTTCTTTAGGCATAAAAATTTTGGAATTTGTTGAGAAGCTTTATTATTGAGTTCTAATTTAATTACGATACTCATTAAGCAAACTTTAATTAAAAATCATAAGTCCTGGCACTCAACCCATGCTAAAGCACATTCTCTATTACTTTTTAATAAAGTAGATTTTTCCTTGTAGCCCCTCTCTCTCTCTCTCTCTATCTCTATCTCTCTGCTCTACACTATTCTTTTGTTTTCTTCTTGTTTCTTCTCCATAGATGTTAAGACCTTTCTCTTGTTAGCCTTGCTTATGTGATTTTATATTAGACTGCCTTATTTTCGGGCCAAGATTGTCTTACAATAGGCTCATTACAATGAACCCATTATGTTGCACACGTCCTATTTAGAATATATTCAATTCATCAAATTCACTATCCTATAAAAATTCATGCTGCCAAATAGAATTGAAATTTCAATAGTTCAAGTTCAAGATTTCTATTCCATGAATTCATGCTGCCAAACAGAATTGGAAATTCAAGAGTTCAAATTCAAGATTTCAGTTCCATACTCCCAAATGAGCCTGAGAGGAGATGAAAGAGCCATTTTCAAATGATGATAAACTATCCTTAAGATATGTACTGATGGTGGAGGATGCAAAACAATAGGGGGAAAAGATATCATGGATCCAGAAGAGTTGAAATATTGTGGAAAGAGTAGAACCATAATAGTACACCACGTGGCAAAGTTATTTTTCAGTCATGATTGTCAATATAATGGGACCACTGTGGATGAAAATCGATTCAAGAGAAGCATAGATATGACGGACGTGGATTGTCCGCGTCCGGTCGGACCATTAAGCGTCCGACTAGATCTGTGCGAGGTCCCAGTGCCATGTATCTGTTTATCCACTTCATCCACCCATTTTCTGAGATCATTTTAAGGGATGGGCCAAAAATAGAGGCATATCCAACGGTGTTATGGAACACACCAGAGATGACTCTTGCATTTAATGCAGCCCAAGCTTGCTATTTGGTGTGGTCGACTGCAGCGTTGTATCTGACGCATTGTTGGGATCATACCTTAACATGATCTTATAATAGGGATGGACGGCTTGGATAAATCAATACATTACAGTGGGTCCCCACACAGATCTGGTCGGACGCAATCCCCATCCAGATATGACGATGCTGACTATTTTAACAGTGGCCTTCAAATCGGGGCGCGAATTAGTTGTTTCCCCGGGAACAGCTTACTGGGTGTTACCCCTACTGTATGGCTCACATGGATGATATTTTGTATATCCATGCCTTCCATCCGTTTCTACAGCCCATTCTAGGCTGAGGTTCCAAAAATTATGCAGATTCAAATCTCAAGTGGACCATACCACTAGAAACAGTGTGATTGAGTGCTCCACCATTAAAAATTCCAAAGAGCCCATAGTAAAGTTTCGGTAATGTTTATTTGCAATCCAAGCTCTTGATAATGTCAATAAAGTCTTGATGAAGAGAAAATATAAAGATAAGATTGATCCAAAACTTTTCTAGCCCACAAAACGTTTTTAATAGTTATTCATCACTGTTTCTAGTGATATGGTCCACCTGAGATTTGTATCTTCTTAAGGTTTTGGATCACATCCTAAAATGACATGAAAAAACAGATACACGACGTAGATATATATATATATATATATATATATATATATATATATATATATATATATATATATATATATATCTAGATGGGCTCGGCATGGTTAGGGTAACACCCACTAAGCTGATCCCGAGGTAACAGTTAACACCTAATTCGCGCCCTTCAAATCGATGGTGGAAACAAAAAATAGTAAATGGTCATGAACAATAAGTACTACAAAGTAAAGATAAGTGATTACTATGTCTTCCAAAACAAGTATGATTTTTGTAGCATCATCCATCCATAAAGAGTCCCACTAGCTGGACACTTCAAATTGATGGATAACCTTGCCACCAGTCAAGCAAGGAGGTGTCACTATACCTTATTCATTCAAACTCTTCCAGATCTACAAGAGTCGGAGCAAGATCCAAGTAATTCAACAAGTGACAGATTTAGGTGGACCCCACCTAGAATATAGGAAGGAGGCCATCATATCAACGGTATGGATCAAAGAGACATGACCCACTGACCACTTAATCGGATCATGTTGGGACAGTTAGTTCTATAACAAGTAGGTTTCAGAATGACCCCATTTTTATATAGTCTGTTAGTTCCTGTGGGCAATGTCAGATGAATGGAATGGATTACACACACACACAAAATGATGGGCCCCATACATAATGTGAGGCTGTGTGTGTGTGTGTGGGTGGAAGGATACTGTACCAAGTGTGGTAGGAGATTGGAGAAAGATTTTTTTTCGGAGGAGAAAGGAAGCCTAAAATGATCTCACAAAACGGTTGGACGGCGAAGATTTCTTGAGGTGGGCCCTACCCAGATTCCTTGTGCAGGAGATGCCTGCGAAAGGCTTTCGCAGGCAAGCCTCGTCCCCGATAAGGTGCGGCCCGGCCATACGCAACACGGTGCAGTCCTGTCTGTGGGGCCCACCTTGATTCATGTATATCCATGCCGTCCATCCCTTTTATATGTCATAGGGCCCACCTTAACGTTTATATGCCATCCAACCTGTTGATAAGGTCACACAGACCTGATGAAGGGGAAAACAACTAATATTCAGCTTGATCCAAAACTTTTGTGGCCCACAACAAATTTTTAATGGTCAATCACCACTGTTTCCTGTAGTGTGGTCCACTTGGGATTTTTATCTACGTCAATTTTGGTCTCATAACCTAAAATGATTTGCAAAAACGGATGGACAGCGTGGATATACTACATAAACATCAAGGTGGGCCACACAGTCATGAGGGCCGCACCTTATCCGCTCCCCTAGTATAGATGTCACGTGGCAGCTATTGTACGAATCTCTTAGTGTACGTGGACACAGTGTCCGCTTTATCGGTGGAGTTTGTTAGTTTCAAACCCACTCAACATGAAATCTCATGGGCGCATTTTTCCTGGAAGTTCCCCGGGAACCTAGGCAAGACCCACCGTGATGTTTATGAGAAATCCACTCCGTCTATCCGTTTTGTGAGCTCATTTTAGGACATGCAAACAAAAATGAGCCAGATCAAAGACTAAAGTGTGCTGCACTAAATGAGTTAACAAAACGGGTGGACGTTCAATCCTCACGTTTTCAGCCCATTTTGAACCTTAGATCTGGCTTATTTTTAATTTACTGTCCTAAAATGAGTTAACAAAACGGGTGGACGGAGTGGATTTCTCATAAACATCACAGCGGGCCTATTTAGGTTCCCACCACAGGAACTTCCTGCTTAAAGCTTTCGCAGGAAATCGGCGTCCGAATCTCATAGATTTTCAAATGTGATAGCTAACCTTAAAATTCAACAGAGAAATGGAAGAGCCTGAATAGTGTACGTCCACCACACCCCACCCAAGTGTGGTGGAGCAAGCTCTAGATATATTAGGTTTCAAAATTTAATATTCCGTTTGACATTTTTTCTTTTTGTTTTTTTTCGTTGGTTGCTTTGAAGGCCATTGATTAGATTGACAGGGATGATCCATTCCACTGTGAAAAATGTCTCAAGGATTTTCAAAATCTCCGAGTATTTCACGAAAAATTAATCAAATGATATTATCTCGAGAGAATGTGGATTTTTTCTTAATACATTGACAATTTTTAATGTTTTGACATTTTTGAAGAAATTCATAAATGAGAAAGAGATGAGAATTGTCCACGCTTCAACATGTGATACCTCTTAATGAATTTATTTATAGATATTTACAATAGGAAAATAAGAAGTAGAATTAGAATAGCATGAGAAGTAGAAATAGAGGAGGAGCATGAGAAAAAGTATAGGAGTAAGAGATGTAAAACCGGAGTAGGAGAAATAAAAGTAAAGTTTATGAGACTAATTAGATACGTGTGACATACGTTAATAAACCATCTTCCAACGGCTCCAGCTTTTAGAACAACTAGTGATTTGAAATAATATTAAAGCAGAATAGTATCAAAGTGGAATGTCACGTGTTCGATTCTCACAAGCAACAAATATACCTCTTTATTATATTCTCCTACTGGAGCTAGGAAAATCTAACCTTACCTGTTTATGATAATTTATGGTGTAAGTGCCCTCCACACTTGCCTAATATGTTCCCATGCAAAGTTCCACTCTGAAATCTTCTCTTATCACTTTGATCCCTTCAATTTGGAGGTGGTGGTGACAACACACCTAGCTTGATAGGTAATCATTAGAAAACCATCTTTTCAAGAGGCTTCATTCTTATGAAAAAGAAGATTCGTGTTCTTTCCATAGCATGAGTATTGGATTTAGCACTGTTTCACCTTTTGCATCCTATATGAGTTGAGTTGGCAAGTATTCAATGAGAAGATTTTTAACTTTAAGACATTAAATCTATGAAAAAATTCATGTAAAACACCGAAGCTGAAAGGCGCAGAAATATGTATATTCGTGGAGCACCACAAGAAGAGAAAATAAAATAGAAAGAAAGACTTCTTTTTTTTTTTTTTTAAGAAATTGGAGATCGGAGTTGTCTTAGAAATTGAGAGAAAGCATAAGAGAAGAAAGGGGATTGGAGATGGAAATCAAGGTTGCTACTTTTCACATTGGGTTCAACATTGTCAAAGCGGGAGTGAAAGGAGGTATGAAGAAATTCATAAACAAAGGAGAGAGAGGAGAGGTATTCACACTTCAACATGTCCCTCTTGCTCAATGCATTTATTTGTAGATCTTACACATAGAAAGAAGCGGAGTCTAAAATAAAAAAAAATAAAAAAGGAGAAATAGAAGTATATAATAGGAGAGGCAGAAGTAGAAGTAGAAGTAGAAGTAGAAGTAGAAGTAGAAGTAGAAGTAGCGTTCATGTGACAATAATCCTTCACATGCATGGGAACTTGAAGTCTTTCTTATCATTTTTATGATAATATCAAGATTTTTAACTCAAAAGTTATTTAAATTTTAAAATAATTTATTTTTACCTATATTTAAAAGTTTAAATTTATTTATTAATTTATGATAAATAATTTTTAGTATTTTATGTTCAACAAGGTTTTTCTGATAATAACACAAATAAAACCTCAAAATCTAAAAATGCCCTAAAAAATTCATAAGCATAGAAATTCTCTAAAACTAAATTTGGCATAATGATCCAATCCAATTGTCTTTAAATATTTGCCATTTACAATGTGGCCTTTAAATATTTATTCACTGGGATGGTGAACTAGAATTTATCCAATGGGTTCTCATAAAAACCTTTTAGAACTCTTCTCATATGATGTACATCATTCAAGACATACAGACCCTTCATCTACCTTGGATGAAAGCTTAGACAAAAAAATAACAAAATAATTTCACAATATATTGTAAAAAAGTAAAGCACTCTTTAAAAACTCATCTCCTCGGTGTATAGTGCCAAGGGTGCTAAAAACACATTTCTATGCATCTTTTAAGATTTTATGCGACATTAAATAAGATTTTGACGTAGAATAGGAACCCTTTGATGAAAGGGGTGGATTAAGCATCTTTCTATTGCATATGGAATTTAAAAGATCAAGGAAGGTTCGACAAAAATCGCCAATTTTTGCATGGATCGATGGATCAAAAGAAGGTAGATTGTAAATTGGCCATAACTTTTGATTCATGAGGAGTTACAGGCCACAAGCATATAGATTCTTACTGAAATTTCGTTTCTGGGTTAACTGACCCACCCACTAAAAGTGGGTTGCATCCATTTGTTTCTCCAGAAAACACACAATTACAGTAGATAAACGGAATTTTTAAATAAATTACTATTTTTAATAATTTCAAATTTTAGTTTATTTCCTTCTCTTAGAGTTTTTATTTATTAAAGAGTTTTTATTTTTGTTAAGTAATGAGTTTTAGAAGGAGTCTACTTAGTAGTAATCTTTAATTAGGATTTTACTATTTGTATGATAGCTGTGAAAATGGCTTTGTAACCCATGAAATGTGCATTGACCTAATAAAAAGTCTGGATCAATGGATTTGACTGGCCAAGCATTCTAGTGCAACCAGGAGCACTATAACACATAGTGGTCTGAGAGCATTGGAGCATCTGTGTGTGTGTGTGTGTAAGAGAGAGAGAGAGAGGTCCCAACCCATCCAGTAGGCTGGCCCACCACACTTGTATTTTGCTACTTATCAATGCTACGCATTGTTTTCCTGGTGTCAATAGGGTGCTGATTTCTGCACCAGGTGATCCTCATGGGGTGCCAGCCTATTGGAAGGGTTGGATTTCACATGCACTAAATAGGTTGGAAGTTATCCACTGTGTGGATCATACCTTATGATCCAACCGGTTGGATTTGAGATCTCTCTCTCACACACACGTGTGGTCCAGATTATGTATAGTGTGATCACTATAATTGACTTTTTTCCTTTGTTGGAAACAAAGTCTGATAGATGGTTATCCACCATGATGAACTGTTTGCTATGTACATATGTGCATGACAATTCTGTGGTAAACGTCCATAGCAAAAGTTTTCTATTTGGGAACCTGGTCGTCCCTGATCAAGATGGAAAATGGAGCCATATAAAATGCAAAAGCAAGTGGGGCCTGCTTCCTTAGTTGGGTGTGTAATAAGATCCATTCATAACAAAGTTTTGTTCTGTGTTCCACAATGTTCATGTACTTTCTAGCCTGTATGTGGTTGACTAGACGAGAGTGTTTTGTGCTCTTTTTGGTAAACATACTAACTTCTCTGGGTTAATGCTGCAGCTTAGGATTGCAATTATCTGAGGCTAGGAGTTGATGTTTCGGTCGCATCCCACTCCGTTCCTTGTCGATTGATGTGTGATATCATTCTCGCAATTATCCTGACTGCCCATTTCACAAGAGTTACCTCCCAATTATCATTATGAAGGAGCCAGCTTTTTGTCATCCTTTCTGGTTTTGAATGACAAATCATCTGGTTCTTATATTTATAACTCTCTTTATTTTTTGGATTTCAAAGTCCATATTCAGACAGTTTTTGTTACCCATTGCATTAGTAATTGTTGCTACTGTTGAAGAGTGGAGAATGTTCGATGTATGCGATCTTGTTTTTGCCTTTAATTGTAAGAACTGGTTCCTCCACCAGCGATGAATGGTGGGGAATGCTTTTTAATACAGCATTATCGATTTCAGTAGTGGCTAAAGTGCAAAACCAATTTTTAGGTTTTTGAAGAGAGGTTAACAATGGCCAGGTCAGCGTGATTGCTGAGGTGACATTGGCATGGTGGGGCCTGCTTAAATGACTGGCTCGTGTACTGACATGTTGCTGTACCTGTGGGGTGCGCTTGGCATCCCTGATGGTTTGTGGGCTCCTATAGGATCAACAAGTGGAACTCATTTGAATCAGATCAACCGAGTATCAAGTGGGTCATTGCTTAAAACCATCCATGTTGGGTGGGTCTCAAACTGAAATCTTGTGGGCCCTGTGACTTCTGCCACGGGCAGTTGCCGGCTACCATACTAGCATCTTTGGTTAAAACAAATGGTAGACTCGGAAAAATGCAGGCAAACGCACATGGCGTCTTGTATCCATCGGTGGAACTATGTTCAAGAAAAACATTGGTTTTTTCAGCTGATGAATGGGAATAGAAAACTAATAAAATAAAGCTTAAGCCGGCTTATGCAGAACACCCTATATAAACCCCACAAATAGCTCCTTCTACTCAATCCATCCATAAGAAGCAATGGCAGCTTTGAAGGACATGAAGCTCCTGCTCTTCTATGTAGCCGGATTCAGCCTCTTTGGCTCATTCTGCAGTTAAGTAAGGCCGGTTGGATGTGTTGGACTAGACTATAGGGACCACACATGGCATGCATGTAAGGAAATTTGGACCATCCAATTGGTGGGTTCCTTTTTTGGATGAACTAATGCCTGAAAACCTCATTCGGATGATCCTATTTCAATGGGAAAAGAGATTGTTAGATTGTATGATGAGTGTCATTTTCAGGTTATGGTTCATCCGCAATGGGCACATTATTTATACTGCCCAGATTGCCATACATGTATTGGCAGCAGTGTGGTGTTTTTATGCAGTTTTGAGAGATTAACTGAACTAATGTATGCTATTTTTTTTTTCCCCTGGTGGGTCAGATGGTAAGGTTATGATGGAGTACATTGGGGCCACTGGAGTACCAGTGACGTTTGACATGGTCCCGATTGAAGATGCCATCGACTTCCATTTCATCCTCGGCTTTGCAATCGATGCAGACCCCTCAGGTGTGCCACAGAATGGCAAATTCTCCCCTTACTGGATCAACGCCCTCACACCGGAATCCGTCGCGGCCATCAAAGAGCGCCACCCCAACGTAAAGGCCCTTGCCAGCCTATGCGGCTGGAGCCTCGGCAACAAGGTCCTCTCCTGGTACAACCCAGAAGACCCTGGCTTGTGGATTTCAAATGCATTTGACTCCCTCCGATCACTAGCCACTACGTACCACCTTGATGGCATTGACATAGACTATGAAAACTTCCCAAAACATAACTCCACCTTCGCCTATTGCATTGGTGAGCTAATCACCAGGCTCAAGAACGAAAGTGTGATCACACTAGCGACAATTGCACCATATTACAAGACGGCCGAGTCGTACATTGAGCTCTACAACAGATATCCGGACGTGATCGACTACGTGAATCACCAGTTTTATACGGATAAAGTTAAGAATCCTGAGGGGTACTTAGAGGCATTTAAGCTAAGGGCTACTCAATTCCATGCAGACAAGCTATTGCCTAGCTATGAGGTGAATGGTAGAGGCATTCAAGGAGATGCATTTTTTGATGCCTTGAAGCTGTTGGAGAAGAGTGGCTTTGAGGTGAATGGTGTGATGATTTTCTCAGCTGATGCTTCTTCCTCTAATGGGTTTCATTATGAGAGGGGATCCCAAGCTTTCTTGCTCAATTCTACTACCATTTGATGTGTTTTTGTTAGAGGAGGTTGATTGTACAAATAAAGAGGTATTATTTCCAAAAGAGCCTGTTTGGATTCCATGGAAAGTATAGGAAAAGAAATAGTGTTTTCGAGAAACCTTATTTCCAATAAACCGTGGGAAATGAAACACTGTTTTTGTTATTTGTTTTCCAATAAGATTTCCAAGAAATTTAGGATTTTTGTTCAAATTTGTTGTTTGACAAAAAAGAAATTTCTACGTAGCCACTAGCATGTGTAAAATTAGCGAATAGCACATGTTGGATACTCAAAGATGGATAGTGACATATGTGGCATATGTGGCATATGTGGGCACTTGATCAATTTGAATTATGGCACACACAGAACATGTGAGGTGCTTAAAGTTGTATAGTGGCACATACGGCGCAAGTTACACATTAGTACATTGGACATATGAGCATTTGAAGTTCGATGGCGCATTTGTGCACATTGGCACCGTTGGCACATGTGACATATTTGAAGCAATTGAAAATGGATGATGGCACATTGACATGTGTGAAGTGCTTTCAACATGTGGGGCACAAGAAAATGAATTGACGTACATGTGGTATGTTAGCACATGTGGGCACAAGAGAAGATGGTGTCACATGTGGAACACTTTACACACATGGGGCACAAGAGAAGATGGATGGACACTTTACACATGTGGCACATTAGCACATATGATAGAGGCACAAGTGAGGCATAACCAAAGATAATGGTTCATTTGGCATATGTCATAGATGGTAGCACATTTAGGCTTAACTGTTGAAAAACTCATTTTCCTTTCTTTATAAAAGAATGCTTTTTTTAAAAGTGAAAGTGAAAAAATAACTTTATTTATTTTTCAACGAAACACTTTATTTATTTTTCAATGAAACAAAAAATAGAAAATGATGTTTCCACAAATTACCACGAAGAAAAGCTTGATAAACAATAGAAAGTGACTTTCACAGGAAACAATGTTTTCTTCCCTTTCTTTTTCATGAATCCAAAGCAGTTTAAAACGATAATACAAAGTATACAACATAAATAGGGCTGATACATTAACTTAATTCCCAT
The DNA here is from genome assembly GCA_003013855.2 of Liriodendron chinense. NCBI lineage: Eukaryota > Viridiplantae > Streptophyta > Magnoliopsida > Magnoliales > Magnoliaceae > Liriodendron > Liriodendron chinense. The sequence goes on from ML058453.1 coordinate 4,652,290, forward strand.
CCAAGCAGTTTTGCCCCAAACTGGGGTTCTGGCTTTCGCTATACCATTTCAAACATGGATTGACGGTGGTCAATACTGTCTGAGTCAATCCAGACTTGGGTGAGTCCTATCCCACTCAGCACAAGTCAACATTGATGGCCCCACTCGGTTCCCCAACTTAGCCTAGTCATGACTTGACTCAGGACCAATAGGGTTGGGCCGAATTGCCGAGTCTTAAAACCATGGTCGGCAATTGATTTTTTGAACTTTGCTTATAGGTTATACAGTTCCTGGTTGCATTGGGAAACTTGTATGGTACAATTGATCATTCTGAACTGTTTATCAGGTTTAGCACACATGTGATGCGCTACAATAGGAAAATCCTATGAATCAGATGATCTAATCCATCCATCCATAAGTTTTTTTTTTTTTTTTTTAATTTAAATATCCGCTTCGTATGTGTTGAATCTATAAGTATAAATGAATTTGATCAAAGAAGCATGAACTCAAACCCGAAATGCTTTACATCTATATATGTTGAATAGGACCATTTGTGTCTTCAAGTAGTTTATTCTTTTGCTATTAGTGACATTGATCATTGGACTGGGCCATTCATCACTGGGCCCGGCTTGGCACAGATATGAGGCCACTTCAAGTCCAAGCTTGCCCTTAGACCAACTTTACCTACCCAAGACCAGATGCGTGTGCTCATCATGGACGATCACACATCAGATGGTCCACTCTTCTTGTTTATGCACAGCCTACCAGATAGTTGAACGACATGAGTTTTTAGGATAATCAAGATGGGTCCTATCATAGCTCAAGTATTTGTTATGATCCCATGGGTTTAATGGCCTTTTTTTTTGGGGGGGGGGGGGGGGGGGGGGGGGGAATAGTACACCCACCTTCACCGTTAGCCACACCACAATGTTAGCCACCCCTAATTTGGTAATTGATACCAAGACTTCAGTGTTGAGACGAAGTTATCTTCACTCGGTCTACCACTTGAGCTATGGATTGGGGTGTGTTTATTAGCCTAACTTGACTCATTCCATCAATCCTAAGGCATTTGATCTAGTAGTTAGGTTTTTAACAATTAGTATTCAAGCCAAAAATGAGTTATAGAAGGGATGACCGCGGAAAAGAAAACAACGAGAGTGTTGTAGCTAGCATGAGAGCTTGTTTGTTTTACAATTAATTACGATTCAAATGAACTACAAATGAGTAATTATTACTTTTTACGCTTGCTTGAAAAAGAAGAATTTATGTCACCATTTGGATTTGAAAATCATCGTGGTGCAAATATGTTGATATTAAAAAAATTCAAGGACCACTATTATACATGTGTTTGATCCACGTGCTTATTTTAGAGCATGACTCAAAAAATGAGGCAATACAAAGCTAAGCAAACCACACCATAGGAAGCAGAGGAATTTAAATATCTACCATCGAAAGTTAAAATGAGCCTAAGGCCCATTTCATCCAACTCACTCATAATGTCATGGAGACATGGATGAAGGAAAAAACACAAATATTACTTGGATCCGAAACTTTTGTAGCCCTATGGAAGAAATGAGCATAAGTGTTCAATTTCTTCTATTTCTTGGGGGTGTGGTCAACTTTGAGCTTTGAATCTGCCTTATTTTTAAGCTGATGCCTTAAAATTAACCCAAAAAATGGATATTAGCGGACTCCACATATTTTAGTGGAAAAAAGCCTCCTTTTGTCAGTTGTACCATAGGTGCTTTCCAAACAAACGTTCTGTCAACATCAAGAAACTACTGTAGAAGGTAAATAACGGGTAAACAATAGTTACTCATTTACACGTAAATTGAAATTGAAAAACAAACATTGAATAGAAAAGATTACTTAAAATAGAGGTAGAGTGCGTGCGGCCGGGTTGGCACTGGCGTATTGGTTAGGCTATTAACGTATCCTACACGCATGCCTGGTTTGGCAGTTGGCACATGTGCTTACGTGTGAAGGGGCACGTGTCGGGAAAGAAACGGCTATGAAATGCACTTTAGAAATGTCGTCGCCCTGCTTCCATAGACATTTTCTATGTGCATGTAAACTGAGAAGGGTAAGATTGGTGCTGGAATCCTAACCCTAGATTTGAATATGGAGCAACCATGGTGTGGATCTTTCATCAACGCCGTTAATCAGTGGTAACTCGCCAGGATAAACTGAAATAACAAAAATCAGCCCGATCCAGAAAGCAGGCGGGCCACACTTGTGAAATAGAGGTTTTAGGAGCAATTTTACATTTTCCCCACAGTAATGGCCTATAAGAATTTTTATCAAGCTGATATTTTCTATTTACGGTTCAAATAAGGGTTCTCACTTGATGGACGGAGTGGATTTACGTGTAAAACATGGCGGGCCAACAGAACTCGGGTGTTTCAGGCGTTGTAAAGGTTCCGGTCCGTCGCATTGTAGATTGTAGAATAAGAGATGACAAGAATCAGTTAATTAAGTTGTATTTTTTCTTTCAAATCATCATTATTTACCCTTTTCTACATCAATGCATTGCCATTTTCTATCTTTCTTGATTTTGACCACCGTTCTTGCACACCAAATGCACTGTGAGATTGGGTGGGCCATCCATATGGGTCTTGGTGTGACAGGCTACCAAATTCTGCCACTATCCAGATCCCTTTTCCTTCTTCCCCACATGCATCTCATGAGTTTTGTTGGGTCTGTTAATCGATCACCTATGACCCAACACACACATGGTGGACCCCACATTCCACTGGAAATTTCTATGGTGGGCGTTCCCTCCCCAATGCACCCAATCGTTCCCTTTGGTGTTGCCCGCCGAAGTGGATTTTGGGATCCAGGTCTGACAGTGGAGCGAATCTAATGGACGGGTTGGATGGCATTCACATCACGGTGGGCCCGACACAGGTTGAGCACATGTGGGATGATTCCCTCATTTATGATACAAATGCTTGGTCAGTGACAGCAACCGTCCGGTGAAATTACTCAAATGTCGTTGTACTTCTGCGGAGCACATTAGGTGCGCTGCGACCTCATCCAATCTGGCGTGGCCCACCTTGATGTTTATGTAGTATACCCATGCCATCCATCCGTTTAACCAACTCATTTTAGGGAGATTCAAATCTCAGGTGAACCGATTGGCTATTAAAAACTTTTTATGGGCCACAAAGGCTTTGGATAGAGATGATGTTTGTTTGTTTTTTTTTTTTCCCTTCATCCAGGTCTTTGTGAACTTATCAACCGTTTGGATGGTAAATAAACATTATGATGTGCCTGGGAAGATTTTAATAATAGACATTCAATCACCACTGTTTCCTGTAGTGTGGTCCACTTGGGATTTTTATCTACGTCAGTTTTCGCCTCATAACCTAAAATGATTTGCAAAAACGGATGGACAGCGTGGATATACTACATAAACATCAATGTGGGCCACACAGTCAGGGCCGCACCTAATCCGCTCCCCTAGTATAGATGCCACGTGGCAGCTATTGTACGAATCTCTTAGTGTACGTGGACACAGTGTCCGCTTTATCGGTGGAGTTTGTTAGTTTCAAAGCCACTCAACATAAAATCTCATGGGCGCGTTTTTCCTGAAAGTTCCTGCGGGAACTAGGCGAGACCCACCGTGATGTTTATGAGAAATCCACTCCGTCCATCCGTTCTGTGAGCTCATTTTAGGACATGCAAACAAAATGAGCCAGATCAAAGACTCAAGTGTGCTGCACTAAATGAGTTAACAAAACGGGTGGACGTTCAATCCTCACGTTTTCAGCCCTTTTTGAACCTTAGATCTGACTTATTTTTAATTTACTGTCCTAAAATGAGTTAACAAAACAGGTGGACGGAGTGGATTTCTCATAAACATCACAGCGGGCCTACTTCGGTTCCCACCGCAGGAACTTCTTACAAAAAGCTTTGGCAGGAAATCGGCGTCCGAATCTCATAGATTTTCAAATGTGTTAGCTAACCTTCAGATTCAACAGAGAAACGGAAGAGCCTGAATAGTGTACGTCCACCACACCCCACCCAAGTGTGGTGGAGCAAGCTCTGGATATATTAGGTTTCAAATTTAATATTCCGTTGAAATTTTTTTCTTCTTCTTTTTTTTTTTTTCGTTGGTTGCTTTGAAGGCCATTGATTAGATTGACAGGGATGATCCATTCCACTGTGAAAAATGTCTCAAGGATTTTCAAAATCTCCGAGTATTTCACAAAAAATTAATCGAATGATATTATCACGAGAGAATGTGGATTTTTTATTAATACATTGGCAATTTTTAATGTTTTGACATTTTCGAAGAAATTCATAAGTGAGAAAGGGATGAGAATTGTCCACGCTTCAACATGTGATACCTCTTAATGAATTTATTTATAGATATTTACAATAGGAAAATAAGAAGTAGAATTAGAATAGCATGAGAAGTAGAAATAGAGGAGGAGCATGAGAAAAAGTATAGGAGTAAGAGATGTAAAACCAGAGTAGGAGAAATAAAAGTAAAGTTTATGAGACTAATTGGATACGTGTGACATACGTTAATAAGCCATCTTCCAACGGCTCTAGCTTTTAGAACAACTAGTGATTTGAAATAATATTAAAGCAGAATAGTATCAAAGTGGAATGTCACGTGTTCGATTCTCACAAGCAACAAATATACCTCTTTATTATATTCTCCTACGGGAGCTAGGAAAATCTAGCCTGACGTGTTTATGATAATTTATGGTGTAAGTGCCCTCCACACTTGCCCAGTATGTTCCCATGCAAAGTTCCACTCTGAAGTCTTCTCTTATCATTCGATCCCTTCAATTTGGAGGTGGTGGTGACAACACACCTAGCTTGATAGGTAATCATTAGAAAATGATCTTTTCAAGAGGCTTCATTCTCATGAAAAAGAAGATTGTGTTCTTTCCATAGCATGAGTATTGGATTTAGCACTGTTTCACCTTTTTCATCCTATATGAGTTGAGTTGGCAAGTATTCAATGAGAAGATTTTTAACTTTAAGACATTAAATCTATGAAAAAATTCATGTAAAACACTGAAGCTGAAAGGCACAGAAATATGTATATTCGTGGAGCACCACAAGAAGAGAAAATAAAATAGAAAGAAAGACTTCTTTTTTTTTTATTTAGAAATTGGAGATCGGAGTTGTCTTAGAAATTGAGAGAGAGCATAAGAGAAGAAAGGGGATTGGAGATGGAAATCAAGGCTGCTACTTTTCACATTGGGTTCACTACTGTCAAAGCGGGAGTGAACGGAGGTATGAAGAAATTCATAAACGAAGGAGAGAGAGGAGAGGTATTCACACTTCAACATGTCCCTCTTGCTCAATGCATTTGTTTGTAGATCTTTCACAATAGAAACAAGTGGAGTCTAAAATAAAAAAAGGAGAAATAGAAGTATATAATAGGAGATGCAGAAGTAGAAGTAAAACTAGAAGTAGAGTTCATGTGACAATAATCCTTCACATGCATGGGAACTTGAAGTCTTTCTTATCATTTTTATGATAATATCAAGATTTTTAACTCAAAAGTTATTTAAATTTTAAAATAATTTATTTTTACCTATATTTAAATGTTTAAATTTATTTATTAATTTATGATAAATAATTTTTATTATTTTATGTTCAACAAGGTTTTTCTGATAATAACACAAATAAAACCTCAAAATCTAAAAATGCCCTAAAAAATTCATAAGCATAGAAATTCTCTAAATCTAAATTTGGCACAATGATCCAATCCAATTGTCTTTAAATATTTGCCATTTACAATGTGGCCTTTAAATATTTATTCACTGGGATGGTGAACCAGAATTTATCCAATGGGTTCTCATAAAAACCTTTTAGAACTCATCTCATATGATGTGTGTACATCGTTCAAGACATACAAACCCTTCATCTACCTTGGATGAAAGATTAGGCAAAAAAATAACGAAATAATTTCACAATATATTGTAAAAAACTAAAGCACTCCTCATCTCCTCGGTGTATAATGCCAAGGGTGCTAAAAACACATTTCTATGCATCTTTTAAGATTTTATGCAACATTAAATAAGATTTTGACGTAGAATAGGAACCCTTTGATGAAAGGCGTGGATTAAGCATCTTTTTATTGTATATGGAGTTTAAAATATCAAAGGAAAGTTCGACAAAAATCGTCAATTTTTGCATGGATCGATGGATCAAAAGAAGGTAGATTGTAAATCGGCCATAACTTTTGATCCATGAGGAGTTATAGGCCACAAGCATATAGATTCCTACTGAAATTTCGTTTCTGGGTTAACTGACCCACCCACTAAAAGTGGGTTGCATCCATCTGTTTCTCCAGAAAACACACGATTACAGTAGACAAATGGAATTTTTTAAAAATTACTATTTTTAATAATTTCAAATTTTAGTTTATTTCCTTCTCTTAGAGTTTTTATTTATTAAAGAGTTTCTATTTTTGTTAAGTAATGAATTTTAGAAAGAGTCTACTTAGTAGTAGTCTTTAATTAGGATTTTACTATTTTTAATAACTTTTTTGTTTTGAGAAACTTACTATTTTTAGTAAGTGTGAATTATGGTTTAGTTTATTATTTAAAATTTTGTAATTACGTTATTCTTTATTTAATCAATTACTTTATATTTTCTAGAAACTATTTTCTTTTATCATATCGTGGATTCGAGAACACCTTAAGGATTTAAGGGATCTATTCAATGATGAAGATGGTGATCGACCTCCCACATCCTCCTTGCGTCAGATTTTAAAACTAGTTTAGAGATATTTATAGAATTATGAGAATCCATGTGCTTAAGTGTTGGGCAGGAAACGGGCCTAATTGAGACACATGATGGGTACTGGTGAAGATTTTTTTTTCACATGTGTCACATTGGAACCGCATGTTGAGCACAAAAAAGGCGTATTGGCTTCGGTTCACTTAGCTGGTTCGAGAGGCTGGCGAAGACATATAACCAATCCAAGGGTGGGTTTATGGTTTGCCAGTCAGATATATACATGCCTAACGTGCAATCTTAGGGTGGAAAATGGCCCTCGCCAGGTCGCTCTGGGTCCAGCCCAAAGCTATATCAGAACTAGTGGTGGCATTTGGTTGGGCAGGTCGGCGGGTCAGCTGGCTTGAACCGTTTCTGAGGCAGGAATTGAGCCAACCTAAGCAGTTAATGGGTTAGGCTGGGGTTTGAAAACACATTCCATTTTTGTAAATGGAGTGGTACAAGTGAGGAACAGAACTCTTGGCTCATTTACTATTACAAGTTGAGCTCTAGCCGATAACCTGGTCCGACCTGAACCATTATCATCCTATATTCAAAGAGTGCGAACCGTCTGTCTTGAAGGCACAGAAAAGTTCAGTGCCATCTATTCTCATTGGTCCATGTCATCATTAATGACGTCAGCTCACAAAACAAGCCGATTTTCCCTCTCTCATGGATTACGTGCTACACAACCCCACTTTTAACGTGTGAAATTTCTCTAAGCCTCACCATGATCTATCTATTAGATCCGCACCGTCCATCAATTTTTTCAGATTATTCTAAAGCACAAGACAAAAAATGAGGTACATCCAAAGATCAAGCGGACCACACAACAAAAGGCATGGGATTGAATGAGTATCGTTGAAACCTTCCTATGGCCCACCATGAGGTTTGTTTGCCATCTAACCTCTTTATAATGCCACTCAGACCTTGATGAAGGGAAAACACAAACATCATCTTGATCAGAGTTGTTTGTGGCCCCAAGAAGTTTTCAATGGTGGGCGATCAATTCCCACTCTTTCCTGTCATGTGGCCCACTTGAGCCTTGTATCATTTTAGACCTAGTGACTAAAAGATATGAAACAAAATGGATGAACGGTGTGGATCTAATAAATACATCATGATGGGCCCCATGGAAGTTCCACATTTCAACTGTTCTGATTTTCTTCTCTCTAAGTGAGCAGCGAAATTTCTTGATGTGGAAATTTTTGCAGGCCCATGATGATTTATTTTCAAGATCCACACCGTTCATATATTTTTTCAGATCTTTCTAAGTTATAAGCCTAAAAACAAGGTAGATCCAAAGCTCAGTGAAACGCACCATAGGAAACAGTGGAATTGATGTTATCGTTGAAACCTTCTTAGGGCCATAGACGGCTCTGATCAAACAGATATTTGTGTTGTACCTTCATCCAGGTATGGGTGTAGAGTTGTACACGAGCCGAATTGAACCGAGCTTTGCATAATTTGGCTCGGTTTGTTCAGCGGGTGACCTGGGCTCGGGCTTGGCTCGGCTTGGTCCTCGAGCCCAATAGGTAGGCTTGGCTTGGTTTGGTCGAGCTTTCGAGCCGAATTTGAGCCTGTTCGAGCCTATTCGAGCTTGAGAGAGAGTGTGGGGGGGGAGTCAACACAACAGTGGCTGCCCGACCGATTGAGTGGGGCGGTGAGAGTGAGAGTCTGACACTAAGAGAGAGAGAGAGAGGGAGAGAGAGATGTCAGATGGCCGGACGGCCAACAACGGTGAGGAAGGGGCGCGAAGGGCGTGGCCAGAAAGGGGGCGCACTCTCAACTAACTAATTAGGGGGCAGGGCGAATTAGGGTAGGAGCAGGCGCTCCTTTATAGTATATATATTAAATATATTTTTAAAAAAATTATATATAATAAATCAAATCGAGCTGAATTCAAGCCTGGTTACAGCCGAATTGAGCTTGGTTTCGAACCAAGTTGAATCAAGCTTGGTCAAGCTTGAGCTTACTCGATTTTTGAACGAGCCAGAAAAAAAGCTTGGCTTGGTTTGATCCACCCAACCAATCGAGCCGAATCAAGCTTTTTCGAGCCGAGGCGAGCGAGCTTTTCAAATAAGTTTGGTCCGTGTATAGCTCTATATGGGTGGATAAGCCTCATGCTTGGCCCTAGGAAGGTTTCAACCATAGTTTGTGTAATCCCCATTGCTTTCTTTGGTGTGGTCCACTTGAGCTTTGGAAGTACCTCATTTTTTTGGAATCATGCTCTCAACCTACTTGGAATAATTGATGGATTGTGTGGACATAACATAAAGGTCATGGTGAGGGGACTTCACCATTATAAGTTGTGCCATGTAGCACGCAATGTACTCAGAAAAGAGAGAAATTCAGGATATTTTGAGAGTGGAGAAATTAGAAATGACGTGGGAATGAAAAGCGCAGGCATTTGAATTTCTTGTGCTTTCAACAAAGATGATCCGCACTCTTTCAATATAAGTATGGATCGTCTGTGTTGAAAACACAGGAAAATCCAGTGTCCACACTTCTCATTCGCACACGTCATTTTTTATCTCCATTTCAAAAAATACCTGGAGTTTATCTCTTCCCAGGCATTGCCTGCTACATAGCACTACTTTTAACTTGTGAATCTTCACTGCCCCTCACCATGAACTTTGTGTTACATCCACACCATCCATTAATTTTTCCAAATAGGTTAAGAGCACAATTCCAAAAATGAGGTACATCCAAAGCTTAAGTGGACCACACCAAAGAAAGCAATGGGGATTACACAAACTGTGGTTGAAACCTTCCTAAGGCCAAGCGTGAGGCTTATCTGACATCTAACCTGTTCATAAGGCCACCCAAGCCTGGATGAAGCTACAACACAAATATCTGCTTGATCAGAGCCATTTGTGGCCCTAAGAAATTTTCAACGTCAGCATTAATTCCATAGGTCAATTCCACTTTTTCCTATGGTGTGTTCTACTTGAGCTTTGGATCTGCCTTGTTTTTAGGCTTATAACCTAGAAAGATGAAAAAATATATGAACGGTGTGGATCATAGAAATAAATCATCATGGGCGCACATAAATTTGCCACGTACAAGAAATACCGCCGCCCACTTAGAAAGAAGAAAACTGGAATGGTTTCAATGTGGAACTTATGTTGGGCCATCATGATGTATTTATTAGATCCACACCATCCATCCAATTTTTTTTTCATACCTTTTAGTCACGTACAAGGTCGAAAATGAGACAGATCAGGTTCAAGTGGGCCACACAACAGGAAAGAGAGGGAATTGAACACCTACCATTGAAAACTTCTTGGGGCCCAGACGACTCTGATCAAGATGATGTTCGTGTTTTCCTTTCATAAAGTCTGAGTGACATTATGAAGAGGTTGGATGGCAAATAAACCTCACAGTGGATCATAGGAAGTTTTCAATGCTACTCATTCAATCCCATGCTTTTTGTTGTGTGGTCTAGTTTAGCTTTGGATGTGGCTTATTTTTTTCTTGTGACTCAGAATAATCTGAAAAAAATTAATGGACGGTACGGATCTAACAGATAGATCTTAGTGAGGCCAGAAAATCTCCACACGGTAATGGTGGGGTTGTGTAGCACGCAATCCATACTTGATAGGGAAAATCGGCTTGTTTTGTGAGCAGACGTCATTAGTGATGACGTGGACCAATGAGAATAGATACACTGAATTTTTCTGGGGCGCGGATTAGGTACTTCCCTCGCCTGTCCCCAGCTCGGGACAGGCTAGGGCTCTGAGGGCCACCGTGATGTATGGAATTATCCACGTCATCAAATATTAGCTTGATCAAACTTCCCGTGGCATCCAAGAAGTTTTCAACGGCCAGAGTTTAATCCCCATTTCGTGGTCCACTTGACCTTGGATCTGCCCCATTTTTAGGTCCATGATATAAAATGACATAGAAAAATGAATGGACGGCGTGGATAAATTCCATACATCACGGTGGCCCTCAGAGCCCTAGCCTGTCCCGAGCTGGGGACAGGCGAGGGAAGTACCTAATCCGCGCCGATTTTTCTGTGCCTTCAACCCAAACGATCCGCACTCGAATTGAAAACCATGGATTAGCGTACATGCACGTAAAAACCTAAAAATTTATTTTGTTGGAATCAAAACCTAAAAATTTATTTTGTTGGATAATGGCACTTATCATCAAGAAGTTAAATGAATTTTAATCCATCCCTCCGAATAGTGGGCCCATGTAGATAGATACATTTTGTTGCATGTTACTCACCATTTCTTAAACAATATCCAGTAAGCCACAGACTGTGTCAATCCAACGCCATTCAAATCATGGGCCCCATTATGGATGAACCACAGAAGTCATTGGATAGTGCTAAGGATCCAAATGTCAATTTATATAAGTGAAGCCCATGATTACTTGATCTTGTCCATTGCTCTATTTGGGGCCACTAAGGATGGACCATGAACTTTGGTATCGTCGTCAAGTCAGTAAACTTCAAAATATCTCACATTTTGCTCGAGGTTAATATAGTCGCAGATGCATTGGCTAAGATGGGAAGGGGTGGATGGTTTAATTTTAGATATTTGAGTAGAGATGATCTTCACACTATAATAAGGGCCTCATCACTCTTGATAATGCAGGTTTGGGAATAATAGAAAGACTAATTCCATATGGTTTATATGATAAGTGTGGCCGTTGGTTTTTTTGGTGTGGCACCCACCTGAATGTTTTTCAGTTCATATATTTCCATAAAATTTTCTTCTTAAAAAAAAAAAAAAAAAAAACAGAGAGGATGGACCATGAACATCGAAACTCCCTGACAGGAAAACCCTAGCTCGACATTTGACCTTTTTTTAAAAAATTGAATGCGGACCGTAGGTGTATCTTTGTTCTTGGCCATCTATATCTTCAAGCCAAAACCTCGTATCAAGAAGATCTATTTATTCCGGGGACGTCCCCTGTGAGGGCCATAATTCCACTGGTTTGGATCTACATCTCCTCATCTATCAGTCGTCAATGGTCAACTTATTCACGATCAACGGTTAAAACGAAAGGAGACAGAGATCGCCAACATGCCCTGACGCAGTGAAATTACAAAAGATTCACCGGTCAAAATAACCTCAAGCCCTAACCCAACATATACAACCTCTTCCCCTAAACAAAAAGCAGACCAACGCCCATCAGTCAACGGTCAATGGTCAACTTAGGATGGTTGCATGTACCCTCCCACTCCGTAGGGGCTGTTTTGTAATTTCGCCATACTTATCGGCCCTTGCATTCCATCCCTAGCATACTGCTGCCACATGAGCTGCTCCTCCACCAGCAGCTGCTGCTTCTTCTCCATATCCAGCATCTGCACGTAAGATGGTGGCGGCACCGCCATCGACTCAGCAAAAGGATCCCGGCCCTCGCCTCCTGAAACTGGTGGCGCAGGCAATGCCAGCAACCCAGGGGTCCCACCAATCACAGCCATGCTACTCGCACTTCCGGCCGCAGGCCCGCCGTATCCGGTTGCAGCTGTCGCTGCACTGGCCTGTTGGTACATCCCATCCAGCAACAGCATATCAAAACCACCCCCAAGGGCTGCCTTCTGAGTCGAGAGATGACTCGCCGACTGCACCAACGCCGTCTCCCAGTCTGCCGAATTGTCCTCCGTCGCGAAAGCTTCCCATGCAGGCGGGCCCGCTGCTTCTCCGGCGAACAATGCAAGCGCCAGCTTATCTCCTTGTTCTTCTACTGTGACCGCACCATCGTTCAAATTCAATAAATCAGCTTCTTGTTGAGTGTTGTTCTCTTTCTCTTCTTCTTTGGGTTCTTCCTTCTCTTCCTCTGGTGCAACTTCTTCGATACTCTCCGGTGCAGGCAATGCCATAATACTAGAGGGCTCCTCTTCAACCGGTTCGATCTTCGGTTCCTCAATGACTTCCTCCTTCAGCTCCTGGCTCTTGGCTTTTTGGGTCTGGACCAGAGCCAACTTATCTCGGATAAACTCGTCCATGACGTCCAGCTTCTTGGATGTGATTCTCTCCACTTCGGGGTACTCGGATGACCTTGCAATCCCGACCGTCTTGCACCAGTTGTAGAATGCATCCAGATCGTCGAATTGCTTTGAGATCCGGCTGAAGATTTCGAAGACCTTCACGCAATCTGGTACTTCTAGTTCCATGAACCGATCAATCAAGATTCCCATAATCTCCATGATGTCGAAATATATCTGGAAGCTCTCTTTTACTAATGGGTAGAGTGCGACAATGATCACCCGATTCGCTTTCGCTGGGCCTGTACGTTGATAGTTTTAAAAGAAATCAATACAGACCATCCAAAAAGAAAAATCAATGTATCAAAATGCATCATGACTGTCAAATCTAATTTCCACCTCTTGGATGGGCCTTAGTACAAAAATTGCACTTTTGGTCGTACACCTTCAATTGGACGATCCACATCAATTGATATTGTTTCAATGCATAGATTGCACGTACAGATTAGCTTATACATCAGATTGGATGACAAATATGGTTTTTTAGACATTGTGCATATGTTCATGTTACACCCATGTACGTACACATGCATGCGAATAAATATAGAGAATTAGATAACTGTGCATATATGTTTATATACATGCATAAATTGTAACTTGCCTGTGGGACGACATGCGAGAAATCGCTCGAGGAGCTGTTGGAGGTGCTGAGTCCTTGTGAAGATTTTTTGGATCTTCATCTCACGGACCGGCGTGGTCTTTATAGAGGACTGGCCCACCTCCCCTTCATCATCACCGCCCGATGAGACCCTCCGTCTGTTGCGTCGGCCATGCATGTGAAACTCCAGCCGTTCATCTAGGTAGAGTGCAAATGTACGGACAAATGAAGAGAAGTCCCATGACCCCGATTGCGACGTGTCCCTGAAATCCGACATGTTGAGGAGCCGGGTCCCACGGCGGGTCGCAAAGAAAAGTTCCTGCTCGTAGACCTGATCGCCCTCTGACAGCAGGCGGTGGATCAACATTAGGGTCTTTAGGGCGACGGTCCAGTTGCGGGTCTTGTTGAGGCGCTTAGAGATGGTGTCGATGCAGGCACTAACGTACGCATGGGAGTAGGATGTTAAGCTGAGAACCTCTCTGATGTACTTCTCGTCGGCTGGTTGCTCTTCATGGCGCGTAGCCTTGATAATGGCGACATCGAGGTCGGAGATGGAGTTGTTGCCGGCCTTGGCGATCCCAATGCTCGTCTTGTCCTTGACAGCGCCCAGAGCTTTGCGGATCTTGCTGGGGGCCATGGCTAAGGCCGGAAATAGGGTGCGCAGGATAAGGATTTATATGGAGAAAATGGTGTAGGATGATAATAACGATGGACTATTAGAGATGTGTCAGGCCAATCCTGTAATACTGAAATGAATGTCAAGATAAAGGGTGAGTACACAAACAAAAAAAAGCGAATATATACGTATACATGTACACAGATACACCTGTGTTAACCATGCATGTACGTACATGATGTTTTATATACGTATACACTATAGTACATGCGTTGTGTTTATACGGTGAATAATCTTTATAAACAATTTGTTAGAACCGTTCAATCTCTTGATCGGACATGTTGTGCATTGGGATGACCACACGTTAATTCAGCTAAATGTGGGGCCCACCATCCGAAATTCCCATATCAGGTCGCCACACCGGATCAAAGTTGAAACGCCCCCTGGGAGAATATATTACGGGATGGCATAACCACTTGATTTAAAAGCTCGAGATATTAGAGAATGGTGTATCAATGTATATCAAGGGACTCAATAGAGCCCACATGTGAGTGGTCCAATCATCATAAAATAGCTTATTGATGGTAATAAAGAAAAAATGGATGGTCCAAATCATCGTACCACCTCAGCATGTGGGCCCCAGTGGGTGGCGACATACGCTAATTCCGAGTCGCTATATAGCGCAAAAACAATTCTAAAATCCCGCAAAAAATAAATAAATAGATAAATAACGTCGAAATGAGGGATTTCTTCAACATACATATTTCTCTTCGTTGTTTGTATCAAAGAAGAGGAAAGAAGAGGAGAAGAGAGAAGGAATAGATCTCTTTTCCCTCTCTCTTTCCGTCTGCCTCTCTTTTCCCTCTCTCTTTCCGTCTGCCTCTCTTTTCCCTCTCCTTCTCTTCCTTTCTGTCTCCAAACCAGAAAGACTCAGCTACTTTTGAATGAAACATGCTATGTCCGTCAATCTAGGATTGAAGAGCGGAATCCAATGGACCTAGATGTGACACGTGGCTTCGTAGTATTGGCTGAGGAGTAAGTTCGTTGAGTAAGACGTTATCACCCTTTGACGGGTTCCGACTTGTCTGTGGCCACAAGTAGAATAGGTGAAGTCTGTTTGAGAAATCAGAACCGTCCATCGTATCGGTGCTAAGCTTTTTGGACTGTGGTATAATTTCTGATAGGATGATCCTGACCATTATTTGTCAAGTGGAATGTAGCCAATTGAAAATTTTCTATTTAATGGTCTAAATCCAGATGATTTCACCATAAGCTTCTTACGGTGGACATTGTAGGGTGGCAGACAGAGTATGGACGGTTCTGATCACGTTACCATCGCTAAGTGTGGGCGACAACAGGGCAATGATGGGGCGACTCATCCTGATGATTCCTCGACCCGAGAATCTGGTCAGTGTAAGAAGAGAAGCCGATTGCCTGTGGCCCAAGCTCTGTGGGACCCACCATGATGATGTAGGTATTTTATCCACGCCGTCCATCTGTTTTGAAAGCTCGTTTTAGGAAATGAATCAAAAAAATGATGCAGATCCAAAGCTCAACTGGACCACATCCAAGATGTTCATGAGGTCACCATGATCTTTTATTTTCCACATCACATAAAACAGTGGGAATTGAACGCGCACCGTTGAAAGCTTCTTAGTCGCCACCTTGATGTTTTACTTTCCATCCAAGATGTTCATGAGATCACACAGACCTGAATGAAGGGAAAACACAAATATAAAAGTATAAGCTCGATACGAAACTTCAGTGGCTACAATAAGCTTTTTAGCGGTGAGCATTCAATTCCCATTACTTTCTGGTGTGATCCACTTGAGCCTTGGATCCATATAGAATTTGGGTCCATGCTCTAAAATAACCTGGAAAAGTGGATGGACGGTGTGGATAAAATAAAGACATCACTGTGAGCTCCACAGAACTTAGACCACGACGTCCAAGGTGGAAATCTCGCCGGCGGGTGGGACAGCCGACAGGCAATCCACGGATTCCGAGGTACCGCCCAGCGGGGCGCGAATTAGGTGTTACCCGGCCCACTTGGATGATATTTTGTATATCCACGCCGTCCATCCTTTTCTACAGCCCATTTTAGAATGATGTTCCAAAAAATATAAAGATCTAAATCTCAAGTGGACCATACAGCTAGAAACAGTGTGATTGAGTGTTCCACCATTAAAAATTCCAAAGAGCCTATTGTAATGTTTTGGTAGGGTTTATTTTCAATCCAACCTCTTTATAATGTAATAAACTCTTGATGAAGGGAAAATATAAAGATAAGATTGATTCAAAACTTTTGTGGCCCACAATGCATCTTTAATGGTTATTCATCAATGTTTCTAGTGTCATGGTCCACCTTAGATTTGGATCTTATTAATATTTTGGATCACATCCTAAAATGATATGAAAAAACAGATAGACAGCGTAGATATATAAAAAAATATATATATAAAGATGAGTCCCACACAGTTAGGGTAACACCCACTAAGCTGTTCCAGGGTAACACCTAATTCGCGCCCCCGTGTAAGGGCTCCGTGGGTGGATCCCTGACTGTGGGGCCAACTGTGGTGTATATTGAATACATCCATGCCAGTCCATCTGTTTTAAAAGTTCATTTTAGGGAATGATCCTAAAAATCAAGCAGATCCAAATCTCAGGTGGACCACTCCATAGGAAACAGTGGTGATCGACCATTAAAAATTTCTTGCAGGCCATAAAGTTTTGGATCAAGCTTATATTTGTGTGGTACCTCCATTCAGATCTTTGAGACCTTATCAACAGGTTGGATGGCAAATAAACATTCCGTGGCCTCAAAAAGTTTTTAACGGTAGGTATTTAATCAACACTGTTTCCTATGGTGTGGTTCACCTAAGATTTGGATCTGTTTAATTTTGAGTTCATAACCTAAATGAGCTGTCAAACGGATGGACGGTGTGGATGTAACGAATTACATCATGATGGGCCCAAAGTAAGGGATCCACCTGCAGCCACGCCCTCTCATTTCATACAAGCGGGCAATCATTCGGTATTATGGGGAAGCGGATTGCCTGTGGGGCCAGATATTCATGTGCCAAGGGCTACGCGGGGCCCTTATAGATGTCCATGACAAATCCATGTAGTCTATCTGTTTTGCAAGACCACAGTAAGATAGGAGTCTAAAAATCGGCAGACCCAAAACTCATGTGTGCCATCCCACACGAAACAGTGGGGATTGCACGCCTGTGGTTGACAGAAGTTTTGAATCAGGGTGATATTTGTGCCTACGGTTTATTTGGGTGGTAATGACCTTATGAACGATTTGGATGGCATAAAAGCATCATGGTCAGCTTCAGAAAGGTTTCAATGGTGGACATTTTCATTCCCACTGTTTGTTGCGGCCCACCTGATCTTTGTATCAGACTTATGTTTAAGCTCATGCCCTATTTTGGTTTTTCAAAACAGATGCATGAAGTGGATTTGTCACAGGACATATCTGTGGCCCCACACAGCCCCGGGCACCGGTAATACAGGAACGAATTGCCTGTGACCCCGGGGTACAGAAATATTCCTGGCCCGGGGCTTTGTGGTACCGACAGAGATTCCCATGACAAATCCACTCCGTCCATCTGTTTTTCAAGACCACAATGGGACATAAACATGAAAATCAGGCAGATCTAAAACTCAAGTGGGTCATACCATAAGAAACAATGGGGATTCAACAGAGGGAGTGATAGAAATTTTGTATTAGAATGATATTTGTGCCTAAAGTTTATCTGATTATTAATAACCCAATGAACGGTTTGGATGGTATATAAACATCACTTTCAGCTCCAGAAAGGTTTCAACGTTGGACATTGGATGTTTCCGTTACCACTATTTTGTTTGGTGTGGCCAACCTGAGTTATGAATCTTGATGATCTTTAAAATCCTATCCTATTATAGTATTTCAAAACATATGGACTGAGTGGATTTGTCACAGACCTCCCTGTGGCCCCACACACCCCGGGAACAGGTATATCTTTGTGTGCCCCTGCCCGCATGAAGTTCCGGTGGTCGGAACTATGTGGGGCTCACAGATATTCCCGTGAGAAATCCACTTTGTCCACCAGTTTCTCAAGATCATGGTAGGATAGGATTCCAAAAATCAGAGTGAGTCAAAACATAGGCGCCACACGATAGGAAACAATGAGAATGGAAATGTCCTCCGTTGAAACCTTTCTGAAGCTTACCATGATGTTTATATGCCATTTAAACCGTTCGTATGATTACTACTAAGTGGATAAACTGTAGGCACAAATATCATCCTGATCCAAAACTTATGTGTCCTCCACAAAGTTTCCAATGGTGGGTACTCACTCTCCACTGTTCATGTGGGGTGGTCCTGAGTTTTAGATTTGGATTCCTGTTCTATTGTGATTCTGAGAAACTGATGGATGGAGTGGATTTCTCAGGGGAATCTCTTTGGATCTTATGTTTCCACCGGGCGGAAGTAGGGCTATAAATGGGTAAGCGGAACAATGGGGTACCCAAACCCAACCCATTTAGATCCAACCCATTTGTTAAATAGTATAGGTCTGGGTCCAAGAATAGAGAGTCTGGTTTCCTTTATATTAGACCTGACCCCACTTGACCCGAACCCATTTAGTAAGTGGGCAGGTTTGGTCTATGTTTCAAGGGACCGTCCAGCCTAGACCCGATTTCAAGCCTTGTTAAAATGCTTGTATATAGATCCAGACCTAGACCCATTAGACCCGACCCATTTATAAATGGGTCTGGGTGGATCTCCCTCTACCAGACCCAGGGTCCGATGGGTTGACTCGGACCCGACCTAGACCCACCCATTTAGTAAAGGGTCTCGATTTAGACCCAGGCCCATTTAGTAAATGGGCAGGTCTAGGTTTTGGCTAAACCCGCCACAAACCCGGCCATTTACAGCCCTAGGCGGAAGGGTTGAGTCCGTAGTATGTACACCACCGGTCCACCGGTACCATGTATGTACCGGACGCGGTTTGCTGGTGAACCCAACACTTGTCAAAGCTCTGTGGTCCCCACCATGATGTATATGGTTTATCCATGCCATCCATCTATTTTTCCAGCTCATTTTAGGGACAAAAATGAGGCAGATCTAGATCTCGGATGGACCACACCACAGGAAAACAGTGGTGATTAAACTCCCACCATTAAAAACTTCGTAATGCCCACTGCAATGTTTTTTTTACTTCCAACCTGTTGATTAGGTCACATAACCCTGGATGAACGAAAAAGACGAATATCAGCTTGATCCAAAACTTAGGTGGCCCCGAGAAGTTTTCAACAATAAGCGTTCAATACTCACTGTTTTCCTGTGGTGTGGTTCCGGAGATTTAGATCTGCCTCAGATAATGCCCTAAAATGAGCTGGAAAATGGATGGACGGCATGGATAGAACAGATACATCATGGTGGGGCCTACAGAGCTTTGAAACCAACTAGCTGGCTGATGTTGGGGTCACACGCCAAACCGCGTTCGGATGGACCGAAACCCGAAACTCTGGATTGGTAGCAATCAATAATGGGACTTTAAAAGATGACTGTGGAAAGTTCGTGTATCTCTCTTCTTGACCGTCCATTTTTGGGCCTAAACGTAAATGATGACACGGAAACTACGATGGGGTCTTAGAATGGATGGTCTCCCTCCACGGTGGGATGCAACAGTACATTAAATCTTGCATACCTAACCATGGGCCCTATCCGGCACAGGAAGCCCATTTACACCATCTGTGCAAAACCTAGCTAGGGTCAAGGATCCTTTAGTTCATTCAGCTGTGCCGAGATTTTCCAACTTTCAACGGTTATACAGGCGGATTTTCATTGCCGATGAGTGGGGCCCAGATTAGTAATCCAGATCGTTGGTCTCTTGTCTCGCGCCATGGACGGACTATGGCCCAAAGCTATCTGGGGTTGGAACAATCTTAATTTATACTTGTTGACTGCAGATAGACGTTTAACAATAGATAGGAGAGGAATCCACATTGAACTGGAGATACTTTTAGGTCATCGTCCATCGATGTTGGGAGACAACAGATAGACGATCCTGATCGTCGAAAAAGTACCCTGGATATCAGAATTTAAAGCTGGCATGTACTGCGCAAAGATAGGGTTGCGCATTACATCGTTCATCATCAATTTGTACAAGTGGGCCGACAGCTCAGTCATTAAGTCATTGATATGATGGGCCCAACATGGGTCGTGCATTTTCCAAAAATCTCGAGACTGAAGATCCAAAACATCAAATACTTAAAAGCCTTCTTTTGTTTACTGTAACAGTAACTGTCCATTTGCTGGAAGCATATCAAAGGGTGAGCTTCGTGGGCCATCCGAATTGGATTTTCTCATGGCAATGGTTAGGAACTACTGAACCATGGGCCCACTTGGACATATCAAACAAACCCAAGCTCTTGGGCGTTAGACTACAGCGTGCATTCCAAACCCTATTTTCTATATTGATTTGACTCATTCACTGTACACATGACAAACATTACAGGCGATCCAAACCATGAACAAATCTCTAGATCGAATCTTTATGGAACATGGCCCAAAAATGGCAGTCTGTGATAATTCAGCCATCTAATTTTGGCCAATCGACCACTAACCAATTGCCATTTCAAGTGCTGATTTTATGGCCACCACAAATGGGAATTC
The DNA here is from genome assembly GCA_003013855.2 of Liriodendron chinense. NCBI lineage: Eukaryota > Viridiplantae > Streptophyta > Magnoliopsida > Magnoliales > Magnoliaceae > Liriodendron > Liriodendron chinense. The sequence continues at coordinate 4,672,901 of ML058453.1, forward strand.
AGAGAAATTCGGTCCGTGTGATTTGGTCCAAAACCACATCCACAACAGGCCTTTCAATTTGGTCAGACTAATTGGGGCCAATACTTCCAAATCAGATTTATCTAATACATGTCATCATTGAGATTTGTAAGGCAACGAACGATCCATCTCTAACTTAGCACACTAACTGAACAGTCAGGATGGACTAAGGCAGTTTTGAGACAGCGTGATTTCCTAAACTGAAGCGCACAAGAGCCAGTGATCCCCTACTTGCAATTGTTAGAGTGCGCATTGCCACGTGGGACCCACATACACATAGTAAAACAACTAGAGCCGTCGGTGTCGTGAACACCACTGATGGGCCACGATCATAAAAGGCAAGAGGTAGGTGGGGGGGCTTCCTGAACACACTAGTGGCAAAATCGGAAATGAGATTGTCAATGGTCACAACCACCCTCCATCCAGAACACCTAATGATGAACATTGACCACTTTCAGATAAACTGGTGGGGTAGAAAAATGCTCTCAGTTCCAAACTTCAATGAAATCCCTGAAATTGCATTTTTGGCGGATGGATTTAAAGCTGAAAAAACGTCTCCATAGAAGACCACACTAGCGTACGGATGGATTTTGGCGGCTATCAAATTGGATTGGAAAAAGGTATATCAAGGGCTTTTGATCAGCCAGCGCTCCTCATTAACTGCCACCCACCAGATGAGTGAGCCACCATGATACCACAATGGGGCCATTGAACACATACTTTTAGAATAACATCGCACCATTAGCTTCAGTGAACCACCAACAAGTGAGGCCGTTAGTCAGTGATAAACATTGATAACATATGGGACCAAAGTAGTCGTACCATGCCCAATTAATGTAAAAATCCTCTCAACTTCTGCCGGCCTCCAAATGGAAAAATACAGAACCAGCCAAATTCAACCCATGAAAAGAGTTATTATTGGAGGGGCGGGGAACTTCCAATCTGGGAGATCATTGGGCCATCAACCCTCCCAAATACCATGGGTCACAGACCCTGGTGCGATTCTATACAAAGCAAGTCAATAAGACGAGCTATGAACCCCCAGACCATGGTCAGTTTAGGAGTGTAGCCCACCGCAGTTCAGTGATCCAGACTGTTAATTTATGAGCCGCACTACAGATAGACCATGCCTAAAAACACATCCAGGATTCAAAGATCTAGCCATCTGATGTGGTCCGTGCTTAGATGATGAAGACGCTACTGAATGTGGACTACTGGAGCAATTTTTCCTGCCTGCCTCCTGGGCACACTTTTACACTTAAAAAATTGTTCTTTTGGAAGAAATAAAAAATTCCAGGACCTAGGTGAGATTTTGTAATGCTTTTTGAGTCTCTTTAATTGACATACCCTCCACTAGTAAGATGATACTTGGGATTTGTCGGAATAGCTCAGCTGGCAGATCAAAGGACTGAAAATCCTCCCACAAAAAGCATGGGCACCCTTACAGGATACCAATAACATGCCATCATGTATCTAAAGATCAGAAACACCCTAGGCACTTATAAAGATGATCATTCATTTGAGAATGTATAGAACAGCAATATATGGTCTAGATGACCAAAAATTAAAAAGTACAGTACCAGAGTTTGTCAATCAGTTACATAGTTCATAAAGCCACATAAACAAACAAAGACAAGGCAAACGCATTCAATATCTAGTAAACACTCCCGCCATAAAGGATGCTAAGAAAGGAGGATCATACATGCAGGATGATCCTCCCCAATTTGGGACCCAGTCCAAACAGAAAGAGCCACATAAGAACTGGCACCATCCCCAATAGAAACACAAACATGAACCTGCTGCCACCGCCAACCCCCTCAATGGCTTTCAGTAAAAGCACATACAAGGAAGATTCCTTGATTGGTCCGTTGATGCATACACACCTGACAGTCACCTCAGCCTTGATGCCAATGGAGCTCCAATCAGATGGAACACCATCCTTCAAGTACTCCTCCCTGAGAGGATACGGGTACTCTGCAGATGTGGCAGGACCAGCATGGATAGAATCCAGTAAGCTTACACTAGAGCTATGCTCTAGGCTCAATGATGATGGTTCGAATTGTTCGCCTGGATGAAACATGATAATAACAATTAAATAGACTCATTTTTATGTCTCAGAGACAGAACAACAAAAACAAAAACAGAAAAACAGAAAAGAAAAGCAAAAAACAAAAAGAAACCACGAAAGCCTACACCTCTGGCCTTCACCATTAATCAGAGGTCGCAAAGCCTGTTTTTGCTGAGTCTACACAGGAACAAGCTAAAAGATCAAAATAAAGAAGACAAGGTTTTGTTGCTTGCAGAATTGCAATCGATATATACCATATATCAACTGCAAAACTTCTAAATGAACTAACCCAAAAACAGAAAAGTTGAAAAGAAACAATAGACCCAATTTCTTTCATGGAATTCAGTTTCTCTGTATTCTCCTTTCCCACCTCCACTCTTCCATACATTCCCAAAACAGCTACAAAAATTATAAGCATTGGTGCTTATCATAACAGCAGTGAGGATGGAGGAAGCTACCTCTTGCCATGAATTGAGGAACACATACGGCTTCTGTTTCTTCTGCATTCAGCATATGAGGAGAAGTAACGTAGTGTATGGCTTCTTGCTGTTCCCGATTACTTCGGGAGCTGTCCATCTGTTATGTACGAAAAATGCACAGTGAGAGTTATAATATTCAAATCAGCAACCACCAGATGAAAACAAATCAATAGGAGGAACAGCAAATTTGAAAAATGGGTTACCTCAGTATCAGACAGATCCTTCAACTCTAGATATCCATCACTGATGATGTCCTCTAACCCATCGTAGATCTCATCATTACGGACAACATCTTCATCAGTACTTTTAAGAGGAATGGATGCATCAAGCTCCTGCAAGAAAATTCAACAGACAGCATACATAAATGTGCTGAGCAACATTCAAATACAAATGATAACCAAGGTTTTGAATATTGGTATTTAAGGGGTGAGCGACTGCATTTTTTTTTCTTTTTTTTTTGGCTGAAAATTTTTGAAAATTTATTGGAAAAATATGAAAAGGAAAATGTAAAACACCATTCTATCGTTTTCTGTGGTTTTAACATACATTATATGGTGTGTATCAGACCATACATTGATAAGAACAATGTCTATCAGGTGGGACCTGCAGAAAGTCATCCAAACGGACTCTAAACACATATGAAGCATGACCCAGAGAATTAGGCAAATTACAATAAAATACAACAAAAAAGATGAAAATAAATAATAATAATAATAAATGATGGTTTACCCCTTCTGATTTTCCATAAATAGTCCATTATGTTTTGATTCCATGTTCCCACTCAAATCCTGCATTTTGATCCTCAATATAGGCCTCGATTATAGTCTAAATGAGTCTCTAAGCTTCCACCATGGTTGAAATGAAAGACGAGAAAATGAAACAGAAATTGAAAATAAATATTTCAAAATGGAGCCTTTAGCCATATTGTTCCGAATTGGCCTATACCAGTCTTCTTTTTTTCTTTTTTTTTTTCCGTTTTTCTTTCTTTTCTTTTCCTTTTTGGTAATGGACCGGTTCACCCCATGTTGCAGAATGGGGGTGGCCAATACAGTAGCAATATAGCTGTATCATAACCAATATCCAAAACCGCGACAACAACAATAGATTGCCAAAATGGCCAGCAGAGTAGGCTTACTTCATTGATAGCACTTCCATTTGACATTAAAAGATCTCCATCCTTCTCACTGAGTTGAAACAACAGTTTTTCACTATCAAAAATTTCAGTATCATCATCCTCGAGCGAGGAAGGGTGCCCCTCGCCAATAACAGGAGTTCCAGAGTTTTGAGGCAAATTCTCCACTAAAGAGTAGTCTCCATTTCCAGAGTCAAGAGTGCTGTTGACAACCATATTTTGATTTACTTCTGGTACATGTGACAGAAAGCTCGGGTCAGCAAGAGGAAGGGATATGCAAGAACCATTTGCCGGATCATCATCCCAATCGGCCTCATTAAATTGTGCTCCATGCTGTTCACCATTTTTTGGGCCTAGGCCACTCTTTTTGTAAATTTTGCAAAGCACACATGCATCCTGCAAAAGAAAGAAGATACATTCCAATTAGTGAGCCAAAGATTGGAAATGGAAAAACTACAAAGAAAAAGAATTGAGGAAAGATGGTAACAAGCCAAGGAGGTTCACATGTGCATTGTATTGACCATTTTTCCAATGAGAAAAGCATAAGAAGAACAGAATGCAAAATATAACATGGTTCCCTGAACCAAACAGAGCCTATAATTCATGCGTAACAGTCTAGCATAAAGGAACGGAATAGTTTCATGGTATAGTTCCCTATGGCATCAAAACAATTACCACCTACTTATCCAGAAAGTTTTATATATTAACAAAAGAAGCTGGAATGTTCTACAACCACAAAACACAACCGATACCTGAGAAAAGCCTGCATCAACCAGTCCCTTGTCTTCAATTCTATATTCGTGCATTACCCAATCTGTTCTCGTACCTCTTGGTGGCTTGCCTTCATGGAAGATCAAAGTCCTTCTCTTCCCTACAGTTTTGGAGTTGTGACAGACATTCTTATCAATCCCTGTGGTTTTCCAATATCCATTTTCAGTGGCACGATTTACCCGAGGCCCACTTGCATATTTCCTATCTGGAGGGCAAAAGAAATACCACTCGAGGTCTCTGCTTGGCAACAATGATTGTGCTGCACCCAGAAGAAAATGGTACAGGACAAATATTTAAGAAACAAGCACTACACAATCACAAAAACAAAAATGCAGAAAATGAGAAAAAAGAACCAAATGGATTAACAGAAACCCATTAATGTAAAAGAAATCAGATTTAAAGTGTACAAAAGAAAAGACAGCATGAAAACTCAGAAATTCTCATAAAATTACAAAGGCAAAAATAATAAAGCTAATAAAACCAGGACACCCATTTACATGCTAGCATTCAAAGAAGGGAACAAGTTTCAATTTTAACATAAAATACCATCCCATAAAAAGATACTAAAATGAAATCAGGAAGGGGTAAGAGATACCTTGAAGATCCCAAGGCTCAAACTTGTAAATATCAACCACTGCAATAGCTTTGACAAGTGGCTTCCCGTTGATCTGTCTTTTCAGGTAGTACAAAAGCAGCTCAACTTCGGTTGGATTAAACCGGAAACCAGGCGCAGAGAAAAATCTCTCCATAAAAACAAATCAGCTAGTCTAAAAACTGCGCAGTTACTTCAAACACTAAATGAGAACTGAAATTCTTAATACGCTCTGAAACCCAACTGTCTTCTAAATAGATATCGCCCACAGCTCGTGTGGGCCCAGAATAATCACAGAAGCCCAAGACGAATCCCTTTTAAATCCTCCGGAAACAATCAGGTGTCAAGTCCAATGCCGAAATAGGTGCAAACACCACAACCGATCGCGATACAGATGACAGAATTTTAGACGAGAGAGGCAGGAATATTTGCTGATGAGATTAACAGACATTTGACGTGCAGGCGAGAGACCCTGTATTCAGAAATCATTATCAAAGAAGCGAACGACGCTCAGAAGTTTTAGAAGAAAAACCCAAAATCGAAAATCGATTCCCAAAAAACCCCCTATAAAACCCTAGAAACATCAAATCCAGCTCAAATACCTTTGCACTAGTAAAGTAACATAAAAAAAAACCCTAGGAAACGCAGATCAAAGATATAAACCCCCTAGAAACATAAAAAACAGTAAAAATGCTCTAAATTACAAGAAAATAACTTCAAAAATCCCCCACAAAACGTTACAGAAAACGAGATTAGCTCCTTAAAGCCCTAACAACCCATTGAAAGATCAAGAACCCTAGAAAGAATTAAAAAAAACAAAAGAGACGTGACAAAAACCACTGAAACAACAGGAATCCGATATGGAAAAAACAAGAAACATTCTAAACAAAGAAATCACCATTAAAGAATCAAAGGGTCCCCAAAAAAAAACCTAAAAACATCAAATAAAAACCATAATTAGATCAAAATCCCCAAAAAGATACAAAGCTATGAACCGTTTAAAACAACTATCGAAAAAATCCGAATCGGGAGAAACAAATCGAATCAATAACCCTAATCAGATCGGGGGATTTTTAGAGCTTACCCGAAAGAGTAGAGAGTCTATGAGAAGAAGATCGAGAAATGATTGAGAGAGAGAGAGAGAGAGAGAGAGAGGAGAAAGAATGCGAAGCGCTGTAGAGAAAAACGCGGGTTTTAGTGACGCTGGCCTTCCTACTCGCGGAGTTGATTTTGCCTATGTTGCGAGTCTCGAGTGAAGATCTTGCGTGTGTCGCCGTCCGTTGGGGCCCGCATGCTGAGTCGTCCAATGATCAGAACCATCTATAATGTAATTTCTTTGCTATACATTTTATATAAGAAATTTAGCTGGAAGAATGATTCCGGCCATCGATATCTGTAGATGAACCTACGGAAAAGAAGATTTCCAATGGCTCGTATTCAAACCAAACAGAGACGGTTAAAATTATAATCACAAGAAATTAGATTATGAATAGTAGTAGTAAAGAGAAATGGACCGTTCAGATCATCGTAAAATATCATCATGTGGACCCCAGCGAGTGGGACGTACGCTGGATCCATGTTCGCGACATAGGCAAAACGAACTGCCGGTTGCTCGGAAACACCGAAATGGGAATCGAAGAAGCAATAGCAAGATGCGTACATGCGACACGTACTTGAGAAAGATCTCGACCGTCCATCAGTTAAATACGGAGGGAGTTGTTCCCAAAATAGACGCTCCACTAAGAATGTTATCAGAAGAAACTTGTCTATAGACTTCTTAGGAAGTGTGGCTCAGTTAATATAAGTGAAACGGGCTCAATTTTCTTGCATATGAGTGTTCGTATTGGATGTGCATGATGAATGGACCAGATTTCCGATCTTTATGAAACGTTCGTAAATTTGCTGCAAAGAACTTTTCTTCAGTTTCTCGCGCGGAACTTTTTCTAGTGCAAAAATACCCCTTCTGATGTTTGAGATGAGCAACTGTGTTTCCACTTAAAGAGTACGAATGGTACCAAAATGTGTTCATTTATTACAAATATGGGTTTGATTCTCCTTATTTATCGGGGGATTTCCTTCGGATGCGGATTGGGTACTATCCCTCCCGTCTCCACCTAGGAACGGACAGAGGCTATGAGTGGCCACCGTGATGTGTTTGTTTTATCCACACCGTCCATCCATTTTTCCATATCATTTTAGGATAAAATCACAAAAATGAGGCAGATCTAAGTCTAAAGTGGAACACACCAAAGGAAGCAGCGGAAAAATGGCATCCACCGTTGAAACCTTCCCAGTGTCCACCGTTATGGTTAATTTCCATCCAACCTGTTCATGAGGTCGCATGGATGAAGGGAAACAACGAATATTAGCTATGGATATTCACTCAGTCTACCAGTTGAGCTATGGATCGGGGTGTACTGTATGGTCCACTTGAGCCTTGGAACTGCTTATTTTTTGGGTTTATACTGAAATGATATGGAAAAATCAATGGATGGTGTGGATGAAATCCATATATCACGGTGGGGCCTCTAGTACCCAATCCGCGTCCATTTCCTTCTACTATACTGCTGGAAGTGGGCCCGTAGACCATAACCCTGGCCACGTGTCCATCAATACAAACTGTCAAATCTTGGGCTGGATAGGGAATTGCCCCAAAACAAATTGATCAGAAGATCCCAGTAATTCAACAATGATTGTGGACCATTTTAGTTCTTGTTGTAGACCAATGGGAATTGATCGGATGGACCAGATCACCTGATCTTTGAAATTTTTTTCTCTCGCCAATTACATAGTGAGGCGTTTGGACGGTCTGGATTGACAAACAAATATTTTACTTGTGTTGTCTTGGGTATATGCACATGAAGCCAGGGTACTCTATAGAGTATAAAATAATTCCTCTAAACGATAAATCATTTCTCATCTCCTTCCTAGATTCTTCGGCGAATCGATCTGCTTGACTCAGGGGTGCGACTTCAATTGACGGTGCTCAAAAAACGTGGAAATTCCTAGTGCGATCAGATCACCTGATCTTTGCAATTTTTGACTCACACCGATTATTTAGTGAGGCCCAAAATTTGGACGGACTAGATTGATGAATATATATATTTTACTTGTCTCTTCAGTGTGTATATGCAGATGAATCCACCGTACTCTGTAGAGTATAAAGTAATTCCTCTTTTCAGCTCTTCTCTAGATTGTTCGGCGAGTCGAACTGAGTGGTGCGACTTCAATTAACCGTCCTCAAAAAGTGGGAATGAATTCCTAGGGTGATCAGATCATCTGATCTTTGCAAGTTTTGTCACACGCCAATTACTTAGTGAGGCCCACAATTTGGACGGTCTAGATTGACAATTTCGACGGCCTTCAGTGTTTATATGGATATGAATCCACCGTACTCTATAGAGTATCGAACAATTTCACGAAAGGGAATTAAATAATATTTCACCTCCTTCTTCTAGACTCTTCGGCGAGGACGCGGATAGCGTACTGCCTACGCTATAGCGTACAGAGCAAACTATGTGGGACCCATCTTGATGTATCTGTCATTATCCACACCGTCCATCCGTTTTACCAGCCCATTTTATGAAATGGGCCTAACATTGAAGCATATCCAAAGCTCAAGTAGACCACACCAGAGAAAAACTAGGAAGAATGAGTCCACCATTGAAACCTTGCTAGGCCCACAGTGATTTCTGTTCACAATGTCACACAGGCATGGGTGAATGGAAAAAAATCAGCATGATCCAAACCTTCTGCGGTTCCAAGAGGTTTTCAACGGTAGGCATTCAGCTCTCATTGTTTCCTGTGGTGTGGTCCACTTGATCTTTATATATGCATCGATTTTGTAGTTTGTGTCACAAAATGAGCTGGAAAAACGGATGGACGGCGTGGATAATGCACATAGATCACGATGGACCCCACTACTGAGTTAGTACGCAACCCACATCCCTCTTTGAGTTGAGTTGCTTGAGTGAATGGTTGACGACCGCGCTCGAAAGGTTGCTACTTGGAAGCGGATTGTGTACTGAGTTACTCAGTATGCTTTACCGTACGGAGCAAACTATGTGGGCCCATCGTGGTGTATGTATTATATCCGTGCCGTCCATCCTTTTTCCACTTGATTTTGAGGCATGACCCAAAACTGAAGCATATCAAAAGCTCAAGTAGAGCTCAGATAGTGACGTCCACCGTTGAAACCTTTCTAAGGCCCACAACGATGTTAATTTGTCATCTAACCTATTCATAAGGCTAAATAGACATGGATAAACAGAAAGCATAAATATCAGCTTCATCCAAAACTTCTTTAGCATTAGAGAAGTTTTCAATGGCAGGTGTTCAATGAACACTGTTTCCTATCAAGGGGTCTACTTGAGCTTAGGATATTCTACAATTTTGGACACATACTTTAAAATGAGTCGATAAAATAGATGGACCGTATGGATATAATACATACATTAAGATGGGTTCACAGAGTTTAAGTGAGTACACTATCCGTTTCCTACTTGGTGGGATCGATAACCTCATCTTTGCAATTTTTGTCTCCCGCCAAATGCCCACAGTTTGGGGAAGCGGATTGCGTGCCACCTTAGCCTGACGGACTCGGTCCATGCACGTGCTCTATGGGGCTCGCCTTGATGTATTTGTTTTTATCCGCACCGTTCATTCATTAATTTCAGCGCATGAGCCTAAAAGAAGGGATATCATCCCAGGCTCAAGTAGAATACACGATAGGGATCGACGTCCAAGATTTGATTAAGTTGTTATTTATGTTTTTCCTTCATCCAGGTCTATGTGACCTTATGAATTGATTGGATGGTAAATAAACATGTCAGTGGGCATTAGGAAGGTTTTAACGGTGGTGTGGTCCACTTTTATGTTGGAACTGCCTCCTTTTTGGCATAATACCCTAAAATAATCCGTCGAAATGGATGTACGGCATGAATAAAACAAATACATTATAGTGGGCCACACAATGCCCCTGCCTGAACTGAGTCCGTGTATATATATATATATATATTACTTGCATCTTTAGTGTGTATGCATATGAATCCACCGTACTCTAGAGAGCACATAATAATTCCTCTGAACGAAAATTAAATAATATTTCAGCTCCTTCCAGAATCTTCGGCGAGTCGAGCTGCTAAGTGGTGCTGACTTCAGTTCACCGTGCTCAGGAGGTGGGAATGCCTAGTCGGTGCTCATCAGGTTAGTATTATCGGTTACTTTCCCTGGTCCAAAGTTTGGAAGTTTGCATTGGGTGAACCACACAAGTCCAGTGATTGTTATAACATTCGCCAATTTTTAACCGTCCATTTATGCTGGACATGTATGGGACCCATCCCCACCGCTACACATGATGAGCGGCTTGGATCGTACACATAGGCACATGTGGTAGCAATTGCACTTGCCTAATTATTCCATGCCTAGGTATCTTGACCCTCCAAGTGGAGTCAGTTTGGCCGGACCTGCCTTGGATGTGGTTCAGGCCAAGCTAAATGGATACCAGGTGGGGCTCACCATGGAAATGTGGCCTCTTTTTTTCTTTTCTTTTTTTTTTCATTTTTTTTTATTTTTTTTATTTTTAACACACACCACATGGGTACTCGGAACCATGACCTCAATGTCAAAATCTATAAGGTCTACCGCCTGTATTTAAGTAAATGGGTTGGGTTTGGGAGGATCCCATGGTTTTTATCCAAGTCAAGTTGGACCCAATATGGTTCAATACCCCAAATCACACCTGACTCAGGTGACTTGTGACTCAAACTGGCTAAGTCATTTAACCATGGTTGAACCCCAGCCAACATGATTCCATTTTTAAACCCAAGTGCCATTGTTCTAGGTGAGGTAGCCCGACCAGATCACAACTGAAATCCGTAAAACGAGCCAGACTCAAGCTAGTTGAATTTTAAGTAGGTCGAGTCAGGTCATAGGGTAATCGGTTGTGAACGCACCAGCAATATGACATAATTAGTTAGACATCCAAGCCGGGTTCGAAGACCATGGAATATGGCCATGCAGACCTCTCAACTTTCGTGTACTAAAGTATTAGACGTGTGGTGCAACCTATCATGCTTAAGGTTAGAAGCATCCATGAATGTGATGTATATGGGCCTACCTGATGCTTGGATTAAATATCCTACATATTGTTTACACTCAGTTTGACACCACCAAATCAAATGGCTAGAAAGCTAATTACATGTTGCAACAGTGGAAGATCATGACAAATCCTTGCTATTGAAATGATTGGAAGAAAGAACATCGTGGAGAGCTAATGTAATTATTATCACAATATGCACACAACTTATAAATCAAAGCAAACAACTGCCATATAAACATGCGGCAAAAGGTGAAAGACAATTGTTTACATAACGGGCTGGAATACTGCTCATGCACATGCATGATCGCATGTCTAGTAAGCGCCAAATCTTCTTGTTAGCATGACACAAAACAATTAGCCATTGGACTAGTTGACTACGCAAAGATCATGAGATAGAGAGAGAGAGAGAGAGAGAGAGAGAGACTCTAATTTGAAATGTAATTGGCCACGTCAGTTAATTATCCAATAGATGGAAGTGAAAATCAAAAAACAATTCTTGAAAATTGTTCACCAATGACCCTCGTATACTTATAAATAAAACAAAAAACGAAGAGTATCAGGTCCATGCTAATCCAACACAACTCCTCTATACAGTGCATGACTGCGTATCCCTCATCTCATGATACCCGTAATTAGGATTTGTTTAAACTCTCCCACTACTAGCTATTGCAACATTATAGTAAGTATGGACCGATTAGATTACTTATCTCTCAACCTTACGTCCACAAACAAACCATTATAGGAGTGTGTGCGCATGCATGCGTGTACCCTCAAAACATAATTAGGGGCAAAGAGAGCTATATTGTAGAGAGGAGCATACATGATTTCTAAAGCTTTAAATGGAGAAGCTAGGGTTTTTATATACAGTAAGTTGTTTCATCTCTTGTAATTCATTGTTCACAGTGGATTAATCGTTGTTTTGTGCTGTGATTTTTTCTCGCAAAGGTTTTCCACATAAAAATTAATGTGTTCTTTGTATTTGCTTAATTTTTTTGTTCTCTGTTGCTTGTTTGATTCCATCTAAGGTTACCTTCGCTCTCAACATTAATATCCCTAATACATTGCCAATACTTTGCATGTGTAAATTCCAGAGGTGTTGCTTGTATTGCTACTGTATCGGTGATTTTTTATAATACTAAAAATGTATTGATATCGCCAAAAATTTATTTATTAAAAAAAAAAAAGTTCATCTTTTTATGGGCGCATGCAATGTTCAATTTGTTGATGGTTATATTGATAATATCATGATATTATCGTTATCATGATATGGGTGATATCAAGACCACAATCTATTATTTCCTTTTTGATTGTCGAATTCTCAACGAAATATCCTGTGTTGTTGATATTTTGAAATATTAATGTATGTTTAGATGGAAGATTGAAAGGTTGATGGATAGATGATATGATTGATTTCTTACGACAACATATGCTTTTAGGCCTCCATTAAATAAAAACTTATTATATACGTATTTTTTTATAATTTTTATTCCTAAATATATAAATGTTAGCATTTCAAAAACTTTTATTGAAAAATTCCTCCATTTTTCATGTTTTCCCATTATTTCTCTGCATTTTTTTGTTATTGGCGATATTATCTATGACATCGATATTGTTTCCATACCCTAACCAACAAAACTTGTAGCGATACTAATACTCCAAACAATAGTTGTCACCCCATCGACCGTTTTACTTATGAAGTCCAGTTCTAAGCAACTAATAGGCAATCATTATTTCCAATCATCTCGCCACGAAGTCCAGCTGAGCGGCGAAGCCATCTCTCTATGAAGCTTAACTTCCCGTTAAGCGACAAATAAACGGCTATCCTGTATTAGATGACTATCTCACTACGAAGCCTGATTTTAACAAATAGACATCTATTAGGCATCACAACCATCTTGCCATGAAGTCCTGTTTTTTGCTAAGCGACAAATAAACTGTTGTGTTTTCCTTTTTTAAGTTGATTTTAAACATGCTTATCGTAAATACTAATAAAATACTTTCAAGTTTAAGTTTATTTGTTTTTTAACTATATATTGTCATTGTTCCACTATAGCTACTATTATATACTTAATTAAAAGTCCTTTCAATTGTAAGGTAAAAAGAACTCATCGAAAGCACAAACCCTCTCTTCGCAAATTGCTTAATTTTCACAAATTGGTAGCTGGATAGATGGTCGAACCATATAGACTTTGGTCTTAATCAGTCTATTTCAACTCCCAGGGATATAGGCATTCAATTCGATTCGAGGCATATTCGACTCTAGCATGCCTGACACACATTGCACGCACAACCAAATTTGAGCCAAACAAAATGTGTCAGGCCTACAAATGCATTCAAAAGTAGGAGTTCATGTGAAGGGGGCCGCACAGGATTAGCAAAACCCCATGCAAGAGAAGCCCGCAAGCGTGACGAGCTCCAGTATGAGGAAATGTGTATAAGACCTACCCTAGGCTCGACCCATTGACAGCCCTCCCCATCCATCCATCAAGTGCTCTACCTCATGTGCTTCACCCAACCGAGCCGAGCCGGGGTTGGCTTCAACCCAGATTTTGAACTGTTATGCTGGGCCTACTAAAAAATTTGATTTTGCTCGACTGTGCCTAGCTCATTTAAGGACCTATCCCCGATGCCCAAAAATCAGGTACAGATCTAAAACTCAGGTGAGCCACACCATACCGAAAATTTTGGATGGGGACCCCCATGGGGCTTAATGGTATATTCATGCCATCCACTCCATTCATCTAACCCACCGTCCCAGGATGAAGGGACTCCATGCTCTGCCAAAACTTCGGCAGTCCACACCATGTTAATTTAGATGTTTTAGGCATCATCTCTATAACACATAAATACGATTTCTAAAATGAGATGCGCTCAATTTTAAGCGGCACGCAGACAACACGCATGTTAAGATTCTGGCAGTGTGAGGTGTGAAAGCAGCAATCACTGGGGGGGGGGGAATTTGTTCCATTTATAAAGACTAATGCAATGGTATCAAAATGCATTGGCAATACAGCTCTTTTTTTTTTTTTTTGTTATTATCGTTGACGGTCCCAAGCACAAATACAGGAGTTAGGTTGTGTTAAGTTGGCAGTCAATGTGAAACTTGTACAATAACTTTCATCTTGAAACTATGAGGAAAAATAATTTCCATATACATATGTTAGTTGGGGAACACTTTGATCCCTCCACAAACTCCACAAACTCTCTCAGTGGAAAAAATGGGGCGCTATGCGATACAAACATCCTGCCTCCTATTATGCCTATGTTAAATAGATTCAAGTAAGGTGTCAACCTGTGTGTAACTCATGCTCAAATGTACAGTATCATCATGGATTCTGTCCACCTGCTTTTATCTCAAACACACATGAAAGCGCCCGGCAATGTTTAAAATAATTTTTTTTTCATGAAGATTTTATATTAAGATGGGTTGCACATGTGGCATTGAAGATTGGATTTTGACACATGTAGGCAGCTTGAAGAATAAATGGTGTCACATAGGGTGCTTGAAAATGGATGGTGCCATGTGCGGCACATTAAGTACGTGTCGGGGCACTTTTTAGATGGATGGTGGCTCGTGGAGGGAACTAGGGGTCGCATATGGAATGTATACCTTCCAAAAGAAAGAAATATTTAGAAATGTATTACTGTGCTTGTGCCACGCAGGGGCTCATAAAACATGTCCAACCATGCTTCAAAACTTGCAATACACCAAAATTTAGTACAAATCATCCTAAGTGTCAATCGGGCCAGGACTATCCAGTTAATCAATATGACATGTCAGTAACCGTGACCATAGATTTTTTTGAAGCTATTGAAGATAACATTCAGTGGAGTTTTGGGGAATTGTCGGTCTATATTCTAAAAATCAGTAGGAAAACAAACCAATAGGCTAAACTTTAGGTGCAAGTTCCAGTGCATAGTTGGCATGATGCTGCTGTCATGGAGCCAATACGAGGTTTGCCAAACCCATGCATGTAGAGTACGACCCGTTCACATGCAAGCGCCAATATGACACACGTCCACAATATCAAGCTTTCATCAAGCGGCGCCAATGTGTAGATCTCTTGGCATAGTAGGCATTTCACTCAGGTGGGCTATGTCGTAGAGAGTGAACGTATGGTTTAAACAATTCATTTTCTATACATCCATTCAATTTGTGCCATGGCCTACCCAAGAAGAGAAAGATCTACAACGCCCCACCTGAAGGAAAGCTTGAATCTTCGCACTCAGCAAAGCTTTAAATAAACAAACCCATCAGCAAAAAATGAGAGAGAGATTGTGATTCTAACTCCTGTTGGATTTAATTGTTGAAAACAGTAGATTAAAAAATCGAGAACAGAATTAAAATAATAAATTAAAGAGATAAAGAACTTATGTGTTTGAGTCGAAGCGTGACTGACTCACTCGGCTTGAGACCAAATCTGCCCTCCTTGGGCCACGTCCCAAATGCAACAGGATTTCTTAGGCAGTTGGCCTCAAGGATACAACAACTATTGCCCCGTCCCAACGGTGCACTTGCTATACACGGGCTCGAACCAGCATGCAGAACTTAAACCTGAAGTGATTGACTCACCTGCAAACTTAGTTGACAAACAGCAATGAACCAGAAAGGATTTTGAAGAACCAGAAGGAAAACTTGATTTCTTAGAGTGTAAAAACGACGAAAAACCATTTAGCGCGAGTGCCCGAGCCCCGCCCGGCACCGGCAACGGCGACGGCGACGGCGCAGCTCGGCCGGCCGACGGGCGAGCAGGCGCGCGCGTGTGTGGTCAATGGCATAGATTTGAGCTAATGGTATAGCCCCCCCATCGAACCAAATTCACATGCCCCCTGAGAAGGGTCTCAAGCCCAATGCCAAAACTTCATCTTATAATCTTGAGATTTATTTTGTTCATTTCCAATGTGGGACTAAAGAGTAGCACTAAAAGACAATTTAAAAAAAAACAGAAGCATGTAGGGAAATCCAAATTTGAAACACATTTTGATTTTTAAAATTCATTTAAAATACAACAATCCCCCACATGTTTCAAATTCAAAACACTTCGGTATCAGTTAGAAAAGTTGTGTAATAGTGTCGATGTCTATCCGACTTTAATCGACATTTAGCGTAGGCAAGACAGGTTTACAGGAATCAGGTGACTATCGGTCTTTAACCTGACCCTTTAAGCGTAAATGGCCATTCATGTTGCTCACACAACTTTTCGGCTACAGCTGGTTTCTGCGGTTTGATGTCATTTTGACCGTGCACCTTTACCTGAATTTTTATGAGTGCTTTAGAAAAACGACCTATATATTCTCATAGGAAGCGGCCCCACTTTCACACTCATATAGGTGAATTCCATTCCAATGTACACAGCAACTGGATACACACCACTAATGGTAAAAAACTCATCCTCTCACACGTTGTTGTTTGCACTGCCTCCACCATAGGAAGGGAAAGTTCTCTGCAGTGCTTCCCAGTCTCCTAGTGTCTTGTTGTTTACCCATTAAATCTATCGCATGGGATCTTCACTTGTATAGGTTGGGTTGCCAACACTGATAGCTCATTCGGTTAGGCTCAGCCTCATTCCTTTCGATATTTCCATGACTAATCCTTTA
Source organism: Liriodendron chinense (assembly GCA_003013855.2). NCBI lineage: Eukaryota > Viridiplantae > Streptophyta > Magnoliopsida > Magnoliales > Magnoliaceae > Liriodendron > Liriodendron chinense. The sequence continues at coordinate 4,689,659 of ML058453.1, forward strand.
GATAGTCTTTTGGTCAGAGGATCTGCCAGATTCTTTTCTGATCTTACAAAATCAATAGTTATGACTCTATCATTCAACAAGTGTCTCACAATGTTATATCGCAGTCTAATATGTCTACTTTTGCCACTGTATATCTTACTCTTGCCCCTGGCAATAGCTATTTGACAGTCACAATGTATAGAAATAGCAGACACAGGTTTTGGCCATAACGGTATATCTATTAACAAATTTCTAAGCCATTCAGCTTCTGAGCCTGCTTTTTCTAAAGCAACAAACTCGGACTCCATACTAGACCGAGCAATACAGGTCTGTTTAAAAGACTTCCAGGATATTGCAACTTGCACCAAAAGTAAAAACATATCCACTTATGGATTTTGTTTCATCTGAATCAGTGATCCAATTGGCATCACTGTATCCTTCTAATACATGAGGATAACCTGTATAACAAATGTCATATGTAATAGTACCTTTTAGATATTTCAGTACTCTATTCAGTGCATTCCAATGATCATATCCAGGATTAGGTGTATATCTACTTAGCCTACCTACTGCATATGCAATATCAGGTCTAGTACAGTTCATCAGATACATTAGGCTACTAATTAATTGAGAATACTCAAGCTGAGATGCACTACTTCCTGTATTCTTTTTTAGATGTATAGTATGATCATAGGTGTACTAACAGATAAACAGTCAAAGTGATTAAACATTTTTAGTATTTTCTCAACGTAGTGAGATTGAGGCAAAATAATATTATCATCTTTTCTGATTACCTGAATACCTAATATCATACTTGCTTCTCCTAGGTCTTTCATATCAAAGTTAAAAGACAGAAACTATTTAGTTGAATTAACTAGCTCAACATTAGTTTCAAATATAAGCATATCGTCAACATATAAACAAATTATCACACCATCATTATCAGTGAATTTACTATATACACATTTATCCACATCATTAACAAGATATCCACTTGATTTTAAGACATTGTCAAACTTTTCATTCCGTTGTTTAGGAGCTTGTTTCAAGCCGTATAAAGATTTAATTAGTCTACAAACTTTGTGTGCTTTTCCAGGATTTATATAACCCTCAGGTTGTTCCATGTAGATTTTCTCTTCTAATTCTCCATTTAAAAAAGTTGTTTTAACATCCATTTGATTTACTACTAGCTTGTATATAGATGCGATTTTTACTAATACCCTGATTATTGTAATTCTAGTTACAGGTGAATAAGTATCAAAGTAATTATATCATTCTTTTTGTTTAAAGTCTTTTGCGACTAATCTAGCCATAAATTTATCTATAGATCCTTCTTAAATACCCATTTACACCCTATAGGTTTGTTTTCATGAGAAAGATCTACAAGTTTTCAAGTGTTATTAGATATAATCGACTCTAATTCATCTTTTATAGCTTCTCTCCAGAATGATGCATCAAGAGAGTTAATGACTTCTGAATAAGTCTTAGGATCATCTTCTAATAAGAAGGTAAAGAACACATCTCCTATGTTGGTTTCCTTACGAGCTCTCGTACTCCTTCTAGGTTCTAGTTCTACTTCAAAACTAATATCCATACTTTTACTTGTTGAAGCAACATTTGATCCACTAATGTCATTTATTTCTACGAATCTAGACTTCATAGGAAAGACATTTTCTAGAAATTCCGCATTTCTAGCTTCTATAATAGTGTTTGGATCTAGAATGTTATCCTTAGATTTCAAGACTAGAAACCTATATGCTGCACTGTTTTCTGCATATCCTATAAACACATAATCAGATGTTTTAAGACCTAGTTTTTTTTTCTTGGTTCCAGGTAACCCTACTTTAACTAGACACCCCCACACTTTAAGGTGTTTGTAACTAGGGGTATGATTTTTTCACAGTTCATATGGTTTCTTACCAGTCTTTTTATAGGATATTCTATTCTGAATATAACAAGCAAATAGTATGGCTTCTCCCCACATATTTAGGGACAAACCAGAACTATTTAACATAGTGTTCATCATATCTTTCAATGTTCTATTCTTGCGTTCAGCTATTCTATTTTGTTCTAGTATGTACGAAGTAGTAATTTCATGTATTATTCCACTCTTTTTATAAAGTTCTCGGAACTGTGAAGATTCATACTCACCTCCTTTATCTGACCTAAGTCTTCTAATAGTCCTACTAAGTTGATTTTCAACTTCTGTTTTATACTTAATGAAAGATTCTAAGGCTTCATCTTTGTTCCTTAGAAGATATACTCTAGTATATCTACAATAGTCATCTATGAGAGTCACATAGTATCTTGTGCCTCCTCTAAACATGTGATTCCTAAAATCACCTAAGTCACTATGTATTAATTCTAATAATTTAGAACTTCTATTAACAAGTTTAAATGATTTTTTAGCGAACTTGGATTTTATACAAGTCTCACATTTTCCAATGTTATTGATTGAAATATCAGGTAGTAATCATATTCGTTTCATTCTTTTCAAGGATTCTACGTTCACATGGCTTAGTCTACTATGCCATAATAAAAAGAGATTCAACAATATAAAGCAGAACTGGATGACATCTTATTATTATCATATGAAATATTTACAACAAACAGACCATCATTATAGTAACCTTTTTCAAGGAAAGTTCCATTCTTGGTCATTACAAGCTTATCAGAATCTATTACTAGTTTAACTCTAACCTTGTTGAGCAGCGAACCAGAAATTAGATTGAGACGAATATCAGGCACATGTAGCACGTTCTTTAACAACAAAGTCTTTCCTAATGTGAGCTTCAGAAGAACATTTCATTTTTCGACAACTGGAGAGGATCGAGCATTTTCCATGAACACTTGTTCTTCATCCTCTGTCGCCTGATAGAAGGTAAACATGCTTCGATCCTTACATACATGCCGAGTTGCCCCGGTGTCAAATATCCATTCTATATTGTTTATAAGGAATACTTCGGACACTACAACGACAATCATGTTCGGATTTTCTTCAGCTTCAGTGAGATTGACTTATGACTTCGTATTCTTTTTCTTGAGCTTACATTGGTTTTCATAATGTCCAAGCTTTTTACAATAGTTACAGGACCATTTCTTCTTGAATTGTCCGCTTGTTTTCTTTTTGAGCCTGCACTCTTTAAAATGATAACCAGGCTTTCCACAGTTGTAACAATTTCCCTTATTTTTATTATTTTGTGCCTGACTTGCTTCGACCAGGTTGGCCTTAGATATTAACCCGTTTAATTTCTCAATCTGATCCCTGTTTCTGTTGGCTTCTTCTATTCTTATATGTACAATTATATTTTCTAAAGAGATACTGTTTTTCTTGTGTTTCATCCTGTTTTTATATTCTTTCTAGGAAGGAAGTAATTTTTCAATTAGAGCTCCTAATAAGAATACCTCGTCTAATTTCATTCCTTCAATTGTCAGTTCATGTACCAGATTTTGATAATCGTGAATCTGGTTCGTGACAGGCTTATCGTCTATCATTTCATAATGAAGGAAATTAGCGATAGCATGTTTCTTAGAACTTGCATCTTCAAGCACATATTTCTTTTCTAGTGCAGTCCAAATGTCTTTAACAGATTCATAAGAAACATATATATCATATAATTCATTAGACAAAGTATTTAGAACATAGTGTCTACAGTTATTGGCATCTCTAAATTCAGTTTCATTGGTTGGATCAACTGTAAATGAATCCAAAAGAATATAGAAGACCTTTAGATTTTGCAATGCAAAACTGATCTTTTGTTTCCACCGTTTAAAATTATGTCCAACAAACGGTTCGATTTTGGACAATTCAGTTGTAGGGTTGACTGTGATGGTGGCCATTGATTATAAAAGAAACTGATTGTGACTCGATTTTCAACCAGTTATAGAATCAATAAATCAGTTAAACACTGATTTCAGAAAGGTCAAAAGAAAAAGAAAATGATTCTGTTTTCGAACAGGTTTTGAAACAGATATCTACTGTTTCCAACAATAAAGATTTGATTTCAAGATTGTTGGATTTAATTGTTAAAAATAATAAATTAAAAAATCGAGAACAGAATTAAAATAATAAATTAAAGAGATAAAGAACTTATGTGTTCGAGTCGAGGCGTGACTAAGTCACTCGGCTTGAAACCAAATTTTCCCTCCTTGGGCCGCGTCCTAAATGCAATAGGATTTCTTGGACAGTTGGACTCCAGGATGCAACGACTATTGCCCAGTCCCAATGGTGCACTCGTTGTACCCGGGCTCGAACCAGCGTGCAGAGCTTAAACCCAAAGTGATTGACTCACCTGCAAACTCAGTTGACAAACAGCAATGAACTAGAGAAGATTTTAAAGAACCAGAAAGAAAACTTGATTTCTTAGAGTGTAAAAACGGATGAGAGGACAGGTCTATATATAGACCACCCGAACAGATGCATCTCTCTGGTTTGAAAATTCGCGCAAAAAGACAGGTGCGAGTATACTCATGGAAAACCGTTTAGCGCGAGTGAACTCTCAATCCCACATAGACCCAGACCCAGACCCGGACCCAAGCACCGGCACCAGCGACGACGCGGCTCAGCTCGGCCGACCTGCGGGCGGGCGCACGCGCGCGCGTGTGGTCAATGGCATAGATTTGAGCTAATGGCATAGCCCCCCCCCCCCCCCCCCCCCATCGGACCAAATTCACATGCCCCCTGAGAAGGGTCTTAAGGGGCTCAAGCCCAATTCCAAAACTTCATCTTATAATCTTGATATTTCTTTTGTTCATTTCCGATGTGGGACTAAAGAGTAGCACTAAAAGACAAAACTTTAAAAAAAAAAAAAAACAGAAACATGTAGGGAAATCCAAATTTGAAACACATTTTTTATTTTTAAAATACAACAACTCCAACACTCATAGAAGAACCAAATGAATAACAAATCACCTTATACAAAATAACATGATTAACAAAATATGATACACCCTAGATGGAGATCCCTTTAGTAGCAAGATTTCCAAACAAAAGATTAAGCGTATAGAAAAATCATCCCCACAATTGCCATCAACAAGGAAAGACCAAAGAAACAGTAGACCAGTTTTAAATTGTTGATTACTCAGGCAACTTCCAGGGAAAGATGAACAAATGCCCTAAAGGTTTTTAACTTCTGAATTTCAATTTGTGGCTACTCTCCGTTGCAACGTTATGAACAACAAAAATTTAACTGCCTAGGAAGCTCGTCGCTATATGAGTTTTATTGGCCGAGGGGCAAATGATTTCACAGTCGATGTCTCCATTGAATACCAATCTGTACAGTCTGCATTTCGGATGCAGGTGGTAGTAGCCTTCTCTCTCTCTTACAAGTTTCCGACATCAAACAGTAATATCCACAATCGGCAAGCACAGCCACTCTTTTAACTCTAGATTATGAAAAGCATTGCTTGGCTGCAAATACAGGGATTCTTTTCTTCTCTCACTTCCCGTAAAAACCATACTGCAATGAGTTGGCAGTTTCAGTCCTTGTTCTGCAAACTATGGCCACCACTTCCAAGCTGGTCAGCTAACAACAAATTGATCATTATGGTTCAACACCACTGATCATGATACAGAAATGGAAGCTTGGCCGGACAGTCTTTTCAAAAAAAGACCAAGCGAAAGGCGATCTGGGAAGTCCAAACTCTAACACGCAATACCTCACAAGATCCCATTTAGAACACGTTGGTAGTAGTCATACTGCCACGTCCGCCATGCATCCTATGTACTCGTTGGGGGGACATTTTCGTCCTTACCGGATCATATTTATGATCTCATGTACGGAGGCTTTTCAAATCTCAAACCCAAAGCACTTAAAAAATGCTTTCAACCCATTTAGGAAAACCCATCATAACCTCTCTCTCTCAAAAACCCATCGTAACCTCGCAGCAATGGCGGAATCCGGCCTCGGAAAACTACCTGTGTTCTGCAAAAGAAGAAGTAGCGGCCACCAAAACCACAACAAAAGGGAGTAGACTGGTCATCGGACCTACCTCGCCAACAGCTCTTCTCAGTTCCTATATGACCCAAACCCCAACCCACCTAAGGAAATCGACTTTAGCTCCCTCCTCTCCAACGATACCACTACAACTGCGGTGGGCCCCACCTCTGCTCCCGCTAAAGACGGCCTCTCCAATGATACCACTGCTGCAGCTATAGTGGGCCCCACCTCAGGTCCTGCTAAAGATGGCCTCTCCAATGATACCACTATTGCAGCTGCAGTGGGCCCCACCTCGGGTCCCGCTAAAGACGGCCTCTCCAATGACACCACTGCTGCAGCTGTAGTGGGCCCCACCTCGGGTCTAGTTGAAGACCGCCTCGACCTCTCTCTGCATCTGTAGTCAAGCTTTTCTATTTTCTATTTTTGGTCGTTATTTTAGCATTGAATCAGCCTGAATTTGGTATAACAATGGATGATATGGCTAATGGCAGTGTGGATTTCATGAGTGAATTGTTGATGACCATGCTCGAAAGGTTGCCTACTTGGAAGCGGATTGCGTATTGAGTTACTCAGTACGCTTTACCGTACGGAGCAAACCCTGTGGGCCCATCGTGGTGTATGTATTATATCCCCGCCATCAATCCTTTTTCCTGGTGGTTTTAGGGCATGACCCAAATCTGAAGCATATCCAAAGCTCAAGTAGAGCTCAGATAGTGTGTGTGTGTGTGTGTGTGTGTGTGTGTGTGTGTGTGTGTGTCCTTCTAAACACAATTAGGGTCAAAGAGAATTGTATTGTAGAGAGGAGCGTACACGACGATTTCTAATGTTTTGAAGGGAGAGGCTTTTATATACTATAAGTTGTTCCATTTCTTGTAATTCATAATTCATTATTCAGTGGATTGATCATTGCTTTGTGCCGTGGTTTTTTCCCGCAAGGGTTTTCCACACAAAAATCTTGTGTTTTCTGTGTTTGCTTGAATTTTTTTCTCTCTATTTCTTGTTTAATTCCATCTGAGGTTATTTTCGCTCCCAACATTAATATCACTAATGCATTGCCAATACTTTGCTTGTGTATATTCCAGAGGTGTCGCTTGTATTGCTAATGCATTGGTGATATTTTGATAATATCGAAAATGTATTGATATCGCCAAAATTTTGCTTGTTAAAAAAACTAGTTCATCTTTTCATGGGCGCATGATTGTATGCAATGTTCAATTTGTTGACAATAATATTGATAATATCGTGATATTATCGTTATCGTGATATGGGTGATATCAAGACCACAATCTATCATATCCTTTCTGATTGCTGACGAATTCTCAACGAAATATCCCGTGTTGTTGATATTTTGAAATATTAATGTATGATTAGATGGAAGATTGAAAGGATGATGGATAGATGGTATGGTTGATTTCTTACGATAACATATGCTTTTAGTCCCCTGTTAAATAAAAACTTATTATGTATGCATTCATTTCATAAAGTTTTATTAAAAAAATTCTCCATTTTTTCATGTTTTCTGAATATTTCTCTTCATTTTCGGTTATCGACGGTAATAGATATTATCGGTGACATAGATATTGTTTCCGTATCCCCGGCCAACAAAGCTTGTAGCAATACCGATACTTCAAACACTGTTGTCACCCCATCGACCATTTTGCCTATAAAGTTCAGTTCTAAGCAATGAACAAGCGGTCGTTATTTCCAATCGTCTCACCATGAAGTCCAACTTAACGACGAACCGTCTCTCCATGAAGCATAACTTCCCGTTAATCAACAAATAAACGGCTATCTTGTGTCAGATGACTATCTCACTATGAAGCCTGATTTTGCATCAAGTAACAAATGGACAATTGTTCGGCACCACAACCATCTTGCCATGAAGTCTTGTTTTCTGCTAAGCGACAAACAAATTGTTGTGTTTATCTTTTTTCAAGCTGACTTTAAGCATGCTTATCATAAATACCAATAAAATACTTTCAGCTTTAAGTTTATTTGTTTTTTAATCTATATATTGTCATTGTTGAACTATAGCTACTATTAGTCCTTTCAATTTGAAGGTAAAAAGAATTCATCGAAAGGACAAACCATCTCTTCACGAATAGCTTAATTTTCACAAATTGGTAGCTGGAAAGATAGTCAAACCACATAGACTTTGGTCTTAATTTGTCTATTTCAGCACATAGGGATATAGGCTTTCAATTCGATTCGAACCGTATTCGACTCTAGCATGCCTGACACACACATAGCACCGTCGAATTTGAGCCAAACACAATGTGCCCAGCATGCAGATGCATCCAAAAAAACGAGTTCATGTGAAGGGGGCCACAGGATTAGCAAAACCCCATGCAAGAGAAGCCCGCTAGCGTGACTAACCCCCATATGAGGGAATGTGTATGAGATTTACCTAAGGGTGTCAATGGGCCAGGTTCAGGCCTGAAAATCAAAAATTTTAATAGTCTCAGCCAAAATAGTTCAAAATTGTTGGAGAGTCCTCAAAATTGTGTAAAAACAGTGTCCACCAACTGCTCGGCTAGTGGATAGATTATCACAGTAAGCTCTGGACAGATTTTTAGGAGCTTTAAACCGGTTGTATTTGAGGCAGCAAGGCTGTTTTTTAGAGCGAACACCCTGGACATTTTTTGCAGGTCGTCGACTGGTCGACGGACGTGCGGAGCAAGTTTTTGTTTACACGGTTTCGCATTGCATGTTTCTAAATCAGGTTGGAGGCCTATATAAACACCTCCTAATCTGTCTTAGATGTATCATAATCAATACCAAGGAGTCATACTTTAAAGATTAGGGCTTGGGGGAGAGGATTGTGAGGTTTGAGAGTGCTTTGTTCATCTTTGGGGTCTACTTGGGTAGATTAGCTCTGTAATCATCTGGAATTCATAATGGAAGTGTCGCTTTGTGCTGTGGTATTTTCCCGTAAGGGTTTTCCACGTAAAATTCATTTGTCTGTGTTGATTGCTTGTGTGACATGTGTTGATTATTTGATCCTCTTCGGTGCTTCTGCTGACCGAATTTCCAACAAAAATCTGGGCCGAGACCTACCCCAGTCTCGGCCCATTGACGGCCCTCCCCATCCATCAGGTGCGCTGCCTCATGTGCTCCATTGTAGGACTGTACCCAGCCAGGCCGGGGGTTGGCTTCAACCTAGATTTTGAGCTGTTATGCCGAGCCTCCTCAAAAATTTGATTTTGCCCGGTCGTGCCCAGCTTATTGAATGACCTATCCTCGGTGCCCAAAAATCAAGTACAGATCTAAAACTCAGGTGAGCCACACCATCCTAGACACCCCAACCTTGGATGTATGTAGGGCTCAATTGTATATTTATGCCATCCACTCCATTCATCTAACCTCTAACCCACCATTCCAAGATGAAGGGACTCCTCAAAAATTACGCTCTTCCAATTTTTATTTATTTATTTATTTATTTTATTTTTATTTTTTTTTGGGGGGGGGGGGGGGGGGGGGGGTTGCAACCATCTGCAACCATCTGCATTGTAATACAGAGTTGAGAGTACAGTTTGTGGCATTTATACAGACTAATGCAATAGTATCAAAATGCATTGGCAATACAACCTTTTGTTTTGTGTTATTATCGTTGCCGGTCCCAAGCAGAGTCTAGATCCTTTGTTGAAACCTAGCAGAGAAACCCTGCTCGTCACTTCTCTAATTGGTCCAGCTCAGCCTGACTGCTGCTCTGACACAGTCAGGATGAGCTGGACCAATCAGAGCAGCGGAAGCAGAGGTTCTCTGCTCGGTTTCAATAGAGGATCTAAATTCGTCCCAAGCAAGGATAAAGGAGTTAGTTGGACGCGGATTGCCTGCCAAAGCCTTTCGCAGGCATCTCCTGCGCTCGAAATCTGGCTAGGGCCACTATCGTGATATTTATTAGAAATCTACACAGTCCAAACGTTTTTGTGAGATCATTTTAGGCATTGCGACAAAAAATTAACGAAATCAAATACTCAAGTGGGCCGCACTAAAGCAAAAGGTGGGTAGGGAAATTCCTACCGTTGAAACCTCTATGGGGTCCACAGTGATGTTTATATGCCATCCATACTGTTCATCATGTCATTCCTACTGAGATAAACTGAAAACACAAATATTATCCCCATTCAAAACTTCTATGGCCCCACAAATATTTCAACTGTGGAAGTTCAATCGACACGTTTTCGGCCCACTTGAGTCTTGGATCCCGTTCATTTTTTGTCGCAACACCTAAAATGATCTCACAAAATGGTTGGACCATGTAGATTTCTCACAAACATCACAGTGCGCCCCAGCTAGATTCCGAGCGCAGGAGATGTCTGCGAAAAGGCTTTTGCAGGCAATCCAATTCTGAGTTAGGTTTTGTTAAGTTGGCAGTCGATGTGAAACTTGTACAATAACTTTCATCTTGAAACTAGTAGGAAAAATAATCTTCATATACATATTAAGTTAGGGAACACTAACACCCAAGTCCACAGCTCAAGTGGCTGACTGAGTGAAGATAGTCTCGTTTCAACACTGAGATCATGGTATCGATTCCCATAGTAGGGGTGGCTAACATTGTGATGTGACTAACATGGGTGGGTGGGTGTACTAACAATGGGGTGTGTGAACTAAACCCACCAAAAAAAAAATAAAAAAATAAAAAAATAAAATAAAAAAATAAAAAAAAAATTGGGGAACACTTTGATCCCTCCACAAACTCTCTGAGTGGAAAAAATGGGGCGCTATGCCATACGAACATCCTGCCTCCTATCTTGCCTATATTAAATAGATTCAAGTAAGTTCTACCCCTCTGTGTGTGTGTGTGTGTGTTTGTGTAGCTCATGATCAAATGTAGGGTATCATCATGGATTCTCTCCACCTGCCTGGCAATGTTTAAAATGATTTTTTTTTCATGAAGATTTTATATTAAGATGGTTAGCACATGTGGCATTGAAGATCGGATTGTGACACACGTAGGCAGCTTGAAGAATAAATTGTGTCACATTGGGTGCTTGAAGATGGATGGTGCCAAGTGTGGCACATTAGTACAAGTGGGGCACTTAAGATGGATGGTGGCTCGTGGAGCACATTGACCATGGAGGAAACTAGGGGTCGCGTATGAAATGCATACCTTTCAAAAGAAAGAAATATTTGAAAATGTATTACTATGCCACAGCCACGCAAGGGCAAGGGCTCATAAAACATGTCTGACCATGCTTCAAAACTTGCAATACACCAAAATTTAGCACAAATCGTCCTCACTACCAATCGGGTCAGGACTATCCAGTAAATCAATATGCCATGTCAGTAACCCTGACAGTAGATTTTTTTGAAGCTATTGAAGATAACATCCAGTGGAGTTTTGGGAAATTGCCAGTATATATTTTAAAAATTAGTAGGCAAGCAAACCAATAGGCTAAAGAGAAACTTTAGGTGCAAGTTCCAGTGCATAGTTGGCATGATGTTGCAGTCATGGAGCCAATAAGAGGTTCGCCAAACCCATGCATGTGAAGTGCGGCCCATTCACATGCAAGCGCCAATATGGTACACGTCCACAATATCAAGCTTTCATCAAGCGGCACCAATGTGTAGATCTCCTAGCTTAGTAGGCATTTCACTCAGGTGGGCTATGTCGTAGAGAGTTGACGTATGGTTAAAACAATTCATTTTCTAAACATCCATTCAATTTGTGCCATTGCCTACCCAAGAAGTGAAAGATCTACAATACCCCCACCTAAAGGAAAGCTTGAATGTTGGCACTCAGCAAAGCTTTAAATAGACAAACCCATCAACAAAAAATTAGAGAGATCGTGATTCTAACTCCAACACTCATAGAAGAACCAAATGAATAACAAATCACCTTATACAAAATAACATGATCAACAAAATATAATACACCCTAGATGGAGATCCCTTTAGTAGCAAGATTTCCAAACAAAAGATAAGCGTATAGAAAAATCATCCCCGCAATTGCCATCAACAGGGAAAGACCAAAGAAACGGTGGATCACTTTCAAATTGCTGATTACTCAGGCAACTTCCGGGGAAAGATGTACAAATGCCCCAAAGCTTTTTAACTTCTGAATTTCAATTTGTGGCTACTCTCCATTGCAATGTTATGAACAACAAAAATTTAACTGCCTGGGAAGCCCGTCGCTGTATGAGTTTTATCGGCCGAGTGGCAAATGATTTTACAGTCGATGTCTCCATTGAATACCAATCTGTACAGTCTGCATTTCGGATGCAGGTGGTAGTAGCCTTCTCCCTCTCTTGCAAGTTTCCGACACCAAACAGTAATATCCACAATCGGCAAGCACAGCCACTCTTTTAACTCTATATTATGAAAAGCATTGCTTGGCTGCAAATACAAGGACTCTTTTCTTCTTTCACTTCCCGCAAAAACCATACTGCAATGAGTTGGCAGTTTCAGTCCTTGTTTTGCAAACTATGGCCACCACTTCCAAGCTGGTCAGCTAACAACAAATTGATCATTCCGGTTCAACACCACCGGTCATGATACAGAAATGGAAGTTTGGCTGGACAGTCTTTTCAAAAAAAGACCAAGCGAAAGGCGATCTGGGAAGTCCAAACTCTAACACGCAATACCTCACAAGATCCCATTTAGAACACGTTGGTAGTAGTCATACTGCCGCGTCCGCCATGCATCCAAGCTACTACTTATCAAGGAGAGGACCAGGGATACACATTGCTGCTTGAAATTGGACGATACTACAGTAAGTACCTAACTAGATATAAAAAGGAAATGCTGGTTACAAAATAAAGAAACTGAAACGAAATACAGACCTCTTCCGTTAGGCTTAGATGGAATCGTTTCCTCAAGTTCTCTATTGTCCGGGGACCGCCTTTAAAGCATGGGAAACCAGAGTCCTGTGTTGAACACATTACAAAAACAAAAGAAGTGAATCCATGGCCGTGGATATGTACTGGGAATTATAGCCTTTCTGGTAAACCATAGCTTCAGTTGTACGGGATCTCCAACAATCATGGACTGAGTGACAAGATAATTTGGCCATTTTACCAGACAAAATTCTTATTGGGTTAATAAAGTTAACTAACGCTACGTATTCATTATTCATGCTCTCTCTCACATTTAACAATAAACCATATATTCAGTTGTACAGGACTTGTAACAATCATGGAACTAGTCCCAAGATATTTTGGGCATTTTACCAGACAAAACTCTTATTGGGTTTAATAAAGTTAACTAACACTAGGTATTCATTATTCATACTCTCTCACGTTTAACAATAAACCATATCGTGTCTCGCCTGCTAGCCCAGCTGGAAGAGGCCTAGGCGTTTCAACAGCAGGTCTCAGGCTCGAGTGCTAAGGAGACACACTAACCCCAGCGGTGGGCGGTGCATCATGTGACTAACCGTGTGGGTGTGTTGCCCAACTAACAGGGTGGGTGCATTGCATGACTAACAAAAAAAACCATAGATTCAGCACATGTAAGGCCCAGTGACAAATAGTAGCTTCCCAAGGCATTTAACAACATACCAAGTACTTGTAGGAGATTGCGTGGGTAGGTGTGAATAAATATTGGGAACACTTGCAGAGTAGGTCGCTTGAAGATCATATGGTCTGATCTTTTGGATCTGGCACAGAGCTGCTTGTGTTTGTTCAACACTTCTCAGTTTTGGACACAAGTGAGGATGCAAATCTCAATAGGGGTCGTTTGGGAGCGTGTATTTGATATGCATTGGAATCCATGCAAATTGGAATTGATGTGAATTGAAATCATAGGGTCTTGATGTGTTTTCAAAACAAGAGGATTTTGGTGTATTTGGTGTGAATTGGAATCCCTCTCCCAAACACACTAACTTCACTGATTCACACCAATTAACACTGAATACTTGCTCCCAACCAAACGATCCATTACTTCTCTGAAACATGCCTTCTTCCACAATGAGTGCAATGATGCTCGTCTTTCTCAGCGACCCTAGGTAAGGGACAAGCTGTGTTTTGACAAAGATCTCCCTCAATATGGTTTGGTTTCAACAGTGCAAGCAAGATGTAGCTTGACTGGCCTCTCCTCTGGTATTGTAAATTGATTCCAAAGGTGGTAATGACTCTGTACCAAGAACTTGCACATGTTGAAGATCAAATTCAGAATGGAAACCAACAAGAAACTCAACGATTCTTCTTTGTTCAACTACTACTAAATATCTTTTGGGGTGGAGGCTACAGGCTTACAGTCATCTAGCTTCCCACTTCTGTCTCCCTTCTGCAGAATATTGTTCTAGCAACAGTTCTCCTAGCTACATATTTCTCATATGGCAGTGCAATTGGTAAACACGTGCAAGATCAATCTGTAGAAAGTATGTCCAAATGGTTTTCCATTGCTTTTTCCATAATGTTTTGGGAGGTGATTACATCAGATCTCTTTCCATTTGTTTGAACATTTCACAACAGAGGGAGGCTATCCAAAGAGCTAGAAACCACATCCATTTCCCTAATTCCAAAAAAGGGAAGAGAAGAATATCTTAAACCCTGTTTGGAACAGGGATTACATGGTATTGAATTGCATTAGGTGGAATTAACACCATTAATACAAAATGATTATATGTCTGGAATACCATGGCATTTTGACAGTCCAATCCTAGGTTTGGGATCAAATTCCATGAAATTGTAATCAACGGACCATATTTCACGACTGATGCCAGTCAGCTGTATGCATATGCAACTCGATTGTCCCATGTAAATTGCGCATATGGATGAACGGCGTGGATAAAACACATGCATCAATGTGGGGCCCACAGATGTAGTGGATTTCGAAATCCACCAGAAATCCCGGCGATCTCATGCTGGGACTGGATGATATAATACCTGAATTAATCCAATCCTTCCCATTGTTTCCAAATGCCAGATGGAATTTATAACCCGCCAAATACAATTCAATACCTTGTAATTCCATGTATCAAACAGGCCCTTAAGGATTATAGGCGGATAAGTCTAATTGGGCATCCATATAAAATAATAGTATAGAAAATGAGAATTTTGATTTTTTATGTAAATTTGATCCCCATTTACAGTAACATTTATCTTACAATTCGTACGATTCGATGTGATTCATACAATTCCATTAGATTTTTTTATTTTAGATTTGAACCCACAATTCATATCGTGTGGTGTGCGATATGATATGAATCATACTATTCATATCACAAATCACACGATTTTGACAACAGGCTTATCCCAACCAATTGAGATCGGCTACACGAATCTTGTTCCGCCATTCCACTCTATCAAGGGCCGTAGTTTCAATTAGACCATAGGTCATTAAGTTTGTACGCCGTTTGAATATCCAATATTATCTACACACAACCATACAATCTCCTACAATGGTCAAGCAGAATACTACAAGAATAATTTTTCGGGAATTTTAGACCAAGCTTCGACCAGGCCTAGGGTTGTCTTTGACCTGGATTTTGAACTGCTTGGACTGGGGCCATTAAAGCCCTAGCAAAAGATGCAACCATGTATCTTTGATACACTCATGCTAAAGTGGGCATAAAGCTTTAAATGAAGCACCATAACAGAAGGTTATGAATGTGACACTGACATTAGCTATAGCTACTAAGGACTAAGGAGTAGTAGGAAATAGTACATAAGATAGTGCACTTGTATTGTGAAACCAGATGCTCATAAAAGCAAAAGTGAAATCAGAAAACTTTATGCACAATACAAAAGACACAGTACATGGCGGCATTCATCTTACCTGCAGCATTTCGACAAGAAGTATGATGCGCTCTGCATGCTTGCGACAGGTCAGGAAACCTTGAATGCATAACACCTGAAAGGCATCAATTGAAGAAGAAGGATCCATTCACATCAATTATGAAATTCTGGTTAAGGCTATTATATTTGCAAACAAAAAACTCAAAAACAATATTGTAGGGTGCTTAAATACTTTGAAATAGTCAAAAAATTCGCTAGGAACTCCCTCTGCATCAGAATCCATCACCTGGCATGAGTGCACCATCTAGAAGCGTTAATTTTGTAAAGGTTTAAAAAAAAGAGGCAACGGCAAAGAAAGATAAGAAAATTTCCATAAGCTAATTTCTACCTCAAGAAGTTCACGAGTTAACTTAAATGGCGCACTTTCAAAATTTACACCACCAGGTGAATTAGAAAGCATAAAGCCAAAATCTATGTGAATGATGTGACCTTCTTCATCCATCAAGAGATTCCCATTGTGCCGATCCTTTACCTGGAAAATCGTAAAAAGTTCTCCATGAATAGGAATTCACCAATCCCCCTACCTAGAATGGGAAATGCTCAGGAAGACTCTTAGGGCCTGTTTGGCCTATGGGATTAAATGGTATGGAATTGCATTAGATGGGATTAACACCATTATTGCACAATGATTGCATGTCTGGAAATACCATGGTATTTTGACCATCCAATCCCCGTGTTCGGTGGACGACGGATTTGTAATCAACGGACCAGATTCATAACTGACGTCGGTCACTCGCACATGTATACAACTCAAATGTCAGTGTAAAGGATGCTTATGGATTACCGCATGGATAAAACACATGCATCAATGTGCGGGCAACGGATGTAGTGGATTTCAAAATCCACCGGAAATCCTGCATGGGACCAAATGCAACTATGCTCCACCCGATACCATTCCTTCCCATGTCTCCAAACATCCCATGGAGTTTTCACAGAACCAAATGCAATTCCATCCCACTTAAGCCCTCCTCAGACACGTACCAAACAGGCCCTTAGAAACCACAGAATTCTTCAGGAAAACAATGAACTAGATAAAGATGCTAGTTGAATATTAACAGAGACATGAAAACAATGAACTAGATAAAGATGCCAGTTCAATATTAAGAGAGCATTTTTTTACGGTATAAAACTACCAGTTAGTAGTAAAAGCTTGGTATAACCTTTCATTAAGATCTGAAGATCACCATATTTCCATCTGACATTTTGACCAGCCATTTAAATAAGAAATCTATTATTTAAAATAAAATAAAAAGAAAGGAAAATTATACTGATTTCTCATTCTAATCCATAAAATATTAATGCAACAAAGTCAACAATGACAAGAAATAACTCTCATATCACCAAAGAACAACAAAATCAGAATGGTGTGGCATCTAGCTTCAAGAGAGAAACTCAGTCAGTCAACCAAGGAATAAAACAGAATCACGGGTATGGAGACAAGTCGAGGCACATTTAAGTGACATTACCACATTAAAGTTTTTTTTTTTCCCTTTGTTTAAACAACATCTATCAAGAAACCAAAGAGGCGAGACAACTAAATGGAGCAAGAGGTTACCCTACATACAAAAGCTCTTTAGGCTCTAGGATTATACAAGGGAATCCACCAAATGGTTTGCCTCCCAAAACATATGACAAGAACTCCACCAAGTCTCCTTCAATACATGTCTATTCTCATCATTTAAACCTAATTATTCACCTTTTTTCTGAACAGCGGGAAGCTTTATTCAAAAGTAACAATTAGTATAGGTAAATTATATTACTTTTAGCAGGTTCCTGGTGAAGCAAACTCCTTTTTTTCTGATAGTTCTGTCCACAGCCACCCAAATCTGCAGGAACCTGGGGTAGTTGGCCAGATTTTAACGAACATGGATCCAATTTTGGGTCTGGATTCAGTAAGCCACATGAGATAACAATACTATATATTAGCAATAATAATAAAA
Source organism: Liriodendron chinense (assembly GCA_003013855.2). Taxonomy (NCBI): domain Eukaryota; kingdom Viridiplantae; phylum Streptophyta; class Magnoliopsida; order Magnoliales; family Magnoliaceae; genus Liriodendron; species Liriodendron chinense. The sequence continues at coordinate 4,707,263 of ML058453.1, forward strand.
ATATTATATTCGCAACCAGTGCGTGAGGCGTGAACCTTTCTTCTTCATGTAGCATCTATGCCTGATTTCTGGCCTACAAATAGAATGTTAAGAAGAGAAATACAGCAACAGTCCACATACGACTTTAAAAATAAAAATAAAAATAAAAAAAGGTCCCAGGATTAGTGGTTAGGATCTTCCAGTCCAGTAGGTTCTTTAGTCAAGGTCCATCCACAATTGGATACAAAATATCAATGGCCTTTCTTGCTAAAGACCCAATTATATACCCAACAGATACCCAAGCCCGACAAGTTCTAGTGCCCAAACATTGTACCTAGACCGAAGCCAGATTCTCTTAGTTCATGTCTAAAAACAGAAACATCAGTACCCAAACCCGACCAACAGCCCCATTTGCTGACCACCTAGTAACAAGGGTATAGAGAGGCAGCTTCTGAGCTTAGGAAATAAGTATTCATAATTTTAACAGTTAGTTGTATCATTTGCTTCTATTGAAAAAATCTCTGGCACCAAAGGGGGACTTATGTGTAAATTAAATTGTTGAATGTAGCCTATAATGACATTTTCTTGAACTCTAGGATGCACATATCCAATTGGATGGCCCAGATAGCAAACCAGCAAGACTGTGGGGCCCACAAATCCAACCAAGGGTCAACTATGTCATACCATACAATTGAATGATGATGCAGACTGGGAAAGCCAAGAACACCAAGTTCGTTTGGTCCTATGCGGCCCCTCACAAAGTTACAGCTTTTTGTTGGCTTGCGAGGATAGTAAGAGTCTTAAATGTGGATAATCTTTAAAAAAAGAGGGATGTGTCTCCCCAATGTGTGTTTGTTATACATGGCCAACTCTGAATCGATAAATTACGTATTTATCCATTGCCCGTTTGCATCCAAATTGTGGTCGACGCCCTTTCCAGATTGAAGGTCCAGTGAGCTATGCCGCAATCTTTAGGAGAGATGCCAATGGTTTGGCATGTCGTTTCCGTGGAAAACGATATAAAAGGTTCGTGGCGGCTGTGTTTGGTGGCTGGTCTTTGGGCGATTTTAGAGGAAAGAAACAGAAAATGTTTCCATAATATTAGTCGGAGTGCTGATTGGGTTGCAAGGAGATTGTGGGGCTTTGTCCAGGAGTGGGGTTAATGTATAGTGGGCTGTAGGGGCTTTTGTTTCTCTGTATTTCGGGTTTGGTTGGCTGTTGTTGTTTCTTGTTTTCTTTGTCGCCTGTTGGCGCTTTTTCAATAAATTTTCCGTAACTTCAAAAAAAAAAAAACAATTGAATGATCATGGTCTGTATATCAACCTCACAGCCTTGTATAACCAGAATGGTTGCAAAAAACCCTACACAGCCTATATACATGTGAGATTTAGGGGCTGTTTGGTTATCTCTACAAATAAGAGTTTATTTGCTTATTCATAAAAACTTATGTCATTTTATTGAAATTAGTTTGTTTGGTAATGATCTAGTTTAACATGTACTATTTTAAAGATAAGAGTTTTACCTCTTTAACTCTTTAGGGAAGGAAAGTTTACTTATTCATTAAGGGCTTGTTGTGATAAAGGTACATGATGGACAGTCAATATCAAAGGTGGCCCGACATGATGGAAGGCCCATGTTAAAGGTGGGCCCCACATGATGGACAATCCACATCCAATTCCAGAGATGATGGATGGCCACATACAAGGTGGGCCCTGCTTGATAAAGGTGGGCCCCACATGATGGACAATCCACATCCAATTCCAGAGATGATGGATGGCCACATACAAGGTGGGCCCTGCTTGATGGATGACACCCATCAAGGCAGACCTCAAATAATGGACGGTCCACATCAACGGTTGACCCTTAATGACGAATGACCCACATCCAAGGCAGCCTTGCATGATCGACAGCCCACTTCGAAGTTGGGCCCCACATGATGGACGGTCTACATAGAAGGTGAGCCCCACATGATGGACAATCCATATCCACTGTCCAACATAATGGACGGCCCATATCCAAGGAGGGCCCCACATGATGGATGACCCACATCAAAGGTCAGCCCCTAACAATGAATGACCCACATCCAAGGCAGCCCCACATGATGGAAGGCCCACTTTGAAGTTGGGCCCTGCATGATGGGTGGTCCGCACTAGAAGTGTGCCCTACATGATGGACAATCCACATCCATTGTCCATCATGATGGACAGCCCACTTCGAGCTGGACCCCACATAATGGACCTTTCACATTAAAGGTCAGCCCCTAACAATGAATGAACCCCAACCAAGGCGGACCCCAAATGATCGACAGACCATGTCAAAGTTAGGTCCCGTATGATGGAAGGTCCACACCAGAGGAGTAGGATGGATGGTTTCTCCGATCATCTTCGGACTTGATGCACAAATAGATATTAAAGGTGTGCCCCGCATGATGGACTACCCTTAAAAAAAGCTCTTATTGAATGCTTTACCAAATGTGATTATCTCAAATAGGATTTTTTTTTTTCAATTCGGAAAAAGTGATTTTACCAAATGAGCTTTCATTGTAAAACAAGAGCTAGAACAAAAATCCCAATTCCCTAGCTCTTATCAAAGTAGCTCTGGCTTAGATAAGAGTGGCCAAACAGGCCCTTGGAAAAGAATTTATCATGCATAAAACATTATCTCTATCTCAGTTGGTATTTTGGAGGATTGCATACAACCGTACAACATATACTACAATTGCACGAAGCAAGAACCAAAGTGGCAATAAATTTGGGGGGAGGAAGTAAGCATTTGTCTCAAATTTGGGTAAATATAAATAGCTAGGAAGCGGGAGTATGAGCCTTAGTCCAAAGCATGATTCAAAGCCAAAGCAGCCTCGCGTATAAGGTTCATGAAACCAAGGTATATTCTGTCCATACGGTTGTATATAATGCTTCCTACAATTGCTATTTTGAGAGTTAGGATTTTTCAGACTCATTTGTAGCTAATTTTAGTTCTGTGAGCCAATTGGATTCTTTCCTCAACTTCTTAGAATTAGATAGAGATCTTTTGTAAAGCATGTACATAGAAAGAGCCATACAGTAACAATTGGATAGAAGATTAATTGAATTCTTTGAGATTTTATAGCAAAAGGTTTCTTTGGCAATGTTTGTCTAGTTTCTAGCATTAGTTCTTCTACTTCTCCTTAGCACATGTTGCTAGATTACTTTATTTTGACTTATTTTTCAAGTTTGTCGCATAGCCAAAAACGCACATAACCATCCAAAATTCAATTCCTTCAATTTGGTTGCAGCAAGAGTTGTTTGCTCAACTCCCTCCCTAGTTTCTCATTGGTATTCCCTTTCCCAAACATATGGGGAAAGTAGAGAGATGCCCCTCTTCAACCAACATAAGCAGCTGGATAGCATACAACAAGAGAGAGAGAGAGAGAGAGAGAGAGAGAGAGAGAGAGAGAGAGAGTATACCTGTAGGAGGTAGCATAATATGGAATATCCAGCCATACTCTCAACAAAATTCCTCTGCAGAAAGAATCAGATTAGCAAAATTACCATCATATCGAATTTAATCCCCACAGATAAACTAAATCAGATTACTTCCTGAATCACAGACTTTTAACAGAATTGAACAAAGAAAATTGAAAGAGGTAGCATGTCATGGTCATTCCTGGACAGAATGAGATCAGGATTACTTCCTTACCTCCCAGAAGTTTGAACGGATGGAATCAAGCAAAAGAAGAAAGATAGAATAATAAATTTAATAGGCACCTTTACCAGAACAAATGATATTTTAACTGACTTGTAGTGAATCCGGGAGCTCATACAATGAGGGGAACCATGCAGACTTGAGAGGATCAAAATCGGTCAGCTAATTGATCCATCTAAAAAATGGATATGACGTGCACAAAAGCCAATCTTGATTCCGCGAGTAAGAAGGGGCTGACCCACCCTTTGATTGATTCATATAAGTGTTGTGCCCACATGTCCTAGAATGATCCCAGTTTTCACAGATTAACTGCCAGCATGCCAAATCAAAGGGCTAATCACCCCTTTACTTGCAACCAAGACTAGCTACACTTCGACATTCATGCATCAACCATATTGGAATATCTAAGCATCAGGGCTTATAACTTAATACTCAGAAAGTAGGAAGTGTTCCAATCTGTAATTAAGACAGAACCAAGCACCATTCCAAGTGCTGCTCACAGATGTAACTCAATGCATCATACTTCAGTTCTAAGACATTATGACCAGTGTTCGAAATATAGGTATCGCGCTACATATCGCATCCTTGGGATACAGATACGAATCGGTTATCACACGGGGTATATCGTTTGTATCAGTACTTCATCAAACTTTTGGGGAAACATGGGGAGACATTGGAAAAATGGTTGAATTTTTCAATGAAACTTCAGGGATTGTTAAAAAAGACCTTAATACACACTTTTAAATCATAACATCTCAAAAAAGAAGTGTGCATGATAAGTTTCCTTTGTATAGGGTCCTAAGCTATGCGTTGTCTGACTGAACTAATGCAACTATATTCAAATTGAATGCATAACATTAAGAGTGTATGCAATGATCGTTTTATCAAACACTCCTAAATACTTCGAAATTAGTCTCTATTGAAAGCTAGTTGAAGGAAAATTTCGAAAAAAAATGGAGAACATGAAGAACCAATGGATATCGAAATCAAAGCTCCAACTCCATGATTTGTCATGAACAACATGAAGAACCAATGGATTTGTAACCATTTGACACTGATTTAACATAATTTCAACAAAAAAAGGTATCGGAAATTGAAAATGCTCACTGGATCGAACATGTGGGATATATCGGTACTACCTATGTGTTTCGTATCGCACAGGCAGTGTACAAGATATATCGTGGGATATATCGGCCGATATCGTCGATATTTAAAACATTGATTATGACTATCCAGAGACATTATGACTATCCAGAAGCAACAACATAGACAATTGTGAATGGCAAAATACCAAAATGAAACTCATTGAAGTGGTAAATCCTGCTACTTTGTAAAGATAAATCACCTGGGCAAGCTTAAAACTTGGAGAATTCTCCTCATACTTGGCTATAAAAAAGTCCCGCAGGCTTGTGATGTTAGGAAACCGACTCTTGATCGCATGAAGTGAGGCCTATAGAAAGTATCATGTTAAAAATGACAGCCAGAATCTTCTAATTCAAACTTTTTTCTTGGTCGGGAAGGACAGAATTACCGTATCTGGAATCGTTTCAATCAACGCTGTGTAGGAGGAAGTGACTAGGACTTCATATGGGCGCAACCAGAGTGGCAGACCAGCTTCTTGAAATATATCTGGCATCAAAGTCCAAAATATGAAAAGCTTGACAGAAATATAAAACTAGAAGTTACTGCAGAAGGAAAAACTGCAAAATCCGATCCAATTTATCATAATAGATTAGTTAACATGTTTGTTAACCAATCTTGAAAAATAAAAATAAAAACACGCGTTGGTTAACCACATTCTAAAACACGGAAATATATATATATATATATATATATATATATATATATATATATATATATATATATATATATATATATATATATTTGGCTTGTCAAATTATCTATCGAGCCGTGAAAAAGATTTTGTAGTGTTTTTAAAAAAAATCTTTTTCACTCAGTAATGAATTGACTGCTTAATTATCTTGTTTCTCATGATGAATGAATTGGGTTTGAATCCAACTGAGACGTCCCCTAGAGACTAGAAATTGATGAAGAAACAACAAGATGTTTCTATTGTCCCTTCCAAGCGATCCAAAAGTTTAAAAAAAAAAAAAAAAAAAAAAAATTGACACATGAAGACAGTATCTGCAATTTGAACTGTTAAGTATGGAAGCTTTCCGAGTCTTCAATCAGGTTGCAATTATTATACTTTACTTTTCATTTCCATGTTACTCGTGGTCGATTGTTTTTTTTTTTTTTTTTGAAAGATAACGAAAATATTATTAAAAGAGAGAAAAGAAACAAGAGAAACACAGGAGCCCTGAGATAGCTATCCAGCTGCACTCCTAAAAAAAGAAAATTACAACCCTTTAATTCCTCCACATTAGAAGCCCACTCAATTGTTAACAGTCTCGCCCTTTGCGACACAGCCTCAGCCGCTTTGCTTTCTCCACGAAAGCACCGATTATTTCTTTCTTCCCACACGGACCACCAAATAGCTAGGATAGAAATTCTCCAAAGAGCAGTTTGCTGGGTGCCCAAATTAAACCCGTGCCAAGCCTTGAGGAGATCCCCTGCTGAAGAGGGAAGGGACCACGCTACTTCAAATCTGGATAAGATATCTGCCCATATCTGATTTATGAAATTGCAGTGGACAAAAAGGTGATTCACCAATTCCTCATTTCTCATACAACAGAGGCTGTGAGTGTGACAAACTTCTTTTGTTAGAAGTAACAACTTTATTAAAGAAAAGAAGATTACATCATTGAGCAGAGATTTCCATTAAGTACAATGAATCAAGAATCAAAACCTGACAACCAAGAAAATTCAAAAATTCATTCACCTCCCTAAGAACATGATAGAGCTCAAAATCGAGCAACAAAGTGAGATACTGAAGATCTCATTAACAATGAGGTAAGTTTTTCATCATCCCGGAGCCTTCACTAAGGCCCAGGCAATGACACTGGTGGAATCACCATCTACTGGTAATGAAGCTTCATTTAGCTGCCTGCATAAGAGACGAACCATAAGGGGGGAATTTAATGTAGGAAACATGCATTGACAAACATTAACCAACTGATCATCCAAAAATGATGAAATGGGAACCATTTTCAAAGTCCAACACTTCACCCTATTCATCCCTACTCTTCCCATGCAAGGGTAACACAGGAGTCATCTAGTGAACTGTGAGCATAAGCCTAGACCAAAAGATTGCCCAAGAAGATCAAATCTTCTAGTAAATACTAGAAACAAAATAAGCTTTCTACATATGCATCGTCCAAAGCAACAATTTTTATCAGCTATAGCAAAGAAAGAGACTTCATAGGAGCTGAAATATGAAGAAATAGGTTTTGAACATCAGCACTGAAGGCCATATCAGCTAGGCCAAAAAAGCAAGACATGAGGCACATCGAATCATATCAGTGTTTTTTGTTTTCTTTCCTTTCCTTCCTGACCAAAAACATGGACAGTGGGAAACACAAGAACTAATCATTTATATACGTTTTGAATATGTGTTCAATGGTGCACGTGCATCATACCACTTTCTGATAAGAATGCTCTCAATCAGCTTGACCTGCTGAGAAATGAATTTTCTTATCTTTTTTTACCTCTAAATTAGGTGTTAAAGTATGGACTGCAATTTCTTCATTAATCTTCAATTATAACTATTATCCAAATTAATATATCTTTTATTACAATCACAAATATCATAAATGAAACCTACTGAACAACATAACCTTGTAAGTAGGGCTCGCACTGGCAACGGGCGTGTCTGGGATTGGTTCAGGCGTTCAAGTTGGACCTATTCAAAATATTGATTTTGCCTGGCCTGGCCATGGCGTATTGACAGTCCTAATTGTAAGTAGTCATATGCATGTTATCCAGGTTAATCCAAGACCCCAATGGGGGTGGTTTCAGGTGTAAAAAATATATTACATATTATCTATTTAATGTGCCGAATGATAATTGGATTGTAAATTGGCAAAAATAAAAAATAAAAAAAGGAAATAAGTGTGAAAATTGGGAAAATAGAGCAAATAGTCCCTGATCAAACACAACTCAAGCATCTTTCAGTGTATTATAGCCCATCGTATTGAAATTAAAAAATAAAATAAAATAAAATAAAAAAAAAAAGATTCATCCCTTTTCCTGACTTCCCAAAAAAGGTCCTCTTTCCTTCAATTTGTTGAACCATGCTCAAATCTTGTGTTTTTGCCTGAAATATGCCTAGAGCTAGTTGAAAATGAGTTCCTAATCCTCAAAGCTTGGAATGAAGAAAAGATGTGAGACAAGTGGAAGGAAAAACAGGGGCTTTAAAAAGCTGCATTAACCATGACACAACACACAGGGGGGATCATGGCCAATTATGGACAATACAAATACAAAATGGCTGTATCAGCCAATAGGTATTGGATATTTTGAACCTTGGTAACAAGCAAGCAACATACCTGATATCTCTGACAGATATCACTGATAATATCCGAATGCAAGACTCCAAACAACATAGCAACATATTTCTTCAAAATTGTAAGCAAATATATATATATATATATATATATATATATATATATAGAGAGAGAGAGAGAGAGAGAGAGAGACGCACACACATCGGTCTTCAATATTGTAAAAACACAGTGAAATTCTTCGATAAGGCAACAGAAATTTGTTAAAACAAGATATAAGAAAGAAACAAAGCTATGAGAAAAGCCACAGATGATGAAGACGTATCCTCCCACTTGCTAAAATCAAACTATAACCCCAGGCCTGGAAACATAGTGATATGTTTCAGGGATTTGCAAAAACAATATGTTTCCCTATAATTCAAAAGATTGGAAAAACACAATAATGACTCAATAATATCATGATATTCATCATGATACTTCCCATCCTTCATAAGAACATCATACTATTTTCCATTTTTAGTTTTATTTAAAACACCCAAAATTTCTGTTTCCTGGAGAACCCCATTTCTCATACCTTTCTTCACATGCGCCCTTCTTTATTTCTTAGTATTTTTCTAATTTCCCGTGCGTGTGAACGTCCACAATTCCTATAAACTCATCTCTCCTTTATACTGAGAACTCCCTTAAGAACATAGCCCAGAAGCTAGCATAGCAATGTTACATCACAGAAGTCAGTTTCCACATTCAAAAATGTCCCAAGAAATTTCTAAGGAAGATATTTGTCACCTTGTCACCATGTGGCATCTAACAAGCTCAGTGAATGGGCTAATGAATCAATGTGTCCCATCAAACACTTTTTTATCTGATGATTGGGTAGAACTATTCAGAAAAATAAAATACAGTGGCAAAAAAAACTCGAATCATTTCCAACCCAGATGCAACACCAGCCTAGATTTTGGTCCTGAAAAGAACCAGCAAGAAAACACAACCCAAAGAGCCAGGAGAACAACAAGAGACCCCGGGCCCAGGAGCAGCCACACTAGCTGTCAGACACATTCAGCATTTCCAGACACGTGCTGCAATGTTAGGAGGGGGGCCACATCTGATCACCTCCTCCCAACTGGATCTGATAAGAACATCCAGGAATCCCTTCGGTAATTTACCCCCACGGCAATGCTAAGTTGGTGGATTTCTCAAGTATAAACGACTCAGTGCGAACAAAACAAAAAATTTCTTTGTTCCCAGATGAACCATTTAATTTAAGGTTGATGGGAACCGTTTAATTTAAGGTTTATTTTGCATCACCTTTATACCTTCTCAATATGGAAACTGACAGATCTGTTTCCGCAATTGAGAAGGGCTTTTGGTTTCTGCAAAAAAGAAATACCATGGGGACATCATACCCAAAAAAAAACCATACAAACGTGTTCAGACAGGCCTTAATCATTACATGCCACATCAGCAATTCCACTATTGTCTGTCTATCAAGATCACCTGTGATTTCCTAAGTTGGCAAATATATATATATATATATATATATATATATATATATATATATATATATTGGAAGATTCTTTTTTGTTAAATAATTTTCTTCTGGGTTTCTAGCTCACCTTAGTTCTCTGGTTTTTTGTTAAATATTTTCCTTCCCAGTTTTCTGGTTCTCTTACCTTATTCTCTTCCCACCAGCATATGCACATCAATGCAAGAGCGGGAGCACACACACGCTGGAATTTTTCCAGAAACACTGAACAGACCCTAAAGCAGCAACCAAGACATAGCAAGTATGACTTTTTACAGTCTCTTTCATTATCATATTCCTTAGCAGAAAATATTGGGACCAAATGACTTCACCATATAACATAAGTTCGAAAGGAAAAAAGTTGAAAGAAGTGGAATCTCAAAATATATTCATTAGCTGAAAAAAAAAATGCTACAGATGAACCTCGAAATATAACAATAGAAACTGAAAAAGAAAGACAACAGATGGTCGTCTGTTTAGGGGCTGTTTGGTGTGAGGGATTTGGAGCAGGATTTGTGGGACGAAACAGAAAGACCAGTCATCGCCTGAATGAAAAGGCAGGTCGAGTCACCCATCCCTCAATTGTGTCATTCTTCGATGTCTTATCCGAACGGAAGCAGCGAAGCATAGAATGTATTAGATCCAAACAAGCCAACTAGTTACATGAAAAGATGCCTTTTAAGGTCAAAAATCCTATTTTAGAGATCGACAACATTCCATCTGACTGGATGGACTCCATGTTGTTATGAGCCCGTACTTGCATGAACGTTTGGGAGGAATACTTTCATGTTTTTGGTGTGTTGTTCCCCCTTCAGAGGCTGTGTGTGTGTTTGAAGTGTGTGTGTGTGTGGGGGGGGGGGTATCCTCTCACCAACTTCAGCCCGCTTCAAAGAATTCTCCTATAGATCGGAGATGACCCCGCTTCCAAGGGGAGCCGATTTCGCTGCAGCCCTAGATGAGATCCACTTCCAAAGGGAGCCGATTTTGCTCAAATATCTTTCTTAAGGCAGCCCTGTGATAAGCAGACGTGGGATACCAATCAATTTGGCCCTCTATCATCTTCTATCTTGTAGACTTTGTACAAGGGCCCCTCCATTCCCTGGATCAAGTGAGCACCCAGGGGGGGAGATGATCAACATTCCTTACCAACTATCAACCCTGATCCAGATCTCGTTTTTGTTTTGGTTATTACCAAACCTATCCTAAATACATGGAGTTCCCAAATCCGCACCGCCAAAAAATCCATGGATTTGGGCCAAATTCAAATCCCCAAAAAAACTAAAGACTTTGGAAATCTACAAAATGAGAGACTAGAAAATATTCATTTGCAATAAATGCACTGAAATTACCATAAAGCTTCCAAACCCAAGGATTTCAAGCTTCATCCCCAAACAGTGGATTTTGGGATTTACCAAATCCAAATCCATGAATAGTTGATGAATTCAAATCTAGTCTCATTTCCCTGATCCCAAACAAGCCTTAATTTCCCCCCCTTATATTCTGGATAACATCTTACCATCTTGGCCTACACACACACATATACAATGGTTCAAGGAAGAAAAGGAAATCAACAGGAAATAAATCAAAAAATTACAAAGGAACCTACCATAGAAATGGGAAACCAGTTGGACAGCAAGATGCTCCTGCCTGCAATCATCACCACTCTTCACAATAATCTGTGGGGCAATAACGGTAACAAAATTACTGACGAAGGAAGTAAATTAAATGTCAAAGCTACAGAATTACCAATCAGACAACGGTATGGACTACACATAAAATTCCAATAGTTCAGGATTTAAGGGTGTCAGCTTAATTCCTCTCCAAATATGGTTAAATCCGGCTTCCAATCTTCAGTATTTTTCCATTTGTTTTACTTTGATAAATGACAAATTAGTTGAAGTTAAGATGCAATTTCATGCTGACACATAAAAGCCAGTCTATGTGCTCCATTACCTAGACTGTTGCTGTACCGTACCTTCATGAATTATATATGACTGAAGGAGAAATATGAACTACAAAGAACAATTCAAAGTAAATTAAATGTCAAAGTTACAGAGTACCAATCAGACAACGGTATGGACTGTGCATAAAAGTTCAGGATTTAAGGGTGTCTTAAGTCCTCTCCGAATATAGTTAAATCCAGCTTCCAATCTTCAGTACTTTTCCAGTTGCTTTACTTTGATAAATGACAAATTAGTTGAAGTTAAGATGCAATTTCATGCTGACACATAAAAGCCAGTCAATATGCTCCATTACCTAGATTGTTGCTATACTGTACCTTCATGAATAATATGACTGAAGGATAAATATGAACCATAAAGAAAAATTCAATTTCTAACTGAAGGTGCATTAAAGCAGGCAACATGTCAGTCACACACGGACTAACAACAGCCACCATTCAGTGTGAGCTGGTGCAGGGCACAAGCAAATAAGCAAATGTGTTGCGAATAAGACTGCGACAATCAACAGCTAGCTATGAGATAGAGTGTACTGTTGAGGCAGAAGCTAAACCTCCTTGACAAGGATCAAGAATTTTTTCTTGTTCCTCCTGGAACCTAGTGGTCAAAGATGACTTTGGTTTATAAGAAAGGATAACATAGAAAAGGGGAAGGATAGTGGTAGGCAAAGATTCTCTCTTGTAATCAGGTGCAGATCAAGGATATCTGCAAAAGATCGAAAGCTCAGGTTATTGCTCTCCAAGAGACCACAAAGTGCAGTCTTTTTATCAAAGAATGCTGGATCGATTCAGGGTGCGAAGTCTAAGGAGTGGCTCTTTCAATGCTGTTGGCAGTGAGGTGGGCATTCTGGTTTTGTGGGATTTGTCTCTTTGGATGAAGGTAGCAGAGGTTATGGGGGTGTTTAGTGTTTCTGTGGTGTTGACAAGCATTTCAGATGGCTTCTGTTGGCTTTTTTCAGCAGTTTATGGCCCTAATGTTCCAGCCGGAAATGCTGAGATGTGGGAGGAGCTGTCGGACGTTCACAAATCATTACAAGGGCCGTGGGGTGTGTAGGTGGTGATTTCAATGTTACTAGATTCTCTGGTGACAAATCAACTGGGGGGAGAATTACAAGTAGCATGAGGGTGTTTTCCAGCTGGATTGGTGCACACAACTTTGTGGATCTTCCAATGGGCGGAGGAAGCTTCACATGGTCTAACGGTCAAAGCAATGCAGTTTATGTCTATGCTGGACAGATTTTTTGTGTGTCCAGATTGAGTGGAGCATATGCCATTGGGTCCCAACATGCTTTACATAGGCCTGTTTCGGACCATTGCCCTATTCTGTTGGAAGTGAAGGAGAACTGGGGTCCTAAACCCTTCAGATTCGAGTTCTTTGGCTAGAGATTGAAAGCTTTTCTGCGATGATTGAGTCATGGTGGGATTCCTTCGAAGTTAGGGCTATGTTGGTTTTTTTATCCTTTGTCTGTTGGTTTTTTTTATCCTTTGTCTGAAGCTCCTTAAAAAGAAGATTTTAAATTGGAAAAAAGAAGTGATGGGGAAGTGGCAGGCTGAAACAGACTCTGTGTTATGCAATATCCAAGCCCTCGACTTGAAAACAGAAAGCATTGGCCATTGAGTTGTCTGATGAGGAGAAGATTTTGAGATCCAAGTTAGCTGTTGACTATGCTAGTCAGCTAAAAGAAGAGGAGATAAGATGGAGGCAGCAACGTTGTGCCACGTGGCTAAAAGAGGGGGACAAACAATAGCTTTTTTCAAAATGTTGCTAGTGCTCGAACTAGAAACAACAAGATTAGTAGCATTTGGGTGAACAGTGAGAGGGTCAAGGAAAAAAGGCAAGGTGAGCGAGGAGGTGGTCAACTTTCATAAATCCCTATTGAAAAAGAAAGAGTGGAAAAGACCTAGCATGGGCAACCTTCGCTTCAACAGTCTTTTGAGTGAGGACTTGTGTTCGCTTGAACGTCCCTTAACAGAGGAAGAGGTGAAAGAAGTTGTCATCTCACTTGGGAGAGACAAAGCGTCGGGCCCCAGTGGTTTTCCGCTTGCTTTCTTTTAGGTGTTTTGGGACATGATCGAAGGTGATTTATTGAGCTTTATGCGTGAGTTCTTCACCAGGGACCACCTCTCGCAGAGATGGGGGCATCATTTTATTGCTATTATTCCAAAAATCACAATGATGGAAAGATTAAGGGACTTCAAACCGATTAGCCTAATTGGTGGGCAGATTACAAAATCCTTACAAAGTTCTTGCTTCCAGGTTTTATAGTATCCTTGGAAGTGTCATCTCTAAAAATCAAGGTGCCTTTATTGAGGGGAGACCAATCTTGGACAAAGCCCTCATAGCTCATGAGTGCAGTGATTTAAGACACAAAGATGGACTAAAAGGAGTGGTTTGGAAGCTGGATATCAAGAAGGCCTGCAAGCATGTGGATTGGAGTTTTTTTGGCTTACATGCTTGACAGGATAGGGTGCAAGGATGTTTGGAGACAGTGGATCAAGGAATGCATCGGTTCAGCTAAGTCTTGGTCCTAGTTAACGGCTCTCCCAACGGCTTCTTCAAAAGTTTGAGAGGTATTGGGCAAGGCGATCTGCTTTCCCTGTTCCTCTCCGTTGTCATTGCCAAAGCCTTAGGTCGAATGCTATCCAAAGGACAAGAAGTGGGTTTATTTGAAGGCTTCAAAGTGAGTTACTCGAGCCCCCCGATCTCCCACATCTAATTGGCGCATGACACGCTTCTTTTTTGCAAGGCAAGTGAGACAAATGTTGACACCCTAAGTATGACCATGAGGTGCTTTTTAGTGGTCTCAGGACAAAAGGTTAATTTGTCAAAGTGCGAAATGCTTGGGTTCATATAGGAAAAGAAGACATGACACTTAGACAAGCTTTTAGGATGCAATGCAGGGTCTTTCCCATCGTCTTGTTTAGGGGTCTCTCTTTGTATCAGTAAGTCGGCCGAGCATTTATAAGATAAGAGTGGTGGAAAGATTCAAAAGGAAACTAGCATGTTGGAAGAGTCGGTTTTTGTCTCTTGATGAGCAGATCACTCTCATTAAAACAGTTCCATCAAATCTGCCCCTTCACTTCATGTCGCTCTTCAGGTGGCTGAAAGATGCCCTTGTTCGCTTGGAAATGCTTAGACGTGATTTTCTTTGGGTGATTCGTCTGAGAAGAAAAAATTCCATCAGTTGAAGTGAGGGGAGGTTTGTAAACCCTACGATGAGGGAAGCACTAATATTCGAAATCTGCATGCTATGAATTTGGCTTTTTTGGGTAAATGGTGGTGGCAGATTGGGATGGAATTGGAAAGGGGGACTCTTTAGAGAGAAGTTATTGAAAGAAAATATGGTTGTCGAAAAGAGGGATGGTGGACCAAGGAGTCCTCTATCTACAAGGCTTCGACGGTTTGGAAAGGCATATCTAGTGTTAGAGATAACTTCAAAGAAGGCAAAACTTTCTCCTTGGGTGAAGGGGGAGAAGATTCGATTAGGAAGACGTGTGGAGGGATGATTTATCTCTACTTATCAGATTCCCGAAGATTGCTCATCTTGCTCTGGATCGTAATATCACGATCAATAGATTTTATGAGCTATGTGGTGAATCGGTTGCGTGGACTCCTTGTCGCCATTACCTTCAAGACGATGAGGTAGATGAGTATGCTGCTCTTTTGGAGTGCTCACATCTTCCTAGGCCATCAGATAGTGAAAGCAACAGCCTGGTGTGAACCAAAGATAAATCTGGGAGCTTTTCAGTTAGATCCTTCTACTTTATGCATCATAGTGGCATGGAGAAAGTTGTGAAGACAAGTCATGTGTGGCATTATGGTGCCCCCCAAAGGTTGGGGCTTTTGGTTGGCTTGTGGGTAGAAAAAGAAACTTGACGATCGACAGCCTCCAAAAGCGCTTTATGGTCATCCCAATATATGCCTTTTATGCATGTCCAACACTGAGACGATTAACCATCTCTTCATCCACTACCCTTTAGAAAGCCAAGTTTGCATTTCTATTCTTAAAATATTCAACCTGGCTTGGTCCATGCCTTCGGATGTTGGTGATCTTTTTGCAGCTTGGCACGAGGCGGCTCTTCAGAAAAAAAAAGTCCAACTCATCTGGAGGCTTTATCTTTTCGCTGGTTAATGGTCGATATGGGGAGAAAGGAATGGTAGATGCTTCTGCAGTGAAAGGAGAAGTGTTGAGTGGGCTTCTAGTTCTGCTTCGTTTCTCGTTATCGAGTGATCCAGGGGAAGGGATGTATGGACATGATGTAATTTTCCTCCTTGTTGGTTCTTTGTAGCCTGTGTTTACTTTTTGTTTGTGGCGCCACCTCGGCGCCTTTTTAATGTTAGTTCTTGTTATCTCTCAAAAGAAAAAGAAAAAATAGTGGTTGATAAAGATTTAAATGATGAAGTTGTCTATGTTAAGAGAGTAAGTGATAGGCTTTTACTAATGAAGCTTGTGCTAAGAGAGGAAATCATCAATGTCAATAGTGTAGATGGGCCGCAGGTATAGATAGAAGATAAAATCAAAAGAAAATTATGAGAGGGCATGAACAGACTAACGTAAGGAATTCCAAACCAAGAGGATATTTGTAGGAGACCTAAATGGCCATGTAGGAAAATGCAGTAGAGGATATGAAAGGGTGCATGAATGATACGGTTTTGGTAGAAACGAGATGGGGGGATGCTTTTTCTTCCTTACTTCTGCTATGGCATACAACCTAACCCTAGAAAAACACATACTTTAAGAAGCGAGAGGAACATTAATAATCTTCAAAAGGGAATCATATACATGTGCGTGCAGTTGTAAAGGTTTTTGTTTTTCCTAGTTCTTTAATAAAATTTCAACATTCATTAAAAAAGAAAAAAAAAATCAATTAGGCTTTCAAATGGATCTCATGTCATTCTATCATCCTTTGGTACCCAAATACCGACCTGCAAAATAAGTGAAAAAATAACTAACTTTTTTTTTTTTTGAAAGATGGAAAAAATAACTAACTTAAACCCCAACTAACCACAATGGGAAGAAATAGGACCATTACCAATTAAGACTACTAACTAATAAGTAAGAAATACAGACTCATGGTCCTTATGGTCCAATAAAATGATAGTGGGTTCCACTGCCAGAACTGCTTCAAGATTGCATTATGATAGTCAATACAATGATGAAACAAGAAGAACGGCTTGGAATGAACTTGGATCAAGGTATTGCAGGCTTAGTTAAAAATAAAAATAAAAATGGATTTTTTTATCCCAAAGGATGTCAATTCCAAAAAGGAAAACATTTGGATCCAAAACATCCACTGTGGATGCAGAAACATGTTAAAAGGGCACCGTTCTTCAATCCATTTTGTTTCCACTCCCATTAGAAACGATATGGATTGGGGGAATGCAATCCAATTATATTAGAGTTGCTGGCATGCGAACCAGACATAAGCATAACATTTTCAGAGACATTGCATTTGCAGCGTAGACGTAATTTATAGGTTCCTGATCAGTGATGGTAATGACCCCATAGACAACATTTCACATTCAATTGTACACCAGTTCCTTCCTTTAAAACTACAGTTGCAAAAAGCACGAGGTGAAGTAGCAACAGATTTGGAAGCGGGAACAGGAAAGGGTCTTTTTCAAAATGTTTTCAAGTATAAACTGGTAGGAAGCAGGAGTGGGAACACATGTCCAAAGCACGATTCAAAGCGGGAATGGCACCTAGTTAGAAGGATGTGCAGCCATCATAAAACTTCTATCTCAATCATAGAACCACTTCAACCTCAACAAAATTTCCACTTACAGAACGCAGGTCCCAATCAGGTGATTTGCCATATATTGAAGTTTTTCGTATCCTCTCTTTCTTTACCTCCCAAAGTTCACCAGACAAGGCATCACTAGCCTTGGGAAGACCACCATTTGCAACCTATTAGGAATGGATGCCAACATAACATTTAAGATCCACAAATCACAGCAGGTGCTTGATATAAACTGAAGCACAAAAGATAAAAGATATCAGCAGGTCTCACCTTTGGTTGTGCATCTGATGAATCCTGACCTGCTCCTTTTAAAGGAAGTCCAGGAGGTGCCTCTCCTTTTGCTGCAGCAGCCTACAGACAAATGGAAATAGTAAATTAATAGAAATTTCACGCTTGGAAACACAGAATTAAATACCTCATTGATGAGGAATAATAGAGTCAAGTCGTATGCCTGGATGCGTCCAGCAAAAATAAATTTATCTTATCGTTTCCAAAATTGCCTACATCACTGAGACCACAATGGAAGCATGGAACTAGAAAACCTAGTCAAGGTTCATGGTGATGATGTTTCTCAAGATAACACAGGTGTAAGCAATTGTGCTTGGAAGATGACAGGCCTCGTTTTTTTCTTTTCTTTCTTTTTTCTTTTTCTTTTTTTTTCTGAAGAGTAACCAAGTCTTTATTAAAGAAAGGGCAAAATAGAAGTACAACAAATGCTAACCAAGAGTAGTGTTTTAAATAGCGAATAGCGTGTAGCATAGCGTTCACCCCTTTGAAGCGTGAGGTGTAAGTTACATAACGTGTAGCTTACATTTTTAATCAAGGTGCTTGGTTGCACCAATGTCATGATATTCAGTACCAAATTAGACTGATTCATAATGAAAGTCAACAAAATTTCATGATTTTTGTTGCAACAAAATGGAGCCTAAAGTAATAGGAAAGGGCAATGATTAAGTATAAAAGTAAAAAATGAGCAATGAAACTGATTTAATATTGTTTTTTATATTAATTTACTAAAAGCATTAAAAAGGTTAACTAATTTTTATTGGAAATGGAAAAATGTAAGAAACCATTGAAAACATCATGTCAACTACATAGTGTGTAGCGTGTGCAATTTATGATGTAGCATAGGCTACAGGCGACTTAAGCTATTTTCATGAGCTAAGTAGCGTTAAGGCCATGCTACGCTATGTAGCGTAAGCTACACGGTACATAGTGTAGCTATTTAAAACACTACATGGGCCTAGCTTAGGCACTCGACCAATACAACAAGCACGTTACATGGGCCTATGCAGTTCTGTGGTTGAACAACGTGTGTGTCTAGACGCTCCTTATTTTGCACACTCGTCTGCCACCTCATTGGCATCTCTGCCCACATGCGTGATGGATATCTGCTTTCCCCTGCATAAATCACAAACCTTTTCTATCAAAATCAGCCACTTTCCACGGACATAAATCCGATGAAAGCCCACCCTATTGCGATTCTAGAGTCACCTTCAACCATAGCTGGAAGGAAGCTGAACCTAACCAGAAGCTTAACTGCTTGCGAGAGCGCTGCAGCCTCTGCATTCTTTGAATCTTGGCCTCCAACTGGTTCAGAAATAAAGCTGGAAGGTGACTTATTTTTCAGCAATTATTTCTTTCCAAAATAATAATGAGGGTCATCATTACCATCATCTAAGCCTTATTCTGATAATCGAGAGATGCTTTAACAACTCTAGTAAGATGGTGGGGGTTTCCCAAAGGGCTAGATTGCCTGTTATTGAATGAGCCTCTTGCGTCTCAAAGCTTGAGGAAATTGTAATTTTTTCTTTTCTCGGGATGTAGTTTTGGTGCTATCTTGGGGCCTTGTTTTGTTTCCTTTCTTTAATAAATTCTCTGTTATCTTTCCAAAAAAAAAAGTCATGTTGCTAGGATTCATGATAACAGTTCTGGCCAAAGTTTCATGCAAGTTGCCAACCTGAGGCAACCCTCCTCCTTTATCTGGGCTTGGGACCAGAAGTGAGAGCACAGAACTCGCACAGGCACAAGGGTAAGGAATACATACTTGGTTTTCAAATGATAGATCCTAGAACCTTCATACAACCTCAGGCATGTACCTGATATATGGAAGAAGTCTTCGATATGGGTTATGCAAGGACATTGTGCAATAAGCAAAGACAAACTTCTTCTTTTTTCTGAAAGATGAAAAATATTACTAGGGCTGAACAGCCAAAAAAGAACTATACAAACAGGAATCAAAACATACATTATATATATATATATATATATATATATATATATATATATATATATATATATATAGAGAGAGAGAGAGAGAGAGAGAGAGAGAGAGAGAGAGTTCAATCAGGGGACCCATTCCCTAATATACAAAACCGCCCTATTACAGACAACCTCAGGAGTAAACTTTAGATCCCGAAAGCACCTATTGTTCCTTTCTAACCAGACCGTACACAAGGAAGCTAGAAACACAACCTTCAATCTTCCTTTTTAATGGTAGAATCAATCAAAATGGGCATCATCAAGGAAACATCTGCCAGCCAGAGGATACCCGAGCAAATAATGGTAGAGTATCTTTGATGGCAATAATTAATAACATGCCCCTCTTATCGAGCCCAGTCTACCATGGATAAATGTGAAAACTCTAATTAGTGAGGAAAAGCCTCCAAAAGGAGACATGAAATGAATCTAAGATATGCAGAGCATTGAAAAAGGCACCAGGTTAGATATGGGTGATGCTGAACTATTCTTAGTTGCAGCATGTTGAGGTATTTGGCTGTTTGAGTAACTTCCAATTAACATGCCACTGTTACAAATTAACCTTAAAAATGGATGTTCAAACAAAACGAGGCAGCTCAACAATGGACTCTCATCATTTAGTCGATCAAAATGAAAATAATCAAGATATTTAAACCATTGAAATGAAAAAGTGATTGAGATATTAATATAGGTAAGACAAGAATTTTAGAAGCAAAGAGAGCAAAAAAGAGCGGGAAAAGGACAAAGTCATGAAGTGAATGTAGGAACAATTGACTTCCAGTTAACTCTATACAGATTAGACCATGTGATACCAAATTAATCACAACTTTGGACAACAAAGTAACTAACAGTAATTAACTAACACAGAAACTCCCATTCCTTAGCATGGAAAGAGTAAACAGTAAGTCACTCCACGAACTTCGGGCAATGTTAAAGAGTCAAAATCACTTATTCTACCTCCATGGAAAACGGACAGGAAGATCTAATATAGATTGGTGGCTATAGCCATTAGTACAGGTCGCACAACACTGACCAATATGGTCTATCTAACTGACATTGTTCTTTTCTTTTCTTTTGAATTTTGAAACATGCAACTTCATCATTTCTTCTGATTAATTGATTCAGTTATTGTGCAATGCATAAGGATTTAGTTTGAAGATTACTATTTTAGTATTTATGGAAATGAGTCAAAGAAACAATATCTGCAACAAGATATGAATTTAAATAAAGCAAAGTGAGGAAAATAGTGCATTGTGATCAATATTTTAAAGCCCGGGCCAGACTTCACTTTCCATCGGCAGTTTGGTACGAACAGATCCAACAGGCTCTAATCAGTTCAATGCATAAAGTATATAAATAAACAAAATGATACGAGTTACGCAACTAGAGGCCAGTAGGATAGTCGCAATGTCTTTGGTTGTATAAAAGTTGTCATGACTTCAAATCCGACACATTTTTTAGAAGACAGGCCACCCAAAAATGCCAACCTGGATGTTTGGACCAGTTGTTGTACCCAACAGTTTGAACGGTTTCTCTGACCAAAACAGGTGAGTAGGTCACAGGAGCAATTTCCATTGCTGGTTCTAGCCAAAACCAGTCCAACCATCCAATCTGGTCAGGGTTTTAATTTTTAAAACCATGATTGCAATCAGATAGAATGAAACAACAGAAAACTAGCAACATAAACAGGAGGGGATTATGATACTCCATTTTGTATGGCCATTTAACTAATATAATATCTGAATATGTATATTATATCTCCCACTTACAGGCCCACCTTTACTTCCTCTATGGCAATTGTGCTAGGAACACGTCGATGATCCTTCCGACGTGGTGGCTCTTGATCCTCTATGTCTTCCATGTTGACCCCAGGATCTGCTTTCAACATGACTCGTACCCATTCTAGATCATTATCTTCACTACTCCTGGGGGAGTCAATTACTTGCTTCTCAACGGAGAGATCCACATGAACAAATTTCACTTTGGCCTCCCATAAATGAGCCATTGCCTGGTCAATAGCCTGAGAAGTAGACCTTGACAACCTATCAGTAGCATTATGATGCACATCCTGAGGGCTCCACAAAGGATATGCCCATGGAGGAGGCTTCGGCAATTGTGCATCTCCATTTGCTAAAGGAATCCCTCCTCTTGAAAGTTTATGAGCATCAGATGTCTCTTTTGTATGGCTGAGAAAAGAAACAAAATATTGAATTAATTCAGTTTGAAAGCCTGTTAATTGAAAATAAATCCATCACAGAACATACATTCATGTGGAAACAACAAAAATTACAAAGTGTGCAAGCAATACACAAATAGCACATGCAACCCCATAAATACCTTGGAATTTCACCTTTCAAAACCTCGACGCATATCAGGTAAGGTGCCTTCTCCCTGGAATTCAAAAGAACAGCCTCATCTTCAGGTATATGAACCACTCGATACATTCCCTTGCCCATTGGAAAGCACACTCCTACAATCATGCATAATAATATTTAGGTGAAACAACGTAGCTACAGTCTTATTTAAGCTTATGGCCACATATTTATGTTAGTTAAGCAGTCATGAATTTTAACAACTCCAAGGGTGAATGAAATGTTGTATTAAAAATATCAGGGCCTGTTTGTTTCACCAATTACTGTTGTAATGTCAAGGAAAAGTGACATCATTACGATTTTACCACCACCAACCAAATAGGGGAATCATCGGTCAAACGCAGATGTATTTAGGAAATAGGTTTAAGGAATTTGTAATCATTGAACTTTTTCATGACATCATCGTGAAAATCTTGAATCCAAACAGCAACAACAGTGTATTTTGGTGATGATTTGACATTAATATAAAAGTGTCATCATTATGATTTTACAGTCAATAAGCCAAACACAGGAATATGTGGTGTTGTTAGGAGACACGTAAAGTAATTTGTAACCATTGCACATTTTCTTTACATTACCGTGATAATTGGTAAAACAAATAGGCCCTTAGAATTATTAATAACAAATACTCAAATTTTTGCCCTCAAAAACTGGAAACATCTTTTTAAAAGAAATGTGACAATTGAAAACAGATGTTGATAGTTTTGTCGCTTGTCAAAAATAAAATATACAACTGTTTTCAATGTCATACCACCGTTTTATTATAAGCAAACAGATTTCATTTATAGAAAAGACAGAGACAATCACCATCAAGGCAATAAAAGAGACTCTCCAACATAAAAGACTTCCATCCACTCCTCTTTCTTTGTCAAACCATTGGCCAAAGAGTCTCCAATATAATGCCCCACCGTTACCAACCAAAAAATGATGAGTAATGCTGTGGAGATTCATTCGACCGCCTGGGTAATTTACTTATAAAACAAAAAGCTCTATGGAGCCCACCATGATGTACATGACATCCCCTCCGTCCATCGCTTGCACCATCTCATTTTAGCATGTGAGCCCGAAACTCAAGTCAATAAAAAACTAAAGTGGGCCACACCAAAGGGAACACTAGGAATGAGGAAATCACCAATGCCAATTTGCCATTGAAACCTTGTTGGGCCCAGCGTGACATTTATATGGCATCCAAACTTTTTTTTTTTTGAACAGTGATGATATATTGAAAAGGCCGAAGCAAAAGAAACAGCTATACAAAAAAACAAATATGCAAAAATACAGCCACCCCACCCAAGATACAAAAAAACAAATATGCAAAAATACAGCCACCCCACCCAAGCTTCCCTAGGGAGCAGGAAAAGAAGAAGAAGAGACTAACCAGCCCCCCAAACCTTCATATTACTAAAAGCCCTATTGAACACTATGGCATCCAAACTATCTATAGATTAAGACAGGATGAAGGGAAAAAACCAAATATCAGCTTGATCCAAAACTTCAGTTGCCCCAGGAAGGTTTCGATGGTGTTTGTCTCCATCTTCATTGCTCCCTGTGGTTGATCGGCCTGATTTCTGGGCTCACATCACATCTCTCTCTAGGGGGCAGGCTGACTCTTATCAAAGCAGCACTATGAAATCTCCTGATCTACTTTTTGTCTTTATTCAAGTGCCCAAGGAAAGTCCTGAACAGGTTAGATAAGCTAAGACGTGACTTCTTATGGCAAGTGGATGAGGATAAGAATAAGTTTCAACTGATGAATTGGGAGGACATTTGTAAACCATCTAGGGATGGCAGTGCAGGCATCAAGAAGTTGGACATCAAGAATGACGCGTTGTTGGGAAAGTGGCTTTGGAGATTTGGGACGGAGGAGGGCAGTCCATAGAAGTAACTATTAGGAAATACGGGGAGACAGAGGGGAGTTGGTAGTTGAAAGAATCATCTTTGTATAGAGCTACTGGGATGTGGAAAGCTATACCCAGACTGAGGAAAAAGTTTGAGGAGATAAGGTGACAGGAGAATAATCAAAATTTGGATGTGTTGTTGTGTGATAGAAGGCCGAGTGACGATTTCCCACGTCTAGCAGGTATTGCCTTGGATCCAAGAACTACAGCTAGCTTTGCTGCTCGTTGTCCAATTCCGGGGTTGTGCAGACTCCCTCATGCTGAAGGGATTTGCGGTCGGAAGAGGAGGAAGAATTCCTCTCTTTGTCAAAACACCTATTAGGTTATATGCTCCTCTCTGTCGACATTGGATGTAATGGTCAGTGTTGTCAAAATCTTACGATTTACGATTTACGATATAAGATTTTAGTCGAATCTTAAGCAAAACGATTTGAATCTCAACCTTGAATCTCTTTTTATATGAATCTTACGATTCTATAATTTGAATCCTACGATTTACGATTCAAATTCCGATTTACGATTCAAATTATACTTGTTCTCTTCTATTTTAAGCTTCACTTGGCTTTCATTTTATGTTTTTTTTTTTTTAATTGGTGGAGGCTTTAAGAATCATTTAGAAGAAGTAAATTATTTTATTTGTTCTTTATAAGAGATTAAATGATATATATTCTCTTCAATGTTAAATCATGTACTTTTTTTGTGATTTCTTACTTCTTAACCGGTCGAAATACCAAATTGATGTAAGACATACCTGTAATGTTTTTATGGATAGTTACAATCATGCTGACTTAATTATATACATTGTGGAATGATGTTTAGAAATCAAAATATCTTTTTTTTTTTCAGTGTATAGTATCAAAGGCTACTTTTCCACCATGATTATACATTCAAGAAAGATAATAAGAACATAAATTATTAAAGGATTCTTGTATTATTTTAAGGGAAATTTCTTGAAAGACAAAAAAAAAAAAAAAAAAAAAAAAAACTAAAGGAGTGAGAATCCTTTAACACTATCATGACATGGTATTACTTGGTGCAAATTGATGGCAAAAGGAAGATTGATGAGTTTTTCATATAAAAAAAATTGTGATTTATTTATATTTTTCATTTTTTTCAAAATTTTAAGAAATTATAAACAAAAATCTTACGATTTGCGATTCGATACGATTCAACCCCTACTATGATTTGCGATACGATAACGATTTTGACAACATTGGTAATGGTTTGGTTTGAAGACCAATCCAATTGGTTCTCATTTTGATCCTTCCACCAGTTCCTAACAGGGGATAATCTAAGGAAGGAAGCATCACATTCCTCCCTCCGATGGTCCTACAGAACCCCTTCAAAAGACTGCCGCGTTGCCTTGGCTGGTGGGTTGGAACAAAGTGCTTATGATCGACAAGTTAAGAAAAAGAAGAATGAAAATTAATAATATTTGACATTGTACAAAGAGGAACAAGGAATCAATTGATCAACTATTCATCCATTGTCCATTTGCAAGAATGGTGTGGAAGAGCTTTTTGGGATGCTTTGGGGTGAAAATGAAAAGGGTGATACTCGCATCGATTAAGGATTTCATTCTTTTGTGGCAGGGTAAAGGGGTTGGAAGATCAGCAAGAGATGTTGGAGGATGGCCTTACTGGCCAGCATATGACTGAGCGTTATTGCAGGAACATAACAATAGCTGCTTTCAATATTCCAGTGGGGGAGGATCTGGATGTTTTTAAGAAAGCTAGGTTGGATGTAATCATGTAAAGGATTGGGTTGCGGTCTCAATCAGAGATGTCGATTGGGACCCACTTTTTGTAAATTGATTGTTTTTCTATTCTTTGGACCATCTTGGTCCCTGCTTAATAATGTCATGACCTTTCAATAAAAACATGATCTGCCAGAAGTGATGAACGGAGCGGATGTCGCACACACAACAGAACAGGCCCCACAGAACTGCTCATTTCTTGCCCCCCTTAATACGCTGGGACATGTCGTAAGTAACAGTGAATCACCTAGTATTACTCAAAAATGATATGGCATCTGTTTTCACGAACCTAACAATGCATGACAGGCCTATTTTCCTAACAAATTTTGCGTATATCAAAATTTCCACTATGCTTAAACATTAAGTGGATTTATTAAATAAATACATAAATAGTCACTTGCACTTCAGATCAACATCAAAATCAAGTTGCATATCAACTAAGATCCAACAACAATACCTCCACTATTCTGAGCAGCAGAAACAAGGGAATTGATCTCCACAAGAGACTAGCAAAACAAGAACCGTCATATCAGCCTATAAAAGATTTGACATATGCTAATTGCGAGCAGAAAAGAAAATCTTCGAGAAAGCAAAGTCACACAAGAAAAGGGTATAAGCGACCTCCCGAAGGGCACTTCTGCGATCTTCAATTGGAAAAACATCCACCAAATTATATGATGTTTCACATAATGATTGAACAAACTCCAACGAGACATGATAGGTCCCTTTCCGAATCTGGGAAGTGATATTATTGGGCAATGGCGGCTTTGAGTATGATTTTTCGTTCCTTTGCTTTGGTGATCCAGGACGCTTCTGCCAAAACAAAACAAAACAAAAAAAAAAACGAAAAAGGAGCAGACTGAGAATGGCATAATCACAAAATAGAAAAAGTGTCTAATGATAGAAATCTCAGCATAAGCATATGAATTAGCATGTTATGAGGAAAATTGAAAGGTCATAAAGAATGTTCTTAAACTAGAACTCAACAGCTTAATATGGAAAGAACAACCAAAAACGATAAAGATTTCTTACAATTGGCCAGAGGTGACCAAAAAGACATGTTAGTAGATGTTAAGTTTGAACATGTTCTCTCTCTCAAAAGAAAAAATTTTAGATAAGAAAAAGCACCCAGCCTAGATTTACTTGGGGCTATCTTCGCTGAACCAAACAAAGTTAAGACTTTTCCCGACTTGATATGGGATGCACCCATGACACAGGCATCCATGATATACATTTAGACCACTCATCAATGATGGCAACAAAAGCAAAAGCTTGTACTCAGGGAACTTACAATCACTTTGGCTGAGATGGCCTAAATTGAGTTGAACCAAACATACTGTAGATCAAGAGCAATAGCTTAAAAATAGTAACTGATTAGAAAGAAATTGCCCTCTCGAATTTGCCCAGGTGGCCCTTTCCTAAACCTAAAAAATCATAGGCCTTTGTTTCATCAAAATCCTCAATATATATTACAACCATTGGTGAACAGTAATACTAGGAGGAACAAATCATAAATGGGAACCAATGACCCATCTCCTCTGCAACAGTCAAAATCAATTCAAACTAAAGATACTGTGTAGTTTTCAAAATTCATTAATTTCCTTCTTTCCATGAAAATTAAAATGACGTGGAGAAAGGCAGGTACCAGAAGTCTCCATAACTTAACCTTCTTGATGAGGATACTCATAAATCAAACACCTAAAAATTGTGCTAGAAAACCTAACACACTAACAAATACAACGAAGAAATTTCGTATAATTAAAAAATTAAAATTAAAAAGTTAATAGGAGACTTTCTCACCATGCTTCCTCATCCCGGAGAACTGGAACAACTAGGATTGGTTCATCACTTCTCACAATAGTCATTTTAAGTGCTCCTCAATGGAGCACCATCGAAAAGAGACGGCTAAATCTTGGGAAGAACCTAATGCCAAAGAAGAGAAAATCATATAATAAATGATGTCTTCCATCCTAACTTTTGTTTACCACGCTTACCCTTAAATAGCAAATCACACAAAAAAGATTGTAGGAAGCTCCACTAATTTCTGTTGTTAATCAATGCATGCCACATTGCCACAAGATAAGTCATGAGTGCAAACTTTGTCATTCTTTTAGATTCTTTAGTCTACAACCATATAAAGAACTCCTGTGTCCATGCCATTGCCATATGTGTGACATTGCTGTAAATTGTTTCTCGAGTTAGGATTGTGATTCTGAAAACGGTTACGTTATGCCATATCGGCCATTACGTAACAGTATTGGTCACCCTCATTATGCGATATAGGCGTGAACCGGTCCATTATGAAAAAATGGCCTGTGTTGGCCCATATCCGTCATTGGAGGCCGGTACATCCTGTAGCAGCACCATTACAGGGCCAATGCAGCCATTATGCCCCCATTTTGAATTTCCTTTCAATTTCTCTCATTTTTTCAATTCATTCTTCATTTCAACTACGAAGGTTAGAAAGTAATTACAAACTAGATCTTATGCCTATTTTGAAGATCAAAACACAATATTGGAGTCGGATTCAATGAACATCGAAGTGGTGTGGACCATTTCGTGAAATATCAGAAGAAAGGGTAAAGCATCATTATATTTCTTCATTTTTTCCATCTTTTTGTTGTATCTATATGTAGCAGGCCCTGATTCACCAAATCATGCTTGATTTGCCTTCAATTAGGGCATATTTGATCAACTTTCAGCAGGCCAAGCTAACACTGCCTGACAAACAACATTCTGACCAAATAATGGCTTGTTACACCATCAAATACATGTCCCAAAACACACACACACAAAATGAAAAAAAAATCAATATATATATATATATATATATTCAGGATCCATCCAATTTTTAAAAAAAAATCCAATATTTTTTGGAAATTTTTACAGCCAAAAAGATTTTCCAGCCATAATGGACCAGTCTCCCATATCATATCAGCCAGGTCAATACCTTAATAAGGATTGACTACTTTTTTAGCAAATGCAACTCAGAAAAAGCAGGTCAAATGAAGTGAAAGGTACTCAATTTTTTACATACATGTGTGTAATCCAGAGGTACTGCACCAGTAGTCCATTAAATCTTTGGTTTCATGCCTAGAAGATCTAGCATTGCAGCTATTTTCCTACTTAGACATTGATCGAGAAATATAAGGAGAGGAGGACGATCCTCCATTCTCCATATGGTCTTTACTAACTTAAAAAAGCATATGATAGCATCCCTAGAGAGTTAATCTGTTGAGTGTTGGGAGAGAAAGGAGTCTCAAGAGGATATAGTGACATGATTAAGGATATGTATGAGGGAGCATTAACAAACATGAGGAACACTAGGAAGAGACAAGTGAGTTCCCAATTACTGTAGGCTTACACCAGAGGCCAGCATTGAACCTGTACCTTTTTCATTGGTTATGGACAAGATAACAAGGCATTTGTAGGAAGAGATCCCATGTTGTATGTTATTTGTAAATGACATAGTTTGATTGACAAGATGAGAGAGGGCATAAGCACAAAGCTAGATTTATGAAGGGATGATTTAGAATCTAAAGGATTTAAAATTAGGCAGACTAAAACAGAGTATATGGAGTGAAATTTTAGTAACAATAGGAATGAAAACAAGGAGGTAGTTAAGATTGCTGACCCAAAAGTTCCCCAAAATGACCATTTTCGAGGTAAATAATTCATAAGAGTGGAGTGATTGAAAGGATGTTACCCATTGAATTCAAGCTAGGTGGAAGAAATGGAGATGTGCCTCTAGAGTTTTATGCACTCATTGTGTACCACTCAAACTAAAAGGGAAAGTTTATAATATAACTATAAAACCAGTCATGCATTGCGGGACAAAATATTGGGCAGTTAAAGAACAACGTGTTTATAGGATGAGTGTGGCTAAAATGAGGATGTTGAGATGGATGAGTGGCTAGACAAGGAAGGATAAAATTATAAATGAATGCATTCAAGGGAACTTAAGAGTACTACCAATAAGTGACAAGATGAAGGAAAGTAGACTTAGATGGTTTTGTCATGTGCAACAAAGACCAAGAACCGCGCTAGTTTGGAGTGAGTGGATATAAGTTGGAGGCTCTAAAAGGGCAAGAGGAAGGCCCAAAAGGGCGTAGAGGGAGGTAGTAAGAAAAGACTTGATGATCTATGGTCTAATTGAAGGTCCCTTGATAGAGTGGAATAGCGGAACAGGATTCATATAGCCGACCCCAATTAATTGGGATAAGGCTCAGATGATGATAATGATGATAAAGTGCACCAAACAAACTAGCATAATTTCTCAAAAATCAAAACTAGGTAAAACCTAATATAAGAATTAACAGTAGCAACATGACTAGATACTGCAACCAATAGCAAATATGAGCATAGTAACGAAAATCATAATGCATAACCCAAAAGGGGATGCAAATAGGCCAAAGAAAAGAAGAAAGAGGTTGTGGGAAAGAACCCAAGAATCCTCTAGCCAAATGCTAGAGACAACAATAAACCCCCTCTCCAAATCTTCTGCAGAATAGAATCAAATAAAGAAACTAGAAAACTGAATTTTTTATTTCATAATCATAAGAATAATCCCATACACCTTCATAGCATAGACTTACATCGTCTTAAACCAAGTAGAGAAGCCCTAATAACAAAAAATAACCAAATTGCCCCAAAAATCCCGTCACTACCATATGGCCACTCAAATGATGTCAGAATTGCATGATTTTGGGCTCGTTTGAAAGCTAACTTGACGGGCTATCAAATGGCACCAATTTTGTATCATTCGAACATTGATTAGTGCCCAAAAAAGTGGCCCACCAAGAAAGTGACGAAAATAGAAAAGAGAATTTATTAACTAATCATGACTCTTATCTCACCCTAAAAACTAATTAAAGAAATAAACACTATAAAAGTGATGACCGTATGATTGATCCCATGGGCACCACATCGCAAGTTAAGTGTTGATCCCATCCAATTGATCATCAGATGTTGATTTGGTCCAGATCATCAATCAAGACAATCTGAACGGTTGGAGTCAGCAAATCTTAGATCAACCAACTTGTGCAGCCAATTAGTTGCCTCAAATCAGAATTCAAAAACCAACTGAGGCTGAAACCTGTGTTTGATAACCAAAAGGAAGAGCATTTGTCAAAATGTGATAAACACATCTAGAAAAGTTGCACCGAGTATTTCAAGTAAAGAAAGACTACCAGCTATTGAGCAGCATAATTTCTACCAAGAGCTAATGGTCTAGCAGCATCAAAGAAGAATTTACGAAAGCAAGTGAAACCCACATTCAGATAAATAATACACTGACCTCTTTGTGCTTCTTTGAACCAAAGAGCTCCGAATCTTCCACTGATCGGTCTCGGTCTCGGAACAGCCTCCGGAAAAAATTCTCGGTCCCCGGACTGCTCTCAAACAGGACCACCAGCACTGCCATTTTCATTCGCTGATGGAGTTTTTACATCTTCTGGATGCACCCTAAACAACCTCCTGAAAGACAAAAAATCCGAGGGCTCCTCTTCCTCAATACTCCCGTTCCCCCTCTCTTCATCCTCTGTCCTCTCATTCCCATCTTTCTTCTCCTCATGTTTCTCCTTAAAAAGCCTTCGGAAGAACCCCTCTCTCTCATCCTCTTCCCCCAACTTCGACCCGCCACCAGCCTTCTCATCCGAATCATTCTTGTTATCACGAAACAGCCGCTTGAAAAACCCATCCGTGCTTGACGTAAGCTCTTCATCCTTCTCATCCTCTTCCCCTGACTTCAAACCAACACCAACCTTCTCCTCTGAATCATTCTTGCTATCACGAAACAACCGCTTGAAAAACCCATCCGTGCTCGATGAAAGCTCTTCTTCTGCATCCTTACTATCCCTACGAAGCCTTCGGAAGAACCCGTCCTTATCCGATTCTACCTCCTCCTTGTCCACCGACTTCCGGAAGAAAAAAGCATCCCGGACTTTTGTGCCAGGTATGAACTTCTTAAACAGCTTATTCTCATCCGATGAGACTTTCTTGTCACTCCCCTCATCCTGGAACGAGTTGGTAGCCGACGAGGGGGAAGTGAAGGACATTGACCGCTGTTGGGTGGGACTGGCAGCTGGTGGGGATGAGGTCAGCGACAGGAATTTTGGCTTCGAAGAGAGTATCCGGTTGATCATGGGATAGTTCCTGGTGGGCGGGCGGACGAGCGGGGGCCAGTCGCCCATCAACGTGGCAGCAATCTGGCATTTCTCTTGGATCCGGCTGATGCCCTCATTATCCTCATCCGAGTCTTCAAGCTCAGCCATGAGGAACCAATGGACCTTTAAGGCAATTTGCAGGGATTTCGAGCATATATCGATGACGAACTTGTCGAGGGAGGGACTAGGCTTGTGGAGGAGCATGTAGCAGATCTGAAGAAGGTAAGATTCGATGCCGGAGAGAGGGAGCGTGTACATGCGATTGCAGAGGTAATCACGAACACCCGGGTGGTCGTGCTTGTAGAGGTAGCTGACAGCAATCCACTCGCAGAAGAAGTCGGAGTCAAAGAATCGGATGAGCCAGCCGCTCTCGCCACTGCCGCCGCCGCCATCCCCGCCAACCGTCAAGATCGTCCGGGTGGTGATCTCACGAGGCGACTCGTCCAACTCGGACGTGCGGTTGAGTCCCAGAAGCCGCACCATCGTGGCCGTAGATCAATCGACCATCATCAGAAAGCGCTGGAAGATGTGGAAACCCTAGCTCTAGGCAGAATTCAATCTATTGGGAAGGAAAGAAACCCTATTTCCTTTCAAAGGAATTGAAACCCTAGAAACCCTAATTTAATGTCTTCTGAGAGAAACGAGAAAATGATTTTTTTTTTTTTGGGGGGGGGGGGGGGGGGGGGGGGGGAAGAAAGAAGGAGATGTGATTGAAATTCAAAAGAAATGAAGATGAATTACTAGGGGTGGGAAATGAGAATCCGAGAGTGAAATCTTTCTTACGCGTTTGGATACTTCCTTTTCGAGAAACTGGTTTTTGGGTTTTTATTCTTCTTCTTCTCCGTCGGCGACGTCGTTGCGAGCAAGATGGGAAGAAGGAAGAGGTACCATCATCAGACATAAATAAATCAGAAGGGTATTATGCTAATTTACGCCGGGGTGCGT
Organism: Liriodendron chinense; assembly: GCA_003013855.2. NCBI lineage: Eukaryota > Viridiplantae > Streptophyta > Magnoliopsida > Magnoliales > Magnoliaceae > Liriodendron > Liriodendron chinense. The sequence continues at coordinate 4,739,944 of ML058453.1, forward strand.
CATGCGCGCAGGAGATGCTGAGGGTTGGTACTGGGTTTGCCTCCAGCCAGGTTCGAGAGTTGGGTAAAAGGGGCTTGCAAAGAGCATCGAGTGAGAATGAACAAAGGATCGCATGAGATGGACGGAGTGCTTCGCGTAACACTTGCCTACACATGTTTTAGATCCGTGACATTGGTTTGTTGAGGAAAAATGCATACATGCATTTTCTTGAAAATCAAGATGGTCCACACACATCAAGGAGGCCATACGTGTAGTTTGAATATGGACCGTGTATTAATGTTTTTTCAAACGTCCGTTTTTGTGAACTTGTTTCCCGCTTGGTGAGATGAAAAGCATGATTTATAGCTCCAAGAATCCATGCAATCATAACAATTTTTCGGTTGTGACCTATCCACGTGCCTCAATAGATAAGTCGTCATGATCATCCTGAATAAGTGGCACTCGTACGAATGATTGATCCAACGAGTCTAAAATCCAGACCATTGATCTAATGACCCCATCATGGATGAAACGCCCCCGAGTTCACCCGGCCACTTGAAAAGTAAGGAATTCCTATTTCTTTACTGACTTGTTAAAAATGAAGGTAATCAGATTATCATGTTCATAGTGGTGTGGAAATGAATGGTTCAAGAAAAGGCCCTACAAAAATATTCTGCTCCTATTGCCATTGATATGGTGGCCCACCAGATCAACGATTCTTATCAACCTATGCATATAAAATGAACGGCATGGAAGATAAGAGTAGTGAGAGAGAGCGAATTGGTCACTTTAGGGGCACTTACGGCATTTCCACTGGCGAGGCCAGGCCACCCAGCTTCAACCCAGCTAGGTTAGGCTGTCATCCGCACAATGAGGAATTTTTACTTTACGGGGAAATGGTGTGCAAGCACGCTTGAGTACCGTGATTCAGGGCCACTTTAGTGGCCCACTACTTGAGTGGCCCATAACCCAAGAGCCAGGGCAAGTGGGTTGCGTAGCTACTGGGGGTTTAACTCGAAAGGATCAACGGTCCTCATTCAACCCCGGACAATCAGACCACCAATGTGTCTAGACGGCAAGATTTTCAGGTTATAGACCACCCTGTTGGAGGCCTACCAGACCAACGGCTGTGATCACGATACGTGTTGTCACATGCACGGTGGGGAATACACACTTTTGGCAGTCGACTCTCGCACGTGCAAAGTGGCACATGTGCAAAACATCTAGGCCGCTTGATCCTGAGCTTTGCTAAGCGTACAGGCCGGGTGCAATAAAGCTCGTGTACGTACCAGAGATCAAACCATCCATTAGGTTGGTCAGATATCGGATTGGGCACCGTGAATGTTTGTGGTTTATCCACACCGTCCATCCGTTTTTCCAAGATCATTCTAGGGCCCACATTGATGTTAATTTGTCATCCAATAGGATTAAAAAAAAATACATGGATGAAGGGATAAAACAAAGATCAGATTGATCCAAAACTTCTGCCGCCTCCAAAAAATTTTCAATGGTAAAGGTTCAATTCACACTGTTTCCTGTGGTGTGGTCCACAAGAGCTTTGGATATGTTTTATTTTTTGCTTATAGCCATAGAATTAACTTATAAAATGGATAGACGGAGTGGATACAATATATAAATCACGGTGGACCCCACAGACGCAATCCACTTCCGGTTGGTCAGATCTTTTACCTGTTTTCCGAGAATTAAATCTGGTCTAACCAGCATGTGGGCCCCAATATTGGAAAGAGGTGGTGGCTAGAAGACTTCAGCCAAGTTTTTCAAGCCGTACATTTGTGTCCGCAAATGGTGGTCCACCTGACCCATGGGTCAACCTAATTCGTGACTTATGGTGTCAATACAGCTGTGTTGTTCTGATGTGTGGATTGGATCTTGGACATATAATGCCATGTTAGCGCATATGTGTGGTGAATGAGCTTCACTGCACATGCAATCCGGGCCTAGATAAGTTCTTTTCGTTAGTCATGCAACGCAACCACTTTGTAGCTGCACAATGTACCCATATTGTTAGTCAAACGATGCACCCACTGGTGTAATTAGTATATCTCCTTAGCATTTGGACATAAGCTTATACAAGTTATCTAAATGGGCAAATTAATATTAAAAAAGGCAGTGCTATTGTGATCATCTGATCACCAAATCGGCCTGATTTTTTTTAGCCAAAGGCATCATCATGGGATCTTCTTGATGAAAGGCTTGGATCTTGAATGAGTTCGCCGCAATCACACGTGAATGGAAAAGATAAGTTTATTTTCTACACGATTAGCTGCTTTTTTTCACACTTTAGCAACAACTTATTGAAGTATGAAATCGGTACTAAATAAAGTCCATTGGGCCCACCATGAATATATGTGGTTTATCCATGCCATTCATCTATTTTTTCAGCTCATTTTAGGTGTTGAGCCCAAAATTGAAGCATATGCAAAGCTCAAGTGGACCATGGCACAAGAAAACAGTGGGAATAGTCATTTCCACCGTCGAGACCTTCCTAAGGCCCAAAATGATGTTTATTTGTCATCCAAACTGTTCATAAGATTACACCGACATGAATGAATGGAAAACACAAATATCAGCTTGATTAAAAACGTTTCTTACCCCGAAAAAAATTTCAACAATAGATGTTCTATTCACACTATTTCCTATGGTGTGGTCCACTTGAGCTTTAGATATGCTTCATTTATTATTATTATTATTATTATTATTATTATTATTTTGGCTAAATACCTAAAATTATCAAGTAAGATGGATGGACAGATTGGGTTGCGGGGTTACTCTACATGCAACAGGGCTTCCCTAGGTACCGGCCAATAAGCTTTGTGGGGCTCATAATGAATGTATGTGTCTCATCCATGCCGTCCATCCATTTTTCCACATCATTTCAGAATATGAGCCTAAAATTGAAGCACATCCAAAGCTTAAGTGGACCAAACCACAAGAACAATGAGAATAATGACATCCACCATTGAAATCTTACCAAGGCCCACTGTGTGATATTTATTTGTCATCCAACATGTTCATAAGGTCACATGGCAAGAGGGTTTGGGGCCCGGCCTCGATGGCAGACTCTGTAGAGTTTCAAGAAGAGATGTAGGTCTCAAAACTTATCAGGGTGAAATTCCCGTGGGTGACAGCACTAGTGGGTGCGTTGCATGATTGACTGGGTGGGTGGGTTGCATGACTGACTCAAATGAAAAAAAAAAAAAAAAAAAAAAGTGTCGAATTCACACATTTGTGTAGCCCATTTGAACTTTGGATATGATTTAATATTGGGCTCACGCATTTAAATTAACGGATAAAATGGATGGACAGCCTAAATAAGATGCATAAATCATGGTGGGCCCACAGAGTTTACTAAGTATGCTAACTAGTACTCATTACTGCATACTGTAATCCGCTTCTTGCACATGTATGCCATGTTAGCACGTGTACAAGCGTGCGTGCATATAGACAAGGATGCACATGCTTATATGGTCAGCAAAACTCATGATGATCATCATCATCATGGCCTTTTTATGGTATTTATGAGGTATCCTTATGAATCTTGCATCCTCAAAAGCTTCAATTGAGAACTGAAATGGCAATTCTCAGGACGCATATCTGCCTTAGTAAGTATAGGTTTAGATGAGCCTAGCTGACACAAGAGGCCTACCCTAATCGACAGGCACATCGCACCTTTCTACTTCTGGTAATAAGATATCCCAATGTTGTACTTGCACTGCCATAGGTACGAGAGAAAGGGTGCACATTATCAATTATGGCTGGTGCAAATTATCATTTGCGTTAAACCGATGCTACGTGGAGATTGATCACGTGTTGATCGCATGCGAATTACCATATAGCTATGTCAGGCCCACCATGATGTGAATGTCATCTAACCCGTCCATTGGGTGCGTTTCGCAGTATTCTCCTGTATCGTAAAATGAGAGCGGATTGCCTGTGACTGTGCCCAGGCAAATCCACTCATCCATCTATATTTTTAAAGACCATAATAGGATAGGAATTTTAAGATAAGGTCCAAAACTTAGGTAAGCTACCGACATGAAACAATGGGAATAGAAATGTCCCCCATTGAAATTTTTTTGAGCTAATCATAATGTTGATATGCCATCCATGCGGCTAATAGGGTTATTTCCATTTAGGTAAACAGTAGGCACAAACATCATCCTGATATAAAACTTCTGTCAACCCGAGTATTCAATCCCCACTGTTTTGTTTGATACAAACCACATAATTGTTGGGATATGTTCGATTTGATTTTTCAAATTATGTGTGAATACATATGGATAATAATTATTTCCTTCAATATTTACAACATCCTTCCCAATGCATATTTGTGAGCCACCATGATGTATGTCACTTATTCACACCATTTATATGTTCTGCCAAATGAATTTATGGCATGAGATAAAAATAAAAAAATAAAAAATAAGGTACATCCAAAGCTTAAGTGTACATAGTAGATTTGTCACCCACATGCCCCACGCAGTCCCACACACATACATATCTATGTTTGGGGTCACAGCCAATCCACTTCCTTCCAAAATCCAGCCTCATCCATGACTTAGGTGGCCTATGCTAAAGGAATTAGAGGTGAGCACGAGCTGAGTTGAGCCTTGTTTGAGCTAGGCTCACTCAATGACCACCCTAGCTTGTGTTCAGCTCAATTCGGCCTTCAAGCTGAACTGAAATATTCGAGCTAGCTCGACTGAGCTTTCAAGCGAGTTTGAGCCTGGTAGGCTCAGCCCAAAAGTCGAGCTTAAAGCTGTTTAAATTGGGCCCTAAAGGCAGCCCAAAGCCTATTGATACCCCCACTTATTTTTATAGAGAGTTTAATATCTCATTTTTCTGTTTCACTTCCCGTGTGGGACTGAAAAATATATTTTTTTAGTTTTTTACAAGTGAGTCAGCCGAGTCGATTCGAGCCGAATTGAGCTTCAATCGAGCCGAGTTGAATCAAGCTTGGGTTAGGCTTGAAAATCATTCGAGCTTGGAAAAATGGCCCGGCTTGGTTCGAATCTAGCCTTCAAATCAAAAGTTGGTTTGAGCCGAGTCAAGTGATCTAACCGAGCTAGCTTGGCTGGTGCTTAGCTCTAAAAGGATCAATGGGGATGCTTGATAGGGAACACATACCATAGAAACTTCAAAATAGAATCATGGGGTCCACCATGTAGTGTATACGTGGAAGCCAATTGCAGTGCGACCCCGAGCAGACCATGTGGGGCCCACAAAGACGTCCATGACGAATCCTCTCTGTCCATCTATTTTGCAAGACCACCACGATGGGATAGGATTATAAAAATCAGGTAGATCCAAAACTCATGTAATTCATATCGCACGACACAATGGGGATTGAATCGCATGGGGTGACAGGAGTTCTTTATTAGGATGATATTTGTGCCTACAGTTTATCTGAGTGGTAATTACCCTTTGAACAGTTTGGATGGTATATAAACGTCATGGTCAACTCCAAGAAGGTTTCAACGGTATATGTTTTCATTCCCACTGTTTCATTGGTGTGGCCCACCTGAATTTTGGATCTGCCTGATACTTAGACTTATGTTCTATTTCTGGTGTTTCAAAGCAGATGGACTGGAGTGGATTTGACACGTACATCTCTGTGGAGTCCACACAACCCCGGCACAGGTATCTCTGTGGCCGGGTTTACGGGCAATCCGATTTGTATTTGTCATCCAACCTATTCATCAGGGAAGCGGATTCCTAATCACCCTGCCAGCAGGGATATCTCTGGTGGCGAGAGGTATGGGTCTCGCTGTGATGCACGTGTTTTATGTCCACGCCATCCATCTGTTTTGCCAGCTCATTTTTTGAAAAGCATAGCCAGAGCTCAAGTGTGAACGAGGATGATGGCCCCCACCAGTGAAACCTTCCCAAGGCTCATTATGATGCTTATTTGTTATTTAAGCCTGTTCATATGGTCACACCAACTTAGATGAAGGGAAAACACAAACAAGTTTTTGATGGTTGGTGTTCAATCACCATTGTGTTTATGGTGTGGTTCAATTTTTAATGAGCTGGCAAAATGGTTGTACGACTAGGATAAAATGAGCTTGGATTCGGTACTACCCAAGCCTGTCCCGAGCTCAGGACAGGCTAGTAGGTGGCGTGTGGGCATTGGGGGAGAGGAGTGACATGACTATGTCAGGCTTGCTACTTGGCAGGTCTCCAACGTGCCCTTCACCTAATACAAATGTATGTGCCATGTCGGGCCTGTCCTGAGCTCGGGACAGGCTCAGGTACTACCTAATCTGAGCTCGGATAAAACGGGCGCGGCTTCGCTGGATCCTCGGATCCACCGAGGTGGGTGGATCCCTCACCGTGCCATCCACTGTGTGATGTATGTATATTACATCCACACCGTCCATTCATTTTAAAAACTTAATTTAAAGCATGATTCAAAAAATGAAGTAGATCCAAATCTCAAGTGGACCATAATACAGTAAACAATGGTATTCAACCATTAAAAGCTTCTCATGGGTTACAAAAGTTTTGGGTTAAGCTGATATTTGTTTGATATCTTCATCCAGATCTTTGTGACCTTTTCAATAGATTGGATGGAAAATAAACATTCCAGTGGCCCCCATTATTTAATGTTGTGGATTCAATCACTACTATTTCATTGGGTATGGTCCACCTAAGATTTAGATCTACTTCATATTTGGGATAACGCCCTAAAATAAGCTTTCAAAATGCATGGACGGTATACATCAGAGTGGCCCCACAGTTGGAGATCCACCTACGTCAGTGGATCCGGGGATCCACCCAAACCACGCTCCGTATGTAGGGCTGTAAATGGGTCAACGGACACGATGGGGTACCCGGACCCAACTCATTTGGACCTGACTCAAACCCGACCCATTTGTTAAATGGTACGGGTCTGGGTCTAAGAACAAACCCAGTTGCTAAACAGGTCTAGGTCTAGTTTCCTTTATATTAGGCCTGACCCGGCCCAACCCGAATCCATTTAGTAAGTGGGCGGGTTTGGTCTATGTTTCAAGGGACCCGTCCAGACTCATTTTTAAACCTTATAAAATGCTTGCATACTCGATCCAGACCCGGACCCATTAGACCCGACCCATTTATAAATGGGTTTGGGTGGATCTTCCTCTACTAGACCCGGACCCATTTATAAATGGATATGATGGGTTGACTCAGACCTGACCCGGACCTGCCCATTTAGTAAAAGGGTCTGGGTCTAAAATTTGGACCCAGACCCGTTTAGTAAATGGGCGGGTCTGGTTTTGGCTAAACCCGCCCCAAACCCTACCATTAGAGCCCTATCCGTATAAAACACTCATACATTATGGTGGACCCCACAAGGTTACTTGGTAATTCACTTACATTCATCAACAGCGCCACTAAAATCATGAGACCCAGAACCAGGTGAGAGATAAGAAGTGAAAACATATGCTGTAAGCAAGATTGCACCTTGATACCTGTGGTGTGTCCCACCTGAGTCTTTTATCCATGTGATGAGAGCGGATCAGGTGAGATGCCAGTCTCACCCAAGACGGTGCGGCCCTTACCATGGGCCCCACCTTGATGTATGTATTCTGTATCCATGCCGTCCACCCGCTTTTTTAGATCATTTTAGGGCATTATTACAAAAATGAAGCAGATCCAATATTTATCAGGTAGACCATACTACAGGAAAAAGTGGTGATTGAACAATGTGCCATTAAAAACTTTTTAGGACGCACCTTAATGTTTTAGCAGTGTGTATTTGCCATCCAATCTGTTGATAAGGTCACATGGGGCATTATCCAGAACTTTTGTGGCCCATTAATGGTCAATCTCCGCCTGATAATTGGATCTGCTTCATTTTTTGGTAATGCCCTAAAATGATCTGGAAAAACAGATGGACGGCATGTATACAGAATACATACATCAAGGTGGGCCCCTTACCGTGGCCACACCTTGTTAGGTGTGTCTGGGTCTCACCTAATCCACCCCCAGATGATTCTTGAGATGTACGGTGCCACAACGAGTCCAACCTATCCAAGGTTTTAAATTAGTGTACTAGGTATGTATCATACACCACTGACATGACTCCATAGCACACTTGGATGAGGTTGTTTTGGATTTTGCTGAATTGTTCATGGGAAATACCGGCATGCGTCGACCCATACCGGTTTCAGTCAATACTTTAAACCTTGGACCCAACAAATGATTTGATTTCTACAAAAACATCATGGGTGGACCCCACTCAACTCAAAGCATATGTTACACATCATGCATTCTAATATCATGAAATCATTCTGGTACCCATGTTGCATTCAAAAACTAGCAAAATTCATTGTTTTTTCTCTGCGGAGTCGTCCGACACCCGCATTGGATGCACAATACTACTCAAGAAAACTTAGAAATTATACACATGGCATGCATTATTCGAATTAAACTAAATTGTGTTACCAACTATCACTAAGTCATGGTTTCAATACCAGATTAGTTGAACAATCCTAACCTTTGATCAGGGGACACTTGTTTGTTGAAATAGGATCACTGGATATTTTTCATTTTTAACCGTCCAAAAAGCATCCAACAATTCAATAGTTATATAATCGACTGGGCGCGGCTTTTAGTTCATGATGCATCTAAATGGGGAATTATCAGTCAGGAGAATTTTATTTGACTTACATGCTATGCATGCAATTTTAAAGTAATATCTATGTGCGTGCATATGGTCCATCTGCACACAGGCATACATGCCAACATGAAACATGTGTGGTGGAGATAAGCTTATAATTTTTAGTCTTAAAATCATGATTTCTCGTACTTTTAAGTAGGTTACAATGTATAAAATAAATTGACCAATAAAAGAAACTTTTTTCTCGAATCTTACCGAGGCATTAAATGACCTGGTGTTCAAGCTTTGAAGATCTAAACAATGTAGCCCGCTTGATAGAAAAGTGAGGGAAGGGGATATCTTGGTAATGTCAAGTCTACTTAGCTACATAGCGGGCCGATCGTAATTCATGACTCTTATCCATGCCGTCCATCCATTTTACCAGCTCATTTTAGTACATAGGCCCAAAATTTAAGCATACCCAAAGTTCAAGTGGACCATACCATAGGAAAAAATTACAAATTGAACACCTACTATCGAAAACTTCTTGGGGGCTACAAATTTTTTGGATCAAGATGATATTTGTTTTTTACCTTCATCAATGTTTGTGTGACCTTATGAGCAAATTGGACGACAAATAAACATCACTATGGGCCCTAGGAAGGTTTCAATGGTGAAAATTATTATTTCTATTATTTCCTATGATGTAGCCCCCTTGAGCTTTGGATATGATTCAATCTTGGGATCATGCCCTAAAATGATCCCTAAAAATAGATGTCCGTGGGTGGATAAGACGCATACATCCATGGTGAGCCCCACAAAGTTTACTCAGTAACTCAATACAATCTGACTCCAAAGGTCAGACCTCTCCATGTGGATGGGCGGAGTTAGAAAACTTTCATTGAATGGGTAAAACTTTGATTCATTGATAGAAGGCAACCAACAGTATGTCTGGAAATAATTTAAATTACTGTCCAAATATTGTATTCCCACTTAGATGTCACCATCCAACAATTAGGATTATATGATTATGTGACTATTAAATTGGTGGATTATTTATTTATTTATTTTTTAATGTTTACACACACATGATGGCAGTGTTGAAACAGAGTCTGTTTATCACTGAGCCATGGAGGGGGAACCAGAGTGGTGGAAGTTATGAGGTAGTTAAAAAAAAAAAAATCCAATGGCCCACCAATCAGAGGTTATGAGTGTTCAATGGATCTGATTTTGGGAAATTGACCTAGCAACAGTGAGTTCAACAATTTACTCAGTTCAGTTTGAGTCAATTTATGCCACCTACACAATTTTTTAGCAAATGAGTATCAAATGTCACACAAGGCCAGAGTATTAAATAACTCCCCCCCTCCATATCCATTAAGGGTATGTTTGGTTGCACCCAATTTCAAAAAATATCCAGAATTAACTCCCCCCCATCATATCCATTAAGGGTATGTTTGGTTGCACCCAATTTCACAAAATATCCAGAATTCTGCATAAATTAAACTAGTTAATCAAGAAGTTTCATGGTATTTTGGTGCAACCAAACGCACCATAAAGTACAACCAACCTGTATGGTTGCACCTTCTGTCATTTGTTTTGGTGCTTGGGTATTTTCCACGACGCATTCAATACTTCATACCTAAGGAAACCAAACAATTCCTTCGAATGGGAGCCATGACCTCTTCGCTTGGAAGCGACTTGCCAAAGGACACATGGACCCACATACAGATATGGTGGCCCCAATATCTGATGCCATCGTACTCGCACCCTCACCTAACTAGCTACTCATGCATTCGCGAGAAGAGGAAGGAAGCCCAAAAAGTAAATTTCTGCAACGGATGGAATGGTGTTAGGCGGGAGTGGATTAGGTGAGACCCCGGACTTGCGCAAGACGACCTTGATGTATGTATTCTCTGTATCCATGCCGTCCATCCATTTTTCCAGATTGTTTTAGTGCATGATTAAAAAAATGAAGCAGATCCAATTTCAGGTGGTGGTACAATAGGGAACATTGGTGATTGACCATTAATGGGCCACAAAAGTTTTGGATCAAGCTGATATTTGTTTGACCTTATCAACAAATTGGATGGCAAATAAACACTACAGAAACATTAAGGTGGGACGTAAGAAGTTTTTAATGGTTGGGTGTCCAATTACCATTGTTTTTTTATTTTTTTATGTTATGGTCCCCAACAATTGGATCCGTTTAGTTTTTGGGATAATGCCCTAAAATAATATGGAAAATGGATGGACGGCATGGATATAAAATATATACATCAAGGTGCCCCACACATTTTTCTTTTGGTTAGCGTAAACCACTGTTATAATAGCCACCCCTGTTAGTCACACTGCAATGTTAGCTATCTTCTTTGGAACCGATATCAGAACCTAAGGTGTTGAAACTTGGTTATCTTCACTCCAGTCTCCCGCTTTAGCTATGGACCTGGGTGTAGGTGGTCCAACCCATTTAATTCAACCCAAACTTACTATTTAGAATAGTCCATTTGAGCATTTGATTTGCCTATTATTTTGCTCGTGCCTTAAAATGATATGAAAAAAGGGATAAATAGCATAGATAAATAGATACATCATGGTGGGCACCACACAAATCTGCCCGACTAGAGATGTGTGGTGACATGACACAATCTGCTTCCTCACCTAATATGCTCTCATCTGGAGGTGCTTTTATAAGGAATTGGATTGCTGTCCTGCCTGACGATAATCCATCTAGCAGGTCTATGTGGGTTTTATCTGTGTGTTTATCCATTTTTCCAGATAATTTCAGGACATGAGCCCCAAAATGAGACACATCAAAGGCTCAAGTGGACCATACAGGTTTGAAATCCCACCATTAAAAACTTCTTGTAAAAATTTCTTATGAGTAACGATTTGATATTTGTGTTTTTCCTTCATCTAGGCTTATATGAACTTATGAACGGGATCAAGTTGGCCCTAGGAAGGTTTCAATGGTGATTGTCGTTGTTCTTCCTATGGTGTGGTCAACTTGAGCATTGGACTTGTCTAATTTTTGAACTCATATCTTAAAATGATTTGAAAAATTAGATGGACAACATGGATAAAATCCATAGGGCTCGGATCTTCTATTTGCTGCAAACAGGATCACTGTGATGAGGTTGCAGACCTATGTGATGACCGGCCAATGAAAAGTATATGAATTTATCACAGTGTGCCGCACAGAGACCTTCCCGAGCGCATTAAGCAATCCGCTTCCCTTTTAGTCCAGGGGAGTGGTCAAGTGCCCTCGGCCTCACCCTACACAATGTGGCCATAACACATGAGACCCACTTTGATGTATGTGTAGCATGTCCACGTTGTCCAATAGCTTTGCCCAGTTATTTTATTGCATGAGCTCAAAAATGAAGTAGATACAAATCTCAAGTGGGACCACACTGCAGGAAACATTGGTGATTGAATGCCTATTATTAAAATCTTCCCAGGCACATCATAATGTTTATTTACCATCCAAACGGTTGATAAGTTAACAAAGACCTGGATGAAGGGAAAAAAAAAAACAAACAAATCATCTCTATCCAAAGCTTTTGTGGCCCATAAAAAGTTTTTAATAGCCAATTGGTTCACCTGAGATTTGAATCTCCCTAAAATGAGCTGGTTAAACGGATGGATGGCATGGGTATACAACATAAACATCAAGGTGGGCCACGCCAGATTGGATGAGGTCGCAGCGCACCTAATGTGCTCCGCAGAAGTACAACGACATTTGAGTAATTTCACCGGACGGTTGCTGTCACTGACCAAGCATTAGTATCATAAATGAGGGAATCATCCCACATGTGCTCAAGCTGTGTCGGGCCCACCGTGATGTGAATGCCATCCAACCCGTCCATTAGATTCGCTCCACTGTCAGACCTGGATCCCAAAATCCACTTCGGCGGGCAACACCAAAGGGAACGATTGGGTGCATTGGGGAGGGAACACCCACCATAGAAATTTCCAGTGGAATGTGGGGTCCACCATGTGTGTGTTGGGTCATAGGTGATCGATTTACAGACCCAACAAAACTCAAAACATTCCGAAATTTAAGTGGGCCACAGCAAGTGAATACATAGGCTGTAGGTCTGATTGTTAACGATGTGTCCCACCTGATTTTTTGATCTGGATGCTTCTTGGGATGTACGGTTCACATAAGGAATCTCACCCAAAGAACGGCTTGGATTCTAAATACACATCACGGGTAGGCCCCACAAAACTGGAACCAAATGCCTTTTATCAATTATGGTATATAAAAAATATATAGTTTGGTGGGACATGAGATGCATGTGGGGGGAAGAAGGGAAAGGGATCTGGAAAGTGGCAGAATTTGGTAGCCTGTCACACCAAGACCCATATGGATGGCCCACCCAATCTCACCGTACATTTGGTGTGCAACAACGGTGGTCAAAATCAAGAAAGAGAGAAAATGGCAATGCATTGATGTAGAAAAGGGTAAATAATGATGATTTGAAAGAAAAAAATACAACTTAATTAACTGATTCTTGTCATCTCTTATTCTATAATCTACAATGCGACCGACTGAAACCTCTACAACGCCTGAAACATCCGAGTTCTGTCTGCCCGCCATGTTTTATACGTAAATCCACTCCGTCCATCAAGTGAGAACCCTTATTTGAACCGTACATACAAAATATCAGCTTGATAAAGATTCTTATAGGCCATTACTGTGGGGAAAATGTAAAATTGCTCCTAAAACCTCTAGTTCACAAGTGTGGTCCGTCTGCTTTTTGGATCCGGCTGATTTTTGTTATTTCAGTTCATCCTGGCGAGTTACCACTGACTAACGGCGTTGATGAAAGATCCACACCATGGTTGCTCCATATTCAAATCTGTGGTTAGGATTCCAGTACCAATCTTACCCTCCTGCAGTTTACATGCACATAGAAAATGTCTATGGAAGCAGGCCGACGACATTTATAAAGTGCATTTCATAGCCGTTTCTTTCCCGACACGTACCCCTTTACACGTAAGCACATGTGCCAACTGCCAACCCAGGCATGCGTGTAGGATACGTTTATAGCCTAACCAATACGCCAGTGCCAACCCAGCCGCACGCACTCTACCTCTATTTTAAGTAATCTTTTCTATTCAAGGACCTGTTTGTTTTTCAATTTCGATTTACAACGTGTAAATGAGTAACTATTATTTACCCGGTATTTACCTTCTACAGTAGTTTCTTGATGTTGACAGAACGTTTGTTTGGAAAGCACCTATGGTAAAACTGACAAAAGGAGGCTTTTTTCCACTAAAATATGTGGAGTCCGCTGATATCCATTTTTTGGGTTAATTTTAAGGCATCAGCTAAAAAATAAGGCAGATTCAAAGCTCAAAGTGGACCACACCCCAAGAAATAGAAGAAATTGAACACTTATGTTCATTTCTTCCATAGGGCTACAAAAGTTTCGGATCCAAGTAATATATGTGTTTTTTCCTTCATCCATGTCTCCATGACATTATGAGTGAGTTGGATGAAATGGGCCTTAGGCTCATTTTAACTTTCGATGGTAGATGTTTAAATTCCTCTGTTTCCTATGGTGTGGTTTGCTTTAGCTTTGTATTGCCTCATTTTTTGAGTCATGCTCTAAAATAAGCACGTGGATCAAACGCATATATAGTAGTGGTCCTTGAATTTTTTAATATCAACATATTTTTTCACCAGGACGATTTTCAAATCCAAATGGTGACATAAATCCTTCTTTTTCAAGCAAGTGTAAAAAGTAATAATTACTCATTTGTAGTTCATTTGATGATAGCTACAACACTCGTTGTTTTCTTTTCTGCAGTCATCCCTTCTATAACTCATTTTTGGCTTGAATACCAATTTTTAAAAACCTAACTACTAGATCAAATGCCTTAGGATTGATGGAATGAGTCAAGTTAGGCTAATAAACACACCCCAATCCATAACTTGAGTGAAGATAACTTCATCTCAACATTAAAGTCTTGGTATCAATTACCAAATTAGGGGTGGCTAACATTGTGGTGTGGCTAACTGGTGAAGGTGGGTGTACTAATGGTGTGGTGTGGGTGCTAACACCCCCCCCCCCCCCCCCCCCCCCCCCCCCACACACACACACACACACAAAGAAGAGTGGACCATCTGATGTGTGATCGTCCATGATGAGCACACGCATCTGGTCTTGGGTAGGTAAAGTTGGTCTAAGGGCAAGCTTGGACTTGAAGTGGCCTCATATCTGTGCCAAGCCGGGCCCAGTGATGAATGGCCCAGTCCAATGATCAATGTCACTAATAGCAAAAGAATAAACTACTTGAAGACACAAAAGGTCCTATTCAACATATATAGATGTAAAGCATTTCGGGTTTGAGTTCATGCTTCTTTGATCAAATTCATTTATACTTATAGATTCAACACATACGAAGCGTATATTTAAATTAAAAAAAAAAAAAAAAAACTTATGGATGGATGGATTAGATCATCTGATTCATAGGATTTTCCTATTGTAGCGCATCAAATGTGTGCTAACCTGATAAACAGTTCAGAATGATCAATTGTGCCATACAAGTTTCCCAATGCAACCAGGAACTGTATAACTTATAAGCAAAGTTCAAAAAATCAATTGCCGACCATGGTTTTAAGACTCGGCAACTCAGCCCAACCCAATTGGTCCTGAGTCAAGTCCTGACTAGGCTAAGTTGGGGAACCGAGTGGGGCCATCAATGTTGACTTGTGCTGAATGGGATAGGACTCACCCAAGTCTGGATTGCCTCAGACAGTATTGAGCACCGTCCGTCCATTGTTTGAAATGGTATAGCGAAAGCCAGAACCCCAGTTTGGGGCAAAACTGCTTGGATGGGATTTAAGTTAATGTATCAGCCCTATTTATGATGTATACTTTGTATTATCGTTTTAAACTGCTTTGGATTCATGAAAAAGAAAGGAAAGAAAACATTGTTTCCTGTGAAAGTCACTTTCTATTGTTTATCAAGCTTTTCTTTGTGGTAATTTGTGGAAACATCATTTTCTATTTTTTGTTTCATTAAAAAATAAATAAAGTGTTTCGTTGAAAAATAAATAAAGTTATTTTTCACTTTCCACTTCTAAAAAAAGCATTCTTTTATAAAGAAAGGAAAATGAGTTTTTCAATAGTTAAGCCTAAATGTGTTATCATCTATGAAATATGCCAAATGAACCATTATCTTTGGTTATGCCTCACTTGTGCCTTTGTCATATGCGCTAATGTGCCACATGTGTAAAGTGTCCATTCATCTTCTCTTGCGCCCCATATGTGTAAAGTGTTCTACATGTGACACCATCTTCTCTTGTGCCCACATGTGCTAACATACCACATGTATGGCAATTCATTCTCTTGTGCCCCACATGTTGAAAGCACTTCACACATGTCAATGTGCCATCGTCCATTTTCAATTGCTTCAAATATGTCACATGTGCCAACGATGCCAATGTGCACAAATGCGCCATCGAACTTCAAATGCTCATATGTCCAATGTACTAATGTGTAACTTGTACCATATGTGCCACTATACAACTTTAAGCACCTCACATGTTCCGCGTGTGCCACAATTCAAATTCAAGTGCCCACATATGCCACATATGTCACTATCTATCTTTGAGTATCCAACATGTGCTATTCGCTAATTTTACACATGCTAGTGGCTACGTAGAAATTTCTTTTTTGTCAAACAACAAATTTGAACAAAAATCCTAAATTTCTTAGAAATCTTATTGGAAAACAAATAACAAAAACAGTGTTTCATTTCCCATGGTTTATTGGAAATAAGGTTTCTCAGAAAACACTATTTCTTTTCCTATACTTTCCATGGAATCCAAACAGGCTCTTTTGGAAATAATACCTCTTTATTTGTACAATCAACCTCCTCTAACAAAAACACATCAAATGGTAGTAGAATTGAGCAAGAAAGCTTGGGATCCCCTCTCATAATGAAACCCATTAGAGGAAGAAGCATCAGCTGAGAAAATCATCACACCGTTTACCTCAAAGCCACTCTTCTCCAACAGCTTCAAGGCATCAAAAAATGCATCTCCTTGAATGCCTCTACCATTCACCTCATAGCTAGGCAATAGCTTGTCTGCATGGAATTGAGTAGCCCTTAGCTTAAATGCCTCTAAGTACCCCTCAGGATTCTCAACTTTATCCGTATAAAACTGGTGATTCACGTAGTCGATCACGTCCGGATATCCGTTGTAGAGCTCAATGTACGACTCGACCGTCTTGTAATATGGTGCAATTGTCGCTAGTGTGATCACACTTTCGTTCTTGAGCCTGGTGATTAGCTCACCAATGCAATAGGCGAAGGTGGAGTTATGTTTTGGGAAGTTTTCATAGTCTATGTCGATGCCATCAAGGCCAATTGCAGATGAACCATAACCTGAAAATGACACTCATCATACAATCTAACAATCTCTTTTCCCATTGAAATAGGATCATCCGAATGAGGTTTTCAGGCATTAGTTCATCCAAAAAAGGAACCCACCAATTGGATGGTCCAAATTTCCTTACATACATGCCATGTGTGGTCCCTATAGTCTAGTCCAACACATCCAACCGGCCTTACTTACTGCAGAATGAACCAAAGAGGCTGAATCCGGCTACATAGAAGAGCAGGAGCTTCATGTCCTTCAAAGCTGCCATTGCTTCTTATGGATGGATTGAGTAGAAGGAGCTATTTGTGGGGTTTATAAAGGGTGTTCTGCATAAGCGGGCTTAAGCTTTATTTTTATTAGTTTTCTATTCCCATTCATCAGCTGAAAAAACCAATGTTTTTCTTGAACATAGTTCCAACGATGGATACAAGACGCCATGTGCGTTTGCCTGCATTTTTCCGAGTCTACCATTTGTTTTAACCAAAGATGCTAGTATGGTAGCCTGCAACTGCCCGTGGCAGAAGTCACAGGGCCCACAAGATTTCAGTTTGAGACCCACCCAACATGGATGGTTTTAAGCAATGACCCACTTGATACTCGGTTGATCTGATTCAAATGGGTTCCACTTGTTGATCCTATAGGAGCCCACAAACCATCAGGGATGCCAAGCGCACCCCACAGGAACAGCAATATGTCAGAGCCAGTCATTTAAGCAGGCCCCACCATGCCAATGTCACCTCAGCAATCACGCTGACCTGGCCATTGTTAACCTCTCTTCAAAAACCTAAAAATTGGTTTTGCACTTTAGCCACTACTGAAATCGCTAATGCTGTATTAAAGCATTCCCCACCATTCATCCCAGGTGGAGGAGCCAGTTCTTACAATTAAAGGCAAAAACAAGATCGCATACATCGAACGTTCTCCACTCTTCAACAGTAGCAACAATTACTAATGCAAAATGGGTAACAAAACTGTCTGAATATGGACTTTGAAATCCAAAAAATAAAGAGAGTTATAAATATAAGAACCAGATGATTTGTCATTCAAAACCAGAAAGGATGACAAAAAGCTGGCTCCTTCATAATGATAATTGGGAGGTAACTCTTGTGAAATGGGTAGTCAGGATAATTGTGATAATGATATCACACATCAGTCGACGAGGAAGGGAGTGGGATGTGACCGAAACATCAACTCCTAGCCTCAGATAATTGCAATCCTAAGCTGCAGGCATTAACCAAGAGAAGTTAGTATGTTTACCATAAAGACCACAAAACACTCTCGTCTAGTCAACCACGTACATGCTAGAAAGTACATGAACATTGTGGAACACAGAACAAAACTTTGTTATGAATGGATCTTATTACACACCCAACTAAGGAAGCAGGCCCCACTTGCTTTTGCATTTTATATGGCTCCATTTTCCATCTTGATCAGGGACGACCAGGTTCCCAAATAGAAAACTTTTGCTATGGACGTTTCCCACAGAATTGTCATGCACATATGTACATAGCAAACAGTTCATCATGGTGGATAACCATCTATCAGACTTTGTTTCCAACAAAGGAAAAAAGTCAATTATAGTGATCACACTATACGTAATCTGGACCACACGTGTGTGTGAGAGAGATCTCAAATCCAACCGGTTGGATCATAAGGTATGATCCACACAGTGGATAACTTCCAACCTTTTTAGTGCATGTGAAATCCAACCCTTCCAATAGGCTGGCATCCCATGAGGATCACCTGGTGCAGAAATCAGCACCCTATTGACACCAGGAAAACAATGCTTAGCATTGGTAAGTAGCAAAATACAGGTGTGGTGGGCCAGCCTACTGGATGGGTTGGGACCTTCCCACTCTCTCTCTCTCTCTCTCTCTCTCTCTCTCTCTCACACACACACACACACACACACACATGCTCCAATGCTCTCAGGCCACTATGCGTTATAGTGCTCCTGGTTGCACTATAATACTTGGCCAGTCAAATCCATTGATCCAGACTTTTCATTAGGTCAACACACATTTCATGGGCTACAATGCCAATTTCACAGCGCTATCATACAAATATTAACCATTTGATCAACGTCCTTTAATATGAATGGTCAAGATCATTTACACATAAAAATAGGTCCAATCAACAATTGACCCATCTGTATGTTAAGGACTATCATGGATTGCTTATAATTCTGAAGAACAACAGCAATTGCATCCATCACATCCATGGCTTGGAAAAAGGATGGATATAGAAAATAGGGCCAAATCAAAGATGACTCAATCATCTGATCAATGCGATTTTGAAACGTGTTATGGACCAATGTTGTCAAAATCCTACGATTCATGATTCATGACTTACGATTTGAGTAGAATCTTAAGCAAAACTATTTGAATCCCACTTTTGGATCCCTTTTTATATGAATCTTATGATTTTATGATTTGAATCCTACGATTTACAATTCAAAACCCAATTTACAATTCAAATTATACATGTTTTCTTCTATTTTAAGCTTCACTTGGCTTTCATTTTATGTTTTTAAATTGGTGGGGACTTTAAGAATCATTTTTTTTAAAAATAACCTTCAAAAAAATGAATTGTTTAGAAAAGGTAAATTATTTTATTTCGTTCTTTATAAGAGATTAAATGATATTATATTCTTTCAATGTTAAATCGTAAAGTTTTTTTTAATTTTTTTTAATGATCTCTTACTTCTGAATCGGTCGAAACACCAATTTAATGTATGACTTATCTTAATTGCTATTATGGATAGTTATGATCATGTTGACTTGTATATATTGTGGAATGATGGTTAGAAATGAAAATATATTTTTTCCATCGATCTACAGAATCAAATGCCGCTTTTCCAATATGATTCTATATGGAAAAGGAACAAAAACATAAATTATTAAAGGATCTTTGTATTGTTTTTTAAGAAATTTTTTTTGAAAGATAGAAAAAGGAAAGATAAGAATCCTTTAACACTATCATGACATGGTATTACTTAGTTCATATTGATGGCAAAAGGATGATTGCTAAGTTTTTAATTTTTTCCCCATTTTTTCTTCATATTTTTAAGAAAATCGTAAGAAATCTTATGATTTACGATATCATTTGCGATTTGATATGATTCAACCCTAGTACGATTTGTGATACGATAACAATTTTGACAACACTGTTCTAGACTTAATGGACAATTCTGATCAATGTTTTCCATATTGTTATTGAGTAATGAATCACATCCTTGGGATACAGATACACATCGGTTATTGCGTAATGTATCGTTGTTGTTAGGAAACATGGGGAAACATTGGGAAATTGGTCGTATGTTTCAATGAAACTTCATGGATTGTTAAATAAGACATCAATACACACTTAGAAATCAAAACATCACAAAAACAAAGTGCACATGGTTTCCTTTGTATGGAGTCCTAATCTATGTGTTGATTCATCTTATGGTTAGAGTGGATTTCACATACACATCATGGTGGGGCCCACCTGTGCCCAATATAAGGTCACCAAGACTCTCATGTGTGTAGGAAAAGATACTATGAGGGCGACCACATGGGAGCTTCCCATGATTTGGAGCTTTGTGGGCCTCACCATGATGTGTGTTGGACATCCACCCCATCAATCAGATGCACCTTCCATGCTGCACCATGAGCCCAAAAATCAAGCCAATCCATGACTTAGGTGGGCCACACCACAGACAACAGTTGAGAACAAATGCGCACCCATTGACACCTTCATTGTTTATTGGGTCCCCACTAAGATGTGGTTTAGACATCCAGCCCATGCATTGTGTGTGTTCCTCTTGGATGAGGGGTCACCAAATTCCAGGCCATTCCAAAACTTATGTGGGACCCACCAAAGTGGTTTTAGATGTTTTAGGTATGATTTCACATGGTAAGATGGTGTGGCTCACCCGAGTTCTGGACACACCTGGTTTTTGGGACATCCCATAACCCAGAGGGGATCCACCATATGCACGGTGTGGATGTCTGACACACATCACGGTGGGGCAACCTTAAGAGTACCTTTTCCTCTGTGTGTGTGTGTGTGTGTGTAGATGTGTAGATAGATAGATAGAGAGAGAGAGAGAGAGAGAGAGAGAGAGAGAGAGAGAGATTCCCATGAGGTTGAGTTGTGGGTCCCACCATGATCTATGTCAGACGTCCACACCATGCATTTGGTGGTTCCCTCTAGGTTATGGGATATCCCAAAAATCAGCTATATCCGGAACTCAAGTGGGTCATACCATCTGAAACCATGTTAATTTATTAACTAAAACATCTAAAACCACTTGGTGGGGCCCACCTAAGTTTTTGACACAGCTGAAACTTAGTGTGACCCCTTATCCAAGTGGGACACACAATGGATGGGCTGGATGTCTGATCCACAACCCAGTGGGCCCTATAAACAATCATGAAGATTTCAATGGGCGAGTATCTACTCTCAACTGTTGTCTATGGTGCGGGCCACCTAAGTCATTAATTGGCCAGATCTTTATGTACACGGCTCACCACGGAAGGGTGCATCTGATTGATGGGGTGGATGTCCAACATAAATCACAGGGGGGCCCATATGAACTAGCACAGTTTCACTCTTCATGGACAAGCAGCAGCAATTTTTTTTATCCCCTTGCATCAAGAGAAGGGCCTGTTTTGCCATTTACCAATCACTGCTTGAAGACACTGAATAACATCACCATGTAAGTGTGCAAATATACCTGTGTGGACTCTGGAGCTCTAGGCTACATCTGAACCCAAGCCTTGAGATATCCTACAGGTCCGTTGGGTGTGCATCATACAGCTGTGTGGATCGTTGTCTGGATAAGATTATTTTATGATGATCAAAGTTGTGGTGACCTTGGATGTATAGTGTTTGACAACGATACTACCTATCTAGAAAGCATGTGGATAGTGAAAAGCATTTAATGCTGGATACACAACACCACACGTGTCAGAGACAAGTGCAATTTTTTGGTTATGCTCTTCATAGTTGATTCAGCGACTAGGACAGTATGGTTGCTTTACAGCCATCACAAATATACAATTTTCTGAGTCCATGTGTATCAACCATCATATCCACAAAACACCAAGTTGCCTTACCCTCATTGTTTACGGAGAGCCCGGAGAGGCAGAGGCGTGATTTGTGTATGCATAGGTGGTTGTGCCCATCAATGTGGGGGGACATTATTTATGGACCAAAGTGAGTTACCATTGGATGAAGGCGACCCATCTCGAAGCTTATCTTGTGGCTTATCTTGAGGTCTCATGGCTGGAAAGAGAAGAACCTCCTGTGCCAGAGAATATACAGAGTTATAACCAATCTTACTAGATCTCATCTAGGAGAGTTTATGCAGGGAAAGCCAAAACGAAAAAGAAAAGAGGGGTAGGACCTTGATATTTTGTGAGTCGGTAAACATCATAGTGAGCCGATCAATCCCCATTCCCCAACCGCCAGTTGGAGGCAACCCATACTCCAAAGCCATGCAAAATGTTTCATCTAAAGCCATCGCCTCATCATCACCCTGACTGTCGATCCTGAAACCACAAACATTTTCAATTCAAACAAAATTCCCACTGGAAAAATTTAATTCCTACCAATAATATCACTTCCATCTAAGAACAGTACCTTCAACTGTTCAGCAAAACGTTGACGTTGTACAACAGGATCATTCAGTTCCGTATATGCATTGCATACCTGACCAGTTGGATTAATGATAATGGAAGCATTGAATTAGAATGCAAGAGAGGAAATACTAACATAACCTGAGAAAAAATTTAATGGCACCAGCATACCTCATGCTTGTTTACGAAGAGTTCAAAACGCTCTGTCAAGCAGGGTTTCGATCTGTGCCACTTAGCCAATGGGCTCATAATCTCTGGATGATTTATGATAAAAGTAGGATTTACACATGTCTCCTCCAAGAAATGCCCCACCAGCTGCCATCCAATCACAGAAGAAAACACAAAGTCTTTATATTGCAACTAATAGCAGAAGTAGAAAAGAAAACCCACACAAACACAACACAGTGTACACTGATTATGCGCCAACATAGGTTCTGCAAAGAATTGGAGCCTGTCCCAATGAAATTGACATTGCATTCCTTGGTGCCCCTACCCGTTTTATTGAATCAATGGAAGTAATGGAGAAATAAATAAAATATTTTTAAAACACAGAAAATGCTCCCATCCAATATGATTGGCATATACGTAACTAGGTAAAAGTCAGATTCGTCAATGTCCAACACAGATAACTGGTATAAGATGCAGTGGCTTTTAGAAGTTAACTTCCTAATGATGAGGGCATCCGAGCACCGACACGAGTTTATTGGAGGAGAAGAGCTGTGGCCCCAGCCCTAGCTTCATTATGGTTGGATGATCATCACATGGGGCCCAGTGGACCAAATTCGAGTTCTTAGCCGCGTTAAAGACCCCACATGCATAGTTGTGCATTTTTGAAGACCCCACATTGGGAAGATGCATATGGGCTGCTTATTTGGAACTGATTGATACATATTTGGACCATTTGGACGTCACCCAGCCTAACTTGGACCACATCTGGATGTTACAAACGTTAGACCATGCCGTTGGATATCTTGGACACATCAGTTTGGTGATCTGGAACGTTGGATATGTTTGGAGACTCGGGTTTAATAGTATAGACACTATTTTGCACATCCGAGCCATGGACATGTTGGAACACATTCATCCAGGCCGTTGATCACGTGTGGTCCTACCTGTTGCACATTGAAGATCATCCTTGTGCCGTGTGGCACATCTTTATTTCCGCTTTACTTTTCACTTTTATTTTAAGTTATTAGGGATTTATGTTTTGATCTTGACCGTTAATAGATTCGAACAATCAAGAATAGTTCTAGACTTAGGGTTTGCTTAGGTTTTCTTATATATAGTTGTTTGAGACGCCCATACACTACATGGACCTGTCTGTACAGTGTCCATACAGCCAAACAGCCTCCCCCCTCATTGATCATTTCTCTTCTTTTCTATTTTATAAAACCCTAACCCTAACCCTAGCCTTTCTATAAAATCCTAAATTCTCAATTTCTTGATTTCCAAACCCAAACCCTAATCCATTCAAACCCTAGCAAAGCACAAATGAATCCTCGAATCTAGAACGAATCCTATGCTAGATGGAAGTTTTACCTTTCATTGGGCCATGTTCGATCAATATAGCCTTAAGGATCTATTTTGCGAAATTATGATGTGGTCATGAACTAGAGTTTAATTGAATATTTGATTTCTCTAAATTTGTGGTAGATTGGCTTTATTTTATGCTTTGATTTACTCTGGTAATCTGTTTATTTATTTATTTGCATCATCCTAGTTTAGGCTATCCGTCCTACATGACCTAAGTATGTTCGCACAAAGGTTTAAAATGGTATGTAAATTTTAATAGCATATCATAATTATTTGTGTAAAAATTACAAAAATATATAATACTAGTAACAACAAAACCAAGTGGAATTTCTAATAATATATCATCTTTAAAATAATAATAAAAAAAAAAAAGTCGAAACCAATTATATTTATATATAGAACAAAAGTATCCAAAAATGAAAAATAAGAACAATTAAACATCAAAGAAACCCTTGTTTATATGAACTGCATCCAAAAGTGTTGTACAAGCACGAAAATGCTGACACAATATAATTTCAAAGAAGTTTCATTGTCCTGATTGCATATATCGGCTGGTGATCAACCATGGAAGGCAGTCCCCTAATACTGGCATTGGTAAGCATCAAGTGGCCGAGTATTGTTCTTGTTTACTTATATTAAATAGTAATTTTCTTTATGAAACATTTTTCAGTCATACACAACTTTCTTCTTTATCAGTGTCAAATCACCACTTGATCTAAAAGCTCAAGTCGTTAGAGTATGGTGTATCAATGTATATCAAGGGACTTTAACGCTCAAACACTCCCCCACACGTGCAGGGTGGAACTCCGCACGGGAACATGCTGGGCAAGGGTAGAGGGACACACAACTCACATCCAAGTGGAAGGATACAACTCACACCATAAACAACCCCTCGTGGGAGAATATATTCCGGTGGCATTTTGCTGATACCATGTCAAATCACCACTTGCTCTAAAAGCTCGAGCCATTGAAGGATGGCGTGTCAATGTATACCAATGGACTTAACACTCCCCTGAACGTGCGGGGTGGAACTCCGCACGAGAACATACTGGACAAGTGTGGAGGGAAACTCACAACTCAAGCCAGAAACAGCCCCCTGTGGGAGAATATATTACCGGTGGCATATTTGCTACTTTCGGGATTCGAACACGGGACCTTCTGCTCTAATACCATGTCAAATCACCACTTGACCTAAAAGCTCGAGGCGGTAGAGGATGGTGTATCAATGTATATCAAGGGACTTTAACACCCCAACAATCAGCACACATTTTCCAATCATAACACCAGCAGAAGAGGAGGGGAAGGCACACCACCCATATATCATAACCGAGAAAAGATGCAGCAGATTTTTTAGAATACCTTGTCTAACAGCCGTGCTGTTGTTTGAGGAGGGGGACACTTAACATCAAATCTCGCACATGCATCTCGCAGATACTCGTTGGCTTCTTGACTTGAAAGATCCTTGGGAATACTGAGTTCAGCGATAGCTTCTAACCCTTCTATCATGTCGATCCTTCTGCAGTAGTCAAGAGTTGAGACATAATATAATCAGTTTTTCAACTGTTTATTTTATTTTTTAATTTCTTGTAAAGAATGTCAGGTTCTACCAAATCACGCAGTTTGACACCACAATAGAATATGAAGAATTACAGGATCCTCATGACTAGAAATTTTGTAGTTTGTTCAGTACATGTGAGACCAATGGTCTAGTAATCCAAATCAATTAAGGAGTCCCACCGTGAATGGAGGATGCACTGGAGATCTTTCATATTAGGAGACCCCACTCCTTCAATAGTGTGCCTTTTTTCAATTGAATGTGGGCTTATGCTGTATTCATTCCTTTAATTGTTCTTTTTTAGGTCACCTCATTGAAGGGTTAGAATCAATCTGGGGACCTCATCCATAGTGGGTCATCAGATAAATTGTTTTGATCTCCAAACAATCAGCACCAAAAGTAATGAATGCTGCATCTCAGCAGACTATATGATCGCTGATGAGCAGGACCCTATGGTTCCGCAAAGAATATTGCTCAGACCTGAAAGGGGGAGTGAAGTCAATCTCTATTGGATCCTTGTCCAGCCCATTTGCATGGTATTTAATTTTATAGCCACCTGTTAGCTTCTGGACCATTCCTGTCGCAATTTGAACTGCTTGTGAGAAATCTAAGGTAAACATGCAAAAGAAGTGACTGCTGTAGTAGCAAAGAAATTCAAACCAAGTACATTCATGCACTACATTAGGAACATGTGCATATGTATTGACACTATTAGAGACTCACCAGAAAACATGTCCTCGGTGAGCTTCATCAGGTCATTGTAATCCGCAAAAGCCATATAAAATTCACATGTGGTGAATTCAGGATTATGAGTCAAATCAATCCCCTCATTTCGGAATTGTTTCCCAATCTCATATACACGGTCCAGCCCACCAACTACCAACTCCTTAAGATAAAGCTCAGGGGCAATGCGCATATACAATTTCATGCTCAATTCATTATGATAGGTTTCAAATGGCTTGGCGGCCGCTCCACCCGCAATCATATTCATCATGGGTGTTTCTACCTGATGAAATGTGAAGTAGAAAACTGAAAATGAATATAGGCTTCAAATGACAAACGCTTTATGCCAAAAGGATGATCACAAGAAAGAACCAAACCTCCAAGAAGTCGCGTGTGTCAAGAAACTCTCTAACATAAGAAATAATCTTAGCCCGGGTCTTGAATATTTCACGAACCTCCATATTCAGCATCAGATCTAAATATCGTTGACGGTAACGAGTTTCCTACAATGAAACAAAGTGTATATTTTAAACAACAGTGAAAAAAATATCCATTCATTAGTGCATTGACTATGTAAATTTGTCTCAGATGGTAGACATTGCATTTCATGGATCAGAACTTATTAAATGGCTGAATTAATTGAAGTGAATGATGGTCAAATTGATTTCATCAAATCAATTTCAAAGTCAACCCAAAGTTGCATGAGGGAAAAAAGAGCAAGCAAGTTGAGATGCATAACTGTATTCATCCCAATAAGAATAACTTGGATGAAAAAAGTCTTCGCGCTGAGCAACTTTCAAATGAATGTCACGTAAATAATTGTTCTTTATTAAATATTGCCTTTTTCACGAAATGCAAGTTTTATTAGTTATTACCAAGCAAACAAGAAAGAATAGAACTAAGTCCAGGTTCAACCGGTTGTAATATTAGGCGTATAATTACACATCAAAGAAGAATCATCCAAGCTGAATCACCTGCTAACTTCCAAACTAACACATGAGATCTGGCCCAGAGATAATCACATTATTGCACCATAAAAAATGATCCATCAAAAACAAGCTTCTTTGTAACCAGCATAAGTGGGAGGTACCCAAGTAACACTAGGTCTCACTTGGGAGGTACCCAAGTACAGCAGAAGACATCGGCTCCTGCAAGTCACAATAACGCCTCAATCCGCCATCATTTTATCAGTAGAACCACTGAACGTGTCTTCTGTTTCGCTCCACTAAAATGTACCACAAAAATAAGACAAGCATAGGGCCTGTTTGGCATTGCTTCTAGCAATGGAAAAATTGATCCAACAAACGCTTCTCTGGAATTGTTTATTTAGAATTGCTCATGCAAAATTCATTCCCAATAAACAAGTTTAGTAATCAGATTTAGTGAAGAAGCACTTTCAGAACATAAACAGGTATTTTATGTACCTGGTCGTTTAAAACATATGTTTCGGAATTCCTGGTATTCCCTAGAAACTATACATCAGTAGTTACACTCCCTTTAAGCAACGGAAAAAATGATCCCAACAAACAGTTCTCTGGAATTGTTTATTTAGATTTGCTCATGAAAAAATTATTCCCAATAAACAAGTTTAGTAACTGGATTTAGTGAAGAAACACTTTCAAAACAGAAATAGATATTTTATGTACCTGGTCTTTTAAAACATATGTTTCAGGATTCCTGGTATTCCCTGGAACCCATACCTCAGTAGTTACCCTCCCTTCATTTCTCTGTAAATCAATAAAGAAACTTTTCATGTCAATAAGAATTATCCATCTGACATACAGTAGTTTGCAAAGAAAAAGTAACGGGCTAAGGAGAATGATCTTCTTTAGATGCTTTCCCACCTTCATATTATCAGGACCAGCTTTCTGCCTCGGCATCATGTGGAGGCATGGGGCGAGGACCTCAAATGTTTTTGGGAAAATACTTAGCTCGCCTCTTTTACTCTTACCTGCAGCACAACTTTCAATATATATAACATGCTAACAGAGTTGTATTCCTTGCTGTAAGAAGGTATAGGTTTGAACATAATATAGTGGCAGTGCCATTAAGCTTGACCATCATTTAGGGCCTGTTTGGTTTTCCAATTACAATGATAATTGGCTGCAAATGGGCAAGGACTACTTATCCCTGTAATTGTGTGGTGACATCACTAACATTTCACTACTATAATAACTTTCTACCATTGTTTGTTTTACAGGGGCATCAATGTAAAAATTGTAATTTTATAATGTGAAAATGGAATGATTACAATTTCATTTACCTGTTTACTCTACAAGGTGTATTGACTTTGATTTTTGTGCTGTAATTCTCTGTTAAACAAACACCCTGAAATGATAATGATGGCCCATTTACAGGGGCATCAATGTAAAAAAGGTAATTTTATAATGTGAAAATGGAATGATTACAATTTCATTTACCTGTTTACTCTACAAGGTGTATTGACTTTGATTTTTGTGCTGTAATTCTCTATAGAACAAACACCCTGAAATGATAATGATGGGCCATTTACGTTGAATTATTTACGTTGAATTACACCGGAAATTGGAAAACCAAACATACCCTTGGTGCAAGTGGTCTATAGAGATGAATTGATGATGGAGCATTGGCTCAAAGGACCATTAGAGAATGAGAACAGACTCGTGCTATGGCATGAACCACTGGATGAACAATACAGATCTACATGATAGTTTCAATGGTAGGTGGAAAAGATTGTGTTCTACATACTGTTCCCTCTGCACTTTAGATACTTTTCTTTGCAACTTTTTTTCTTCTTTAGTTTCATCTTCTAAGGGTTTTTTTACAACTTTTGAACTCTTTTCAGTCTTGACAAAATACAAGGATGACTTGTAGCTTCTAGTTTCTTGCATTAATTTTTTTGAGAGATAGTTTCTTGCATTAATAATGGAGAACTTCACAAAAAAATAATGATAATAATAATAATAATAAAGAAATAAAGAAATCTCAAAAACAGGGGTATATCAAAATTCGTCATGGTAGTTAACCATTTTAAACAGGTTGCTTTTGTGCTTGATTATCACTGAGGGTAAACTAACAACAATTTACATTCGCTATCATCTCCGACGGCTAGAAGTTTATCGAGAAATATCAATCCTGCAACAAACACACCAGATCTAAAGTTCCAAACCTGCACGAGCAAACCTAGTTGACGTAAACAGTATAGTCATAGGTCCTCTTATTTGTTATCATCAAAACAAAGCATCCACACAAAAGGTGTTCATCTCATGCTGCCTACAGATTTCATGCTCTCTTAATGGGCATTATGGAGATAAATCAATTCAGCTTAGCCCAACCCAACACAGCTCAAGTAGATCAAATAACCAACCCTTTGACAAGTGGCATAAAAAATAAAGTCCGAACACCTTTACATGCAGCTCGGCACTTTTTTTTTATTATCATATAACAAACACATTTTTAAAGTAGCTGCCCATAACTCACAGCCCATCCCAAAATTTATGGCACTCAAGATCAGCCAAAGAAAGCTTCATTTCCTTCTTCCTTCTTGGCCCATAGATGGATGAGAGCAATCATCATCATCATCTAAGCCTTAACCCAACTAAGCGGGGTTGGCTACATGAATCTTGTTATGTCATTCCATATCCTCAATTAAAACATATGTCATCAAGTATTTTCTCACTACTTCCACCTCCCTTTGGCCCTTCCCCTTGCCTTATTTATTCTGAATGGTTCCCCTTGCCCTTTTAGAGCCTTCAACTTGAACCAACTCACTCCCAACCAGCAGAGTTCTTGGCTCCACTGCACATGGCCAGAACATCTAAGTCTACTTTCCCTCATCTTATGACCTATTGGTGCTACTCCCAAGTTCCCTTGAGCATTCATTTTTAATTATATGCATTGTCTTGCCACTCAGCCATCTCAAATCCTCATTTCAGCTACGCTCATCCTATGAACATGTTCTCTAACTGCCCAACATTTTGTCCCATAAAGCATGGCTGGTCTAATAGCTATCCTTTAAATTCCCCAATTTGAAAATGTAATTTTTAAGTTTGAGTAGAACATTGGCAGAAACTCTCTGCATGTGCCTCTTCGGCCTCTGACATCCCTCTCTATACCTCTTCAGCATCTAGAACATCCCTTTTCCACAGGTTTCCCACCACCTCTTCCTACTATATTTGGATAGATGGAAAAGCCTGTAAATGAAATCGTGTTCCTTAGACTACCATATTTCCATGCCTCAGGTAAAAGAAGAACTCTGGAAATTGAAATCCTTTTTCCCAAGTTTTACTAAAAAATACATGGGAATTGAATTCTCTGAAAGAAAAAAGAAAAAAGTGTAGATGTAGATTTCCAATGTCGACAGGGAATAAGGTGACCGTTAGAAGTATTTGGTTAGTGGCTTCCATGCAAGTACTTCTTCCAAAATGGCAAATGAGGGAAATGAAATTGATTCCCTGCACTAATGGATGGAAAATTTTCAATCCAGGCATTTCCTGTACAGTAGATTCAAAAGGGGTTTTCCATGTCCACATGTTTTGAACTCTCAATCCAAAAAGGTAAATGAATGGCAATCATCCCCCATTTTCCTAACACAAATTTCGGAAATTTTGGCTTTTTTTGTTTTGAAAGATAACAAAGAATATTATAAGAAGAGCCTGCAAGGAGCAAAAAATACAACCCCAAGCCTGACAAGTCAGGCCCAACTCTCTAAGAAATTGGAGGCCCTTTTGATGGCCTCCTCCACCCTAGGACTGATATTCCTGAAACAACAGCCATTCCTCACACCCCAAATAGCCCAGAAAACCGCCATAAGGAAAAGATTCCACCTCGCTTTCCCTGACTTGCACCTGCCCCCACCTCCACCTAACCACGCCCACAGAAGGTCCTCCACCGCCCTTAGCATCACCCAATCCACACTAGAAAGAGATAAGAAGTAATCCCATATCTTGGAAGCGAAGAGACAATGGATGAAGAGGTGATCGATAGTCTCTTCAGCCGCCATGCACAAAAGACAAATATTAGGGAGGATCATAGCTACTTTTTGAGGATTGTCTATCGTTAGAATCCTCTTACGCCCCACCAATCAGACGAACACCGCCACCCGAGGGGGGGCCCCGAAGAACCAATGATGAAAAGGATGTTGAGGGACGGCTTGGCACAGAGTCGAGACTAAACGGAACAAAGACTTAACTGAAAAGTTCCCGGAACCATCTTTCACCTGCGGCTCAGTTTTGCAACGAAATTTTGGCATATCATCATATCTTTTACCCATTACATTTCCTAAATCATCACCACATCAATTTTCCTTTGCCTGGCCTACAGTCATAAGGATCAGCATCCTATCTTTATGCCCAAACCACGCACATTCCAGGAGAGGAATTTCATTAATCCCCATTCTTAGATGCCCCCTATGAAACTCCCATATTCATACTTTGGGTGGCTCATGCATCCAACATATCATTAGCCATCCTACCCACTTGGGGAACAAACTATTTAGCTTATCACAACATAAATGAAGATTTGTTCATAAGACTTTGAACACATTGTTGCTGCTTTCTGCTCTTTTGAAAATACCAAAAGTCTAACATAAATAGTGATCAACTTTCAAAAAAAAAAAAAAAAACACATAAATAGGGATCCACTTTCTCTTACAAAGCCCCCGTGTCATTGTTTACGAAGGAAGAAACCAATATTTTGACATGCAAGTACAAGATAAGATACAGGAAAAGTTTTGCTAGCTAGAATTGAAATACATAAATGAAAATCAACCAACCTGGAAATCCAATGACACCAACGATATCACCACGTTTGGTACCAGAATGGAATCTAGAAAATTCAGCTTCACCTAAGTCTGAGTGCCTATTGCAAGTAAATAAACAAAATCAGAATGCTTCCATAAAAAAGCTATGAAATCATAAATTCGACAACAAAAGAATGAAATCATTTTACTTAGTTGTTTATCTTGATTGCAATGAAATCTTCACACACGGGCGTGTGCGCACATGCACACAAAATTCTTGATTGAAATGAACAATTTTTGCAGAACAGGAAATAATGTCTTTTGTAGAAGTTACGTTGGTGTAATTATGTCCGTGTTGTCCATGCTTACTCAACTTCAACCCAGGTGTTTAATTACTTTTTTTTCAACAATGCCTTTCTATCTAGAGTGGAAAAGAATTGAAAAGAAAAAGAAAAAGAAAAGAAAAGAAAAAAGTGCCCCTCCCAAAGGAGATCTCAATCACAGTGGAAGATACCTAGCATCAGCCATTACTTGAACTTTAGCGCCCCCACCACACAGATCATAGAAGTACAGCTTGGAGGAAGAAGTTCGCTTGTTCATGATTCTCCCTTGCAAATGAGAAACACTATCAGCATTTAGAAAAGAGAACAGCTAGACAAATTTAAAAAGCACCAAAAGGAACTAAGACCCCAAGATATTGAATACCAGCTAGAGACTCAACAGCATCCTCAAGATGAACTCCATCGTTCAAGCTCCCATACTTATCAATATATTCCACTATGGACAAGGAAACGTGGAACTTGTGAGGATATGGGTTGATTCCACTTTCCTTTAGGGATGCAAGGACTTTCAGCCTATTTTCATAGTATTGCTGCATTCAAAATCATCACGCAAGTATTTTATTCAAGTGTAGAAGCCCAGTTGTTAAATCATCAAGATCTCACATGAACTATACTATTAATAACTTCAGATCAAAACCTCTGTAGAGTAATAAAAAAAAATTGGAAGGTACAAATGTAAATATTCAAACACTGTTAGGAAGAGCTAACAGAACAGACAGTTGGGTCCATATCTTCATCATCTGCTGCTTGCGCCTTCTGAACTTGTGAGCTTGCCTGTGCAGCAGCCTGCAATAGGGTATGGAATGGTACAATAATGAGATTTCAAATATCAAAATAGCAAGAGTTGTGTTCTCTCGAGCATTTGCCATGACACATCCAAAAGTAATGCTAACAGGTTTTTTTTTTTTTTTTTGAAAGATGTAATGCTAACTGGTATATCAAATAGAACCAGTGAAAGCTGCATTGGAGTTAGTATTGAAAAGCTAGCATGTTCAGATTCTTTAAAAGACAAGGCAAAACGAAAATGCGACTTGGAGATAAAAGAATTATGATTTTTTTTTTATCACAAACTAAAATCTAATGAAGAGCTTTCGGAAATGGGACCAGTGCAAAGCAGGCCACAGTTTTCATCCATGGAAGGAATCATATTTGGAATGGACCAATTTAAATCATTCGGCAAGATATGCCCAGGAATTACTAAATGACGTATTATAAGAATGGAGCCCTATACCGGGTGAAACCAACTCACTCTTTAATGATTCAAGTCAATTTTGTCTGACTCAGCTTGTTTTAGTTAATCTCAACACAGCTTCCCTCGTCTGAGACAGACTGGAAGTCTGGAACCTAGTCTAGGAGTTTCAGTCCAGGACAAGTTGCAAACCTAAGCAATTAACAGTCACCACCATTACCAATACGGGTATCAGCCGTAATGGCCAATACAGGGCAAAACGGCCATTACGGCCCCGTAAAGGTTGAATTTTTTTTTTGCCCAAAAAATTCTAAAAAAATATCTTTAAAAATTCAGAATAATGCAAATATTCCAAATATGTATTCATTTTTTGTTTTGAACATGTTTATGGCAGCGTAACGGTCCACTCTTTAGCAATCAAGCATTAGAACTAGAAATCAGAAAAAAGGCATAAATACAACCTTTTTTTCTTCAAATTTTTGAAAAAAATGGCAAGCTTCTATTCGCTCAAAACGCTTCAATCTATGGTTTTAATCCTAAAAACTATAGTAAGAGTTGTCGAAATCTGCTGTAGAGTGATCTATGAGAGTTTTTGGAATTAAAAAAGTGGAAAATGAGGAGAAAAATGGATTTAATTAGAAAAGAGGCCTTTTTTTACCATTACAGGAGTAAAAATCATTATGCCCCCCTAACAGTCATTACGGCCCCGTAATGGCCAATACAGTCCCAAAAAACTGTCATGTTTCACCCGTATAACAGTCACGGCCATTACCTATGCGTGTTGGCTTTTACGGCCATATAATAACAGATACAGAACACCTTAATAGACCAGGAGTAAGAATTTTAAATCTTTTAGGGCCTGTTCGGATTCACGGAATCCACTGTAATGTATTGTAAAAAAATTCATTATTACTCCTTGTTACTGATTGGATACACCGCTGTCAAATCACAGGAATTCATTCCAATACAGTGGGTGGAGGGGCCTTGACATGTCATAGTTTCATGGGCCCCACCGTGATGTATGTGTTATACCCACACCGTCCATTCATTTTGTGACAGCATTTTATGAAAATAGAAAAAAAAAAAAAAAAAAAAAAAAAAATGAGCCCCATCCAAAATGGAAAGTGACCACACTACAGAAGCAGTTGGGATTGAACGCCTGCCATTAAAAAAGCTCCTGCGGCCCACTTAAGTGTTGGATGAAGCTGATATTTAGGGTCATGCCCTAAAATGACATTGCAAAATGGATGGACGGTATGGCATCCTGGCTTTCCTTCGGATTACCACGGTATTGGTAATCATTACTTATTTACAATTGACCACACCTCATTACAGTGGATTCCGTGAATCCAAACATTGCCCATTATGAACAATCAATACTCAGATGCCGCATTATTTCCATCAGATATCCCTGTGCAAATTATGTAGAAACAAGACATTCATCATTGCTACCTTGTGTGCACACATGTACAAAATTGGTTAAAAGAAATTAAAAGAAAGCTAATAAGTTGCATCGCATTCATAAATGATATATGGTAGCAAATTGAGCACTAATCAGGCCATGTTCATGTAACTTTAAATCTTTAAAGCACAACAGCGAGTATTAATCAATCCATGTTCATGAAACTGTAAATCTTCAAATCAAAACAGCAAATAGAAAATTTTGAATGAAGGGGCTGTCAGTCCTTGCCCATCTCCAACCAACCAATACAGCTGTCAGGAATCCCAAAATGCATTCTAAAACCCATCCTTTGGGAGTGGGAGAGCCATCTGCATCCAAAAACTAGGCATTGGCAATAATAACACAATGGTTTTAAATGTCATCTAAAGCCAATTCGAACATGTGCCCGTGGAGAACGAAATGAGTCATTGGGCAAGCAAATGAGTCCAACCAAAACAGAACAAGTCCAGGAAAGCTGTACCACTACTTAAAACCATGGTTGTAGTTAAGACCAAACACGACAGAGTTTCATCTTAATCATTTGCTAGCAACGATTCTACACTTGATTTTAGGGAAATCGACCAAAAAATACATCAGATGAGAATATCTGGCTTAAAAACAGAATATCTGAAGTAAGCGGAAAATGATTCCTACTATGGTTTACAAACAGAAACGAACATCGGGCTTCTAATTGCAAAACAAATCACATGTGGTTGCGTTCAATCCAATAAAATCAGAACTACACATTTCAAATCGAAAAAAAAAAAAAGAAGAAAAAATGATTAAGGAACGTAATTGGAGTTAGGGTTAGGAATGATGCTCACCTTCTTCTCTTCCTCTTTCGCTCGTCTGTCATCCTCCTTCTTCTTCATCTTCGCTTCTCTTTTGAGTGCACTACAGAGAGAGAAACAGAAAGAATATGAGAGAAGGATGGAAATTTACAAAGAAGTATGGAAATCTATGAAGAAATCGTTTACTTTTTGCTTTGAGCTTCTGAAGGAACTGACGGCTCTGATGGAGAAGAAGAAGGGTCCATGGAAAAGATTGGATGCTGCTACAGCTGTTTCTTCAGCAACGCCTCCCAACTCAGGAATGGGGTTGGAGAGTGATGGGGTTTTGAGGGTGGTGGGAGAGGGTTTTTTATATTAAAGGTAGGAATTTTACAATAAAATGCCTAATTTAATAGGGAATTTACATTCCGGTTCCTTTATGAAAATGACTTTCAAAAAGCTACCTGGTTAAGGGAGAGGATTAGGTGTTACCCTGACCGTGGGCCACCTTGATGTATGTATTGTATATCCACACCGTCCACCTGTTTTTCTAGGGTATGAGCCCAAATATGAAGCAGATCCAAGTCTTAAATAACTACACGATAGGAAATAGTGGTGATATGCCCGCAATTAAAAGCTTCCTAGGGCACATAATAATGGTTGTTTGCCATCCAACCTGTTGATAAGGTCATAAAAATCTGGATGAAGGGAAAAAATAAATATCAGCTTGACACAAAACTTTTGTGGATCACAAGAAGTTTTTAATGGTCAATCGCTACTGTTTCCTATGCTGTGGTCCAAATAAGATTTGGATCTTCTAATTTTTTGGGATCTATCCCTAAAATGATCTGAAAAAACATATGAACGGTGTAGATGTGTAATAAAAACATCAAGGTCGGCACCACAGTACATGTTGGGCGAAGCCGGGCTGCACCTAATCCGATGTAATTATCAGATTCCCCTACGTTCCGTTACATTTCTTTACCGCCCCTTTGGGTGCGCTCCAAGTAAATGGGTTGACTGCTTAAATGGGCCCACCGTAATGTTTATGTAAAACCCATCCTGATATTAGGTGTATCACCTTATTCCAGGTAAAGGGCCCAAAAATCACCCAGATCTGCTATTCATGTGGACCACATGATTGGAAAAAGTATATAACCACAGATGGGCTTCATATTTCTGCCCCAGCTTAGATTTTGGTGCCATCATGGTAGTGTGTCTCCTGCTGAAGTGACATCACCACATTATGTGGGCTCCACCATGATGTATGTGTTGTATCCACACCGTCCATCCATTTGGAGAGAAAATTTTATGGGATGAGCCAAAGAATGAGGCAGATCCAAAATTTAAGTTGAACCCACCACAAAAAACAGGGGGATAGTGATGCCCACTGTTGAAACTTTTCTAAGGCCCACCATGGTGTCTCTTTGAGATCCAACCTGTTTACACAAACATCAGCTTGATCGAAAACTTTTGTAGCCCAAAGAAGTTTTTAACGGTAGGGGTTCAATCCCCGCTGTTTTCTGTGGTGGGATCCACTTGAATTTTGGATCTGGCTGATGCCCTAAAATGATCCCTCCGTATGGATTGACGGTGTCGATACAATACATACATTGTGGTGCTGACCTGCAGAATGTGGTGATGTTACTTCACTAGCCAGACTTTCTACTGTCAAGTTCAGTAGCTAATCCGCGTCAGGTAAAACTGAGGATGGACGGCTATCTCCCAATCGGTTGTTTTTTTTTTTTTTTTTTTTTTTTTTTTTTTTTGTATGTTTTTGCTCTAGGCCTAAATTGGAATTATGCATCACCAATGGCTGGGTGGATTTTGCATCTCACCAAAACTTAAGTACCGGTGTCCTCACTGACAGCAGAGATTTACACTGAGGCATGAGTGAGGTCAATAGGCTGACTTGTCATTCAGGTGGGCTGCAACAAAGGGAAAGCTAGGAAGAAATATTCCCTTGATTTTAGAAGCCCTACTGTGATAATTATATAAAATCCACACTTACCATTAGATTTCACCCAAAATTGATGTAGAACAAGAGCCCCATGATGAAGGCGTGGATTGAGCACTTTTATATCATAGATGGACTAGAAGAAGCTCGATTGAATATGAAAGTGATTCGGACCATTAGAACCATAAAATGGTCGCATCTTGTAATCCAAAATGATTTTCTGAAAGTATAATATATGATTTTGAGGTAACTCGAGCTACTTAAGCCAACCAACCCCGTTATGCCCGGTTGCCCAAGCTGGAGTTAAGAGAGGAATTAAGAGATTCACCTGATTGTTGGTCATTAGCCTAAAAGTCCTACCCTACCCAACCCAACATGTAAAAGGCTTAGAAAAGTGTGTAGAACCAATCAATTGAAAACTTTTTATTTTTGACAAAAAACCAAGAGTTGTAGTAGAAATGAGCAACATCTATTATTTATAGTAAATCGGGTTTTCTAGGTGTTTTAGTTTGAGTTGAAGTCTAATACCTTTTTTACTGTTTAGTTTATTATTTAAAGCATTATAATCCCGTTATTTGAAATTCAATCAAGAATTATTTTCTATTTTCTCTAATGGATTCGAGGAAGTCTATTTGAAGATTCTTTGAGTCCAAATCGTCCTTATCATACCCTCTCTACCTAACAAATTTAGGCATGCGACCGAAAATAATATCAAATGTTTGGATGCCAAGGGTTGCCATGTACACTATTTCTAATCACATGATCCACTTGAATTATGGATGGAACTTATCTTTAGGTCAACTTAACATGGGGTGACACAGCTGCTGTTAATGTGTATTTTATATAAACTGGTGCACCCCGTGATGGAAGGCAATGGAATTACTGCCTTACAATTTTATTA
Source organism: Liriodendron chinense (assembly GCA_003013855.2). Taxonomy (NCBI): domain Eukaryota; kingdom Viridiplantae; phylum Streptophyta; class Magnoliopsida; order Magnoliales; family Magnoliaceae; genus Liriodendron; species Liriodendron chinense. The sequence continues at coordinate 4,778,679 of ML058453.1, forward strand.
ATGGTTAATGAGGGACTGCATTACGCCCACCGTGGTGCATGAGAATTATTTATGCCTTCCATGTCTCCAGCTCATTTGAGGGCGTGAGACCATAATTGAAGCATATTCAAAGCTCAAGTGGACTGCATCACAGAAACAGCGTGAACTGAATGCCAACGGTTGAAAATTTCTGAGGGTCCATAGAAGTTTAGGATCAAGCTGATATTTGTGTGTTTCCCTTCATCCGTTTCTGTCTGACTGTATGAACAGGTTGGATGACAAATAAACTTGTCCATCAGCCCTATAAAGGTTTCAATGGTGGATGTTATTATCCTAACTGTTTCATGTGGTATAGTCAACCATAAGTTTTAGATATGCTTTGATTTTAGGCTCATGCCCTAAAATGAGCTGATAAAATGGATGGACGGCATGGATAAGAAAAGTGGATCTCGCAGACTTTATTGAGTACGCTATATTGCGGAGAGTTGATATTCAATCCACGTCCATTAATGAGGTAGCTTTTTTAAAACATCTTTTAAAAGTACCATAATGTAAATTCCGTATCATTTAGATAGTTTTTCTTAAAATTCCCTAAAAGGGCACGGATGGATGAACTGTGTTGGGTTCTCAATTGACGGTTTGGATGGATGGGCGCTTTATTCTTGCCTAGGAATGAAAGATGAGTGGATAGCTGCTTTATTCCTGCGCAGTAATAAAAGATGAGTGAGCTCTTTGGTTCAACCATGCTGCATATATGAAATCCACTCCATAGGTCAGGTGATAGCCTTTGTATGATAAAGAACTCCGATGGGCCGTAATAATGGGAACCATGTAAAATTGCTCATAAAATCTCTAAAGTTCACACGTTGCGGCCTACCTGAGATTCAGACCAGGCTGTTTTTAAGCAAACTGAGGTGTCCATCATACAGGCCCACCTCATTGGCGAAAAAATTACGCTAAGTGTACAACAATGGCGGACCATATTTTTACAGGGCTGCATCTAATTCCTAGGAATGGTTTAGAAATCAGGTTGGATTAAAGTCAATTCAGGTCCGTTTCTGGACCAGGTAAAAATCCAGCCTGGTTGGATTCGAGTCTGGTCCACTGTCTTGGACCTGGTTTAAATCAGGTTGGAATGGGTCAAGTCCAACCACTGGGAGCGATTGGTAATCATAAACGAGCCCATATGATGAACGGTCCAATAAGCTATACCTTCTATTATAATACTAAACATGGATCACCAATTTTCCTAGCCATTTCATGAAAACTTCATTACAAAATTAAATAAGGAAAACAATTTTCATTTTCATGCATTTTCCCAATTTGTGCTTTGTGAAGGAGTTCTCAAATTCATAGATTCTCAAATCCAAACCCCTATAAATCCATAGATTTGAGGCAAATGCAATTCCCCAAAACAACTAAAAGCCCTGCAAATCCATAAAATGAAAAACTTGTTTAAAAGCAACAAAAGTTATTGCATTGCAATAAATGTTCCCCTATCCATGAATTTGTAGCTTGCTTCCCAAACAGTAGAATTTGGGATTTGGTGCAAATCCATGAATTTAATAAGTTCTATAGATTTATCAAATTATAGTCTCATTTACTTGATCCCAAACAAGGACTTGGTTCCTGCCATTTCTCTTTTCTTGTTCTAAAATTTAAGGGCTTGTTTGGAAATTATGAATTCCACGCCAAACAATGGGAAAGAAAGTTCGTTCCTTTGATGTGACAAGTTGTGATGTTTGGTTAGGAAAGAAAAGGCTGGATTTTGCCCAACAATCGTTACGCTTTTTCTTAATTTGAAATTTTCAGCATAAAAAACTACACGAATTTTTGAGAGGAATAAGAAATTTCTACTTGCCATCCAAACAAGAATTTAAAATTGAAATCCATACTTTAATAGTTCTTATGAATATCATCATTGGATAATTATTGTTTTTTCCTTTCCCTTGGATTCCACGTATCCAAACATGCCAAAGAATCCACACTATTTTCACCAACATTGCCTTCGCAAGCATCGCAAAACTTATATTTGGTTGAATATGTCAGTGGAGCAGTACACACCAGGGAGCACTGAAATGAAACCAAACCATGCAGGCTGTCAGTTTTTTCTGCACATACAGATTTCAAGTGGTAGTTGAACCAAGCAGAATTTCAATTGCGGAAATTCCATGCGTCCCGTCCCTGATTCCTGAGGCGATACCAAACATACCCAAGTCATCTAACCTCTATTTATCTCAATTGAACTGCTTATTGCTCTTGATGCAATGCTACATTGTGACTTCTGCAAGGCACATAGCCTACTGCTTTCAACTGCTCAGTCAGCCCATCCAAAGCTTCATAAATCTCCTTACTATGTTCATGCCTTGTGTCTCTAGCAAGAAACTCATGGACCCCATTCCCCACTTGAATTGAACTACAACCAGGCACCTTCTCCATCCCTTCCTCTCTCATAGTTGCTCTAGCATTCAGAACATCATCCCACCTCCCAATCGATGCATTCAAATTCGAAATCAAAACTCGGTACCCTGGATTCAATGGCTCCAAATCAAGAATCTTTCCAGCCACAAACTCCGCTAACTTGCCGTCTCCATAAAACTGGCATGATCCTAACAACGTAGCCCAAATAACGGCATTGGGCTCTATGGGCATGTTCATGATAAACCCAAGTGCTTCTTTTAACTTCCCAGCTCGACCAAGAAGATCCACCATGCATCCATAGTGCTCAATCCGCGGCTCAATCCCAAAGTCCCCCACCATCCGATCAAAGATCTGCTGGCCCTCCTCAACCAGCCCTCCATGGGTACAAGCAGTAAGAACTGCAATGAAAATAACATCGTCTGGTGCTACTCTTTCGCTGCACATTGTATCGAAGACAGCTAAAGCTTCTTTACATTGCCCATTAAGGGCTAGACCAGAAACCATCGTCGTCCATGTGATTATACATCTTTTTGTCATTTGATTGAATACAGCGTTTGCATTTTTCATATCACCACATTTGGCGAACATGTCTATTAGAGCATTTCCTAGTGTAACCGTTAATTTGAATTTGTTTTTCTTAATATAAGAATCAACCCAAGTTCCATGTTCAAGAGCACCCAAATGAGCACAAGCAGAGAGGACACTGGTTAGAGTGGCCTCATCAGGTCTAAGGTCAGCAGCTGTAAGCATTTGATGAAACGTGTGCAATGCCCGATAGAATAGATGGTTGTGAACATAACCCGTGATCATCGTGTTCCAAGAGATCAAGTTCTTGATCGGCATCCGATCGAAAAGCTCGCTTGCGGATGCCAAATTGCCGGTCTGTGTGTATCCTGAAATCATGGCTGTCCAAGAAACCACATCCTTATCTGGCATTCGATTGAAAATTGATCTTGCAGCCACCAAATCACCCCGCCTAGCATACCCAGTGATCATAGCATTCCATGAGACTGTGTTCCTCATAGGCATACGTTCAAAGACTGACTGCGCCGATTCCATGTCTCCGACCTTGGAAAGCCCTGCAATGACAGAATTCCAAGACACGACATTCCTCTCCGGCATTGTCTTGAACAAACCAATTGCCGACGCCATATCACCCCTATTCATATGGGCATTGATCATGGAATTCCAGGAAACCACATCTTTTACAGGCATTTCGTCGAACACCTGACAAGCTAAATCAAAGTCCTGGCTGCATTTAGAGTAGAAATCTAAGAGGGTGTTTTGAACAAAGACATTCAACCCATATCCAGATTTGATAATCTGTTCATGAATCTCCATGCCTTCTACTAGAGCTTCTGACAATTCGCAGGATTTGAGAAGGAACGTAAACGTGAAATTATTGGGTGAGATTTCAGATTCCTTCATCTGATTGAATGTGAGAAATGCATCTTTCGGACGATTTCTTTCATTGAAGCATTTGATCAAGGTATTGTAGATGAAAACATTCGGTGATTGAGCATTTTCAAAGATCCGAATCGCATAGTCGAGGGAATGAAAGGTTGAAGAGAGTTCGATGAGCTTTCGGAGGAGGAATTTGTCATTTTGAAGACCGTGGACGAAAATCTGGAGATGGGTTTGCTTGAATTCTCGAATATTTTTACAGTTCTGTAGAATTTGGAGCATTTTCTGCTCCATGTTTTGGGGAAAATGTCTATGGATGTCTATGGGAATATATTTGAAATGGCCGTTATTATAGTTGTTTTGTAAGACTGGCAGGTACTTTGGTTAGAGAAATGTCACCTGAAGGCAAGGGTACACCCAACTTGCTGCTTGTGTGGGACATCAGGACCATGAAAGCGGGGACATCAGGACCATGAAAACGGTAGGCCCCACCATGAAGAGCATCCTTGTCGAAAATCAGTCTGATCCGCTCAGTATGTGGGGCCACAACTATATGTTAAGCCAGACTGTCAGTTGTCCATTGTTACCAACGGTGTGGCCCACCTGATGAATGGAAGGTGTCATTTTTTTAATCTCATGTGATCTCTGTGTTGGGGCCCACCATATTCATGTTACTGATGTGCACAAGTGCCAAGTTAGTGGGAAAGTTGATATGGGGACACAAACTGCCATGTCTTGCCTGTATCTGAACACTTCTCCTCGGGCCTCATTTGGCAAATTCGAATAGGAGGGATTTGCTGCTTTTGGTTGTTTGGTAGTAAGGAATTGGAAGGATTTGGATTTAAATGCAAAACCCCAAAGAGCCCTTTTTGAACTCTCACTCCTGTATGATTTCAATCCCACTCGAGGACTAAAATCCACCCGATTCCACAGGATTTCAAATCCAAACAGCCAAGCAAGCCCTCAGGTTGTTTTAGGGATCATATACTGTAGCTCAGTGTATAAGACATACACAATCTGGGTGAAGTGCTTGCTCATAGATCCAGCCCATCCAAGTGGTTGCCTGGTGAGATAATTGGGACTAATCAACTGGTTTATTTTTCTGTCCTGGCCCACTTAAGAAGTGGGTCATGGCTTAGATTGGTGGCATGCACACTGAATGGACAGTAGATATGGCTTATGTATATAACGGTTCGTCTATTAAATGATGACAATAAATCCATTTTTGCCCACCTTCCCAAATGGTGAAAATCTAATCATATAATTCAGGCTAGGAGCAAAGACAATACAAAAAGATATCAGCCAAAGTCGCGTTAGTACTGGTATTTTTTTTTTTTTTTTTTTAAAGAATCTAATGGCTGCACATTAGACTCTTAGAATCTGTCAAATTCATGTAGATTTTAGATGAACTAAGGGCATAGCTGTTATTGAACTATTGCAATTCAATTTCAAAGGTCTCCATGTATATATAAAGAGCTTTTACAGTGCTGATTTGAAGACCATATAGAAAAGACATGCGATTAGAATTACACCCGAAACTTGTGCTATCACACACCAATTTTCTGTGAAACCCATATGAGAATGATGATTCCTCTCAATCTCAATTTGGAGGAAAGCTGGGAAAGTTCAATTCGTTGATGCTAGACAATGCGGAAGGAGTCTGAGATCTGTTTTAGATCTTTATAATGCCTCTTCCATTGAAGTCCTGCAGGAACAACATCAAGTTAACCATATGGTTCTTGTTTCTATTTGAGGAAACTGCAAAGAATTGTAGTGTCCCAAGCCTCAGTGCACAAGTGGTACCCATGGTTTAGTGGTCCAGACTGTTGGTCTGATGGGATCCACAATTGGATGGGTCGTCCCAAAAAAAAACCCAGATTGGAAAATCCAAATCATTGGATCAGTGGACCACATAGACAGTCAAGACTAATTACTGAAGTGGTCCCACATTTTATTAAGAGAAGGGACTTTGGAAATCTTTAGATCTTCGAATCTAGTAAAATTTATGGGCACTCCCCAGTCCATTAGGCCGAACAGATCAACATTCAGGACAACCCAACCATTGGCCCTACATGTACAAAACTGAAAGCAACAGCAGAATTTGGATCTACTGCAGCTCAGGACCCTATTATTCCACAGAAACTGTAGGGGTGATAATTTGTACCACTTGCAGTGACATTGAATAAGTAGAGCCGGTTGCCAGCTGCAGTCGCAGTAATTAGCACATGAGGCGGCTCCAACTCGTACTGATAGTACATCCGTCCTGAATGTTCTGCTACGTCCATGCTCAACACCTTGCCTTCTACATTTTCTCCAATCACTTCCGGTCCAAAGGCATTGATCACTTTTTCAGGTTGCCCAATCTCTTCGATTTTAGCTTCTCCTCCGAGATCTATATGGCAACAAATGTCAGATGAACCACTAACATTTGGAACTTGAGATGGTAAAACTAGAAAATTAGATATCATATCTCTGTTAGAATTCTAAAAGACAACAACTACAATCAGATGAGGGTGCATTTGGATGCTTGATTGAAATGAATTGCAATAACTCGTATGGATAAAGAGCAGGTAACCAATATGGAAATTCCCATTACTGTTTTTTCAAGTCTGACTTGAAACGCATGGAATTACAGCATCATTCCACCTTGGTCATGAGAGAGAGAGTGCTGCTTCCAACTTGATCATTTCAATCAAGCATTCTGCTTCCAACTTGGTCATTTCAATCAAGCATTTGGACGCTTGATTGAAATGAATTGCAATAACTCGTATGGATAAAGAGGAGGTAACCAATATGGAAATTCCCATCACTGTTTTTTCAAGTCCGACTTGAAATGCATGGAATTACAGTTGCGGTTTGGGTCATGATTATGAGTTAAAATGACGCTGCTTCCACCCTGGTCACTGACTCTTTATTATATTAACTATCGTGATTCAATGCAATGGAACATCTAAACACAACATGCCATGCAAATTTATTATCACTAGTGAAAATCTAACTACTATCCTAGTCTACTGCCACAGCACGACTTTCAAGGTTCACTACCTGAGAATCTGAGAACAGGTGCAACAATAACAAACAATCGCCCTTCCTGAGAGTTTGCAAATCTCAAATCAATCTCCGTGCCACCAAGATCTGCGATTGATACGGGAACCTGAGAAATATTGTGATACATAGATTAAGCGAAATAGATGTCAGGTGAGTATAGGAGGCTGCAAAGAAAGCTACAGTCAGCCCTGTGGGAGCTAAGACACATGCTGAATGGAGTAAGTTACCTCTTCCCAACCTACGGGAACTTTAAACATGTATGGTATGATTGGACTCCACCCAACACCATGCCCTCCAGACTTCTCATCAGGCCTGCGGTATGTCCTCCAACCTGTCTGAGCAATTTCTTTCCTTGTGAAGTACAGAATAGCAGAAAATACAACCAGAAACTGAAGCTTTGAAATAAATAAACCCGCACACTGACAAAAAAAGGAAAAGAAAAAAAAGATTCATGTACAGTATAGATTTTGTAAGGTAAGGTTGTTGGCATGGTGGGCGACTGAAGAGGTGATTCGTGGCACATGTGTGCAAGATCCGGGCCATTCATCAGGTGAGACTCACCATGAACATGCTACAACCCATAAATCAGGCTGGTCCACTCATCAGTTTCCACATGTATATTAGAAAAATGGACAGTTGGGAGGGAACAAATGAACAACAGTCTATTTATAATGTATATGTAGGCATAGCCCATCTGGCTGCAGCCCATAAATCAGGTTGGTCCACTCATCAGGTGTCTCACATGTATTAGAAAAATAGATGGGAACAAATGAACAATGGTCTATATGCAATGTACACATGTAGGCATAGCCCACCTGGTGAATGGACCTGCCTGATCTTTTGGCACATGCATTTTCATGGTGGGCCTCACCAGATGAGTGCCCCAGATCCTGTACATGCGTGCCATGTTTGCACATATCCCGTGAATCACCTCCTCAATCCATCGTGGCATGAATCGCCTTAACATGTGTCTTACATTTCTTTAGCATACGGTCTATCAAATGTCTGAAAACCTACCCGCCTCCTTAATAAATAGGAATGGAATTTTTAAGCTGCTAGTTGAAAATTCAGTAATCTACATACATGTGGAGAATGCAGAGTAATTCTCAAAGGCGTTTGCTCATAAATAATTAAATGCCTGCTTTCTCAGCTGTCATAGTTATTAATCTAGAAAAGCTGTATCCAGAAATAGCAAAGGTGGAGATTCCGAAATTCTTAAGGCTATATACAGATAAAATTTGAGAAAATATGCATGGAATAACAGCTTAGCTTGATGAAGATCAGTACACAAAATCCATTTCTGTATTTTGGTTTCTTTACCTTCCTATGAGTACTCATCTCATAAACAGTTCCTGAATTAGATGGAAGATAATTGAAATACACAACAACAGTACTATTGACGATTGTGTGAACACAGTGTGCACCAAGACTTGGTGCTGATATATCTCCCATCATCCAATAATGGTGGATAACAAGCACTTCAAAATTGGCACTCGAAAATGAGGCCAGATCCTCTACAACATTTGTAGAATAAGCTTATTTTACAGGCCCACCTTGATGTTTTCATGGCATCCAATCCGTCCAACAGGGTCACTTCACCAAGATATTGGGACTCGTAAAAAAGGTGGATACAATCATCATTTGGGCCACCACGTGAATAGGAGATTTCTAGGTGGCTGTCCATTGTTTTCTACAGTGTGGCCCACCGTTGTTTTTTTGTGATTCAACCTGCACATCGAGTGAGACCCACAATGGTATTTCCGAATAATAAAAAAAGAAAGAAATCACACCTATACAATCATCAGGTGGGCCAAACCATGGAAAACAATAATCAACCACCCAAATTGATGCGGACATCAAACCTCCAAATTCATGTTCATGTGGTGACCAACATAAAGATTGGATTTGTCTGATTTTGGGGCATCCGCTTTAATGGTTGGGTGACCCTTCTGGACCGGTCTGATGCCATACACTGCTGTGGGCCCCACTTGCAACGTTTATAGAATAAGCTTATCCTACACATATTGTAGAGGATCCGGACTCCTTGAAAATTGGCAGTTTTTTAAATAAAAATAAATAAATGCTTGAAGGATTCCATAAAGTTCACAACTAGTCTATGTGACTGCCTAAGTCCTGCTCTAACAATAGTGTAGTAATACTAATAACAACAATAAAATTTCAGAAATGGATATTTGAATAATGCATTTCAAGTGGCAGTAATTGAAGCATACAAAAGAGGGGAAAGAAAAAACCAACGATAGAGAAGAAGAGATCTGTAACATTAGCAAATAATACAGAGCACGACGAGGCCATAAAAAGGACTTCGTAAAACTACAGAAATTTCTTTTACATATGAAAAAGAACCCAGAGAGAGAGAGTAAAAGAAGCAGATGGAGGAAAACCAACCTTTTTCGTCTGGATCAGATAAACCTGGTATTCTCCCTGCCAAGAGGCCTTGTTTGATAGCTAACCCATCACTCGGAAAACCCAACACTGCAGGAATCAAAGAAAACCCAGAAATTATAGCACGTCTTCTTCCCAAAATCCCAAAAAGCTCCTTGGATGCTTCATCAATCTCTTTCGCATCTGCATCAACTTCAGCCCGAAGATCTAAAGGCCATATGAGGGTTGAGCAGTTGCTTGGATTGTTGAGGATATCTGCAGAGAGATTGGTGGTGATATCGTAAAGGAAACAGACAGCTTGAGAAGAGAGTGGCGCCCATTTTCTCTAGTCCTTTTAATTGATAAAAGGAACAAGAGTAGTATTACAGAGAACTGAAGCAGGGAATTCGGTTATTTCATTTGAATTGGGTCACTCCAGATGGAAAGCTCTCTCTCTCTCTCTCTCTCTCTCTCTCTCTATCAGAGGCAGAAGTTCGGATTTTTAAATTTCCGTTTTTTCTCCGCCTCAGAAATTGCATGAGGCTGCTATTCATGATTTTGTGGTAGGTGTTACCCCGGGAACAGCGTAGTGGGTGTTACCCTAACCGCGTGGGACCCATATTGATGTATTTTTTTTTATATATCTATGCCGTCTATCTGATTTTTCATATCATTTTAGAATGTGATCCAATACCCTAAGAAGATCCAAATCTTAGGTGGACCATACCACTAGAAACAGTGATGAATAACCATTAAAAACGTTTTGTGGGCCACAAAAGTTTTATATCATACGATCTTTATATTTTCCCTTAATCAAGACCTTATTGACATTATCAAGAGCTTGGATTGTAAAGAAACATTATCAAAACCTTAAGATGGTCTCTTTGGAATTTTTAATGGTGGAACACTCAATCACACTGTTTCCAGTGGTATAGTCCACTTTAGATTTGGATCTATATAATTTTTTGAACCTCATTCTAGAATGGGCTGTAGAAACGGATGGACGGAGTGGATATACAAAATATCATCAATATAGGCCATATGGTAGGGGTAACACAGTAACACTCACTAAGCTGTTCCCGGGGTAACACCTAATTCGAACATACCCCAAGCCTGCTCGATTGCCAGCGAAAGCTTTCGCAGGCATCTCCTGCGCAAGGAATCTGGGTGGGGCCCACCGTGAGGTTTGTGAGAAATCTACGCCGTCCAACCGTTTTGTGAGATCATTTTAGGAGTTTCGATCATTTCGCAGGCAATCCGCGCCCTGGTTTGGCTTGTTTGCGCAACATGATTTCTGGGCGAAGGTGACTGACTGGATATGATACGTGTGGAAGAGAGAGAGAGCCCCGTTTGTGCTTCATAAGCGGGCGCGGCTTTCCACTCTGTTGGTCGGTCCCTGACTGTGGGGCCCACCGTGGTGTATGTGACCTACATCCACACCGTCCATCCGCATTGAAAACTCATTTTAGGCTATTATCCAAAACAAAAGAAAAAAAAGAAGTAGATCCAAATCTCAGGTCGGCCAAAGTACATGAAACAATCATGATTGAATCCGCACCATTAAAAACTTCATGGGTCCACATATGCCATCCAAACTGTTGATAAGTTCACAAACACCCAGATGAAGAGGTGACGCAAGTACAATCTTGATCCAAATTTTTTTTGGCCTACTGAAAGTTTTTAAAGATCATTTGCTACTGTTTCCTGTACTATGGTCCACGTAAGATTTGGATCTTTTTTTTTTTTTTTTTTTTTATAGATCATGGCTTAAAATGAGTTTTCAATGCGGATGGACGGCGTACATCAAGGTGGGCCCCACAGTCAGGGATTCCACCCGCCTCGGCGGATCCACCGAAGCCGGCCTTCATAAGCAAGGTTAACCTTCCAGGGGACCAGTTACAAGCCCAAATACACAAGGATCACCCTTGGGGATCATAACCATTCATCCACTGGGCTCCATTTAAATGGTCCATTGAAAAAAGAGCACCAATCAAATAATAACCACCGTTGCTCTTGCTTTTGGATTGTGTAACCCTCAGCCTCTGGTACTGCCCATCTACAAAGCCACATCAGGTCCCATTGAAGGGGCAGGATGACATTAGTCCCGGCTTTATGATAATAATAATACTAAATGTACATTCGAGCTGTGTGGGCCACCTTGCTGCGTAAATTCTAGTCCAACCCATGCATTATTAGATTCACCTCCCCATGCTGACACATAACTCAGGCACGCCACACCAAAGGGAACAATGGGAGAAATGGGGAGGGTGACGTCTAACGTAGAAACTTCCAGATAGAATGTGGGTCCAGAGTGTTGTTATAGGCCATCCAACCCAGTCTTCAGGTGCGCCTCTCAGGGATGAAGGGACACCATAACTCAGGCCATTCCCACCACTTTAGGCGTGACCGTACCGTGCTACATGTGGTGTGTTGCACCTGAGGTTTTCCCCTCTGACAAAATACATGTAGCTCATTTCAGTGGTAAGCATTGCATGCAAATTCCTTCATTTTTCTTCATATGGGTAAAATTGGTTCATATCCAATTTCAATCTGATGTGAATACCATTTGAATATGTTGCAGAAATTAACTACATTTCAGACACAGAGCGCTCTTTCGGGTTTCATCCAGCAACATCTACAGCAACCAATCAAATCACTCTTACGGAAGAGCAGCGTCCAATCAGACAGACCGAAAGGGAAGAGGTCTCACAAGTAAATCAAGGCAACGGCATGGGCGGTTTCCAATCATGGAAATCAACCAAGTTTCTGTTTACAATGGACCCATTATGCAGCCAAAACGTTTCTGTCGACTGGTGGAATTGTCTCACTTTCCTCTGAAGTTCCCACATGATGCCCAGCATTGCCGAGCAGGGCGCGGTTTCTGGAGCATAAACCCATAAGCACTTTACCTTTCTGCCATTGGCTATCATCCTCTCTATCTCCTCATCTGGGAAACACAACTAAGCATCAGATGCTCTACTAGAAAAGGTTGCAATAATTGAAAGTGAAATGCGTCTTGGAAGTTGCTGTATTTGCAGTGTGCGGAATGGGTATCAGACCAAAATGCACCTTTCACTCTCCATTTGGAGCCAGTTTGATGGACTTTATTCCATTCCGCTCAATGTTGTGATGCAAAGCAATGTTGCTATTGGAAGTGGGTTGAAAGTGGCATTTGTGACCTTTTTCCAAAGGGCACCTGGTTGTCAGAGGGCTAAGTTACCTGGTATCGACTGTAGATAATCCAAGAGTTCAGAACTAATACGAGTAGAAGGCCACTTGATTGATATCTGGGTGTAGTCGATGACGTTCTGAAAAGGCAATTCTACTTGGTCTGACAAGATGACTGGGACGCATTCCTGTTCAGTACAATCAGCTTCTTCAGGCATAATCACAGGAGTCTAAGAGTGCCCCACTCCACACATGCATACATATAATGAAGTTAAACAGGGGGAGATACCACAAAAAAAGATTCATAGAATCGAAGAGTCCATGACGACTCGCCGCGTGGAGATAGGCAGAACTTGGCATTTCGCAGGTGTTGGAAATAATCCATCCGTCCCAATTTGTCAGGGCCACTGAACTTCAACTCTGGAGATTCCAACTGTTCATGAAATCAGTATACACATTTTCTGAAGGAAATGGAGTTAAGACTGTAAAACTGTGTGAAAGCCCAATGAGAAAGTATATTGAATGGCGAGGCTCAACAGATAAAGGTCCAGATCTCACATATATGCACTGTGTTTAAGGATATTGAATGATTCATAACTATGATAATATTATACCACTGGATCCTCTCTCCAACCCAATCACGGATTATTTTCTTCTGCCCAATTTAATAATAAAATATATAGCAAAATATCCTAATTCACAACAGGGGGTTATATATGCATAAAGAATGCTATTATCAAAAGAAAAATTACTGAGTCCTGATGATCAGGATGTGCATAGTGTCCACACCAATCTTGTACAGCGAGCCAATGGTTGCATGATCCAAACTGTTTATCTGATGAGCATATTCTAAAAGATCTGTCAGATTGATAGATCCTAACCTTTTGATCAGTGCCCAGCTAATAGACAGTTACGAGAAAATGCAACAATTCTCTAGAGAAGTGCCAAAGAATGGATGGATAGGATATTCTTTTCTGGAATATCTTAACCCTTTAATCATTTAACTCTTTTCCTTTGAATATGCCTGAGGCACAAACGGCTGTGAATACCCAAAAAACAAACTCTCATATAGGAATATCTAAACCCTTTAATCATTTACTCTTTTCCTTTGAATATGCCCGCTTTATATTTTGGGCCATTTTATTGAAAGTTTAGGATCTTCCAATCATAAAGATTTTCGAGGCAACCAACATCAACTGTATCTCTCAACTGAGCAATAGTTTGGATCTTAGAAAATGAGCCTAGATCCAATGGATATAGTTCCAACTCATTCCCTGACAATACGTCAGGCATATTGTAGCAAACCTCTTCATTTAGTGTGGTTTGATACAAGACTTACCTTAATACCCAGTACCTTTCTTCTTCTTAGAAATTCATCTCGTGTCCTTTAATTAGTTTTAGCAATTCAACAAAAATTGCCTGAGAATTTTTGCCCTTGGCTACTCTCATTTATATAGTAGAGATTGTAGTCTTGTAGTAGAAGAAAAAATAACGAACATAATAATGTCCAAAGAAACAACTTAAAGTAATAGAAGGACACAAACCTTATCTGGAAACTGTTTAGCAAGCTCCACCAATTGAAGCCGACCAACTTTTCCCTGGGCTCGACCCAAGAAGTTTGCCAAATGCTTCCTTTTTGACAAGGGCAAGGGTTGTACTAAGGTGTTCCCATCAGATTTAGTCATTCCATCTTCAACATTTCCAGGGATAATGATATCTTTCCATGTATTGAAAGCACTTGTGTCTCGCTTGTCAGTGCGATCCCCCTGCACCAAAAGACTACCGTCACTTAACTTAGGCAATAATTATAGGATGTTTCACTTAAAATGAAAGAAGGTTTAGGCAACAATTACAGGATGTTTCACTTAAAATGAAAAAAAGGTTTAGGCAACAATTACAGGATGTTTCACTCAAAATGAAAGAAGGCTACATTTTGAAACTATAATATTTCAAGGCAAGTGATAACTGCTTAATATTGTACATTTATCCTCAATTTCGCATTCTTTCCCCACGCAAATCAATGGTAAATTGCACTTGTTAGATCAAGTTTTATTGTGTAGGAGAGAATTGGAAGTCGGAGATGATTAGAGTAGTTCATGAAGTTTTAGAGCCCAAAAGAGATCAAGATTGAAGCATGATTGGAGGCTTGAAAGAATCACGTGTTGAAGTGCAAAAGACAAAATATATTGATCAATCGATAGAAGTTCGATCGATTGGTAGTCCATCGATCGATGTCGATCGATCAAAATATCAATGAGAAAATCCGGAATTCTGAATAAACTAGCTGGATGTTTTTGGACACTTTCGATTCGATCAAGAAGGAGCCTTCGATCGATCGAGGAACCATTGATTGAAGTCGATTCATTGAAGGTATCAATCGACAATGCGTGCGAAAGTGCGAGATTTCTTTCTAAGTCGGTCATGGAATTCTACTTAAATCTCGATTTTGGGGGATCCCTACCCAAAGGGGGCCTTAATTGTCAATACAAACCAAATGCAAAATTCATTAAGCCAAATACAATGGGATAAATAACTTGCCACCTACATAAACCATCATGTTCCCCAGGCATCTACTTCTAATGTCTTGACTAAATATATGGCTCCTCATTGCTTCCCACAAAAGGAAAACAAGGAAGAAGAAGGAAAAGAAAATAAAAATAAAAATAAAAGAGAGAGAAAAAGAAAGAAAGAAAAGGAAGCATATGGTACCTCGGGAGTGAGAATGATAGATCGATTCAAGTATGTTGCCCAAGACCGAAACAAGTGAGCGCCAGCACCACTATGTTAGCAGTAGAAAAAGCCATTCTGATGAGACTACTGGCTAAAACTTATAAAGAAGCTCATAAAATGCAGAGATATAAGAACAGAAAAATGGAACACTTCTAATCATTGTCATGCCCAATGACGAAGATACATGCCTCAATTAGCATTTCAATGTTTACTGGTGTTTTAAATAACGAATAGAATTCAGCATATCATTCACCCCTTTTAAGTGTGAGGTGTAATCTACATAGCGTCTAACTTAAGATGCACGCTGCTTCTAGATTTTTAATTAAATTTATGGAAAAATTGAGCAAAGATTAAATATAAAGATAAAAGATGGAAATGGAAGTATTTAATACTATCACATATTATTCCACTAAAATCATTGAAAACATTAACTAATCTTGTAGTGACAAATAGCAAAATGTGAAAAATAATTGAGTTCATTGTTTTAGTGAAAAATAACATGTAACGTACTTATCCTCAATCAGAAGTTGTCATGGTACTAGAGAGTATGTCCTATCCTGACTTCTAGAAGTTTGTTTCTTTTCTTTTCTCCTAAGAAGAAGAAAAAAATTACCAAAGAAGAAGAAGAAGAAGAAGAAACAAAAAGTTTCAACGCAATTCTGCCAATAAAGAGTAGTCAGATATCTGCTCAACTGCAAATACTGAATGTTATGTATACACTACCAGCAGCATACAACTCTTTTCCAGGAATGAAAAGAAAACAAATGCAGTGCTTTCCGTACAACAGGACTGCTTAATTTTTTATAACCAAAAAAGGCATAACCATACAACAAACGCCAAAACAGACAGTTTGCATCTTACTAGGTAACCTCTTGATTGTTAAAGTTAATTCCAGTTAAAAGGATATGGGCCCAAACACATGGTATTCATAAACAGTTACGTATCAACTGTATTGGGCAATACATAAAGAAAACGATTACCCATGTCAAGTGATACAGCGGTGAATAGGTCTGTCATGAAAACATCATTCATATCAGCTAATTACACCCCGTATTGGCACCACTATAGGGCCGATACGGCCATGATGGACAATAATCATATGACCATAAAGACTGATTTTGGAAATTTTTATTTTCAATTTCTGTCTTCTTTTTTTTCACTTCTTTGTTTCAACCATGAAGGAAGCTCAAAAACTAATTTGACACTAGAACTGGGCCTATTTTGAGGATCAAAACACAGTCTGTGTAGGATTCTACGAATCAAAGCAGAGTTGATCATCATCATCATCTAAGCCTTATCCCAGTTAATTGAGGTCGGCTACATGAATTTTGTTCCGCCATTCCAATCTATCAAGTGCCAGATGTTCAGTTAGACTATAGGTCATCAAGTCTTTTCTTACTACCTCCATCCATGACCTTTTGGGCCTCCCTCTTGCCCTTTTAAGGCCTTCGACTTGCACCATCTCACTCCTAATCAGCGTAGTTCTTGGTCTTTGTTGCACATGGTCAAACCACCTAAGTCTACTTTCCCTCATCTTATTACCTATCGGCGATACTCTCAGTCTCTCATACTCCTATGTTCCCTCAAACGCATTCGTTTCTAATTTTATCTTTCTTCGTCTTGCCACTCATGCATCCCTACATCTTCATTTCAGCTACACTCATCCTATGAAAATGTTGTTCTTTAACTGCCCGACGCTTTGTCCCATAAAGCATGGCTGGTCTTATAGGTATCCTATAAAATTCCCCTTTCAGTTTGATTGTAGATGATGATCACATAAAACTAAGGAGGCACATCTCCATTTATGCCACCCAGCTTGAATTCTATGGGCAACATCCTTTTCAATATGTCCACTCTCACGAATTATTGACCTGGCCGAAGGTATCGAAAGTTATCATTTTGGGAAACTTCGTGGTTGGCAATCTTAACTAATTCCTCATTTAACTCTTCTTACTAAAATTGCACTCCATTTACTCTGTTTAAGTCCAACTAATTTTAAATCCTATAGATTCTAAAGCATCTCTCCATAAATTTAGCTTTGTATTTATACCCACTCTCGTCTTGTCAATCAAAACCATAACATCTGCAAACAACATACACCATGGGATCTCTTCTTGCATGTTGCAAATGCCTCATAAACTCGCTCATAACCAATGTGAAAAGCTACAGGCTCAATGCTAAACCCAATTGTAAGCCTACAGTAACTGGGAACTCACTTGTCTCTCCACTGGTGGTCCTCCCATTTGTTACTGCTTCTTCATACATACCCTTAACAATGTCAATATATCCTCTTTAGACTCCATTCTTTCCCAACACCCACTGGATTAACTCTCTATGGACCTTATTGTATGCTTTCTTTAAGTCAATAAATACAATGTGGAGATCCTTCCTCCTTTTCTTATCTAGCTCGATCAATTGTTTATGTAGCAAAATAGCTTCAGTGATAGACTTCCCAAGAACAAAACCAAATTGATTTTCCGATACATATCTCATACCTTAGTCTTTGCCCAATCACATTACCAAAGTTTCACAGTATAGCTCATAAGTTTATGCCCACGATAGTTAGTGCAGCTTTGTATGTCTCCTTTGTTCATACAAATAGATATCGCAGTACTTTTCCTCCATTCATCTGGCATTTTCTTCAATCTTATAATCAAGCAGAGTGGATCATTTTGGGAAATATCACAGGGGGCAAACAATCACTTTTCTTTCATTTTTTTCTCATCTTTTTATTGTATTTATATGTAACGGGCCCTAATCAACCAAATCATGCTTAATTTGTTTTCAGTAAGGATCTGTTTCAGCATGTTAAGCTGACACTATCTGAGTCAGGGAGTCCAACAGACAGCATCCTTACCAAAGAATGGCCCATCACACCATAAAATATATGTTCAAAACCAAAAAAAGAATTTCATATTTGGTATCATGATCTTTTATAGTTATACCAATAATTTTGAGATTTTTCTCCAAAAGAAATGGTTTTACAGGGCTGTTTCGACTGATATGGTGCATATCATGTTGGCCAGTGCTGGCTGATACACTGGCTGATACCATTACGTAATACCTTGCCCAAACCAAAGTCATTTTCTTTGAAATTCCTCTCTCAGGAATTGGTGAAACTATTAACATGATTGCATGCACTACAGTTCTATTCAAACAGAACCTAGCGAGTAAACACGAAACTGTTGCAGCTTGTTCAATTGTAACTAGAACACAGAAATTCCTCTCTCAGGAATTGGTAAAACTATTAACATGATCGCATGCACTACAGTTCTATTCAAACAGCACCTAGCGAGTAAACATGAAACTGTTGCAGCTTGTTCAATTGTAACTAGAACACAGAATATATCGCTGGCAGAAAGAATGTTAAAAGTTTAAAACATGAGATATCATTGACCTTATACAGAATACTCAAAATCTCCAAGGTGCATGCATAAATAGACGCAGTTTGCTGGGTTAAGTTGCATTGAAGTAGTTTCAACTCAAAACACAACCAAATTATTGATTTAGGCTACATTTGAATGCTCAACTAAATTGAATTGCAATAATTCAATTCAATGTAGTAAAAATGACCTGAGTGGGTCTAGCCCCACTGCATCCATAATGAGGTACTGGCCTCCTTTTCTTTTTAATTTTATTTAAGGCTAGGCTCCAAATGAAATTATAATTGTTTCAAGTCTAATTTGAAATTCTGTGGAAAACAATTAGGATATGGTCATTAGTATGCATTAAATGACACCATCGCGACTTTGGTCGTTTCTTCTGGATCGTTTATTCTAAATTGAGCATCCAAAAATGCACACTTATTTTCATGTAAGAATACAAGCTCCAACATGATTGTAATCCAGACTCAAGAAACCAAAATACCTTGGGAAGATGAATATGTGGTCGCGGCCTCCTGATCGTCGGAAATATGGCATCTGACATAAAACCTAAAAGCAAAATGGGAAAATGTGATAAATTCCAAAGCAACTTTCTTTAACCGCCATGTCATACTAAAAACAAAGTACATAAAAAGTTTAGAACACCTCGGCTACATGCATACATGCATATATGTAAGCATTCATACCTTTACATATGTTTGGTTTATCTCCTTATCATTCAGTCCCCCCATCATCCGCGCACATTTCACATAAGATGGAACAAAGAAAAGATCTGCATCTTCTTTTTTCAATGTCCGAAACCTTGATTGCAGTAAAAACCGATGGATTTTAACCTAAACAAAAAAAATAAGAAAATCTATCATTTAGGTTCAATAATTCCAAAAAGAAAAATGAAAAAGAAAGAAGGATCATATGACATGGACATTGAGTCTGTAAAAGTGAGTGTCATTGTTTGGGCATCCAAATAGCTGATCTGATGGGTGTTACGTTGGATGGCCATGCCCCAAGAATATCCTAGGTTCAAGAATCGTAACCCTCCGATATTGAGAAATGCCATCGTGATTTGGGTCATGATCTGGGCCACTTATTAGATGGTCAGTGGGCACTGTGAACAAGCCTTGACCTAAAGAAACTCTCCTCATCAAGTAAGTCGCACGTAGCGCTACAAATTGGTCAGGTCAAGGGGAGTTCTGAGGCTGACCCGTGTGGGTCTACATTTCAGCCCCAAACCTGAGCCATTAGAATATGGGTTATGTTGACATCCAAATAGGATGGGCCTGATGTCAATATTGGCCCGGATCCAGATGAAGAGGATCCATAGCTGACCCATTTATCTATGGGTTGGATCAAAGTTGGTCTGACCTTCTAGTTCCCTATTTAATATAAACGTCCTGCTAAGAACCCAACAACATGTTTCCTTCCTTCCTTCCTTCCTTCCTTCCTTCCTTTCCTTTGTGTGTGTGTGTGTGTGTGTGTGTGTGTGTGTTCGAATGGTCCCAATGACATGTTTTCTGTAGGTGGGCTTATGCATTTTAGTCAATTGCCTTAATTACCATAATCGAAGGGTCTATTCTAGATCGAGTTCAGGTCAGGCATATTTTCAGTGCAAATCCTACTAATTTAGAAGTTAGGTCTAGGGTTGATAGGTTCATGTACTTTGAGAGGTTATAGACCTGAATCATTTGTTAATTATTGAGATATTTTGGGCCCAGAGCCAACCTATTGGGCACAATTTTGAAATCAACCTCGTTTGTTACGAGAACACCCTTGCTAACCGTTGTGTTAGATATGACTCTGTGCGCCTTTAGTCCGCTAGACTATGCCCAGTTTGAGTCCCAAAGGAGCTTCTCGATTGAATAACAGCAAACAATTGCGCTTCCCCCCAGACCCCGCTCTAGTAGTCAGCATTCTATAAGCGACGTTGTCGAGTTTACAAAGCAGCACATAGGCCCAATAGAGCAGGACGTAGATAGAAGTTCGATTGATTGCACAATGCTCAGCTGGAGTTTGAAATCTAGTTTATGACCTGATTGCTGGAGCTATTGGGTTTGGTTAAATGACACATCAATTTCTCTCTATTTCACATATTCATTTTAGAAATTGCATACTGTAATTAAGATGAGAAGGAAAGTGGCTTCAAGTCGCATTACAGAGTTGTTTACTTAAGACAGTATATACCCCCACTATGGATGAAATCCAAATTTGAAATATGAGTTATCAACAATCCGTATCTAGGATACAATGAAGCTCGTATCTTTATCGTCGATCTTCAGGAAGCAGTGTTGTTCGATCAACCTTGAACACCTCTAGTAATAAGCTGAATGAGAAAACAAACTATTTGTTCTTGCAAAGACAATGACGATTTGAAAAACTATCAAATTACGAAAATTGGGAACAAACTGAGCAATTTGGACAATGAATTTTGCAAAGGGAAGTGGTTGTTGGAATGCATAAAACCCTCCTCTTGGACCCTGTATATAAAAGGGATTAGATGCCAATTTGGTTGGGTCTTATATTTGTTTTGAATAGGCACTTCATTGCTAAGGCACCTTTTTAATCCTGTGATAGTTACTTTCACCATTTGATCAACGATCAAGTCTACATGCCACATCAATCAATCCAATGAACTATAGAACCATCGCTCAGGAACCGCCACTTCACTCTATTGTCCTTACAACTCAAGTGTGCTACGTCATGCGACATTCAACTTAGTCAACCATCCATTGAGGCATTATATCATCAAGTCGATCAACTCAGTCAAACCACTCACGCGAACTACCTCAAGCTGCGGCTCAAACTCATGGCTCAACCAAGGTCCAATGCGAAGTCCGCCAAAGGCGCCAAGCACCCTTACAACCCACTAATTATGTATCATGACTGTGCACATGTGTGTGTTAGTGCAGATAGTACTTCAAACCCAAATCCATCCTCATGGCCCATGGGGATTTGAACATTGGTTTTAAAGCTCCTTAAGGGCCTGTTTGCTTGCAAAACCAGATTCTACAGAAAATCTAGATTCCACTGTTGGAATCCAAAATTGCAGAAACTAGAGTGGAACCCAGGTTTCATCCGTAACTTGCTGTTTGGTTGAAAACGGTGCAATCCAGATTGTGTTCCAACCGTTGTTTGTGGCATGGCCCACTTGGGCTTCAGATCCACCTAAGAACCTTACCCCTAGCCTATTATAGTCCCGCAAGACAGATGGCCAGGTTGGATGGCAAATAAACATTATAGTGGGCCCTAGGAAGTTTTTAATGGTGGAAGTTAAATCAACACTATTTTCCTGTGGTGTGGCCCACTTGAGATTTAGATCTGCCACGTTTTTTGTCCAATGCCTTTAATTGAGATTTCATAACTAATGGACCATGGAGATATAAAACATATACAACATAGATGTACAACGCATACATGGAGGTGGTGATGCTCGCTTCCGCCTCTTTTCCCTTCCGTAGAAACGGTCGCCCACACCGTTTCCACTAATCCTAGTTCCACTCAATTTAGGTTTCCAGACAGAATCCTATTTGGCTGGAACTTGCCACCAAACACCCCAGTTAAAATCGGATTCTACTGGAATCTAGATTTTAAGCTAGAAACGAGTTTCCAGATGCCAACCAAACGGACCCTAAGCTCCTCACGATGATGCATACATGAAAGTGCAAAGTGAGCCAAGGGAACCGAGTAGCCTCTACGGGCCACTAACCATGCATCACACCTACACGCATGTGCTAGTGCAGACATTGCTTGCACCATTCTCATGAGGACTTGAACCTTGATTTTCGGGAGTAAAATCCCTCTATCTAGCCAATTTTCCTTTTGTAACCTTTTGTTTGACAATTATATTCCAAACTATAAGAGAAAACTTCTAAAAGAGACCCATCTTCTAAAACTATCTAAGCATAACTTAACATGTGGCCCACTTGATGGATTGTAGGATCCACGAATTGGGTTTTTGGTGCCCACATCTTCATTGTACACTACTGTCAATTGTTCACACTTGCATTACAATTTAATCTATGACTTTAACCATTATTTGACCCCGGTCCTAACTCAAAACCAAGGTCCAAAGACCTGATGAGTACTCAACGAGTACCCAAACCCCTAATCAGATCCAGGTCCGTGTCCTTAAAGAACAAGACCTAGACCCAACAAGACTTGAACCCAATCAAGCTGGGTACGAGTACTCCAGGACCCGACCAAACCCAACCTGTTGATAGCCCTACCAAATTGTGTTTTCCTTGCCTACGAATACGTCACCCTTGGTTAGTACAAACTTGTCTAACTTGAAAGCCAACTTAAAACCATGTTTGCTAAGAAAATTTTCCTAAAATAGGATTTCTCCAAATTTTGTGTACGTATGAAGTACATCATTAAGGTTGAGAGACTTCCGAGAAATCAGTTTGACGTCCGCCTTCCCTTTTCCTACAATCTTCACAGCTGATGAATTCCCCCATCTGGAGTTCATTATCATTATCTATAGTTTTCTTGTTATTGAATAGACTCTTGTTGTTTGATATGTGCCCAATGTCCCAATGCTAGTTCACTAGTCTTTGTCATCTCCACCACATACACTTCGGAGATCACAACATCCATGGCTTCTCCTGTCATGTGAGCTTCAGATCCTAACTTGTTATTGGGCTTGGTTTTCCATGAGCTTTCTTCTTCTTAAGGAGTTAGCAATCCCACTTGAAATGACTGGGTTTCTTGCAATTGAAGCAGGGTCCTTTGCATTTGCCTTTGTTGGAGCTCTTAAACCAATTGTTGTTATTGTTGTTGAATTGGGTTTATTCATTATCACCTTCCACCATATGAGCCTTGGAGGTGATTTAACTGTGCTCTTCCTTATTTTCTTGGAGCTTAGAATCTTCGTTAATTTGAAGTTTTGAGCAAGATCATCTATAAACACTCCTCTTTTTTATGCTTAAGGCTCTTTCAGGTGGTCTTTCCAACTCATGTTAATTTTGCAATAATAGACTCAACTAGGATGGATTCATCCATCTTATTGCCTTCTCTTTCAAGTTAACTATTGTTGGATGTTTTCGAAATGCAAACTATAGAGGTTATCTACCAAAACTAATAGTCTATTTTGAAAATTGTAAAGTTTTTCTTTTAACAAATGAAAATTTCATTTTCCTCCAAAATTCAACTATTTTAAAAAGTTGCCTTTTATATTTTGAAAAAGCACTTTCAAACAAAAGGTTGCCGGAAAAAAAGTTCGATAAATACATAACTTTTGCCACCAAAACCAAAGTTCAAATCCCCACAAGGATGGAATGAAGCACCGCCCACCACCTAAACTCCCGCGTGCGTGGCGTGGTGTGCAGTCAATGGATTGTAGGGTTGCTTGGACGGCTTTAACAATCTTCGCAGTTTGCATGTCCATATTGTCACAAGAAGCTTGAGGAGCATTAAACTTTTCCTAAACCAACAGTAGACCTAGGTCAAGACATGGTATGAACCATGGATTTGAACCATGGAGTGGTTTGACCGACCTAGTAATGTAGCACCCGGTGAACGATTGACTGAGTTGACCATTGGATGAAGTGGCGGCAGTTGTGTAGACAATTGGACGGGGTAACATTGCATGAAGACTTGACCGGTGGTCAAACAAAAGAGTGCCTAGAACATTCAAGTGCGTATTCAGAACAAACGCGTGGCTCACCCAAACAAGCACCTAAACCTCTATATATACCGAGTTTAGGATGAGGTTTTACATGTTCCAAGTTCCAACAGCTGTTTCCTCTCTGCAAAATTCATTTTTTAAATTTCTCATTTTACTTCTGATTTGGAGTATAATTTCATGGTTTTCCGTACTGTTATTTTATCATTGTAGAAACAGATAACAATCAGCCTTTTTTCAACTTTGGTTCATGGCCAGAAGTATTTGGAGTCGATTGCCCTAATGTTGTTTTTCTGTCACTATAGAAACAAATTATAGTCAACCTGTTTTCTAATTTGGCTCATCTCTAGAGGTATTCAAAGTCGATTGCCCAACATTACTTGCTAAATATCGACAACAAAGATATGCACTTCATTGTATCATAGGGGCAGATTGCATGTAACCCTAATTATAAAATTAGATAAGATCCATAGTGGGGCAATACTACCATAATAAAAGCAACTCCGCAACACCACTTGAAGCTACCTTGCTTCTCATCTCAATTCATTGTCATCATCTAAACCTTATCCCAACTAATTTGGGTGAGTTACGTGAATCCTATTCCACCATTCCATTCTATCACAAACCAAATCCTTAATCAAAGCGAAGGTCCTCAAGTCTTTTCTTACTACCTCCACCCATGTCCTTTTGGGCCTTCCCATTTCCCTTTTAGAGCCTTCAACCCGAATTCACTCACTCCTTCCAACAGGTACAATCCTTGGTCTCCATTGCACACGGCCAAATCACCCAAGTCTACTTTCCCACATCTTATTATCTATTGTTGATACTCCAAAGTTTCCTCGAATGCATTTATTTCTAATTTTATCCTTCCTCATCTTGCCACTCATCCATCTCAACATCCTCATTTTCAACTACACTCATCCTATGAGCATGTTGCTCCTTAACTGTCTAACATTCCATCCCATAAAGCATGGCTGGTCTCATAGCTATCCACTAAAATCCCCCCCTTCAATTTCACTAGTAAGTGGCCCTCGCATAAAACTCCAAAGGCACATCTCCACTTCTTCCACCCAATTTGAATTCTATGAGCAACATCCGTCAAATCTCAATTATAATCTGGAATGCCTAACAATTCACACAATCAAGTTCACATGCATGGAGAATGGAATGGGAGAACTTTAGCTAAAACAACAGATTTATAATCCAATAAGGGTATCAGGAGATGTTAGATCCCTAGTAATAATAACTTACTAAAAACGATCCTAATATGCTAGCTAACACCTAAGCAAGTCTAAAGACACAGGAGACGAGCAGGGTTGTGAAAACAGCATAGCCACACTTACGATTCACAACAACATTTTGATGGGACGTTTCCTCCTTAAAAACGCAGAGGAGAGAGAGAGTACAGTTTGGTGAGGTCGGGCGCCCGAACCATTTACTGGCCGGGCGACCGAAATTCATCAGAAGGGCAGCTAACCTGCTGGGCTGTTTTGACTACAATCGGGCGCCCGACGGTCTGGTGACCGGGCGTCCGATGACTTGGCCGAGCGCCCGACCATGTTGGTTCGGGCGCCTGAAATTGGAGTTTTTCTTTGGATTTTCTCGCTAGACGATTTTTTAGTTGGCCGAGCGCCCGACCCGACGCAGGAATGCTTATACGCAATTTCCTTATTGGGCTCTAATTCCTCTGTTTTTCTTACTTAAGAGTTCGAAAAACGAGATTAGGGTATCCCATTAGAGGGTTTACACGTCCAAGGTAAGAAAGAGAGAAAGAGAAGAGAGAGAAAGAGGAAGCTTGTAGAAGGGAGAAGTTGCTTGAAGAGGGATTCTTCTGCGCAACCGTCATCTCAGCGCTTCTACGTCCTCGGGATCGGTGAGATCGTTTCTCCTTTGTTATTCTCTTGTTGTTTATCCATCCCAAGTGGGTGAAGAAGGTTTGATCCAAGCGGTGTGTGCTTGAGATCGGTTGTAACAGTTCCTTGAGATAGTGGATTGTTGATCTAGACTAGGTCCCTTTTTTTTTACCTCTTTTGAGGGTTTTCCACGTAAAAACTCATTGTGTTCGTATGGTTGATGTTTATTCTTGATTATTGCATTAGCATAGTCCATAATTCTAGTGTATTGGGGGGCGAGATCCGAAGGTTTGTGTGAAACGCACCCAACAAAGTGGTATCAGAGAGTTCAGGTTGTTTGAACGGAGTATGATCGGTTCTGAATTATGGAAGGTGGCTCATCAAGGATGATCAGCCTCAATGGTTCTAACTGGACCATATGGAAGGCTAAGATGGAGGACTTGCTCTATTGCAAGGACTTGTATGCTCCAATTCTAGGCGTATCGACGAAGACAAAGGATATGTCAGATGATGATTGGAAGAAAGTGGACCGGAAGGCGGTGGGGTTCATTAGACAATGGTTGGATGATTCGGTTTTCCACCATGTGTCTACAGAGACCTCAACCGCTAGCCTATGGCTGAAATTGCAAGGGCTGTATGAGAGGAAGACAGCTGGTAATAAGATTTTCCTGATAAGACGACTTGTGAATCTCAAGTTCAAAGATGGTAGTTCTGTGGCTGAACACATGAATGAGGTCAGCAACATTGTGAACCAGCTCTCCGCCATGAAGATGGTCCTGGATGATGAACTTCAGGCTTTGCTACTGTTTAGCTCATTGCCTGACAGTTGGGAGACATTGGTGGTGTCTCTAAGTAACTCCGCGCCAGACGGAAAGGTATCCATGGATCAGGCAACAAGTTGTCTCTTCAATGAGGAGACAAGGAGGAAGTCTCTAGGGCCTGCTCAACAAGAGGCCCTTGTGACACAAGATAGGGGGAGAAGTAAGAACAGAAAGGGCGGAAAGGCCCGAGATAAATCAAGAGGCAAGTCAGTTGCCAGGAAAGATGTTAAATGCTGGAACTGTGGCAAGAAGGGTCACTATAAGCATGAATGTCACAAGAAGAAGAATGACAAGAAGGGTAAAGGAAAGGAGAAGGAAGATGATTCAGATTCTACTGCGGTCGCCTCAGATGGTGACGTTGTTGTTATTCTTTCGGCAGATCACGATATTTGTCTCACGGCTTCGAGTCAGGACACCGACTGGGTGATAGACTCGGGAGCCTCGTTTCATGCGACTCTACGTAGAGATTTCTTCACAAGCTACAAGTCAGGTGACTATGGGACAGTGAAGATGGGAAATTCTGGTGCTTCGAAGATCGTAGGGGTCGGTGATATTTGTTTGAAGACCGATGTGGGCTGCGCATTGGTTCTCAGGAATGTGAGACACATTCAAGACCTTCGCCTCAACTTGATGTCGACGAGAAGGCTGGATGATGATAGCTATGAAAGCCGGTTTGTTGGTGGGCGGTGGAAGCTCATCAATGGTTCTTTGATTGCTGCCAGAGGAAAGAAGTGTTGCACCATTTACAAGGCAAGTGTCAGTGTATGCAAGGGTGGATTGAACGCAGCAAAAGATTCAGCTACTGACGTGTGGCACAAGCGTTTAGGCCACATGAGTGAAAAAGGGCTTCAGCTACTAGCGAAGAAGCGGCTCCTTCCAGACGTGACAGGTAAACCTCTCAAAAGCTGTATTGACTGTTTATCTGGGAAACAGCATAGATTTTCTTTTGTTAAAACTGCTTCTCATACTAATAAAGTATATGCATTAGATTTAGTTTATTCTGATGTTTGTGGTCCTATGAGGACAAAAACCTTGGGTGGGGCATTGTATTTTGTTACTTTTATAGATGATGCATCTAGGAGGGTTTGGGTGTATACTTTGAAATCCAAGGACGAGGTCTTTGGTGTGTTTAAGCTGTTTCATGCTATGGTCGATAGAGAGACAGGCAGATCATTGAAGTGCATCCCCACTGACAATGGTGGTGAAGACATAGGTGACTTCCACGAGTATTGCAAGTCACTGGGTATACGGCATGAACAGTCGATTCCCAAGACCCCCCAGCATAATGGTGTGGCCGAGCGAATGAATCGCACCATTATAGAGAGAATCAGATGCATGTTATCCCATGCAAAGTTGCCCAATATGTTCTGGGGAGAAGCAATGCACACGGCGGTGTATTTGATAAACAGGTCTCCATCAGCCCCGTTGAATGGAGATGTACCTAAGAAGGTGTGGGCTGCATGTGATCCATCGTACAGTCATCTCAAGGTGTTTGGATGCAGGGCATCCGTTCACGTACCAAAGGACGAGAGGTCCAAGCTTGACATGAAGATCAGATAGTGTGTGTTCTTAGGGTATGGTGATGAGAAGTTCAGTTACAGTTTGTGGGATCCGACCGAGAAGAAACTCGTCAGGAGCAGAGATGTGGTTTTCATTGAAGATCAATGTATAGAAGACATTGAAAAGCCAGAGAAGACCTAACCCAGTTCAAGTGAACTGGAAGACACGGATCCGATTACTCCTCCCGTGGTGCCTGATGACGGGGGAGTACAGCAAGGTGCAGAGGATGAAGGAGTCTCTACAGAAGATGGACAGGGGGAGCAGCCCCAACTTGATCCACCTGTTGAGCCGCAGGTGAGGAGGACATCAAGGGACAGACATCCATCCAAGAAGTACTCGCCATAGGAGTACATTATGCTCACAGATGGGGGAGAGCCAGAAGACTATTCTAAGGCCCTAGCCGACGAGCATAGGGGGGAGTAGTTGAAAGCTATGCAAGAGGAGATGGAATCCTTGCATAAGAACCATACCTATGACATGGTGAAATTGCCTAAGGGCAAGAAAGCTCTGAGCAACAAGTGGGTGTTCAGAAAGAAGAATGAGCAAAAGAATTCACAGACAAGGTACAAGGCCAGACTTGTGGTGAAAGGGTTTGGTCAGAGGAAAGGAATAGATTTCGAGGAGATATTCTTACCAGTGGTGAAGATGACATTCATACGAGTGTTGTTTGGGTTGGCGGCTAGCATGGATATGGAGATAGAGCAGTTAGATGTCAAAACTGCATTTCTCCATGGTGACCTGAAAGAAGAAATCTACATGCGCCAACCAGAAGGGTTCGAAGTCAAGGGCAAAGAGCATATGGTGTGCAGGCTTAGGAAGAGCTTGTATGGGCTGAAGCAAGCTCCTAGGCAATGGTACAAGAAGTTCGACTCGTTCATGTTGAAGCATGGATATGACAGAACGGAGTCGGACCACTGTGTGTTCACTCGCAGGTTCTCAAATGGTGATTTCTTAGTTCTGCTATTGTACGTAGATGACATGCTCATCATGGGAAAAGACATCAAGAAGATTGACAGGCTGAAACAGGAGTTGGGCAAGTCTTTTGCGATGAAAGACTTGGGCCCGGCCAAACAGATCCTAGGAATGGAGATAACCCGTGACAGAAGCAGCAGGAAGCTTTGGTTGTCACAAGAGCGGTACATTGAGAAAGTCCTAGAGCGGTTCAACATGAATGCAGCGAAGCCGGTCAGTACTCCACTGGATGGTCACTTCAAATTGAGCGACAAGCAGTGTCCCAAGACAAAGGCGGAAGTGGAAGAGATGCAGAAGATACCCTACGCGTCAGCAGTAGGAAGTTTAATGTATGCTATGGTGTGTACACGCCTAGACATAGTATATGCGGTTGGGGTTGTCAGCCGGTATCTTGCCAATCCTGGCAAGGAACATTGGGCAGCAATGAAGTGGATACTACAGTATCTGAGAGACTCATCCAGGTTGAGCCTATGCTATGGTGACGGAAAACCTGTGTTAGAAGACTATACAGATGCAGATATGACAGGTGACATAGACTTCAAGAAGTCTACATCGGGGTTCATGTTCACGTTTGCAAGGGGAGCGGTCTCTTAGCAGTGCAAGCTGTAGAAGGTCGTAGCATTGTCGACGACAGAGGCCGAGTACATCGCGGTCACAGAAGCATGCAAAGAGATGCTTTTGATGAAGAGGTTCCTACAGGAACTCAGCCTGAAGCAGGAGGAGCACGTGGTCTATTGCGATAGCCAAAGTGCTATACACTTGAGCAAGAATCCAAGTCAGCATTCCAAGTCGAAGCACATAGAGATTCGATATCACTGAATCAGAGATACTTTGGAACAGAAGGTGTTACAACTTGAGAAGGTCTATACAGACAATAACGGGTTAGACATGATGACCAACGCTTTGCTCAAGGGAAAGTTTGAGGTTTGTAGAAACCTGGCTGGCTTGAAGAAGACGAATTTCTCCTGAGTTGGAAAGGGGGAGATTCGATGGGACGTTTCCTCCTTAAAAACGCAGAGGAGAGAGAGAGTACAGTTTGGTGAGGTCGGGCGCCCGAACCATTCACTGGCCGGGCAACCGAAATTCATCAGAAGGGCAGCTAACCTACTGGGTTGTTTGACTACAACCGGGCGCCCTGACGGTCTGGTGACCGGGTGCCCGATGACTTGGCCGGGCGCCCGACCATGTTGGTCTGGTCGCCCGAAATTGGAGTTTTTCTTTGGATTTTCTCGCTGGACGATTTTTTGGTTGGCCGGGCGCCCGACCCGGCGCGGACTGATTATACGTAGTTTCCTTATTGGGCTCTAATTCCTCTATTTTTCTTACTTAAGAGTTCGAAAAACGAGATTAGGGTATCCCATTAGAGGGTTTACATGTCCAAGGTGAGAAAGAGAGAAAGAGAAGAGAGAGAAAGAGGAAGCTTGTAGAAGGGAGAAGTTGCTTGAAAAGGGATTCTTTTGCGCAACCGTCGTCTCAACGCTTCTTCATCCTCGAGATCGGTGAAATCGTTTCTCCTTTGTTATTCTCTTGTTGTTTATCCATCCCAAGTGGGTGAAGAAGGTTTGATCCAAGCGGTGTGTGCTTGAGATCGGTTGTAACAGTTCCTTGAGATAGTGGATTGTTGATCTGTACTAGGTCCCGTGGTTTTTACCTCTTTTGAGGGTTTTCCAAGTAAAAACTCCTTGTGTTCGTGTGGTTGATGTTTATTCTTGATTATTGCATTAGCATAGTCCATAATTCTA
The DNA here is from genome assembly GCA_003013855.2 of Liriodendron chinense. Classification (NCBI taxonomy): domain Eukaryota; kingdom Viridiplantae; phylum Streptophyta; class Magnoliopsida; order Magnoliales; family Magnoliaceae; genus Liriodendron; species Liriodendron chinense. The sequence continues at coordinate 4,809,759 of ML058453.1, forward strand.
GTGTATTGGGGGGCGAGATCCGAAGGTTTGTGTGAAACGCACCCAACACATTTCACACTGTCCATCCATTGTGGGCCCACCGTAGCAACGGTTGGGATCAGCATACTCTGGGCCTCACTCGTGAACCTCAGACCCTAACGATACAACACATACCCTCGAGCCTAGGATCGATAAATTTCTCAGAAATCAATAAAATGACAGAAAAAAAGAAAGAAAGAAAGAAAGAAAGAAAGAAAGAAAAAATACAGTAAAAACCTCTAGATTTTCCAATTCCAATCAAAATTAAAAAGGAAAAATAAAATTAAAACCCTATAACCAATCTCAATTCCAGCTCACCTGCGTTCCCCACTGCCCTTTTACACACGAATCAGCAGAGATCTTCCCATCTCTCCCACGCATCAATTCCTTCAACCCGTTGATCTCTTCCTCTTCGTAGACGTAGATCTTGAAGGAAAGGCGAGATCCGTAGCCTCGATCAGGCCACGGGAACCCGCCACTGTCGAAATCGACAGCGTTGGATTTGTCCACGTAATGGTCGTTGAAAGAGGGGGAAGGGAATGAGCGGTAGTGATCGAGGAGCCTGGTGAAGAAGAATGTGGTGATGACGAGAGCTAGGGCTCCGACCTGATGGGTCCTTGTGCAGACGATGGAGGGAGAGTGATGGTGGGAGGGGAAGCCGACTCTGTTCTTGTTTATGCTTCCCATGGATTGAGGGAGTACAAGAGATTTGAGTCCCGCTTGGGGAAATGCCAGAAAGGTGGGAAGGAAAAGGCTTCTTTGTGTTTGAAGGGAAGGGGGAAGGGGAAGGGAGACTGAAGAAGAGAGGCCGGTGAAAAAACTGCCGTTGGTTGAAGGGAAGAGAAATCGGGCGCGGATTCACTCAGGTCGGTTCCTGACCGAGTTCTCGTCATGATCTTTTCCTTGGGCATCCACGCCGTCCATCCGTTTTCCAGCTCATGTGAGGGCATGGGCCACAATGAAGCTGTTCCAAATCTCAGGTGGACCATACCATATGAAACAGTGGCGATTGACCACTAAAAAACTCACAAAAAAGTTTGGGTCAAGCTGATATTTGTGTTTTCCCTTTGTAGTATCTGCACATTATCAATAGGTTGGATGGCCGATAAGCATTACTATGGACCTATGAACTTTTAATGATGGCAGAAATCCAACAGGCCAATGTGTTGACCAGTGATATCCTTATCGTTCATCAGATGGGCCTTGACTTTTACATGCCAGTTAAAGCATAATTTAAAAAAAAAATGCTCACACACAACTAGATTGAGTCGGATTTGGTGGCGACCCCAGCACCACCATGATGGCTGATGGAAAAGCTCTGTGGCCCCAATATGACGTATGTGTTGTATCCATGCTGCCTGCTCAATTTGTCTGCTCATTTTAGGAAATGAGGCAAATCCATATACTCAAGTGGCCAAATCATAGAAAACAGTAGGGATTGAACACCTGGCATTAAAAACTTCTTGAGGGCCTATAATAAGGTTTTCATGATATCTTGTGGGTCCAGCAAGGATGTACCATCATGGGATGCCCCAAAAATTAGGTGGATCCCACCATGAAAGTGGATGGCTCATGTGAATGTGGGGTTTTTTGGGTGGTTGTTTGTGATTTTCCATGGTGTGTCCCACCTGATAGTTGGATGGATGTGATTCTTGGGGCATCCCATTTTCATGATGGCGCAACCTTACCAGATGAGCCAGATGTCATAAAAGTACCGTGGTGGGCCCCACATGCCAATTAGTTGGGCATACAACTAGTTGTATATGAACATTTCTCCATATAAAAGAAAGGCTCCTATGCCCAGTGATGGGACCAGCTTGCAAGGGGAATGGTCGTTTAGAAAATGACACAGCAGCTATTGATATGGTCCATCTGTGGCACATGCACGGCAGCGCCCACCAGCCGAATGGACCAGATCCGTCATGCACTGCCCACTTTGGCAGGGGCATCACAGAGATCTGTTGCTTCGTCAGTTGCTCAAAGTGGGGCCACATCATGAAACGTATCCGGTCCTATCATTTCAAACCCGAACCGATTCATCTAACGGCCAGCATGGCACATAAAAACCAATGAATGAATTCCTCAAAATCGAGCACGCCAATGGGTGTTTTTGCATTGGTTGGATGGGTGGACCTTTCATTTGAGTGGGTCAGAACATGTACAACACATGTTGGAGACACTCCATGTAAAGAAAATCAAGGTGGCTTACTCATCAAGTGAGCCACACATGTAAGTTGTATTTGGATTGTTGGATTTCTTCTAATCAACCATTTTTTTCTTAAACAAGTTTAACCCGCCTGATAAACAGACCATGCCATGTTCACCAGATGGATTGAAGACTTGGACTTAGCTGGACCAGGTCAAAGTTCAACTCCATGAGTTCCTCCCCTGTAGGGAGCCATGACTCAACTTAAGAACAAACAGGTTGGTTTGGGTCGCTGAGCCTTAAAACCATTGACGAATGGGCCAGATCTATAATAAGTCATGTGGCATTCTCCTTTATCATGGTAGGTGCTAATTGAATTATGACCCCTCTCATAACTCCTACAGATTTTTTATGGTGAAGTTTAATAGTGTATATCCCAAAATGTTGCAATTGGATACGTCCTGATTTTAGCCATTAGTAATGCCCCAACCATTCATCTGGTGGGCCTCGCTGTAGATGGAGAAAACCCAAAGAAACTCTTAGATTGAAGTAGTAGTTCAACCCTTTAAACTATTAAAGATGAAGGGCACCATCCATGCCCGAGGACATGAAACAGAAGTTTTTCTACCCTATCCCCCATTAAAGCTGTGCACACTATATAAACTGCTTGGATCACTGAAAGATGACCACAAATTCAAATGCCAAATGTATCATACTACAGGACATCTAGATGTATACTAATAAAGCCCTTCTAGTTATTTCTCCAAATCCAGTCAGTGTTTGATACGGTGGAAGGTTTGCTACATGCTTGCTAGCCCTTGGGCTGAAAAGGTGTACCTTCGAACACAACATCATACGCCAAGTGACATATAAGCGATATCAACGTCAACGCTGTCTGCCGGGTTGGTCTAAATTCAAACATTAGAAGGGAATTGGGACAATGGAGAGTTCGGATGTGATGAGGATAAGCTGGATTGTATCTAAACTTCTCTCGATCTTCTTGGTCATTCCCTTTATGGTAGGGGAATCATTCCCTCAATAAAGGCATCCATCCCAAGATAATTGTCAGAGCTAAACTTGGAAAAGGAATAGCAAGTTAAAATTTCTATGGTCCATTCGGTCGCCTTTAAGCAATCTAAATGGTTAATAGAGTCTGGAGGCCATCATAACCGTCAAATTAGAAATGCGAGTGGATCCATTTTATTCCTATAATAGTAAGGCGGATTGTTGGACGTGGGATGTCCATCTTTGGCTTTGAGCCAAGGTTACCCAAGATCATGTAGATACCGTGAAAATCTTGTGGGCCCACCCATTTGGGCCTCTCAAAAGTAGGCTGGGTCATCCTATGTTGGGCCAGTTAGCATGGACACAAACCAGACCCATTGCCAAGCCATGGCAGGGGACCATAGTTCTCCCCAAGAACAAGTCCTGCCTTTTTATCTTTTCCATGGAGCAACTGGCCAGGCCATCCAAGGATGTGGGCCAATTCTGAATGATTAAAGGTCTAGCCAACGTTGGGCATGTTTGGTGCATAGAATTAAACTGTATTAAGCTAGATTTGATGGGATAGGTCCAACCCCACGTTTGGAACAACAAGGTGGTAAAACGTATTGAGAAATTTTCGCCCGTGAGCCTCACTATTGTTTGAAATTCCCAATTAAATTTTGTTGAAGAGTCTTCAAACGATGCACGATTTGGGTGCTCCGACCGGTCGGACGGTCTGACCCAGATGCAGTTTGAAAGCCCCCATGTGCAGATTGTGCCCTAGACCGGTTGGCCGACCGGTCGTCAGTGGGATCCGACCGGTTGGCTGTGAGGCAGGTCAGATGGCAATCTCTCTGGACTGTTTTTTGCGAAGGCCGACCGGCCAGCTGTACGCGCGGATTCCTTACGCAGTCCGCAGTACTGCGCAAGGTGTTTCTATTTTTGGATTTCTTCCTATTTAAGGTGTTGTAATCCGACCTAGAGAGGTATCCTAAGGTGTCCAAGGTTTCCTCTTCGTACTAAGAAGAGGGGAGAGGTGTGTGTGAGAGAGAATTTGGGATTTTCTCTGTGTTTCCTTGCTTTGTGGGCTGTCAATCTCTATAATCTCTGATATTCATAGTGGATTACTTTGTGCCGTGGTTTTTTACCCATTTTGGGGTTTTTCCACGTAAAATTCGGAGTCTCTTGTGGTGTGCTTGTGTGTGATTGATTGCATCTTGTTACTTGTTTGATTTTGCATTGCTTCACGTGTTCGGCGTTTTCGCTTCCGCTGCCAGCTTCTATCCCAACAAGTGGTATCAGAGCTAAAGTTGGGGTGAAGTAGATTTGAATCTGAGACGAGAAGATGGGATCGAGCGCAAGGTTCGATATAGAGAAGTTCTCCGGGAAAAACAACTTTGAACTATGGAAGGTAAAGATTGAATCCTTCCTGGTTCAGCAAGGGCTTGATGGAGCTCTTGGAAAGCGACCTGAGGCCATGAAGGACGATGAGTGGACGAGGCTCGACAAGAAGGCAAGAACCTCAATCCTGTTAAACCTTATGGATGATGTTCTCTATCATGTCATGAAGGAGAAGACTGCGGCTGAAACGATGGCGAAGCTAGAGAAGGTTTATGCCAAGAAATCTTTAGAGAATCGCATGTACGTGTTGATGCAGTTGTTCACATTGAGGATGGCTGAGGGAACTGAGGTGGAGGACCACCTGAGCACGTTCAATAGGCTGGTTTGCAAGTTGGTGGAGATCGATGAGCCGATGAAGGATGAGTATCAAGCATGCATCCTGTTGAACTCTCTTCCAGATACATATGAGTCGTTTAGGGACTCTGTGTGCACAGGAAGGGAAACCATAAGCGTCGAGACCGTTATCTCAGCCCTCCAGTCGAAGGCGATGAGAAAGAAAAGTGGTGACGTGGGTTCCCATTATTCCTCAGAGGCACTGGCTATGGCAGGAAGAAGTTCTGAGCATGGAGGATATTCCAAATCGGGATCGAGGGCCAAGGGCAAAGGTAAGTCTAAGGTGAAGTGCTGGAATTGTGGCAAGGAGGGCCACATGAGAGGGGATTGTCCGAATCCCAGGTTGAGGCAAGAGAAGTATGGAAATTCTTCTGGGGAAGGAACCAATACTATAGAGGACGGTAGTGACGGTTGTGATGTTCTGACTGTATCTGGCAAGGGATCTCACGGTAGTGAGTGGATCGTTGATTCAGGGGCTTCATGTCACGTTTGTCCTGACCGGAGTTCATTCACGACATACAGGGAGTATGGTGGAGAATTGGTGTTTGTGGGCGATGGAGTCGCTCATAAGGTTGTGGGTATTGGTACTATGCGCATCAGGATGTTCGATGGAGTCGAACGAGTCCTGGAAGATGTGAAGCACGTTCCCAAGATGAAGATGAATGCGATTTCTCTTGGTGTACTCGAGGCGAAAGGGTGCGTGTTTATCGGCCGCGATCATTGTTGTGAAGTGATGAAGGGGGTACTCGTGTGTATGAAGGCACGGAGGTGTGGCCATCTTTACATGTTGATCGGGAGCACAATTCACAGGTGCAGCTGCAAGAACGGCAGCGAGATCCACGGTTGCTCGTATGTGGCAAGTGCCCAAGGGCCACATGAAAAGAGCGGTAAGGGGCGTGAATTTGCAAAGATAGGGTCGATGGTGGCACGAGAAGCGGTGGAGCTATTATTGAAGATGAGATGACGTTGCGAGGATGTGTTGATTCGACGTTTGAAGCCTCGGTGGATTTTGTTGAGGAGTCTTCAAACGATGCACGATTTGGGTGCTCCGACCGGCCGGACGGTCTGACCCAGATGCAGTTTGAAAGCCCCCATGTGCAGATTGTGCCCAGAGAGGCAGGTCGGATGGCAATCTCTCTGGACTGTTTTTTGCGAAGGCCGACCGGCCGGCTGTGCGCACGGATTCCTTGCGCAGTCCGCAGTATTGCGCAAGGTGTTTCTATTTTCGGATTTCTTCCTATTTAAGGTGTTGTTATCTGACCTAGAGAGGTATCCTAAAGTGTCCAAGGTTTCCTATTCGTACTAGGAAGAGGGGAGAGGTGTGTGTGTGTGTGAGAGAATTTGGGATTTTCTGTGTTTCCTTACTTTGTGGGCTATCAATCTTTGTAATCTCTGATATTCATAGTGGATCACTTTGTGCTGTAGTTTTTTACCCATTTTTGGGGTTTTTCCACGTAAAATTCGGAGTCTCTTATGGTGTGCTTGTGTGTGATTGATTGTATCTTGGTACTTGTTTGATTTTGCATTGCTTCACGTGTTCGGCGTTTCCGCTTCCGCTGCCGGCTTCTATCCCAACAAATTTCTCAAAACCTACTTCCCGTCGATAGACTTGGAGCTAATTTTTGGATGGAATTGCCTTCTCTCATCCCAAAACTCATCTCCACTTCCAATCTTCGTTTTTCTTCATTTTTCGGTTCTAATTTTCATTTTCTTTGAAAAATCTCCAGTTCTACATGGTAATTATGGCTCCTTCGTCCAAGAAACTTTGGAAATGTATGTTTTTTTTATTTTTATTTTATTTTTGTATTCTTTCCAAAATAATGATTTTTGACTTTTTTGAATAATTTTTTTATTCGAATGATGAATATGAATGTAAATTTTGAAATGTTTGAGAATTTTACGTTTGGGAATATGAATTTGATTAGCGTTTCGAATTTGGATACAACGTGTTCGTTGATATGTAAATGTTGGAATGGGAATGTTGAAATCCCATGTTGAATTAACAAGCACGTTGTAAAATTGAAAGAGTAGGCGTTGAATTTTCATTGTGCTCACAGTGAAAATTCAACGAGTACTCATTGAAGCATAGTGAAAATATAATGAGTACAGCGACAAATTCAATGGGCACAATGGAAATTCAATTTAAAAAAATGCTACAGATTTTAACCGTAGCAATAGAGTACTCATTGAAAACAATCAAATTTCATTTTATCGTTGAAGAAACTATGACTACAATTAAAATCCGTAGCTATTAGTTGAATTCAACAACTACAAAAAATTTAACGAGCTGGTTAAATATATTTTGTTGTACTCCTTGAAGAAACTATGGCTACGGTTAAAATTTATACATTTTAGTTGAAATTCAACAAGTACAAAAACATTCGACAAATATTTTTGTCCGAAAAAAGCCCATAAGTTTACAATTGGAAACTAAAGTTTGGGAAGTTTATTTAGGTTGGTCAGTCAAAAGTGACATTTACACAGAGAAAATCTCCCAAACATATTTTACTTCGAATTGTGCCAGCGCCTTTTCCAATTATAAGTGGGGCCCACCATGATGTTTTTTAGAAATCCACCCTGTCCATTCGTTTTGCGACCCATTTTACGACATTCGACAAAAAATGAGGTGACCCAAAACTCAATTGGGCCACACGAGAGGGGAAATTAGGAGAATAAATAAGAACCATGAAACCTTTCTGGGCTCCACCTTGATTTTTATATGCCATCTAAACCGTTTATAAGGTTATTCTCACTGGGATGAAGTGAAAACACAAAAAACTTAGCTTGATTCACAACTTTCTTTTGTGGCCATACAAACTTTTCAACAGGAGTCATTGATTCCCCACTGTTTCCTCTCATGTGGCCCACTTTAGATTTGGATACGTCTCATTTTCTTTGTAATAATCAGAATTGACAATTTGGGTGGGATTCTCCTCATCCTAAGGTGAAATGGGATTAGGTGGTATTCCGCCAATTCCACTACAATCACTGTAGTAGTAATTATTGGGCCAGTTCCACCTTAAAATGATTAGTCATTATTGAGGGGCTTCCTAGCAATCTCCCTAGCCTCTTAACCAATGTGGGACAAACCCAACAGCCCCCCTCCACCGCGGATAGGGACAAACCCAACAGTAGTCATGACGCTCTGTAAATTCCATCTATTACCACTTAATCCTTGTGCCAAACAGGACCTTGAGGAAGGCTTAGGAGTATGACTTAGTTCCAACGAGATCAAAGAAGGCTGGATCTATGCCAGGCCCATGACTAAACGAGTGGAAGATCTGGGCCACTTATCAGGTGGTCACCATCATTTATATGCCGTATACCCAAGAATCAGCCTGGTCCAGCGGTCAAGTGGGCAGACTTGTGTACTTCTAATGTTCATTGTTAGCTAATTCCTTTCACCACCTATTTTCTCATGCACACGATCATACTGTTTCCTAACCTGAGTGGGCCTGATCTGTTGAATTCTCGGACCATAACGGGCCCATTCAACGCTGTTATATGGCCCGTTAGTCATTTTCTTCAGCTGTCCATTTCATTTGTAAATGCAGCCCACTGATGAGTGGCTTTTTTTGCCAGAAGACCTACCATGTGGGTCCACCTAATGAACCGTGCCGATCATGCCCACATGGCTTGCGTGGATGAGATATTAACCATTCGTTAGATGGCCCCACTACATTATCTCTAGCCTAAAAGTCAATGGCCCTGATCCTATACATATGTGTCGGATTGTGAGCTCAGTCGAGATGCACAAGGCCCATTGGCGAGGCTCTTCGTTAAATAGGTTGTTGCGCACCTGTACGTGCCAAATATACTCGTCCCACATGTGCCAGTGCATGATCCAGGCCATTCATCACCAAAGGATGGGGCATGGACTAGGTGTTACCTTGACAGTAGGGCCCACCATTGATGATATGTTGTATATCCACTCCGTCCATTCGTTTTTCCAGCCTGTTTTAGGATTCGGTCCCAAACATTAAGTATATCCAAATCTCAGGTGGACCACACCACAAGAAACAGTAATGATTGAGTTCTACCATTAAAAACTTCCCAAGGCCCACTTTAAGCATATCCAAAATGTTTATTTCCCATCAAACCCGTTGATAAGGTCAATCAGAACTGGATGAAGGGAAAATACCAAGATTATCTTGATCCAAAACTTTTGTGGCCTACAAAAAGGTTTTAATGATCATTTACCACTTTTTTCAATGGTGTGGTCCACCAGAGATTTGGATCGGCTTAAGTTCTGGTATAACTTCCTTAAATGAGCTGAGAAAACGGATGGACGGCATGGATATGAAACACATTCATCAAGGTGGGTCCCACAAAGTAAGGGTGTTACCCGGGTAACAGCTAATCCGCTATGTGAATTCCCGGAGGCCCCGGTAACCCTAGGCTATGTGGGGTTCACCACAATGGTCCGCTCGGTCTATCAGTTTCGGAAGCTTATGTTAGGACATGAGCTCAAAAATGAGGCAGGCCAAGAATTTTTCAACGGTGGCTGTTCATTCCCCACCGTTTCTTCTAGTGTGGTCCACTTGAGTTTTGGATCTGCCTCATTTTCAAGGCTTATGCCGTAACATAAGCAAGAAAAGCTAATGAACGGAGTGGATACCACACAGTCATTGCCATACGCCCTATACAACTTAAGGTTACAGGAAAGTAAGGTGGTGTAAATCCACATGACTGACAGATTTAATTTTTGCGGATAAACCTAAACAGGTGATCCAATTCATGATCAGAACAACCTGGCCCATTGACAAGACCATGTTCGGCATCCACGAAAAGATGTAAAGTAACTTTCACCTTATTAAATCTGCCCCTACCCACCCACATGCCAACCTCTTTGTGATAAAAGCATGGGACGACAACTGGGCAGGGGAATAGGACTGCCCCAACTGGAACTTTAAGTCGGGTTGGGTTGACATGGGCTTGGTTCGGGCTGGGAATCTTCAACCCGAGCCCAGGTTCGGTTTGGGCATTGTCTGAGGCTTTGGGCAACCAGACCCAACCTGAACCAACCATATGCCTCTGCTCTATACAATGTGAGCAGTTGTGGTTTGAGCTTCTTGTTCACATACTTGCATGTGATCCTCTGGGTGTGCCATATTTAAGAACAAGGTCTAAAGTATCATTTGAAGATGGTGCCTGTTGCCTGATAGTTACTGGTATTAATCATGAATGACATTGCTGTATTAGCTTGAAGCAACTCGATATGGTGAATGATGGGCTGTTTGGGACTGAACGATGCATTTTTGGTACACTAATTTTAGGCCTTGGTTGATTTGCATGCGAACCATCAAGTTTTGTGGTTATCACATGTCATTATTTCACAGAATAGCGTGAGTACTGTAAAATCCTGCTCATGCATGTTTGTGCTGTGAGTGACATGATTGTCACGTCGTGCGTTGAAAAAAATGAAGTGTTATGCGTGTGGTGAGATCTATAAGTCATGTCATGATTATATCACATGTTTGATGTGTCCACTACGAGAGAATATAACAATTAATTAGTACATTGAGTGGCTTAAGCTTACATTGTTGAATGACACAGGAAGGGCTTTTAAACCTAAGTAAATGGTATTTTAGTAATTTGATAGGGATCACAGGGAAGTGCTTAACAATGAATGGCCGAGATTCTATCAATAACTTGACCCAAGCTGTCTTAACCCTAATTGCACTACGTTAGGTTTTTATTTTTTATACACGCACCCCCACATGAAGGCTCAAACCTACAATCTTAGTGTTGGAACGTAGAACATCCATCACTGAGCTAAGCATCGAAACCCAATTAGGGTAGGGTTGAGTAGTCATACTCGAGGTAAAAATATGGTTGGATGGTTGGCATTTGGAGTTTGGTCTCGAGCTGACTTCTCTTAGTACTCGATCGGACTTAAGGGGGCATTTGGATTATAAGTTACTTAAGATAAGCTACTTGTGCCTTAAGTAGCCTATCTTGATTTCAACTTATTAAACTGAAGTTATTAAGGGCCCAATATTTGTATACAACCAAATAAGTTACTCTTTCTACTTACCGCAATGGATAAATAACTTATTTCATATAAGTTTGATTTATGATTACTAATAAGTAACTTTTTTACTTAAAAGTACATAATCACTTCGGTTAATTTTTTTAACTTTTTAATTTTTCATAAGCTGCTAAAGAGAGGAATGGGAGATGAAAGAGAGGAAAAGCTGATAAGTATGTTGTTTACCATTCATTTCAATGGTGGTTACTTGGGAAGGTTTTAACTCTGAGAATCATTATCTCTATTGATTCCTAGAGTAGGGTCTACCTACTAGACCTTTAGAGGCTCACATCTTTTTTGCTCATGTTTTAATAGGGTTGGCAAAATAGACGGACGGGCTGATATATAGAACACATATGTTAGTGGGTCCCACCCATTGGATGAAAGGCATGAATGTGAGATACATACATCACAATGGGTCACACCCACCGAATGGACATCATGGGTCTGAGACATACACCATCGTGGATCCCAGGGAGGTTTTGAAGGTAGGCATGTCCCCATCGTTTCTAGTGGTGGGGCTTACATCAGTTTAGGATCAAGCTAATATTTGTACAATCCCTACATCTAGGTCTTATATGCCTAATTAACAAGGTGGGGGTAAATAAACATAATGATGGGCCACCTGATCTGGTTCAACAGTGGATAGCATTGCTTGTCCACACAGTTGGGTCCACAATAGTTAAATCAAGCTAATATTTACATTTTACTTTCATCTTAGTCTATGCAACCACATGAACAAGTTTTAAGTAAGTAAACATCTAGGCAGGCCCCACATGATAGATAATAACATTAACGGTGGGCCTTACTTGATAGACGACCAACGTCAAAGGCAGGCCCTACATAATAAATGGTACACATTAAAGGTCGACCCATAATGATGAATTGCCCACATTCAAGGTGGGCCCTACAAGATGAACGACCCACACAATCAATGGTCCACATCAAAGGCTGGCTCTACATTGAAGGTGGGGCCCACATGATGGACAGTCAACATCAAAGTTGGACTCCCCATGATGGGAAATTAATAATGGTGGGCTCTACATGATGGATTATCCACATCAAGGTGGGCCCCACATGATGGATGATTCACATAAAATGTCAAGCTAATGAGAATAGCCCATATCCAAGGTAGACCCCGCATGATGGACAGTTCACATGGAAGTGTTAGTGCACTTTTCTGTGGCATACTAGTGTACCTTGTTTGTCAATCACTTAGGTCAGTGTGTCTAGTATCGGTTGAGTTTAATGAAGACGAAGACTCAAGACTCAAGACGGATCAGATGCATCAAGGAAGAAGAAACAGGTAAAAGTGATGCCTTTGTATGCCTTAACATTGACCAAAACCTAACCTATAACCTCTTAGATAACTTGCACCAACTAGGTATACCCTTAGTCATCATTATTAGTCTTAGAACTTCATGAAAAATATTATAAATTAGACTAATTAAAGAGGTGGAAGCTGCTGTAATCAAAACAACTCAAACAGCAGTTTCCGATTAATCTTCGATCAATTGGACATTGGCTCCGATAGGACTCAGATCCATCGGACAGAAGCTCTGATCAATCGAAAATTTTTCCAGCAACTCTGAAAATCCACTGGACATATTTCCGATCAATCGGACAGTCTTCCAATCCATCGGAAGGGGTCAGTCCGATCAATCGGACCATGTTTCCGATCAATCAAAATATCTTCCAGAGACTTCACTGGACTGATTTTCGATCAATCGGACATGTCTCCGATCAATTGGACCTTTTTCCGATCAATCGGAAATACGCGAATCTGCCCGTTTTTTTACCATTGGAAGAAAATCTATTTAAAGATGGGGATTCGTTTTTTAGCAAGGAGAGGGAATTTTGAGGAGATAGAAGCCACCATTGCTAGAGACCATCAAAGGCTCTATCCCAAACCCATAGCAAGTCATTCTCCTTGTGTTTTCATCACAAGCTTGGGCCATTCAATGACATCTTGAAAATGAACTTGTTCCCTCTTGATTCCTAGGGCTTAGACACCTTGATCATAGTTAAATCCCTTATCTAAACACTACCTAGGAGTCTAAATAGGTTATTCCTCTAGGAAACCCATTTCCTACCATTTGTAGATGATTCACCATTCCCTAGCACCTTGGGCATCTCCAATAGGAACATCACGTGTAAGGTAGCTGATCTTGGAGCTGAAGCCTTGGCAAAGCAGCGGCGTCAAAGATCGGGGGAGCACAAGGGGAGCTGATTCAAGCACGGGAGAGTGAGAAGAAGCAACCCAAAGCTGCACTACAAAGGGACTCAATCCGACAAGTAAGGTTGTCTTGTTAGGAGTCCATCCACTCAATTCCCTGTGGGAGTTGAGTGTAGAGTTTGTTTGACAAACTCGATTTAGGGTTGTTAGCCGATCCTTGGCCTGTTAGTCGGTCTAAATTCAGGGGCGTCAGCCGTTCCTTGGCTCGTTAGTCGGCCTAAACGAAGTCTCAAAGGGGGAGCCACCAACACGGGTGCAAACGTGTAGGTTGGGAGGAACCTGTAAACTCCCCGGTTGGGTGGATCCGAGTTAAAACACCTTGGTCGGAAAGAACCAGATTTAAACTCCCTAGTGAATGCCGATGTGCTCAAAGGGGTTGAGTACTTGAACCGGGAGTGGAGTAGACAAATAGTCGAACCACTATACATGCTTGTGTTTGTGATTGAATTGAGCACATTGATATCTTAGCATTGTAAGTATAATTGTTTAATTATGAATGCTTGATAGAAATGTATGCTAGGCACTAGATAGGCACATCCACACATAAGATGTACTTTCACTAGTAGTGTAGACTTATGAGAATGAATCAATGAGCTCATAAGTCTACATAGGTTGCATAGGTTAGGAGCTTGATTAGTTAAATCATTTGTTTACCTATGCATGCTTAGACTAGGTTGTTTATTGCTTAACCATATGCTAGTATTGTAATTGGACCCACTTAGGCTTGGAAGCCGAAAGTGTTTTTGCTTACTTAGTTTAATTTGTTAAATTGTGTAAGTAGGCGAAAAGAATTTCAAAAGGTCCTAATCACCCCCCTTCTAGGACTTAGTCCATAATTCTAGTTGCTCCTTAAGCTTCCGCACGTGTATGCATAGGGTGTCATGTTAGACTACCCGATGTAATTTCAGGAAGGTGTGCCCACATGATGGACGGTCCACATCAAAGGTGGCACCACATGATAGGTGGTGGATATTGAAGATGGGCCCCATATGATGGACAATAACATTGATGGTGGGCCCCACATGATGGATGACCAAGATCAAAGGTGGGCCCTACTTAATGAATGGTGCAAATTAAAGATTGAACCCTAATGTTAAATGGCCCACATCCAAGGTGGGCCCCACATGATGGATGACCCACATTACTGGGGCTACACAATGAATGATCTACATCAAAGGTTGGCCCCACATTATGGACAATGGATGTGAGGGGCAGCAAATAGGCTTAAGGGATGATTACTCATGATGTTAGAAACCAAACATGCTTTTCTACTTTTTGGATGATAAGTATGTTCTTCACCAAACATGCTTATTTGTTGATTAAGTAGAAATCAAGATAAGTTATTTATATGATAAGTAGCTTATCTTAAGTAACTTACAATTTAAATTGGCCCTAAGTAACTTTAAATGAAAAAGCTACTCATAATTGATCATAAATCAAACTTTGCCTGCTAGCCCAATTGAAAGACGCCTAGGCATTTTAACAGCATGTGTAACGCCCCAGATTTTCGAGATTTATTTGAAAATTTTTGAAAATTCATTTTTAATTTATTTTTTTATTAATTATCGTACATTTACCGTTGATTTGCGAATAGCAGGACATCCCTAGGAAATCTGATAGGGGACCCTTTACAAAAGTTGCTTAGAATGATCCCATAAACATCGTAGAAAGATCAGATTTCAAAAATCACGCATTTTTCAGATAATTACGAAAATGCCATTAGTTAAACTTAAGTTAAGATGCCATTTTTAAGTATTATAGTTTCTGACGATCACTTTCACGTAAAACCCTGGATTTAAGCTTTTGGGCACATATTAACCATACACGTCAAATTTCAGCCCTTAAATCATAGTAGAAGTGGTCCGATTATCAAATCAGCCCTTAACCCTTGATTTTCATGTCCATCGAGTGAGGAAACTAGATGCTTAGTCGTAGTCGAATATTTCTCTTCATATGAGTGACTTGGATCATCTTTATCATGGACCAATAGTGTGATTTGAGTGCCCCACCTTGATAAGCATCTTTCTTATGCGCGAAGTTATCCCGTTTTAGAAATTAACGAGTTACCAACTCTTTTTAAATCTGAACCTTTCAATTTACCCACTTCTCACCATCAATCGTTTCTCAAATTTGGACCACTTATTATACTCATATGACTACGAGTTTACACAAAGTTTGGACCCCGATCTATAATCCTACACCGTTGAACCACAAAGCCAGCCCCTTCCTTTTCCGCCAAAAGTTGAAATTTCAGATCTAGGCATTTCTCACCATCAATCAATCACTAAACTTTGTACAATTATTTGCCTATCATGACCATATATTTTTCCAAAATTTGGGCCCTGATCATCAAGCGTAGACCGTTAATTGAGATCTAGCCCATTTTAGCACCCGTTAGGCCATTTTCAAGGATCGGCCAATCTAGAATGTGGATCATCAAGAAATTTACGTATTCTGACTCCACTCTTCGAGCTTGATAAGATGAACGGATTAGAATTAATCAAAGATCATCCGAATATTGAGATTTGAGAAACCCACCTCAAGAAGTTGTTACACAAGACCTCGCGTGCACATCCCTCTCCATATTTCTACTACGCACCTCCAAATCCTTCTCCTAACCCTAGCCTCCATGTCGTAGAGAGAGAGAGAGAGAGAGAGAGAGAGAGAGAGAGAAGAAGAAGAAGAGAGTTCTTTCTCATATTTTTCCAGCGGCTAGGATCTTCTACAACCATCTTCTAAGTCCATCCTAAGGTGAGGATTTTCCTTCAAGCCTTTCATTAATAATATTATGATTATCATAAGTTTCTTTTATGGCATGTGAAGTTATTTCGTTTTGAATTGTTTATCCATATAACATGAAGTTTAATGTAGGATTTGTAATGAATATCATTATATGATGATGTGATTCCTTGTTTAGATTTTTTACTAAGAAGCATGTGTATTTGTGTTATCTATCTTTGTAAAATCTATGCCCTTATTTCCTTAATCTGTGTTTTACAAGTAACATTGGTTTTCATATTGTGATATGAAATATGTGTATAAGATCATCATATGGATATCCCATTATTGTATACTCTTTGTCCCTAAGTTGGTAAAATTATTTGATGTAGAGAGATGGAACCCATGAGAGGTGTCCATGATGGGAGAATATCTCTTGACTTAACTGAGAGAATGAAGTGCTTGTTTGTCAATGGATCCTTACATGTATATGATGCTTGATTGGATCCATTTACATTACATGGGTATTTTAATGAATTTGGTCATGATGTACAACATTGGCTTTTTGGGACATGATGAAATCATAAAATGGGACAATGAGTGGACACTAATGGTATACAAATTCTCATGAGCCGGGGTTGGTGCTATGGACACTAATCTCGTGCTGTCGGCCTATGCTGAGTTGCTTGCGACTCCCCATAGTGACCATTGAGTTTTATTTAAATCGGTTGTATGCGAAAACACTTAAATAAAGGTGAAACTAAAGTCATGCATTCACTTGGCTCCATGTGGGTGTACGGAATTGAGAATAGGCTAGAGCGTCCTACTTCTCCCGTACACTGTCACGTGTAGATTTGGGCTATGAGCGTCCCGTTTCTCACGTGGTCGGGCAAAACTATGGGCTTGTGCGTCCCAGGAACCTCTGGTGACTAGTGGCTAGCATGAAGTCGTAACAGGGAGTCTCCCACTTCATGTATTGTGATTCTAGCCAGGGTGCCTTAGCCAGAGCATGCATTCCATGCATCGCATTAACAAAGATTTTTAGTTGGTTGTTTTGATTTGATTAAATGATAATATCCTGCTTGCGTTTACTCTGTATCATTATTATTATTCTTGATTGTCTTGGAGGAAATATTCCCCACTATGATAGCGTTTAACGCTATCCCAAACACAATTTAGATGATGCAGGTGAAGATCCAGGTAATGAACCCGATTTTCAAGGAAAAGAGTTCGATGGTTCGTACAATCACACGGCGCATGTCTCAGGTTTGAGTGCTAAGGAGACACACTAACCCAGTGGTGGGTGGGTGCATGGCACAGCTAACAAAAAAAAAATAAAAAAAATTGCACACCTACTCAACGGTGTGGGTACTTGAACCCATGATCTCGTGTTGAAACTCTTATAAATCTACCACCGAGGCATGCTACCGTCGTAGGTAAAAAAAAGTAACTTATTTTGTGGTATTTAAATGGAACCTAATTGACCTTCAATTAGAGTCAACCTAGCTGAGTTGCTTGATAAAAATTGAAAAACAAACAACCTTTAGCTTTGGCAAAGTGCATTGGTTGATGGGGAGGCACCAACAAACTGTATTAACAGAATGTAGGTAATTCAAATTAAGTCTTCCGAGTCTTTGGCTTAAGCTTAATTAGATGCATGATAAACTAGGAGTTCACCAATTTGATTTTCTGGCTGACTAGTTTAGGGCATGTTTGATTCCCAAATTCATAAAAAATTTGAACTGGCTTTCCTTAAATTCGACGGTTTCATTTATTTCAAAGTTAAAAAAGAATTTCACAAAACAATTATTTTACTTATCCATAGCTTAGATTTTTGGCACAAGAAACTAGTGCTTAAAAAATATTTGATTTTCACCTGTTATTAAAACAACATAGCTAAAAAATAAATCAATGTTTCAACAGTGCTTAAGGAAACCTTTTTTTGTTCTTTTTCCTTGAATGCATGTATTTATTTAGTGGTCAGTCAAAGCAAAGATGTTCATGGTCCAAATTCAGCAAGCAATTGTCCATTAATAATCTATGCTGGGGATCACTCGATTAATCTAATTTTGGGGTGATAACTTATACTATATTTGGTCTTGAGACAATATATTGCACGTGGACGGTTTTTTAGTGCCTGCATATCAACCATCACACTAAGCGAGAGTAGTAAATAACTCCCAGAAACCTTATCTTCGCGTTCCAAGATATTCCCATTTGCATAAAATAAATGCTTCATTCAACAACCACTTTGATTTTTATGCGACGTGCATGAAACTATGCATCTCTCAATTGGACGTTTTCGTCGCATGAAATTCAAGGGGTAGAGTTTTATCCATTTGATGTCCTTTCCTATCTATCTTCTTCAGCCCATGGCAAGTGGAGGGGAGCAGATTGTCCGTGACCCCAGTGTTAGGCTAATAGGGATGTCCTTGACCAATCCACTCCGTCCATCTGCTTTGAAAGACCACAATATGACAGAATTTTAAAAATCAGTCAGATCCAATACTCATGTAGGCCATAACACAAAAAACAGTGGTGATTGAAAGCTTGGCGGTCATGGAAGTTTTGCCTCAGGATGATATTTGTTCCTAAAGTTTATCTGAGTGGTAATTATTCTATGAACGGTTTGGATGGTATATAAACATCATGGTCAGCTCCAGAAAGGTTTCAACGGTGGATGTCGCTGTTCCCACTCTTTTGTCGGTATGGCCCACCTGAGATCTACCTGAATTTTAGAATCCTGTCCTATTGTGATCTTTCAACAGATGGACAGATTGAATTTGTCTCGGACATCCTTGTGGACCCACACAGCTCCTTTGTGCCCGGGGTCAGAGGCAATCCGCTCACAGCTCCTTTGTGCCCGGGGTCAAAGGCAATCCGCTCCCCAATTACGTTCGGCACATGATAGATCCATTTATGCATGGTACACCAGTCAGGGTTAACTGCCAATCAAGAGCATGGGTGCGGCTTGGGTGGATCCCCCGATCTAACTAGGTCGGTGGTTCCCTGAGTGCGGGGTCTGTATGTTCCTTACATCCACACCGTCCCTCGGAGAGTTCATTTTAAGACATGATCCAAAAAATTAAGTAGATTCAAATCTTAGGTTAACCATAACAAAGAAAACAGTAGTGATTGAATCCCCATCATTAAAAACTTCACGGTGCTATCAAAATTTTTATTTGCCATCCAACTCGTTGATAAGGTCACAAAGACCTGGGAGAAGAGACCACACAAATATCAACTTGATCCAGAACTTTTGTGGCTTGAGATAAGTTTTTAATGGTCAATCACCATTATTTCCTATATTATAGTCCACCTGAGATTTGGATCTGCTTCATTTTTGGGATCATGCGCTAAAATGAGTTTTCAAAACGGATTAACGACGTAGATATAATTAAAATAAATCACATTGGGCCCCACAGCCAGGGATCTGATCCACCGAAGCGGCGCCCCAAGAGCATCCATCTCGTGGGACCTACTATGAATGGCCCATGTGTCAAACATGGAACTACCAAGCAATCCCAGCCATCACTTTTCTTCACTTTCATACATATAATGTCCGACTGTCAAAGGAAACTGATCAGATAGCTTGGATCATCTGTCAATTTTAAATCACATGCTACCCACATTAAGGTAATAGATAGACCGCGCGGATTGATACATCACCCTAATACTTATATGTAATGACAGTACATACACCCTTACAAGTCCCAAGGAAACATCAATTGAAAAAATTATAATAATGGAAGAAAAAGAAAAACTTTGTTACTCTGACATATTGTGATGGTTGATACTCAGGTACTAAGAAAATCGCCACATGAAACTTAAACTGCATCAACCCATATGAAACTTGAGCTAAACCGTCCAAATTATGGGTCCCACTTTAGGTCGATTGCAAATAAAAAATTACAATGACCCAACGAACGGCCTGATTAGTGGACATTTAGTGGATAGTCCAAATGAAGACTAATTGTCCAAATTTAACAAAGCCCATTAATCAGAGATCCAGACCGCTCATTAATCGATCCAAATTTAGGATCATGAAGTATCTACAGTGTGGCCCGTACTAGAAAATTATAATTTGACTTATGCATGTCAGGAGTACAATTTCCGATTAACCGCGTATCAACCAACACACTCTGCCAGAGTATAAAATAACCAAAAAAGAAAAGAAAAGAGACTCGTAAGCCAATGCCATTCATGTGACATTCACACTCTGCTGTTAATGGTTTTTACATAAACTCTCTCATTTCACTTACACCATTAGCTAGCTTAAGCAAATAAGACACACCTTAATTCAATTAAAAGCGGAACAAACTCGCCGGATCTCTCCATGCGTACCGGTTTTCACTCCGATCTGGCCCATCTTGACAATCGAATCAATGAAATCACTCTCAAAAAATGGCCCGAATATCGAACTCAGGAAGCCAAAGTAGGAATCGATTACTTGCTTCGTAGATTCATCGTCATAGAGCTTAGCATCAGATTCTAGCACACCGAACCCGTCTCTGATGTTATGTAGGATTTGGGTGTCGAATGTGAGATCACTTCCACGATCGAGGCCTAGTCGGACATTAATGTCGCCGTTTTGCGGGCACTTCGATTTAAGTTCCGGCAGGAATTCGGAGTTTATCGATGGATCGGAGCCTCCGCCGGGAAGGAAGTTGTAAAGCCGTCTCTCGAGGAAGAAGCATGCAGTGGTCCCAATGGTATGTGCCGCTGAAATTCATCCCAATTTTTGTTAATTATAAGATTATAAGCCACTTAAGGTTAATGGTTGCTAATTTCATTTTGGAGTGTCACACGTGTATGAAATCTGATCCTTGCAAAAGGTGGGTAACACCTCGAAAATCAATTGGCACAAAAATCAGGTAGATCCACTTATTGGGTGGGCCACACTTGTATTATAAGTCTCACCTCTGTCCATTGAGTGGATTGGCCTGATTTTCAAACCAGATGATCATCATGGAGTAGCTCACCTTTTGCATCGCCGGATATCCTGCACACGTGACACTTTGGCCGGAAATAAAGGGCTCGTATGTGATTTTTCACATGCAGGGGCTCCATTATACGATCATTTTTCTTTGTTGGTATCTTTGGATTACCTTCCAAAGAAGAAAATCACCCAAACTTGAGAGCATGTGTCCACACGTATGTGCAAACGTGCGTGCATGCACGTGCCTATACACACGTGAGTGTTTGACGGAGAGCTAAAGAGAAATTTTACCGGTAAGAAGCACTAGGTCTTTCCCTGAGAGGCCTTTCTCCATGAACTTCTCTCTGAGCTGTTGAACAGTGTCTTCGATTTCTGGCATGTTGTCGGCATCAGAAACATTAGAATTTCGGCCGTCTCTCCGGCCTGTTGGAACTTGATAAGGTGGCCCGTCGCTCTGCATTACGACAAATCCATAAAATTCAAAATAAAAATAAAAATCATACATATAAAATGTGTACGTTAAATTTGATTTTTTTTAACACAACCATGGAAAACATGGTTAAAAGACTCGGCTACTCGGATTGACTCGTTCGGCGGCAACTCGCCCGAGTCAGGGCTGAATTCGCCCGACTCCGACTTGGGTCTGGTTCATAGTGCCGAACCGGGTCCGAGATAACTACACTGAGTCATCTGACTCAGTCGAGTCTTTAAACCATGATCGAAAAAGAAGCAGATCTTTTCACCAAAGCAATAGAGTCGCGAGCAGCTAAGGCGACAATATCTGCACAAGAAACAACACCCTGGCAAGTGTCTTCCAACTGGGCTTTTGCTCTCTCAATCACATCGAATCCGCGGACTCCGGCGTGATTGAATGCCAGTCTCTCTGCATTCGGCTTGTCGATGAGTATCGATCCGTCGCAACCCTGAATTAAATTAATTAAACCACAAAAGTCAAAATTTCATATGAAACCCAATTCATTTTAGTAGAGCCCAAAAGGAGTGTGTGATCATTCTTTTGTGAAAATGTGGGACTAAAATGCGCAGGTGTGTGTATGACACTTTGAGAGAGAGAGAGATACTTGAACAAAGCAGTCATGGTAATGGAGCCTAAGCAAAGCTGCAGCCATGGTGGGGTCGTCAAGAACAGCTTGTCTAACAACAGAGCTGACAATGGACTCAGCATCAGGGCATGTTGAGGAGTAGAAACCCACTTGGAGTTGGGCCATCAAAGGCCAAAGAAAGCTGAAAATGAGGGCCAAGATCGAGATGCCTTTGATGGACAGTGGGGATGCCATGATGTAGGAGGAGAATGGTAAGAGCTTTGGTGGATGGAGATGGAATCTAACATGCACTTGATTTTATTATTTCTTAAAGCTGTGTGCATTAAATGATGAGAGAAGGAAGATGGCAAATGTGTCAAGATGAGAAGTACAAATGTTCATTTTGTTCATCCGTTTCTTCCGTGAGAATGTTTCGCAACGCTGCTAGCATGGGCTCTCACTTGCTTGAGATCGAATGTTTTTCACGGGGCACACGTGTTGGAGAATCCGAGCTATTCATCAGGTGGGGCCCACTGGGAACATCCCCTGCTCCAAGAATCAGGCAGCTTGGTGACTCATCTATGAAGGAAGCGTGGTTCAAAGGGCACTCAGGTGGGGTTGGGACACTGTCACACGTGCCAAAGATCTGGCCGTTTATAAGGTTGGGTGCATTGTGAACTTGGAAAAAAAAAAGTCCAAAAGGTTCAAATAATGAGGTGGGGTCCACTGTGAAGACTCCATGGACAAAAATAATATTGGTCAGCCGATCAGCCCGTTCAAAATTATACTTTAAAATGGACGGCTAAAAATGAGAAGTTCGAAAGGTGTTAATTAAGCATATGTGTAGTTCACTCGACCAGGGTGCTACCTTGATTCTTGTCCCATGACATCTTCACAGTGCGCAGTAGCATAGGCTACGTATGGAACCGGATTCCGTGTGTTTGTGGAAACACCGAGTTGGGTGAGGACCAAGTGTACAGATTTGATTGAAATATAACCTCAATCTCAAGCGAGCGTGTCCTCCTCCTGTTATGTTTAGCTTGCCGGAAAAAGAAAATCAGTATCAACACGAAAACCGATATTCGCTTTAAATATATTACCTCTCTCGGAAATCGCTATTTGCACCCTCTCTAATGACAATTACGTCCATCTTTTCTACTTTTGTTAATACAAAACTTTACTCTCTTAGGAAAGATGAATCTGATTACTTCTCAAAAGTGAGTTGGTGTCGGCAACAATTCTCACGCAGATTGCTTGTGACACCACGGTAGGGAAGTTCCAGCGGCCGGATGCTACGTGGGCCCACCCTGATGTTAGTGAGGGGAGCGGATTAGCTGTTACCCGGGTAACACCGTGTGGGGCCTACCTTGATTTACTTGTTGTATATCCACGCAGTCCATCTGTTTTTTCATCTCATTTTAGAGTGCGATCCCAAATCTTAAAAAAATCCAAATATCAGATGGACCACACTACTAGAAACATTAACGAATGACTATTAAAACTTTTTGTGGACCACAAAAGTTTTGGATCAAGCTGAGCTTTGCATTTTCCCTTCATTCCGGTCTTCTTGACATTATCAACATGTAACTAAAACCTTACAATGGACCTTTTGGAATTTTTAATGATGAGACACTCAAACACTACTGTTTCTTATGGTGTGGTCCACCTGAAATTTGGGTCTGCTTAATTTTTTGTACCATGCCCTAAATTTGGCTGAAGAAACGGATGGACGGCATAGATATACAACTTATCATCAAGGTGAGCCCCACAGTACACCTAATCCGCTTCCGTTCCTGAGCAATCCACCGTGTGTGCGTATTTTGCCCGCTGATGTTATGACATGGAGTAAAGAACCATATCCAAAACTCAAGTGTGGTACACGACAGAAAAACAGAGAGGGAAATGCCCACCTTTGAAACCTTGGGTGGGTCCATCGTAATGTTAACATGCCATTTAAACCTTCCCATTGGAAGGCAGAGGAAACAAAAAAAGTGGACGGCTCACGTGGACGGCTCAGGTTTTGAGCTCACATCATGTATGATGAGCAGTGAAAAAGTGCTCACGAGTTTTAGTGAGAGAAGTGCCTAGGTGAGTATTCCTCTCTCACACTAAAATGTCTCATTGATGCAGTTTATTGTATTTTTTCAGTTTGCATTCTGTTGGTTGTGGACCCATGGCGCCTACTTGTGGACAACCACTTGTGGGTGGGGCCCATAAGGATGTTCCCGCATCCTCCTTCTTCCGAGAGTTTGAAATTCAATTAGAAATTTAAAACCTCGGAAGAAGATGAGATGTGATAAGATAAGGTTAAACCAACCTTATTTCATCTCATCCCTTATCTCTTTTCCCTCTATTTATAAGAGGATTCTTTCCGTAATCAAATACAAGAAAAATGAAAAGTATAAGTTATATATGAAGAGAAAAGATAGGGATAGGCTTATAGAGTTTATCTGGTCCATCCATCAGATCTGAGCTATAGATCTAATCCGAGGACCATCTTCACCATAGGATCAGAGGGGTGATCAGACCCACTTGCTCCTGTAGCAAATAGGCGGATCGCTGGATCGCATCACATATCCTCGGCTTTGCGAAGGTTCTCATCGTGTAGACCGTCGGATCCTGGTGGCCCACACTTCCGCAATTACTAACAGCTGGTACCAGAGCATTGAACGGCGGATCTCCGATTTAAAGAAGGAATAATCGCAATCGAGGTAAGTGGCCATAATCTGAGGATTATAAATTAAAGTTTTATTTTATTTTAATAAATACACGCGATCATCAAATTATCACCACCATTGATTATTCTTTTTATTTACTGCATTTATTCTAATTTTTTATCTCTGAGGTATGGAGGTTAAAAAATTTTAGAATAAGAAAAATAATTAAAATAAATGAAAAGATATTTTTTTTTGTAGTAATAGAAGGAGACCAAATTTAATCTGACTTAGAAAATAACAATGGTGGTCCAGCTGAGCAAAGCCCAGATAGCATGTTGGGTCTAAGGCTACTCCAGCCGTTTTTTCTTTCCTTTGATGAGAGCGGGCCCAACTTGGAATGGGCGGGCTAGCATCAAAGCTAGCGGCAGCCATGGCATGGTAGGTACCACCACTAGTAGCGGCGGCCATGGCCGGCACCACCACTAGCAGCGGCAGCCGCCCATCTCTCGTGCCTCTCTCTCACTCTCTGTTACCATGGCCGGCGACAGCGAAGGCCATGACAATGGAAGCCATCATCTAGGAAATCTGGTATCAAAACCATCATCTCCTGCTACCCTCTCTCTCTCCTGTTCCTTCTCTATTGAACAGAGGCAGCGGTAACCGTGACCGCAGCCACCCGCCGCACAAGCAGCAGCAGCAACCATGGCTGCCGCCGCCGCCACAAGCAGCAGCTGCAACCATGGCCACCGCCACCGCTTACAGTAGCAGCAGCGGCAACCATGGCCGCCGCCGCCGCCGGGTAGCGTCCACGACTGCCCATACATCTCAAGCTCTCTCTCTCTCTTCTCTCCCGTTTTCCAATGGTCACCGACGCAGCAGACGCATGCCGGCCACTGCCGCCGCAGCAGCAGCAGCGCGAGCCGCCGCCGCAGCAGCGCCGGTAAACGCCCACCGCCGCGACCAGAAGCAGCAGCAGTACACGCCGCCGCCGCCGCCGTCGCACCGACCATCGATTGCCGCTATTTTTAGTTCAACATTTTTTTAGGGTTTCTTGAAACCTTAAAATTGCTGAAGAAGATAGGGATTATGGGCCTTTTGGGCCTGGGTTAGAGCTTAGAAATGGGCCTTTTTGGGCCTAGGTTGGAGATTGGAAATGGGACTTTTGGCTTGACTTGGCAATGGGCCTTTTTGGGCCTGGTTTGGAAATTAATTATGAGCATGAATCCACGAGAGGTGGGCCATTGCGAAACAATGAGAATAATCATTCCAGACATGAAAATGATATGCTCTTAGACTGATCATGAGATGCATTTCACATAAGCCCTTGGACCTGTCTCCTACTTTTAAAAAGATCATGTGGCCTTAACCACCACTTTAGGCCACACGAGGTCATCGGCCATTCAATCAATCCATTCTTTAATGGCTGCTGTGAAAATGTACAAATAGCCATAAGGCCTTGCAAATTGGTTGGCCCAGAACTATTTCAAACCTAATGTACAATGTACAAATAACCCTTCACACATTGAATTAGGCCTCTAATTACAAGTGGGCCCAAATTTCGAGTAGATGACCATTAACTATTTATATTGTAATATAATGATTTTAATTAATGCCATCTATATTCATAATTTGGGACAAAATTAAGAGACCATTATGAGCTATCCATATGTGATTGGACAACCCATATGGATCCCACTATTATGTCCAAATTAAAGATGGGCCAAATTAGAAGCCTAATTCACTTCTTTTCAAGATTAAGTGTATCTTGTAAAAGGGCCTTTAATCGACCATTTATGGACTGATTTAGACCAAGTAATGGGAAGTGACTTGGGGTTTTTCGGCAAGATCTAACCAATGGTGTGATCAGATTTTGTGATTAACAGGTCCAGATCTAAAATTACCATGATGATCGATGTATGCATTAAAATGAAAGCATATGATTTAAATTATGGATTTTTTCTGTCTCAAAATATCTTTTGATTACTTAATGTATATGTGCATGCATTATTAAATATGTGTAAAAGTGAATGAAGATCATGATAAATATCCATACGATCACTATTGATCACGGGTCGACAAATGAACAGAACCATTATCAACTATGATGATCAACATTGATGAGAGGATCCATCATCAATGGTGAACATTAGTAGTAATGATCGGATCCATCATGAATGGGACACGATCAATGGGGTGATTATATTGTCCTTTAATCGTAGAACTTCTTATATATGATCAATAATTAAGATAGTTTTCTTTAATCTAATGATTTATTCATTTTGGCTTTAATCTTCATATAATTAAAATTTAGCCCCACTTTCATTAGAATATAGAACTCTTATCCCAAGGTTGTGCATAACCTAAGTAGGAGTTTCATACCTTCCTAAACGATGCATAAACCCATAATGGTGGGTTGTAGGTTATACAAATAGACAGTCGTAAAAGCATCAATTTTATTTTATTTAGAGAACTTGATTGATCTGCACTATCCATACAAGTATGTAGGCTTTCAGATCCCTTATAAGATGGATTGCATACTTTTATAAACTTAAAAGTTTGAATAACCAGTAGAAATTCTGATAATTAGTGCCAATACTTTAGATCATAGCTAAGTAGTGATACATGATGCGATGTAGAGATGGCCTCTAAAGCATTGATCGCTGATCAACTAATATGACAACATTTCGACAGCAACAACTACGAAAACTGGTCCCACGCAGTGCGAAGCCTTCTGGATGAAGATGACATTTCACACAGTCTGGATGGGGTTCAAGAGGAACCTATATTGGCTGAAAATGAAAATCTAGGTGAACATAGGGCCGCGATGAATCGCTACAAGAAGTGGCGTAAACAAAATCGCTCCGCCCGTAATGTTTTGATTAGCACAATGCACAAAGAACTCATACCCACGTATGAAGTGCATAAAACCGCTAAGGGGATCTGGGATGCACTGGCTAATGCCTATAAGCAGAAGTCAGATGCAAAGGTTCGGGCTATGGAATTAGAGTTCCAAGAATACAGGATGCCAGTAGGTTGCCCCATCAAAGATCATATCCGTAAGATGGAGCAGATAATAGGCGCCCTGAGGAATGTAGGGTGCAAACTAACTGAAAATCAAAAGATTATAGCTATGCACCGTTCCTTACCCGAATCATGAGCCCAAATCAAAACGATTCTGAACCATACTGATTTTATCACAACGTTCAGAGACTTTTATGGCCATCTGGTACGAGAGGTTGAAATGAATGCAATTCAGCTAGGTTCGGCCAAGGCTTTTGCAGCAGAAACCCATAAGCGGAAAGCTAACAAGAGAAAGTTCAAAGCTCGCAAGAAGGCGAAGAAGAACAATCAGGAACAGAAGACCGCAACGCCTCCTCCAAATCCCAAAAGGGGAAAGGAAAGAGGAAACCTAAAAAGACAAACATCACCTATTTCGTCTGCGGAAATCCCGGCCATTATGCCCGTCAGTGTGCCCAGAAAAAAGACGGTAATTCCTCAGTCACTAGATACTTTGTTTGTAGGCGTTTGTTCTGAGATCCTTTCCGTTGATATCCTATCTGACGAGTGGATTTTGGATTCAGGCGCAACAAAGCACGTGACACGAGATCATCAAGGACTCGAGAAATTTCGACCTATAGCCACAGGAAGCTACAGGTTGTACATGGGGAATAACGCTGCTGAAGACGTGCTAGGGATTGGTGTTTATCATCTCCGTACGCGCGTAGGGCACACAATAACCCTCCATGATACTCTTTATGCACCGGGCATGCGCCGGAATTTAATTTCTGTTTCTAGATTGTTAGTTAATGATTTTGACATTCGTTTTTTCAGGACAAGAGTTTCTTTAAGACTAAATAACCTCATCTTTGCATGGGGAAATTTGATTTCAGATTTATTTATTCTAGATGTAGAAAATGATAATGCGCCTCTTGCTTTGTCTGCTACATCGAATGAACATGTAGTATCTTAATCTTCAAAATGGCACGCGAGGTTAGGTCACATTGGAAAGGACCGTATGACAAGACTAGCTAGATCTGGTTTGTTAGGTTCATTATCCAAAGTTAATTTGCCATTTTGTGAACATTGTGTGTCCGGAAAGACTTCTAAGAAACCATTCCCTAAAGCGACTAGGTCAAAGGGTTTACTAAAGATAATCCATACGGATATCTGTGGACCCTTAAATGTACATGTTAGAAATAGATGCCAATACTTCGTCACATTTATTAACGATTACTATCGCTATGGATATGTGTATCTCATCTCACATAAATCTGAGGCTTTTGATTGTTTTCTCAAATTCAAAGATGAAGTTGAAAATCAGCTTGAGAAAAAGATTAAAATTCTTAGATCTGATAGAGGTGGCGATTATACATCTGAAACGTTTAAATCATACTGTGCAAATGTTGGCATCATCAGGCAATACACTATGGCATATACTCCACAGCAAAATGGAGTTGCAGAGAGAAGGAACAGGACACTATTGGACATGGTCAGATCGATGATGGCACATGCCAATCTCTCTACCACATTCTGGGGAGACGCGCTTCTTACAGCCGTCTACATCCTAAATAGAGTCCCAACTAAATCCGTTCCTAAGACCCCATATGAGATGTGGACTGGGAGGATTCATTCTCTAGCCGACCTACGTCCTTGGGGATCTTTAGCATATGTTTTATTACCTACTCAGCATAGAAGTAAACTTGATAGTAAAACTATTGAGTGCATATTCATCAGGTACCCAAAGCACTCAAAAGGATACGTTTTAGTTTATGAGGATTGTGGAGGATGGACTGAGATTGAATCTCGGGACGTCACCTTCGTCGAAGACAGATACCCCAGTCGAAAGAAACAAAAGGTTTCCACCGAACTTTTTGAAATTTCCGATGTATCTTAGGAGAGTGGGAGTTCTACTTCTGAAAATGGAGATACTTCTATAGTTCATCAGGACAATGGAAGTACATCTCAGCAGGCTCATGAGTTACGTCGAAGTGAAAGATGTTTGATTCCCAGAAGATATCGATGGTCAATCTTTCTCTTGTGTTGCGGTTGACGATGATGAACCTGATTCTTATCAGGATGCGTTATTATCTCCGAATTCGACTGATTAGGGTAACTGCCATGGACGAGAAAATTGCCTCCATGAAGAAGAACAAAGTCTGGAAACTTGTAGATCTGCCTTCCAATCGCAAAGCAATTGGTAACAAGTGGGTACTTAAGATCAAAAGAAAGGCAGATGGTACAGTGGACAAGTACAAAGCAAGATTAGTTGCAAAAGGTTTTACACAAAAAGAAGGTGTTGATTATGAGGAAACTTTTTCACCTGTTGCAAAATTTTCCTCAATCCACATGATCTTGTCCATTGTCGCAAGTTTAGACTTAGAGTTATATCAGATGGATATAAAGACTGCTTTCTTAAATGGTGATTTGGATGAAGATATTTACATGCAACAACCCATAGGTTATGTGAACAAAAAATATCCAAAGAAAGTCTGCAAGTTGTTACGATCTATTTATGGGTTGAAGTAATCTTCAAGGCAGTGGTACATGAGGTTCCACTTAGCCATCACCACTTTTGGATTCACAATGAGTGAAGAAGATCATTATGTATACGTGAAACGGTCTGGAAGATCTTTTCTGATATTATCTCTATATGTAGACGATATCCTATTAGCTGGTAATGACATGCAACTGTTAATGATGTCCAAAGATTGGCTTTTCTCGAACTTTGAGATGAAAGATCTTGGTAAAGCCAACTTTATTCTACGGGTTAAAATCATCAGGAACCGTTCTAGGAGATTCTTAGGCTTGTCACAAGCCACTTACATACAGAAGATCTTAGAGCGGTTTAGGATGGAAAATTCAAAAGCTGTTGAAACCCCTATGGATAAAGCTACCAAGTTAGACAGGAAATCGTGTCCCCAGACAGAAGCTGAGAAATCGGCAATGTCCTCAGTACCTTATGCGAGTGTAGTAGGCAGTTTAATGTATGCTATGCTTTGCACCAGACCGGATATAAGCTATGCAGTTGGCATAGTCAGCCGTTACCAGAGTAACCCGGGACAGTCTCATTGGCAAGCCGTGAAACGTATATTCCGCTATCTCAGAGAAACCAAGGACTTGATGCTATGTTATGAAGGCGCGAGTCTCGAGCTCAAAGGATATTCAGATGCCGCCTGGGGTAATGATGCCGATGAGGGAAAGTCTACTTCAGGATATGTCTTCTTGCTCGGAGGGGGAGCTATCTCTTGGTCGAGCAAGAAACAGACATCCACGGCACTTTCATCTATGGAGGCCGAATACATTGCATGTTGTGCTGCAGTTCAAGAGTGTGTATGGGTTCGCAGATTCCTACAAGGATTGGGTGTTGTTCCAGGCACACATGAGCCTATATCGTTGAGGATAGACAACACCTCGGCCATTGACTTGACAAAGGATCCCTAAACACCACCAGAAATCGAAGCACATTGAGATAAAGTATCATTACGTTCGTGATTAAGTGAAAGATAAGAAGGTTATCCTCAGCTACATTCCTACCAAGGAAATGATGGCTGATCCCATGACGAAACCTATAGCTAGAGATCTATTTCAGGTTCACGTCAGGCAGATGGGATTGAGGAAAGCTTGATTGATATGCTTATATCATGTATCTTTGATCTTTTATGAATAATAAATTTCATTTTATTCAGTATTGAGCACTTGTTAAACTAGGTATGTAGATCATCAGCATTTTCTTTGAGATCAAGTAGGATTTCAACTATTATCGGCAGGCCGGTTACCCACTCGCACGGGTTGACCAACCCTAAATGTACAAGAAAGGTACACTTGGGGTAATGTTCATACACTGAGGTATGAACCACCCTTTATTGAAAATGATAAAGGATGAGGATGCGAATGAGTTGTATCCGCCTTTAGTCCTATAAGATTGAAGATGAGACTGACAAAGTCGAATAACATAGTCGCACCATTACTCATAATGCGAATAATGTTATAGCCTGAATCACAGCCAAGTCGTGAGGTTATGAAATGAGTCATACCTCATGTGAGATGACTTGCGTAATGTAGACTTGACAGATACCTAGTATTGTCTACTTTACGGCGTGGATTGTAGCCACGTGCTTGGACCTATTACCTACAAATTGCTTTGATTCGATCTAATTATTGCAACGTGCGAGTAGCCAGTCCCGTAGGTGACTCTTTGTGTCCTCAGCTACCCTCCTCTTGTGTACAGGAGGATGAGATTAAGTGTCGCTACTTTAGTATACGATGACGAGAGGCCCTTGATTGGTCAGACTCGGTTATGCTAGGAAAGCGGCTTGATCAATTCCAAATTATACACCTGCGTGGGGAAGATCCCGTGACAGCTACACCAAGTTTCCAGAACTATAAATACGCACTTGAAGACTTATCCGCCGGCAGTATCGAGTTTTCTTAGACTTTTACAAACGATATTCTCTTTCAAAATATATATGTATATATATTACTTTAAAAAGAATTCAAATTAATATTTGTAGAAAACCAAGTTTTTCAGAATAAACTCGATAAGTTGGATAAGTGCGTATGTTGGCCGAGTACTCCAGATTGGGAGTAAACTCTATCCGGTGTGGTCATGCGGACTAGGACAGGCAATGCAAAGCTTGGGTTATTGAGTGCTAGATAGGTGGTCTCTTAGTACTCAAACACCTGTGAGAAGATAACGGTGTTCCAGCTGGTCCCACGCTTCTGATTCTTTTGATCGTGATTCTTTGATTTTGATTATTATGTGATGAGCTAGATGAACTCTCATGATGTGCCTACCCCACAATGTGATTGAGTGAGAGATGTTGGTTGTGAACCCATGGGGCCCACTCGTGGACAACCACTTGTGGGTGGGGCCCATAAGGATGTTCCTGCATCCTCCTTCTTCCGAGAGTTTGAAATTCAATTAGAAATTTAAAACCTCGGAAGAAGATGAGATGGGATAAGATAAGGTTAAACCAACCTTATCTCATCTCATCCCTTATCTCTTTTCCCTCTATTTATAAGAGGATTCTTTCCGTAATCAAATACAATAAAAGGGAAAAGTATAAGTTATATACGGAGAGAAAAGATAGGGATAGGCTTATAGAGTTTATCTGGTCTATCCATCAGATCTGAGCCATAGATCTGATCCGGGGACCATCTTCACCGTAGGATCAGAGGGGTGATCAGACCCACTTGCTCCTGTAGCAAATAGGCGGATCGCTGGATCGCATCACATATCCTCGGCTTTGCGAAGGTTCTCATCGTGTAGACCGTCGGATCCTGGTGGCCCACACTTCTGCAATTACTAACACATTCTACCCAAACAATTGTGTGATTTAATCCAAATAGTTGCCAATGTAAAAGAAAAGAACATCGCTAGACATTTTTTTTAGAAAGCAAATAGGTGTGATGGGCCACACTACAAAGAAGAATGAAAACAAGGATGCACACCATTTAAACCTTTTTGGGGCCCACCATGATATTAATTTATATGCCATCCAACCCGTTCGCAGGGTTATTTCCACAAGCATGAAGGGAAAAATCAAATATCAGCCTGATACAAAACTGTGGGCAGCCCAAGAAAGTTTCAAAGGTAAGCACTCCCATCCCTACTTCTCCCTGTGGCGGGCCTACTTTGAGTTTTCTATCAGTCTTGTATCCGTGCTCAAGTCCACATACTCATGTCTTGCAGTGGGGCTAAGATGGCAGGTTCAACGTATGGAGGAGCTCCCTTCTCACTCCCAATGTTGAGACAAGTGGGATTAAGCAATGTTGAGAAAACGCACTCGCTGACTCACCTCACAAATGGAAACAAGAAACATGTGTGAGAGATCGGAGTAACTCATGAGATCCACCCCGTCCATCAGGTACACTGCCTCACGATTCACCTTGGAACTAAAAATCATGACCATCCAATGCTCAGGTAATCCACAGATTAAGAAAAAGTTGGAACAGGACACTCAAAGTTACTTTTGTGTAGAGCTGACTGTGGTTTTTATAGGAAATCCAATCCTTTCATCTGATTTGATGTATCAGGATGAAAAAATTAGCCAAAAATAACAACATTCCACAACTTGATCAGTTGGGCAAAACCAAGAGAATTTATAGGTTTGAAGTATAATTTTATGGAGTGGCCTACCTGAGTGTTGAATGATTCCGATATTTGAGTTAAAGGATAAACAAGGGGTGATGCAACTGATGGACGGGTTGGATTTCATGAACTCGTTAGAGAAGTAACCCTGCTGAGCAAGCTTTCCCAGAACCATCTCAGATTCTCAATTAAAAATATTCTTACATGGTTTTCAGTAGTCGCGCCCTTTCCTTTGTGCTGTTATTAGTCGCTGTTGGCTTGAATAAAGCCGAAAGTTGCAATCAAGATCAGAGTATATACTTTATATATATATATATATATATATACTATATATATTATATATTTATTATTTATATATACATAACACACACGAAAGGTGCAGTGTATATATATTCCTCCATCGTCATCTGACAACAATCAGATAGTGGTAATATCTGGGGCCCACCACCTTTTAGAGTGATACTTACCAACGAGGAATCGGATTGCATGCGGAGTAACTCCGCACGCTCTTATCGTGCGGAGTAAACTCAGTTGGGCCCACATAGAATGTATATGCTTCATCTATTCCGTCCATATGTTTTTCCAGCTCATTTTAGTGGTTGAGCCCAAAATTTAAGCATATGCAAATCTCAAGTGGATCATACCAAGGGAAACAGTGGGAATAATGATTTCCACCGTTGAAACCTTCCCAGGCCGTACAGTGTTGTTTATTTGTCAAACCTGTTCATAAGATCACAGATATGGGATGAAGGGAAAAAACAAATATCAGCTTGATCCAAAACTTCTGTGTCCTCCAAGAATCTTTCAATGGTAGACATTCAGTTCACACTTTTCTTGTGGTGGGGTCCACTTTAGATTTTTATATGCTTCATTTTTTGGCACCATACCTCAAATGCTCTGTTACAATGGATGGACGGAGTGGATAAAATGCGTAAATCACTGTGGGCCCCACAGAGTTTACTCCGCACGCTAGCGTGCGGAGTTACTCAGTACGCAATCCGCGTCCTACCAACGATGGTTGACCTGTCGGACCGAATGGTATGTGGACCTTGATCAGACGGTGGTGAATGCTGCATAGATTGGGATCACACTGCAGTGAATGTTGCATGGTCCACAACTTGCGTTTATTATCCTTTAAACGGCGCTTTGCTAGACTCGGTAGGCTAGGGAAGCGCGGACCTCCGTGGTGTGTTCAAGTCACACCATGATTCATGTGTTATATCTAAACCGTCCGTCTAATTGGAGAGATTGTTTTAATGCTTGAGCTCAAAAATGAGACAGATATAAAGCTCAAGTGGACCACACCACAGAAATCAGTAGAGATTGAACGTTTAGCAACGTTTACTATTGAAAACCTCTCTGGGTTACAGAAGTTTTGGATCCATCTAATATTTGGTTTTTTTTTTTTTTTTTTCCATCACCCATGTCTGTGTGACCTTACTAACAGGTTGGATGGAAAATAAATATCATGGTGGCCGTAGGAAGGTTTCAACATTGGGAATCATTGTACCCCTGCTCTCTGTGGTGTGATCCACTTAAGCTTTCGATTTTCCTCATTTTTAGTTAATGCAATTAGAAGATCTCGCAAAATGCATGGACGGTGTGTATATAACACATACATAGTGGTGGGTCCCACAGAACTTGGTGACCTCGGCACACCCATGCAATCCGCTCCGTGGGGGTGGGGGGGTGGGGGTGGGAGGCTGGGAGCGAATTAGGTGAGACCCCGGCCTCACCAAGATGGTGCGGCCCTTACTTTGGGGCTATTCAGTATTCTGTGTCCAGTCCGTCCATCCGTTTTTTAAGGCCTTTTTAGACTAACCGTGTGGGTGCATTGTGTAATCCACGAAGGTGCCTTCATGTAGCATTGTTTCATGAGCCGCACTATGATGTATGTGTTATATCCACACTAGCCATTCATTTTGCGAGAGCATTTTATAGAAATAGGCAAAAATTGAGCCACTTCCAAAATGAAAATTGACCACACCACAAAAGCAGTTGGGATTGAATGCCTACCATCAAAAAGCTCTTACAACCCATAGAAGTATTGGATGAAGCTAATATTTAGGGTCATGCCCTAAAATAATGTTGCACATGGATAGACGGTATGGATATAACACATATCATGCAAGTTATATCCAATATATGTTTATTTGAGAGAGTACACATACAAGTTATTAAAAAATTAAAGCCTCAAAGTAGTATTGGAATTGCATACGGCTTTACTTCATACTATCGTGATAATCGTAATCATTAGCTTCTTACAGTTGACCACACTACATTACGATGGATTTCGAGAATCCAAACATGCCTTAAGATTTTTCCCTTCATCAAGGCTTTTATGACCTTATTAACAAATTGGATGGCAAATAAACACTATGTAAGGATTAAGGTGTGCCCTAATCATCAAGGATATCCTAGTGATTGAATCGCCAAGGATATCCTAGTAACCTGACATGGTAAGATTTGATTGAGCCATGTGTTGTTGTAGAGATAGAGCTCATACAAAGCATATTTGACAGTTATTCAATCGATTACATACTCAATCGAACTTCATCTCTAACAGTGGCATGTGACCAATCAATTTAAATCATCAGGGGATACCTAGTGATTTGGTTAGCAGAGAATTTGCTTCCACTTGGGTGTTTGGATTGTAAGTTACTTAAGATAAGCTTCTTATGCCTCGTTTCAACACTTAGGTCATGGTATTGATTCCCAAAGTGGGGTGGCTAACACTGCAGTGTGACTAACATAGGTGGGTGGGTGTACCAATAATGGGGTGTGTGTACTAACCCAAAAAAAAAAAGAGCTACTTATACCTCAAGTAACTTATCTTGGTTTCTACTGAATAAGCTAAAGTGATTAAGTAACTTTAAGTGCCTATTTGAATACCACCAAATAACTAACTTTTTCTACTTACAACTGTGGGTCGGTGACTTATTGAGATAAGTAAGCTTGGTTTATGATCAATTGTAAGTAGTTTTTTTATTTAAAGTTACTTAATCACTTTAGTTTAATAATTAGAAATCAAGATATGTTACTTAAGGCATACGTAGCTTATCTTATGTAACTTATGATCCACTCACCCCCTAAGTAAAAAAGTTACTTATAGTTTATCTTAAATCAAATTTATTGATCTTGAAGATTTCATATCAATTAGATGTGCGGATTGATCGTACTAGTTGAAGGAAGATAGGACACTTTTGAAAGATTCTGCTTGCACAGGATTCTAGAAAATCCCTAGATGTTCTGATTTGATGACCCCATTCTGAAATTATTTTGGATAATCCAGATCATCTATCATGTAGAGGAGGAAGTTTTCTACAAAAGTTTCAAATTTAAGACAAATCCAACATCTGTACACTCCGTACCATCGACTATAAGATGAGTAGTTCTGTAGGTATCCGTTAGCGAGAATTGGAGAGGCGGTCACTATTCTGATTCATGGGTCCACTCCAAGGATAATTTGAGAGATAGTAAACCATCCATGAGGAAGTTTAGATGCCAGAGAATCTACAGTTCGAATTTCAAGAAAATTCGATAGTTGGTTAACCTATATAAAGCGAAACAAAAGTCATCTTCGTTGCTGTTTGCACTATAAATAGGGGGTTGAAGCCACTTCACAAGTACATTTTTTTTTTTTTTTTTTTTGCAGGATTTCTTAAGGACATGGGGAGCAAGGAGTTCAAAAGCATGGAGGCTCCGGCCTCTTCTACTTTTAGTTTTTCTTCCTTTTAGTTCTACTTTTTTATTTTTTCTGTTTTTCTTAGGTATGTTTAGCTAAATCTTTAGCTATGGCTAAGGGGTGATACTTTTAGTTTATTGATGATGTTCTAGTTCTCTTTAATTTCGAATTTTGGTTTCATAATAAACAATTCATTGATTAATTTGAATAAAGTTGGTAATTTTAGAGAATTTTGATATCTCTTATGCCATGTACATAGGATGCTTTCGAATTTCTGATATTGATTAAATTGATTTATGGGATTTTGATTTATGAAAACCCTAAATTCATCGTGATTTTCAAATATGGTGAATGCTTCGAGTTCTTCATAAGCTAGAGCATTGTATTTTGAATTAGAACTAATTGATTGAAAGTCCATATCTTTTTTTTATATATATTTGATTTAGAGAGAATAAGTCATTGATGTTGATTTGATTAACATTTTAATTTATTTCTACTTTAATCTAGTGATAGGATTAAAAGGAAAGCCAAAACTATGATCTTATATGTTTTGTAAGGGATTGATATGTATAATTCATAAATTTAAACTCCTTACGATTAGTAACTTCGTGCTTTATGTAGGAACTAATTCAATAAAAATTCTATTTATACATGTTTTGTAAGGGATTAATATGTATAATTCATAGATTTAAATTCCTTACGATTAGTAACTTAGTGTTTTATGTAGGAACTAATTTAATAAAAATTCTATTTATATTGGATTGTTGAATTATGAATTAACGCTCTGTTATCCGACTGGATAAAGATAGGGCTTCGATTCCAGTTGAACTATCTAATTGAATAAAGTCAATTAAACGTTATAAATAACTAGAGGTGGATCCTTAGAGCTCTAATGTTTAATTTTCATTGATTTTTTTTTTTTAAATTGAATTCATCTACCTTAAATTCAATTTCAGTTTAATTTAGTTCTAGATCCTACTTGCTTTTGAATGTTTGAATCTGTATTCCTCCTCGTGGATAGACCTCGTCTCACCGAGATTACTACTACGACACATCTTTACACTTGGAGTTGCCTAACAATTAGAAGATCTAACTACTTATTTTGGGACATTATTTTAGCTGAATATGGACCTGCTATATAATTCTCTTCTTAACTATCTATATTTGGGCCACATATTTAAAGATTGGCAATTATCTCATTAAGAATTTTTCTGATGTGATCCATTCACTATGAGAAGCATTAATTTGATCACTTGATCTAGATTATTGAACCATATGCCTTAGAACTGAAATCATCATACAGTGTGCAAAGCATGAGATCATATACATGGTCAACACTTACTCAAATTAAGCCATCCATTTTGTGTCATCCATTGTATATGGGTAGTTTTCTGAATAATTGATTAATTTACCAAGTAAGTCTTCTGATCCGTGGAGAATGGTTACTGATTTTAGGATGTTTCCTATTTTTCCATCTCAACCATTCACTAAATATCCC
This sequence comes from Liriodendron chinense, assembly GCA_003013855.2. Classification (NCBI taxonomy): domain Eukaryota; kingdom Viridiplantae; phylum Streptophyta; class Magnoliopsida; order Magnoliales; family Magnoliaceae; genus Liriodendron; species Liriodendron chinense. Next base: position 4,848,536 of record ML058453.1, read on the forward strand.
ACAATCATCTAGTTATATTATCAGGTGAGTGTACCTGTTAGTATATTTAATCCATCCAAACAATTCATCGCATCACATCCCGATTTTTCCCTCTCGAGTGGATCGCCTGACTTGTGGATCTAAATGATTTTGTACCCAGGGCACATCAACCGAGGATACAACCAGATGGAGGGAGTGGATTTTACATATACAACATCGTGGACCCCACAGAGTTTAGGTGTTCTACGCACTGCGCCCCACTGAGAAAAGTCAAAAGTCACCTGCACCACTCGGGCTTAGATTGGAGCCGTACAAACAACAGGGCCGCACACGTAAAGGAGCGCGAGTTGAAAGGTGGAATCGCGCGAAGAAAGATTAGAGAGGTTATTCGCTGCAAATGCTCCAGCATGGACTTCTCATACAAGATCCTGTCCATTCATCGGGTGGGGACCACCATCACCGCAGGCCTGCCTCCAAATAAGTTCGAACCACTCCTCCAATAGCTCGCACAGTGTCAGACTCCGGGCATGTTCAAGGTCGGCCCCACTTAATAAATCACTCAGAAAACTCACACATACGCCAAGTTGGCACGTAGTCCCGCTCCGCTCCACTCCCAAATAATCAATATCCCTTTCACGTAGTAGCCTTTTGTTAAATTTCCATCGCTTAGCATCCAAGCTTCCCAGATAATGAGAGAAACATTGTATCTAATTCAATCAACAGAAATCTTTTGTAGCTTCGATGCAGCTTCTAAGAGACTACGTGGGATTAACATATTTATTGCATAATGATTATATATATGGTAATTCCATGGTATTTTCATATCCAATTTCATGTTTGGGATCAAATACTTACCATGGGAAAACCATTGGATTAAGCAAAATCTCATTTGGTGGACCATGGAATTGCAATCAACAGGACCAAATTCACAACGGATGTCTGTCACTTGGAACATGAATATAACCATAGCGTCATGTATAAAGGACTTATATGGATGGACAGCATGAATAAAATGCATGCATCAATGTAGGGCCCATGTGTGTGGGATTTTGAAATCCCACAAGTGATCAAGTGCAATTCCATCCCACCTAATCCCCAGCCTCTCATCTCTCCAAACATCATATGAAATTTGCTTCGAACCAAATGTAATTTAATCCCACCTAACCCCATCTAATACCATGCGCCAAACACCCCTAGTGTATATAAATCAACCCACGCCACACCACACCACATGCAATTCAAAAACAAGTTCTAAAGAAAGAGAAAATGGGTCTTGCTCTCTCTTGCATGCTTTTCAGTGCTAAAGGTTTCTCCTCTGCAACAACCAGATGCATCTTTGCAAACCCGAGTAGAGGATTGTAAGAAGAGTGTAAGGAGAAAGAGCCACAACAGTGCAGCCATTATAATGCCTAATTTCCCTTCATATTCCCGCCCCTCCCTTCTCTAGCTTGGCACAAATTTAGGCTCTCTCTCTCTCTCTCTCTCTCTCTCTCTCCAGTTGAATATGGACCTTTGAGGGTGTTTCTCTTATTGACTAATATATTTGTGGGCCACAAATTGAAAGGTGAGGATTGCCCTTTTGAGGAGATTCTTTGGACCTGAACCATCCTTGATGGGGACCCACCTATGGTCTGGATTACTGAAATCCTGGGGCCCCAGGGAGTGAAGCTAACTGTACTGGCCAAGTGCCGCTAGTTGGGTTTTATTTGTATTTTGTTCTTCGAGGTCTCCTATGTTCTACTGTGTAATTTTGGGATTATTTTATTGATTTATTACTATTTTATTAGACTGTGCGACTTGCTTTTGAGATGCTGCTTCAAGGTGCTCGATGGAAAAATGTGCCATTTTTTGTTTGACTGACAACAGCTCAGGTCAGGGGCGGAGCCACGGGGGAGGGAAGGGGGGGGCTTACTTTTTTTTCGTGAAAATCAAATATCTCTCTTTAGATCCGATTTTATTCCCTCCCTTAATACCGAGGATGATGCATCTATTTATAGACTTAGGTTACAGAGCTATCTTCCTTTTTGGGAAGACGTGATCTTCGCGAGTTGCCAACCAAGCTTCTGAGATCTTAGGATTTTCTGGTAGCAAGTGGGGATCTTGGTCCTGATTTATTGGGACCGGCGATTTTTACTCCTGATATCATGGCATGGCCCCACAATTACGGGATTGTCATTCAGCTCGTCGTAAGCCCTGGGTCAATCCTTGGAGCTTTATCCGAGACGGTCCTTATCGGGTCGGTTGGAGCCAACTTGTGTTCAGGGTTTGTAGTGGTCGCCTCGATCCTACTAGGCCAGTCCAATTCGTACTTTCAGGTCGACTCTTTACCCACAACAGGAAAAATGAGCCATTTTCAGGGGGCGCCCCCCCCCCCCCCCCCCCCCCCAACTTTTTGTTTTTTACTCTTTTTTTCCCAAAGAATTCTCATTGTTTAAGAGCCGTGGTCCATCAGAGCTTTGGATCTGCATGAGGTTTGGGACCATGCCTTAAATAAACTGAAAAAATGGATGGACAGCATGGATTAAACGCATCCATATTCGCCGATCCCATAAAGCTCGTCCAACTGGACATCGAACCGGACTTCGTGGACGCGGGAGTTCTGCCTAAGCCCTCCGCAAGAAATGCCTACGTGGGAACTTAGCTAGGTGGGGCCTACCTTGATATTTGAATCCACCCTGTTCATTCATTTTGTGATTTAGATTAGGACATAAGAATAAAAATGAGCTGTATCAAAGACTTAAGTGGGCCGCACTAAAGAAAAAAAGTGGTAGGAAAATTCCCTACCGTTGAAGCCTCCCTGGTGTCAAAAGTGATGTTTATATGCCATCCATGCGGTTCCTAACTTCATTCCGACTGGGATGATCTGAGAACACAAGTATTAGCCAGATTCAAAACTTCAGTGGCCCACAAATATTTCAACTGTGAATGTTCAATCCTCTCGTTTTTTGCCCACTTGAGTCTTGGATCCGGATCATTTTTTCTATCATGTTCTAAAATGAGTTCACAAAATGAATGGACGTGGTGGATTTGTCGCAAACATCAAGGTAGGCCCCACCTAGGTTCAGAAGCACGGGAACTTGCTGGAAAAGACTTCCCGCAGGGAATCCGCTTCCGGGGGTGGATTGTATACTTCCAGCCTGACCGAGAGTGAATTAGGTGAGACCCCGGCCTAACCCAAGACCGTGCAGCCCTTACCGTGGGGCCTACCTTGATGTATGTATTATGTATCCATGCCGTCCATCCATTTTTCTATATCATTTTATGTCATTATGCAAAAAATTAAACAGATTCAATTATCAGGTGGACCATACCATAGGAAACAGTATTGATTGACCATTAATGGGCAACAGAAGTTTTAGATCAAGCTGATATTTGTTCTTTCCCTTCATCCAGGCTTATGTGACCTTATCAACAAATTAGATGATAAATAAACACCACAAAGACATTAATATGCAGAAGTTTTTAATGTTACAACGGTCTATCACTACTATTTCTTATGGTATGGTCCACCTGATAATTGGATCTTCTTTATTTTCTTTTTGGATAATGCCTTCAACTGATCTCAAAAAATGCATGGACGGTGCGGATTCATAATACATACATCAAGGTGGCCCCCATGGCAACCCCACGGTAAGGACTGCACTCTTGGGTGAGGCCGGGTCTCACCCAGTCTGGCCCCACGAGGACCTAGGTAGAGACGGACGGTCATGTCAGAGGCTCCTTGAGGCCCACCGTGATCTATATCTTTTACCCAATCCATTAATCTATTTTGACATATCAGTTTAGGACATGAGCACAAAACAGATACATATCAAAGGCTCAAGTGGACCACACCACATAAAGCAATGGGGATTTAAATCCTACCGTTCAAGATTTTAAGGGGGCCATGGAAATTTTGGATCGAGCTGAAATTTATGTTTTGCCTTCTACATGTCTATGTGACCTAAGGAACACGTTGGATGGAAAGTAGACATCATGATGGGCCTTACTAAGTTTTAAACGGTAAGAATTCAATCTCAAAGTTGCCCCCTCTGGAAGAAAATCCTGGCTCCGCCCCTGGCTCAGGTGGAGCCAACGTCTTCTAATCTAAGACTTGCCTCTGGTGCGGCCCACTTGGAATGGACAATGCCCCAATATTATGTCCCCCTAACCAAATTACTCTAGCTATCCGTTTGGTGCCCTGCAGATGGAGCCAGTGCTTTGCATTAGACTTAAATCTAACGAATTAGGAGCATTTGATGTGTCCCATCATAAGGACTGTTCATTTGGGCCGAGAATATTTGACCGTTGTTTCTCCCCTAGTGTCCGATCTCAAACTCACTGCTCAACTGCCATCTATGTACACTTCTCCATGGGCCCTATTCATCTCATGGGCCTTCATGCACAGATCAGTCCACTCAGCAACATTATCCGGTAGCAATGGGTCCGACTTGGGCCGGGCTGGGCTGGGCTAGCCTAGAGCAGCCGGCGTCCAAGATAGGTCCCCCAAAAATTGGTTTTGGCCTAGGCATGAATAATGATCAAATCCCCATTATCAGAGGTGAATGTTCCCATTCCATCAATGCATCTAGGGGCGCGAACAGCCATAATGGAATAGACGTTAGGGCCTCTTTGGATTCTATTGAATGAGCAACTTTTTTCACTTTGATGAGTCTTTTTTAAACTTATTTAAGTTAATAAATTATTATTCTAACTTAAGTTACTTTAGTAAGCACTATTGTAGAAGTAACTTATGTGAAGAAAGTTACTTATTTCATAAGTAAATTTAATAATCTGATTTAAGTCTCAGTCTGTTTATCTCTACATTTCTTAAACTATGGTTGGTTAAATAGCAATATCAATTTGCCAATCAACTAACCATGACTGGCTCTAGGCATTGAACTTAGTGAAGATACAAGTAATTCGTTGTTGAGAGGCAACACGTAGAGGAGTAATTATACCAAGTACTTCTTAGTAATGTGATTCTATTAATGTTATGATGTATAAATAGTTGATAATCAGTCATAAGAGCACTAAGAATACTCAGATATCAAGGATGGCCTGACAAAACTGTTCAAACCATACAAGTGGTACTTGTTTAAGGCCATAAAAGCTTCTTTTTTTTTTTTCGAAGTGACAACACATAAATTGACCACAAACATATATATGAAGAGGCTGCATGTATACTACTTTTTTTAGATGTCTATTATTCATTTTCGACGAGAAGACTTGAACAGGGGGGTGGGCGAGAAACATGAGTAGAGCAATGTGAAGAATTACAATTATCAAGATCAGGAACAGATTTAGGGGAAAATTTTCATTTAGAAAAACTAGAGGACTGACTTACTTCAAGTTGGTGAATGGAAGACATTGTAGTCTGCCCTTGTGGTAGATTGGTAAATTAGTGGATGCAAAGCTGAAAGGACAATAGTAGAACATATAGTTGATGTAAAAGGAGAGTTAAAAGAAACCATGATGTAAGAAAAAAGATAATCCAGTAGACTTAGTAGTTTATGAATAATAATGAAAGATAGTTTCAAAGAAGGAGACATGACTAGAGATGAACCATATGCTCCAAGAAAAAAGAAAAACCACTCAAGTTGGAAGACCCAATTGCTAATCTTGGGACATTATTTTAGTTGAATGTGGACCGCCGGAATTGAAATCTGTGTATAGCGTGCAAGCCATGAGATCAAATACATAGCTGGCACTATCTCAAATTAAAACATCCATTTTGTGTCATCCACTGCAGATGGGCCATTTCTGAAAAACCAATCGATTTAGCAATTAAGTCCTCTGATCCATGGAGAATGGTTTACTAATTTTTAGATGTTGGCTATTTTTCATCTCAGGTGAATGTATCTTTTGGTTTATTCAATCCATCTAAACTGGAACCCACAATCTGAACGGTTTATTAAGGAGTCACTTGTACTCCGCTGACACGATTTCTGAGTGCCTGCGTATCAAGTATACACCATCACTCTCTGTCCAGAGTATTTCAGGGCTTCTTCTTTTTTTTTCTTTTTTTTTTTTGTCATTTTGAAAATTCAAAGTTCCTGGCCTCGGGAGCGAAGGTGTAACCCGGGAACAACCTAGCGGGTGCTACCCCCACTGTGTGGCCCACATGGATGATAGTTTGTATGTCCACGTCGTCCATCCGTTTCTCCAGCCCATTTTAAGATGGGGTTCCAAAACTTATGCAGATCCAAATATCAGGTGCACCATGCTATTGGAAACAGTGGTGATTGAGTGCCCCACCATTAAAAATTCCAAAGAGTCCATCGTATGGTTTTAGTAATTTTTATTTTCAATCCAACCTGTTGATAATGTCAATAAGATCTGCATGAAGGGAAGAGATAAAGATCAGATTGATCCAAAACTTTTGTGGCCCACAAAGTTTTTTAATGGTCATCCATATATCACTGTTTCTGGCGGATCTTCTTAGGGTTTATTATTATGTGACGCAGGGAGGACGTGGTAGGTCGATCAACGTCTCCCTAACCGATAGTTTCTCGAATCCACGAGAAGAAATAAAAGATAAAAAGAGGAAATAAATTCCGAATAATTGAATAATTGATAATTGAATGAATAAAACGGAATTACAATGCATATAAATAGGAAACTAAACCCTAGGTAAAGTATCAAAATCCAATTCCAACTAAAACTCCTAGAAAACGCAACTTACTATAAATAGTAAACTTACTATTTATAGAAGTCGTTCAATCCTACTAGAACTCTTGGTTTTCGGCCAAAAATAGAAAGCTATCAAACGGCCTCAACCACGTTGTTCTACGAAATATTCTAAGCCCTTTTCATGTTGGGCACTAACTCTAAAACCCTACAGATGCAAAGTTATGATCGAATTAAAACTTACTATAAATAGTAAAAACGAAAATAAACTAGCCTAATGACCGTCGATACGGTCGATTCTCGCGATTCCGGGTTGGGCAACCCGGCGTAGCTCGAGCTACCCCAAATTGATATATTATACGTCCCGTAACTCATTCCGGATTGTGAGATACGACCGATTCACGGTCCTGACGGTCCGGATCACTTACGGCCCCGTCCGGTCTTCTTTTGCTCCATCTGGGCCATGAAATAGTCAGCGACCCGTCCTACATCAGTCTCCTCCACTTCGAAAGAACTCGACCCCGAGTTCTCGTCCAGCTTTGGTTCATGATATTCGTACAGATCTGCCACGTTGAAAGTCCTTGAAATCTCCATGTCATCTGGAAGATCAACAACGTAGGCATTGTCATTGATCTTGCGAATGATCGGTACCGGTCCAATCTTCTTGTGTTTCAACTTGTTGTAGGTCCCGGTAGGAAATCGCTCTTTACGTAGGTGGACCATCACCTGATCTCCTATTTCGAACACTTTGGCGCGGCGATGCTTGTCGGCCGCTTCTTTGTACTTCTCGTTCGAAGCCTGTAATTTGTTGCGCACGTCTGCATGTATGTCCATGATTCGGTCTGTCATATGTTCAGCTGTAATGCTCATGCCCGGAAGCTTGGGCAGGGGAACCAAATCGAGTGTGTGACGAGGAACGCACCCAAAAACAATCTGGAACGGAGATTTTCCTGTCGATCGGTTTACCATGTTGTTGAACGCAAACTCTGCTTGAGCTAGGGCCATGTCCCACTGCTTCGGTTTGTCACCTGAAAGGCAACGGATGAGATTGCCCAATGTGCAATTGACGACCTCAGTCTGTCCATCTGTTTGTGGATGATAAGCACTGCTGAAGTGAAGTCGTGTACCGAACCGATTCCACAAGGCTCGCCAAAAGTGGCTAACGAACTTTGTGTCCCGGTCTGAAGTGATCGTCTTAGGAATCCCATGTAGTCGCACAACCTCTCTGAAGAAAAGGTTCGCAACGTGTATCGCATCAAAGGTCTTCTTGCACGGAATGAAGTGTGCCATCTTGGAGAATCGGTCTACCACCACGAACACTGAGTCCATGCCGCGTTGTGTACGTGGGAGCCCTAATATAAAATCCATAGATAAATCCTCCCAAGGGGCATCTGGCATGGGTAATGGCGTGTAAAGACCTGTATTTTGAGATTGTCCCTTAGCGGTTTGACAAATATGACATCGTTGTACCGCCCTGCCCACATCACGAGCAAGTTGTGGCCAGTAATACCGCTCTTCCACCATCGCTCGAGTCTTATCTCGTCCTAGATGACCGCCGAGGCCACCGCCGTGCAGCTCGATAATAATTTTGTCCCGTAACGAACTCTGCGGGATGCAAAGTCGATTTCCTTTGAAGAGGAAACCATCTTGAATTAGAAGGTCACTCGGGTGCCCTTCTTGGCACTTTTTCCATGCATCTGCAAAATCCTCGTCCTCGGCATAAAGTTCCTTGAGGCAGTCGAACCCGATCACCTCACTGCTCACTGTAATAAGAATGGATGCACGTCGGCTTAGTGCATCTGCCACCTTGTTCTGCTGCCCTGATTTGTGTTTCAGAACGAACGTGAATTCCTGTAAAAACGAAATCCATCTAGCATGCATACGATTCACGTTAGTCTGAGTATTGATAAATTTTAAGGCCTGATGATCAGTGTACAGTATAAATTCCCTTTGAATAAGATAATGGCGCCAATGGCGCAGTGCTTGAACCACTGCATATAATTCAAGTTCATAGGTCGACCACTTCTGTCGTGCGTCGCTGAGTTTCTCACTGTAAAAGGCAACCGGCCTGCCCTCCTGAGAAAGGACTCCCCCAATGCCGACAATAGATGCATCGCATTCTACCTCAAATAGCTTGTCGAAATTAGGGAGTACCAGAACCGGGGTAGTGGACAACCGATATTTAATTTCTGTAAAGCTCTTCTCAGCCCCTTCGGTCCATTGAAACGGACCCTTCTTCATACAATCGGTAATCGGCGCGACGATACTGCTGAAGTTCCGCACAAATCGACGATAGAAGGTCGCCAACCCATGAAAACTTCGTACCTCATGAATGTTTGTCGGAGTCGGCCAATCCCGAATAGCTCGTACCTTTTCTTCGTCCACTCGGATACCCGTGGACGACACGATGAACCCCAGAAACAATAATTGATCAGTTAAGAAGCTACACTTTTTCAGATTTAAGTATAGCTTGTTGTCGGCCAACACTTGTAGCACTTTTCTGATGTGGGTCATGTGCTCTGTTTCATCCTGACTGTATATTAGAATGTCGTCAAAGTAAACGACAACGAAACGGCCAATGAACGGCTTCAACACTTGGTTCATTAAACGCATGAAGGTGCTTGGTGCGTTGGTCAAACCGAAGGGCATAACCAGCCACTCATATAGCCCTTCCTTGGTCTTGAAGGCCGTTTTTCACTCGTCACCTGGCCTAATACGGATTTGATGGTATCCACTCCATAAGTCCAGTTTCGAGAACACCTTGGAGCCCTCGAGCATGTCCAGCATGTCATCCAACCGCGGTATTGGAAATCGATATTTAACTGTTATTTTATTGATCGCGCGGCTATCGATGCACATACGCCATGTTCCGTCCTTCTTTGGGGTAAGGAGTGCCGGAACGGCGCACGGGCTCATGCTCTCTTTAATAAGACCCTTACGGATCAGTTCCTCCACCTGTCCTTGTAGAATTTCACACTCTTTCGGACTCATCCGATAGTGCGGTCAGTTGGGTAGACTGGACCCTGGGATAAGGTCGATGTGATGTTGTATGTCTCGCATGGGAGGCAACTCATCAGGTAATTCTCCAGGCCAAGTACTTCGAAATTCTTCTAGCAGTGGTTTAAGGCGTTGAGGAATATTAGAGGATCCTGCCTCCTCGCCTTTTACCATAACGGCATAAATCTCGCCCGTTTCCTTTGATTCCTTAACAAACTCGCGAATGGTAAGGAGAGAGTTCCCCTCCACTTTAGAAGCTTCAGGGTGTTTGTCTGGTGTCATAGGGGCCAAAACAATTTTCCGACCATCTTTGGTGAACATGTATATGTTTTCCCGTCCACTGTGGGTCACATCTCGATCCGATTGCCATGGCCGCCCAAGTAACATGTGGCAGGCTTCCATGTCAACCACATCACAGAGGACCTCGTCCTTATAGCTTTTACCAATGGAAAACGAGATAATGCATTGATGAGTTACCTTGGTTTCGTTCACCTTCTTGATCCAACCGATAGAGTAAGGGGTAGGGTGCTTCGTCATAGGCAGATGTAACTTATCCACCATAATTCTCGAGACAATATTTTCGCTACTCCCACTGTCTATGATCACGTCACAGATTTTGCCCTGCACGGTGCACTTTGTGCGAAAAATATTATGTCGTTGTGGGTGCACTTCCTTCCTGGGAGCGTAAAGTAGTCGTCTTACTACTAGCGATTCCCCATGATCTTCAGTCAGCCAATCGACATCTTCTGTGTCCCCCTCTTCGGCCTGTTCCAATTCAGGGTTGTCTTCTGTTGACTCGCCTTCCACGCCGCCTTCATTCGTAGTTAAGTGTGCTGCAGGGCGTTGGGGGCAAGCGTTCGACCAGTGACCTGGTTGGCCACAACGGAGACAATGGTCTGGTCTTGGCCGACCATATGGGTTGGGGATCCTGCTGGAACCTGCTGTAGTGGGAGCTGTACGTTGAGGTCTTGAGGAACCGCTTCCCCCGTCCCGGTTCGTGACCGTAGGAGGTTGATGACGCCCTCCTATAGGCTCCTTGCCTTTGGCCAGCGTTGTATCTTGAGTGGGTCCGGTGTTGGGATTTCGTGTTGCCGGATAGGGTCGAGCAGGGGGCCGTGACAACTGTGTTTCTGCTCGAGTGGCCAATTGGTTGGCCTCACTCAACGTCCATACCGGATGCATCTGGACTCGATCCTGGATTGCAAATCACAATCCACCAATGAATCGTGATACCTGTTGTGCCTCTGATTCCGATAAATTATTCCGTGTAGCCAATCGTTGGAATTCTTCAAGATATTCGGCTACGGTTCGATTTCCCTGACGACAATTTTGGTATTGTTGGAACAAAATTTGTTCATAGTCGCTAGGGAGGAATCGAGCTCTAAGAAGTTGTCTCATTCTAGGCCATGTTCGGATGGGTGCCTTATTCTGACGGGCGCGGGAAACCTATAGGTTTTCCCACCATGCTGAAGCACCGGATTTAAATTTATAAGCAATTAGTTTTACCTTCTTGTCGTCCGGCACTTCCATATAGTCGAAGTATCGCTCGACCTCTGCCAGCCAGTCGAGGAACTCTTCTATTCGAAGTAGGCCATTAAAGCTGGGAAGATCAGCTTTGCCCCGATAGTCTCGTTCTGCTCGTTCCACACGCTCATTCCCTAGCGCAGGTCGTCGTACCAAAATGTCTTCGACCTCATCATCGCTTGGTTCTGAATCGTCTGGTGTAGCCCTACGATTATCCACCTGGGGTGCTCTACGGACAAAATGATTGTCCCGTATAGCAACGGTTGGTGGTTGTTGGTCGCCTTGGGCTCGAAGCGGAGCTAGCGATGCTGCAATCTGGTCGAGGGTTGCCTGTATACCTTGCAGGATCAACCGGTTCTCCCGTTGCGCTGCTTCGAAAGCTGTCGCGGTTAGGTCCCTTGGAGCACCGTCCTTAGGATGAGGATCCATCCCTTCATTAGAGGTCATCGTCCTGAGGAAGAAACCTCGCTCTGATACCAATGACGCAGGGAGGACGTGGTAGGTCGATCACCGTCTCCCTAACCGATAGTTTCTCGAATCCACGAGAAGAAATAAAAGATAAAAAGAGGAAATAAATTCCGAATAATTGAATAATTGATAATTGAATGAATAAAACGGAATTACAATGCATATAAATAGGAAACTCAACCCTAGGTAAAGTATCAAAATCCAATTCCAACTAAAACTCCTAGAAAACGCAACTTACTATAAATAGTAAACTTACTATTTATAGAAGTCGTTCAATCCTACTAGAACTCTTGGTTTTCGGCCAAAAATAGAAAGTTATCAAACGGCCTCAACCACGTTGTTCTACGAAATATTCTAAGCCCTTTTCATGTTGGGCACTAACTCTAAAACCCTACAGATGCAAAGTTATGATCGAATTAAAACTTACTATAAATAGTAAAAACGAAAATAAACTAGCCTAATGACCGTCGATACGGTCGATTCTCGCGATTCCGGGTTGGGCAACCCGGCGTAGCGGGGTTGGTTGGCTAAAGTAGCTCGAGCTACCCCAAATTGATATATTATACGTCCCGTAACTCATTCCGGATTGTGAGATACGACCGATTCACGGTCCTGACGGTCCGGATCACTTACGGCCCCGTCCGGTCTTCTTTTGCTCCATCTGGGCCATGAAATAGTCAGCGACCCGTCCTACATCATTATGTCCTACAATGAGATGTAGAAATAAATAGACAGCATGGATATATAAAAAAAAATACATCAATATAAGCCCCACACGGATAAGGGTAATACCCACTAAGCTGTTCCCCGAACAACACCTAAGTAGCTCGTGTTTTTTTCTTTTTCACCCACCCACCGCGGGTTAGTGTGTCTCCTTGACATTTCAAACCTAAATTGTCCGTGTTACTAGGAGTGTTACCCTTAGTGTGGCCCACATGGATGATATTTTGTATATCCATGCCCATCCATTTATTGAGGGGATAGGGTTTCAAAAATTATGCATATCCAAATCTCAGGTGGGCCATACCACTGAAAACCATGGTGATTGAGTGGCCCACCATTAAAAATTCCAAAGAGCCCATCGTAAGGTTCTAGTAATTTTTATTTTCAATCCAACCTATTGATAATGTTAATAAGATCTAGATGAAGGAAAAATAAAAAGATCAGATTGATACAAAAAATCTTAATGGTCATCCATCACGGTTTCTAATGGTATGTTCTATACGAGATTTGAATCTTCTTAGGGTTTATTATTACGTCCTGAAATGAAATGAGATGTAAAAACGATGGACAGCATGGGTATATAAAAAATTACATCAATATGTGCCCCCACACACAGTTAGGGAGTGTTTGATTTCCATTTTACATAGGGTAAATACAAGTAAATGGAAAATTATTACTTTCCATGTAATTCTTGCACTTGTTGACAATGACTGTTTTGTTTTTCATGCACTAAAATCAAAGAAGGTACATATTTATTGTGGGTCCCACTGTGATATATGTGACTTATCCACACCGTCTATCCATTTTGTAAAGTCATTTTAGGGCATGTACCCAAAATCAAGGTAAATCCAGAGCTGAAGTGGACCACGCCACGTGAAATAGTGGTTTGAATATATACCATAAAAATTAGTTATGACCACGATTTCCTATGGTGTAAGCCACGTGAACTTCAGATATACTTCATTTTTGAGCTCATCCTCTAAAATATTCATTTAAACTAGATGGACAGCATGAATATATGACAGGGATAACAATGGGCCTCACGAATGTATGGCCCTCATTCTTTGGATGTATTTACAAGAAGTAAATACTCTCTTTATCAAACGGAGAAAAATTATAATAATTACATACTTTCACCCATTTGCCACCATTTACAACATGTAAATGAAAATCAAACACGCCCTTCGGGTAACACCCACTAAGCTGTTCCTCAGGTAACAGCTAACACGCTCTCTCTGTGAACTGCCTGACCGAGTGGGCCTGCACCGCGTAAGACTGGCATCGCGGAAGGTTCCGGCCGCCCCCAACCCGGGGAGGTGTTACCCGGGTAACACCCAAGATGGTGTGGCCCTTACTGAGGAGCCCCACCTTGATGTATGTATTATAAATCCATTCCGTCCATCTGTTTTTTTAGATTACTTTAGGCTATGAGCTCATAAGTGAACCAGATCAAAATCTCAGGTGAACCATAACATAGGAAACAGTAGTGATTGACTCGTAAAAACTTATTGTGGGCCACAAAATTTTCGGATCAAGATGATAATTGGTTCTTTTCCTTTATTCCAATTTAATATTATAAACAGGTTGGATGGAAAATAAACATTACGAAAACATGACGATCATTGATTCCTACATATGGTCCACCTGATATTTTGATCTGATTCATTTTGCAACTGCCCGAAAATGATCGGGCAAAGCGGATGAACAGCGTGGATGTAGAATATATGCATGGGAGAAAAGTCATAAAGCACATGAGCTACTCGGGCCTAGATTGGGACGCGGATTGGCTAGTGACCCAACACCAGAGCCAGGGCTGGTGTCAAAACTGTGTGGGCCCCGCCATGATGTATGTGTTTTATCAATGCTGTCCATCCAATTTTCCACCTCATTTTAGGTCATGAGCCCAAAAATGAGGAAGATCCAAATCTCAGGTGGACCACACCACAGGAAAATAGTGTTGATTGAACGTCCACCATTAAAAACTTCCCAGGGCCCACCATGATGTTTATTTGCCATCCAACCTGTTGATAAGGTCACACAGACCTGGATGAAGTGAAAACACAAATATCAGCTTGATCCAAAACTTCTGTGGCCTCTAAGAAGTTTTCAACGGTGGACGTTTAATTCCCACTGTTTCCTGTGGTGTGGTCCACCTGATATTTGAATCTGCCTCATTTTCAGGCCCATGCCCTAACATGAGGTGGAAAAATGGATGGACAGCGTGGATAAAACACATACATCATGGTGTGGCCCACACAGCTTTGACACAGCCCCCCTCTCTGGTGGCTGGTGTTGGGGTAACTAGCCAATCCGCGTCCCTTAGATTGAGGTCGTACAAACAACAGGGCCCACACGTAGTGGAGAGCGAGATAGCAAAGTGCCCGTATAGCGAATCACGCAAAGAGAGATTGGAGAGGTTATTCGCGGCAAATGCACCAACATGGCTATCTGATACGAGATCCGGACCATTCATCAGGTGGGGAAAATGATGACAGCAGGCCTGCCCCGATCTAAGGTCTAACCACTCATCCAATAGCTCGCACATGTATGAAAAGAATTTGCACGTTAACGAGGAACACATTGAGCCCAAGTCTCGCCTGCTAGCACTGCTGGAAGACGCTTTTCAAATATTCGAATGCTAAAGAGACACACTAAACCATGGGTGGGTGCATTATGCGACTAACCGGGTCGTGTGTGTTGCATGACTAACAAAAAAAGAAACATTGAGCCCAACTCAATTTTCAGACCCGGGCATGTTCAAGGTGGGCCCACTTAATGAATCACTCAGAAAACTCACACATATGCCAAGTTGGCATGTGTCCCACTCCACTCTCAAATAATCAATGTCCCTTTCACGTAGTAGCCTTTTGTTGAATTTCCATCGCTTAGCATCCAAGCTTCCCAGATAATGAGGGAAACATTGTATCTAATTCAATCAACAAAAGTCTTTTGGAGCTTCGATGCAGCTTCTAAGAGATTACAAGCCACTATATATAAATCAACCCACACCACATACAATTCAAGAAAAGTTCTAAAGAAAGAGAAAATGGGTCTTTCTCTCTCTTGCTTTTCAGTCCTAAGGGTTTCTCCTCTCCAACAACCAGATGCATCTTTGCAAACCCCAGTAGAGGATTGTAAGAAGAGTATAAGAAGAAAGAGCCACAACAGTGCAGCCATTATAATGCCTAATTTCCCTTCATATTCCCGCCCCTCCCGTCTCTAGCTTGGATGGATATTTATGGGTCACAAATTGAGAGGTGCGGATTGCTCTTTTAAGGAGATTCTTGGGGCATGGACCATCCTTGATAGGGACCCCTGTATCAATGGTCTGGATTACTGAATCCTGGAGCCCACTTATAGTGGTGAGAAGGGTGTGAAGCTAGCTATACTGGTGAAGGTTTTGATTGTATTTTGTTCTTTGAGGTCTTCTACGTTCTACTGTGTAATTTTTTGGATTATTTTATTGATTTTTTATGATTATTATTATTATTAAGTTATTTGACTGTGAGGCTTGATTTTGAGAGGCTATTGCATGTTGCTTGATGGAAAGATGTGCCACTTTTTTAGTAACAACAGCTCAGGTGGGAGCCAACATCTTGTAATCTAAGACGTTCATCTGGCGCAGCCCATCATGAAATGGACAGTGCCCCATTATCTTCTCGACCAAATTATTGTAGCCATCCATTTGGTGCCCTGAAGATGGAGCCAGTGCTTTGCATTAGACTTGAATTTATTCAAATTATAAGCATTTGGTGGGTCCCATCATAAGGACGGTTTATTTTGGCTGAGCAAATTCGACGGTTGCTTCTTCCTATAGTGTCCAATCTCAAACTCCACTGCTCAACTGCAATGCGTTGCATGGGACTGTCCTACTGTGATCTAGAATGTACACTTCTTCATGGACCCTATTCATTTCATGGGCCTCCATGCACACATCAGCCTATTCACCAAGGTGAGACCGGGTAGCAATGGGCCTGATTTGGACGGGCTAGGTTAGGCCATCCTGGTCCGAGCCCAGCATCAGCCTACAGCAGGCTTGGGATATGGCCTAAAAAATTGGTTTGGCCTGGGCATGAATAATGATTAAATTCCTATTCCCAGAGGTGAATATTTCTATTTCATCCGTTGATCAAGTGGCTCACACAGCAATAAGGGAATAGACATCTGTCGAGCTAAAATGACCTGAGCCATTGGGCCCACATGTCAGTTACAATTCCAGACCAGGGGCCTAGCTAATAGTCCATGCCCAGTCCAAATCCAGATTGAGTGGGTCACCGGATCCATTGCCACCACTAGATGTTTAGCATTCGAAAAACCCTCATCTTTGTTCACCTACGGTTTCTTGTGCCTCAAACAACACTAAAATAACGATGGGTCCAGGATCAAGCACATCCTGGGAGCTAAGGATTTGGCTTTGAGCTAGGCCAACGCCACGAGCGAACTACTCACTACTCAGGAAACCTGTAACAGTCCCAACTGGGCTGTCTTGTTGGGCTGTAGGCAATTCAAGCGCATCTCCAGCCCAATTAGTTATGGGCATGAAACTGAGGCATGGGTCCAAACCACGCAGTCTAGAGTCCACCCCAAATGGGTTGGACTCAGGGTCCCATCTCCCATGCATGGTATGCGAACACACATGCCAATCTCGTAGGCCATTTGACTCGTCATTGCATGAAAATGACCATGATGGCAAGCCATGCATCCGCGTACAGCTTTCCACCCTCGATAGAATAGCGCCAGTCCGATGCAGGTGCCTCCTCAGCTCTGGTCGTCGAAGAAAGTGCCTCCTCAGCTCCAGTCGTCGAAGAAAGTTGTAAGCGCGTGCAAGAGGCATGGATGAAGTTAATAGATGGATTTGATGCCATACATACATCACGCTGGACCCGTGATACCTCCAAGTACAATCTTATTTTAAGGGATAAGGGCCCGTTTGGATACCACCAAATAAGTTACTTTTCCTATTAACACTAGTAGATAAGTAACTTATTTGAAATAAGTAAGTTCGGCTTTCGATCACTTATAAATAACTTTTTTTATTTAAAGTTACCTAATCACTTCAGTTCAATGAGTAGAAATCAAGATAAGCTACTTGAGGCATAAGTAGCTTATCTTATGTAACTTACCATCTAAAAGCCCCCTAAAATTCCTACCGAGGAATGAGGGCCCTTAATGTGGCAATGTCCTCTTCACAGGACTGAGAGCTTTTTTTTTTCTTTTCTTGTTAGTCATGCAACACACAATGCACCCACATGATTAGTCACACGATGTACCCACCCACCGATCGATGGGGTTAGTGTGTCTCCTTAGCACTTGAACCTAAGACCTGCTGTTGAAAAGCCTGGGCGTGGTCCAACTGGGCTAGCAGGTGAGACACTGCAAGATAGAGCTGAGAAATGAATCTCATGCTTTATGCAACACATGGTTGCATGGTCTATTGCACCCGATTTTCATGCCAATGTGTGACATGTGTGTGAGATCTAAGTTGTTCATAAGGTTAATCTTACAATGTAACATCTTTTTTGAAAAATCAGGTTAATTGGCTCATTAAATAGGCTACAGTTAAAGCCACCTTATGAATTTGGATTATTCTTAATAGTTATCTATTTGTTTCTATAGCATGTCCCATTTGATCCATCTATCAAATGGATATGTTAGGGTCCATGGGTCAATTAGTGAGCCAAACTATTCAGATTAGTAGAGTGAACCTAGTTCATGGGTTAACCGGTGGGCTAAACATTTCAGGTTAATAAAATAGGCCTATTGACTCTACTTAATATTTACAATAATTTGTTATCTTTGATTTATTTTTATTTTTTTTAGCACACCCCATTGTTAGTACACCCACACCCTGTTAATCACACCGCATAAAGACCTCAAGTGTTGAAAGGAGGTTATCTTAGCTCAATCTCCCACTTGAGCTATGGATCTGCTATGGATCTGGGTGTGTTATCTTTGAATTTGAATTTATAATAATCCAGCAATCAAAATAGTAGTTAGAGCCTTGATTGTAAGGGGTGGATTAACTTTGAGATTGAATTTGAATTTGAATGTTGTTAATTGTAAGGAGTAGATTAACCTTAATTGTAGGGAATAATTGACTAATTTTTTATTGTTGCTATTATTGAGTAATGCCGTGGTTATTTATGTAATTCTTAGCCATTAATGAAAACATGATATATTTTTTGGAGCATTCTCTTGCTTGATTTCGAGGAGTGAAACTTTATTCTCAAATTTGTACTAATTATCTCAATAATATTAGTATAGTTTTATCATTTGGTATTAGAGATAAGTTTGGGTATTTCCAAACAAGGCAAAAGATAGAATTATGATCATCGAGACTGATGTGAGAGATGAAATTGCATAGCTATGCGAGAACTCAAAAAATACATAAAGGCTTTCCTAATCCAAAATGAGGATTCCAAAGCACAAAAACTTTGAAGAAATGGAGGTTTTAAATGGCAACAATTTCAACAATAAAGGGTTCGGAGCCTTGCCTCGTTGGTAGACCATGCGGAGTTTCAACCGGGGGGGGCGGGGTCTTGGTTTCAAAACCCATGGTGGTGAAAATCTACGCTACTAACAGCACCAGTGGGTGCGTTGCATGACTGACCAAAAAATTAAAAATAAATGGGTGATATGCTCTAATTGATTTTTCAAAAATTGTCATGTTAAACTTAATATGGAATGTGTGCGCGAAAAATTTATCAAATTTCACGATATACCACCGAAAGTGGACAAGACACTCATTGCTTCTTTTCACTTGGAAGGTGAAGCAAGCATCAAATGCAGTTCGAGAAGTCAGTGAATCGCGTGCGTAAAAGGATGTCCTAAGGTCAGATGTTTTATAGCAATCTTGAATGAGGAGAATCATACAGACATTAAAGTTAAACTACGATGTTGGCCCCAGTAGAATTGGCTTGCATGTAGGACTGGTAACAAAAGCTATACCATCTACTATACATATTTTACTTAGTGCATAAAACACAATAATCTCTGAGTCCACATGTTGTATATGAAAATTCTACTCCCTCAATAAGTTGAAAATCCATTGGGTTACACCTGATTGTTGGGTTTGATGAAAGGTAAATGCTTGTGGCAGCACAACACACAAATCTATAGTTAGCATCTCATTCCGAAGTTTCCCTCTAGAGCGGCTTACCTGAGCCGTGGATCTGCCTGATTTCGTACCCAGGGCGTATCAACCGAAGATACAACCAAATGAAGGGAGTGGATTTACATGTACAACATCTTGCACCCCAGAGAGCAGTGGCGTTCTACGCACCACGTAAAAGTGGCGATTTCAGCCGCCCCCAACCCTGTGACGGAGAAAAGTCAAAAAAAAGCACATAAAAAAGATGCGGATTTGCTGGTTAGCTGGGTGGAAAAGCTATATCCCCTCTACCATGACGCATGTGTTTTATCCACGCCTGGTCCATCCATGAGGCTGATTCAAAGCTCGAGTGGACCACACTATAGGAACTAGTGGGGATCGATCTATCAAAATGGACGGATGGCATGCATAAAACACATACATCATAGTGCGGCCCACAAAGCCCCTGACGTGATCGTCCATATCTAGCTAGGTCATGGTGAGGATAGTACCCAATCCGTGCCTCAGCTGGAAGACGCCTCGAGGTTTCAACAGCAGGTCTCATATTCCAATGCTAAGGAGATACACTAATTACTCCGGTGAATGCATCATGTCACTAATATTGTGAGTGCCTTATTCAGCTAATGAGTGTATAAATAAATAAATAATTGGGCTTAGATTGGGGCTGTATAAACAACCGGGCCCACGTAAATGAGAGCCAGATGGCAAAGTGCTTGTGCGGCGAATCTGCATCGAAATAAGACCATACATAAGGTGAGGACCACCATGACCGCAAACCTGCCTGGAAATAAGGTCGAACCACTCATCTAATAGCTCGCACATGTGTGACAAAAATGCATAGGTTAAAAGAGGAACACATGTTCAAGCTGGGCCCCACTTAATGAGTCATCCAGAAAACTCACACATGCACCAAGTTGGCACATTTGCCACTCCACTCCAAAACAATCATATCCCTTTCACGTAGTAGCCTTTTGTTGAATTTCCATTGCTTGGCATCCAAGCTTCCCGGATGATGACAGAAACATTGTATCTAATTCAATTCAACATGGAGT
Organism: Liriodendron chinense; assembly: GCA_003013855.2. Lineage (NCBI taxonomy): Eukaryota > Viridiplantae > Streptophyta > Magnoliopsida > Magnoliales > Magnoliaceae > Liriodendron > Liriodendron chinense. The sequence continues at coordinate 4,868,999 of ML058453.1, forward strand.
GATTTGTACCTTCCATGCAACTTCTAAGAGATTACAACACAGTATATATAAATTATCAATCCACACCACACCACATACAATTCAAGAACAGGTTATCTAAAGAAAGAGAAAATGGGTCTTGCTCTCTCTTGCTTTTCAGTGCTCAAGGTTTCTCCTTTGCAACAATCAGATGCATCTTTGCAAACCCAAGCAGAGGATTGTAAGAAGAATAGTGTAAGGAGAAAGAGCCACAACAGTGCAGCCGTTATAATGCCTAATTTTCCTTCATATTCCCGTCCCTCCCTTCTCTAGTTTGGCACACGTTCAGGTGTAGAGGGTGCAGCCCACATTTTAGCGATCTAGACCCTTGGTTCATTTGCCCAGCATATATGGATGGAATCTAGGGTCTCTCTCTCTCTCTCTCTCTCTCTCTCTCTCTCTCTCTCTCCATATGAATGAGCACCTGGGTGTGTTCTCTTCTTGACTTTATAATTGTGGGCCACAAATATTGAAAGGTGAGGATTGGCCTTTTGAGGAGATTCTTAGGGCATGGACCATCCATGATGGAGATCCATGTACCTATAGTCTGGATCACTGAATCCTGGGACCCGCTTATAGTGGTGAGAAGGGTGTGAAGCTAACTAGACTGGTGGAGTGCTATTTGGGTCTTGCTTGTATTTCTACTGTGTAATTTTTGGGATTATTTTATTGACTTATTATTATTATTAAGTTATTTGACTGTGAAGCTTGCTTTTGATGGAAACATATGTCATAACAACAGTTCAGGAGGTGGGACCCAACATCTTGTAATCTAAGGCGTTCAATTGGTGCAGCCCACCAAGAAATGGGCAATACCCCATTATCTCCCTAACCAAATTATTGTAGCCGTCCATTTGGTGCCCTGCAGATAGAGAGCCAGTGCTTAATTTGCATTAGACTTGAATCCATCAAAAGGTTAGAAGCATTGGGTGGGGTCCCTCCTACAGTGTTCGATCTCAAACTCCACTACTCAACTGTAATGCTCTTCATGGGACCATGTCCCACTGCAATGTACGCTTCTCCATGGACCCTATTCAGATCTCATGGGCCTTCATGAACCCATCAGCCCACTCATCAACGTTGTCCCTTACAGGGGTAGCAATGGGCCTGATTTGTTCCGGGCCAGACTAGGCCACCCTGGCCCAAGCCCAACATAAGCCTAGCGCAGCTGGCTCGAGACAGGGCTCCAAAAAATTGGTTTAGCCCGGACATGAATAATGATCAAATCCCAAATTCCCAGAGGTGAATATTCCTATTAAGCAGCCAAAGTATGTACACAAAGCATGTCCACATTAAGCTGCCAGGTCGGGTTGAGCTCAAATGACCTGGGCCCAAGTCCTACCTGAAAAATGGTTGAACCCACATGTCAGGCTAAGTTTTAGCCCATGGGCCAAGCTAATACATCCCAGCCTCGTCCAAATCCAGGTTGAGTGGGTCGCCAGGCCCATTGCCAACCCCAGGTGTTTAGCATTCCAAAAAGCGTCATCTATGTTCTCAGCCTCCCTCTGTTACTATCATCATCTATGGTTTCTTGTGCCTCCATGCAACACTAAAATAATGACGAGTCCAGGCTCAAGCCCATCCTGAGAGCTAAGGATTTGGGCTTGGGCTATGCCAGGCCCCCTAGCAAAGTTCTCAGGAAACCTGTAACAGTCCCGAGTGGGCTGTCTATCAGGCCTGAAACTGAAGCACGGATCCAAACCATGCACTCTAGGGTCCGCCCCAAATGGGCTGACTCTCATGGAAATCATGTCCAATACATGAGATACGAGAGTGTGTGTGTGTGTGTCTATATATATATATATATATATATATATATATATATATATATATGATGCTTTGTTCTTAGAAAACGGGGATTTTCTATTCCTTGCAATGTGATTGGGCCACATCATCAGTGATGATATCAGCACTGTTGCAATCTGCATCTAATGCAGTAGTATCTGATGACATGGCCCAAAGAAAATGCAAGAAATGGAAAACTTCTATTTCTCAAGAACAGAGGATCCAAATTCGTTTGGATTTAATGCCATGCATCATGGTGTCTCTCACATCTTTAAATACAATATATAGGGATTTGATGCCATATAATCATGGCGCTCCACTATTACTTGCTGACAGGTATGGCTTGTGTAATTGTCTTGACCGGCCTTATAAATATACATGCTCACGTGACTAGGTCTAATCAAAAGAATTCAAAAGCAGATTCTAACTTTGCTCTGAGTTCAGTTTCAAGTACATTTTTCTAAAGGTCGTTATAAGTCTGGTCTTGCCTAATTTCTTACCGTCCACTGAGAATCAATGACCAAATCTTGTAAGATGTTGCAGGGATATATGTTGTCCACCTTATTTCTTGGAGGTTGGTCTTGATGCGAGAAAAACGAAAGTACCATGCTAAAAGGAGACCCGCTAGGAGCCATATGCATGTATACAATAGAAAATGTGGACATTGTTTATAGGGCATGTGATAGATGCACAAGCAACATGTGCAACTCCCAGCGTGCTAAGGAATCTTCTTAAGACCCTTTGATGTTGGATTCTTCGTGATTCAGCCTGCACATGACATTATCGTCCTCAATCAAATCAAAAGGGAAGATTTCCCTATGGATATTGTTTTAGATGCAGCAAAGAATTGAGAGCAAGTAACGAATAATTTTCCAAAATTAGAAGCAAATCATACATGGTAACGTAATACAACAAGGATTCCAAATTCTATTAGAATATGACTGCTATGTAATAAAAAATTCATGTGAAAGCCACCATGTGGCCACCACTTCTCATAAGCCTGTAAAAAGCAAAATGTGAAAAAGAGCTCCAAGCCCTCACCATAAACAATCAATTTCTTTACCATACAACAATATTTATCTCTTAGGTGTTGTTTGGTGAACTGAAAATAAGTTCTGAAAATTAATTTAAGTGCAGAAAGCTTTAAAGTGCTTAATTTTAGTAATTATAAGTAATGAAAAATCTATTTGATAATTTATGTAAAAAAAGTCTTAATGCTTGAAAATAAGCAATTTTTTTGCAAAAACTTTTTTGGTAAAAGTTAATCACAAACGTATGAAAATTGGGAATTTGTCATATTTACCCATGTTGCCCTAATTCCTACCTTTTGTTGAATATGAATGGTAACCTATTGTTATCATTCCTCCAAATTTGCTACATCAACACTACATACATGTGTGCTATGTTATAGACGGGCTCATACTCGTAGTGACAGCCTGCACCCACTTTGGTACTAGTCGTGCGAGAAAAGATATGTAGGACCCACCATGATGCACGTGTTTTATCCAGTCTGCCCATCCATTTTCCAAACCAATATTAGGGTATGAGCTCAAAAATGAGGCAAGTCCAAATCTCAGGTGGACCACGCCACAGGAAATAGTGTTGATGGAATGCCACCATTAAAAACTTCTTAGGACCCTCTGTAGCGTTTATTTTCCATGCAACCTATTGATTAGGTCACATAACCTAGGGAAAAAGAAAACACAAATATTTGCTTCATCCAAACTTTTGTCGCCCTAAATTTTTTTTTAATGGTAGGCATTCAAGCACTACTAGATCCTATGGTATGGTCCATCTGAAATTTGGATCTAAGTTCGTTTTAGGAACCATGCCCTAGAATGATTCAGAAAAATTGATGGATGACTTAGATATGCAATACATATATCAAGGTAAGCCTACGGTGAGGGCAACACCCACTAACGTGTTACCTTGTAACTACGGCTACTTCCTTTTTACTCGGAATGTGCACCATACCTAGTTGGTATCGTGTTGACATGGCAAAGCTTTGTGGGCTAACCATGATGTATGTGCTATATCTATGTCGTCCATCCATTTTTTTCAGGTCATTTTAGGGCATGAATCCAAAAATGAAGTAGCTTCAAATCTCAAGTGGACCACACCACAGGAAATAGTGGTGATTGTCACGCCCCAAACTCGGGGACCGGGCTCACTAAATTTTCGGCCGCTGAATCCGATGCCAACAGACTCCGTAATACCACATTCTCGACTCCTAGCTTTCATACGCCAGGTTCCGATCCTGAGATCCCACGATGAGGATTTTCAAGGTAAACTTTTTTTTTCTTTATAGATAAGCATAACCACAAGTGTACCAAACCAAAAGGCATCACATCACATACCCACTAAGATAATCTTTTGAGTACAGTGTTGCAAAAAGGGAAATACAATGTATAACTAAAAAGCTAAAAGATCAAATGCGCGCCCCTGTCTCACTACTGTCGCGCTATAGCATGTCCTGCACGTAAACAGCAATCCCCAACCGATTTCAATGATGGCTGCTCATCCCCACCGCTTCCTATGGTGTGGTCCACCGGAGATCTGAATATGCTTTATTCTTGGGTTCGGGCTCTAAATGATCTGGCAAAGTAAATGGACCGCATGGATTGAATACATACATTCATGGTGAAGTCCACGAGTGGGCCACCTGCTGACAGCGTGTGAAGGCACGCTGCCTTGCAGCGTGGACCCCTCTGGCCCTAAAATGTTTTGGATTAAGATTGATATTTGTGTTTTCTCTCCACTAGGCCCCACGTGGCCCTATGAATAGGTTGGGTGGAAAATGAACATCATGGTGGGCCCTGGATAGGTTTCAACAATGGACGTTGCCGCCTCCACTACTTCCTGCGTTGTGGCACACCAGAGATTTGGACCGGCCTCAAATTTGGGCCCTGGCCATGAAATGGCATGGTAAATTAGCTGGACGGTGTGGATGAAACACATACATCATTGTGGGTCCCACTAGTGGAGACCCTCTCCATACCACCTTCCAACGTCCCTGACGCTGGACGTTCACTCCATTTGCTCGGCCACCTCGTGGTGGGCCCCCAAAAGCTTTGGATCAAACAAAAATTTGCATTTTCCTCCATCTAGATCTATATGATCTTATGGATAGGTTGAATGGAACATAAATAACACGGCAGGCCACACATGGCGGTCCACATTGTCAGACAGTGTGCGAGGCATGCTGTCTTATAATGTGGCCCACTTGTGGGTCCCGCATCAGTCCATAAAGCATGAAAGTTGAAAGGAAAAAGGAAAGGAAAAGAATAAAGCAATGAAGAGGGAGATCCAAGCATTAGATGGACCCCTCGCCACTATGGGGTCCATCGTACGAATTTAAGCACACTAGACATAGGTCAAGGTGGATCCCACCCTTGTGGCCCACAAAACTAAATGAAAAACAATGAAAATAGAGATTATGTCCTCCCTAATTGCACTTACCACGAAGATGGATGGTTGGATCGGGTCAGATAGTTGATCGGACGGCTTGGTGGGGGTGGATTTCCTCCTCTAATCACCTAAGCTTACAAATACTCTCTCTTGTATCTTCAATCTCACTATTTTCCCACTAATCTCTTTCTTTAATCTCTTCTTTTTTTAATTCTCTCTCTCTCTCTCTCTCTCTCTCTCTCTCTGCAAATGAAAGTGGCTACGTATGGCCCTTTTGTAGTGGTAGGGACTTTGGGACATAGATGAAATTTTGAAAGAGAATGGTGGTAAAAAGGAAATGGGGCATTTATGAGGGGGAATGACTTAGGTATGGGCTTAGTTAACTTGTGAGGAGAGAGAGGGATGTAATTGATGGGACATTTGATTGATTGATATAAGGCTTGATTGATTAATGAGATGTTTGATTGATTGATGGGACAACCTTTGGATTTGTGCAAGTAGGGCCCACACCATGCATATGTGGCATGGCCCGCCTTGATTTGTGCACATGTCTGCATCTTTCAAACTAGGTATCGAAACGGAGCGTGCCTCGCGACGTTGTAGTCGTAGTGTCCGCGCAGTCGTCGAGGTACAAGTCTCAGGTCGTTGTGGTACTAAAATAGGGTGCTTGATCGAAACTCGTCGATTTGGACTGTTCCAAGTATGCTGAGTTCGAAAATGAGGTGTACGGAGGGCTAATTTAGGTATGGGTGTTACAGTGATTGAATACCCACCATTAAAAGCTTCTTAAGGTCATATGTAATGTTTATTTGTCATCCAACCTTATATAATTTTTATTTGTTATCCAACTTGTTAATTAGGTCACATGAACTGGGTGAAGGGAAAACACAAATATTAACTTCATCGAAAACTTTTATCCCTTAACAAGTTTTTTATGGTGGACGGTTAATCACCATTGTTTCCTATGGCGCAGTCCACTTGAGATTTGGATCTGCTTCATTTTTTTTATCATGTCTTAAAATGATCCAGAAGCACTTATGGATGGGTTGGATATATATCACATACATCTAAGTGGGCTCCCACAGTTGGGGTAACACCAACTAACGTCTAGCGAGGTAATACCTTATCACTCCCTTTTACTAGGATTATGTTACGTAAAACACAGCACATCCATCATACCTACTTAACTTGGCAGAATTCTATGGGCCCCACCATGATGTATGTGTGATATTTGCACCATCCATCCATTTTGTCAAGTCATTTTAGGATATGAAACTAAAAATGATGCAGATCCAAAGTTCAAATGGTCCACGCCACAAAAAACAATGGCAATGGAACATCTACCATTTAAAACTGCTTGGGCCAACAAAAGTTTTGGATCAAACTGATATTTATGTTTTTCTTTTTTCTAGGTCCATGTAACCTTATGAAGAGGTTGGATGTAAAATAAACATCACGGTGGGCCCTAAGAAGGTTTTGACGGTGGGTGTCATTGTCCCCATTATTTTTTGGTGTGGCCCACTTGATATTTGGATTTGCCTCATTATTTGGCTCATGCGCTAGAGTGATCTAGAAAAATGGATGAATAGTGTGGATATAATGCATATATCATTGCAGGGCTTATGGAACTTTCCCACGTCACGTTGTAATGCACTTGGAAGTAAAAGGATAATTGTAAGAACCCGAAGTCATATAAGTCATTACATACACTTGTGAGCAGATAAACCCATGACTTGTAAGGCATAGACACACCGTAGTATTCGTCTCTTAGCTTAGTGGGTTTGCTTGAATTTCGAGGACGAAATTCTGTGTAAGGGTGGTAGAATGTAATACCCCGAAAATTTGGACGCACGAGTAAGTACACGAGTGCGTGTTCACATGTGAGAAATTATATTCTAAGCTATATTGTTCGCACGCATACACACATGTATGCATTTTATACATGTCCAGACAACTTGCCAGACCTCTGAAAAACTTAGTGTACTTAATTCAGTCGACAGACCGACCGTTAGAATAATCTGTCGTTACTAGACTAGAAGATCTAACCGTCCACTTCGATTTCGAATTACGCGATTAATGTAAACCGCCGTACATCGTCCTGTACACATGTTTGTCTATAAATCTGATTTGTACATCGTGTCCGTCACAGGGCATATGCTTAAACCAGCAAGTTCTCGACCCTACGAATCTGCTCGGGTGTGTTTGTAACACCCTAAGATCTTAAAATAACTTAAATTATGGATTAGTTAATTATTTAATAAAGTAAATAACTTTAATATTGATAAATTAATATTAAACAATCCGTAAGGAATTATAGCATGATCCCTTTATTAGAATTGCCCAACATGAACACTAGAACAGCGTGGAAATGTCAGATTTTGCATAGATTTACAATAATTAAGAAAAGATGTCAGTAATTAAACTTAAGTTACATGATATTTTCAAGTATCATGATTTCCGGCGATCACTTTCATACAAAACTCGATATACTAGTTCTAGGACACGATCTAACCATACACGTCAAATTTCAACCCTCCGATCATCCTACAAGTACCCTAATCAGAAATCGGGCCATTAGTGGGCCATCTAACTTCGAAACTGTCTCATTTTTGGTGTCATAGCCTGAAATTATGTGGCCTATCTAATGAATGGAGTGGATTTAGCATATACATCATGGTGGGACCCACGTGCACAATGTGCACGTTGGACGTCCGGTCAACCCGCGTTGACCACGTATTCGTAAGACGGAAGACATCTTCTTCCTCGGTTGCTGTTATAGCGAGCGGACGCTGTCCGTTCGCACCATCCGCACCGTCCGTTGTGGACCATCACAGGTGGACCCCACTCATTAGGATTGCCTATGTGCATCTCACACGTGCAACGCACGTAATATAAAAAAAAGGAGAGAGATCGCGTCATCTGCGGACGCTGTTACAGCGTCCGCTGCGACAACACTGCCGCTGCCGCCATTACTAGTCCCCACCGTCCATTGTGGTGGATCCCATCAGCCGATCCAAGTCGTTCATCTGGTACGGAGGGGGATTCCGACCAAGCTTGGGATGTATGCTTCCGGTGTGACGCCATTAAGAACACAAAAGCTCCGGCGCAAGAAAACGTGCGCAGGAAGAAATTTCGAGCAAAGGTGTGCTCGACCGTCCGTTTCGGCATAGGATTCTTGGGTAGGAATCCTCCTACAAAACCGATGGTGATTAGGGTAGTTATTGGACGTCGTGGAGTGCAAGTAACCGCATATCGCGATTTCGGTAGAAGCAGCGTCCGATCGCTGTCAACATTCGACCGGCCTTCGTGCCTTAGGGTGGGCCCTATTGTTTGATCCAAACCGTCCATTCGATGGACCACCCGCTGGTTAGTAAACGTCTGAAATTTGGGTTGGATCAAACCATGTATCAGTTCGCAGTGAGGGAAGCAAGTCAGTGCGGGAGATCTTGTGCGCACCGGGTGCGAACCAGATCCGACGCTGAGTCGGTCATCCTGTGTTATAAGAACCTCTCTCCCTTGCAGGGAGAGGGTAAATCCTTCGCAAGAGAGAGAGAGAGAGAAGCCGTTAGAGAGAGAGAGAGGGTAGCCGTTGGAGTGTGACGGTAGAGAGAGGGAGTGAAGGGCATCGCACTTGCTGCTGTTGCGACAGTGCTGTTGTTGCTAGGGCAGCAAGAAAAGAAGAAGAAAAAGAAGAAGAAGAGAAGAAACAAGAGAGAGAGAGAGAGAGAGAGAGAGAGAGAGAGAGAAGCGATGAGAGAAAGGGAGAGGGAAGTAGCGTGCGGGGCTGTTGTAGCTGTGGGGACAGCGTCCCATTCACAGCAAGAGAGAAAGAAGAAAAGAAGAGAGAAGAAGAAAGAAAGAAGAAAAATGAGAAAGAAAGAAGAGAGAAGAAGAAATTTCTTTTCTAGTCATCCAAACCGAGTCGACTCGCTGAGCGACTCGCTAAGCCAACCCATATTCAGGTTTAGGCTTGTATAGAGCCTATCGTTCATCATAGTAAGTGATTCATCCCAGAATTCCTAGTTGATTTCATTTTCCATATGTGGGTTATTCTCTTTGTTCAAGTTCTATTTTCTTTTGCTATAGATCTTAGGTATAGGTCTATTTCCCAAACCTCTTTCCTGATTTGAGTTAGGATTTCAAATTCTTATCATACATAGACCAGATCCTAGGTAAGGGATCCATCTCTCTTTACATTCTAAACATTCTTCTTACAATATTTCTTTTCTTATTGATTCTTTTCTCACTTTCCTTCTCGTTACGTAGGTTGAGATTGTAGGATACACTTGACTTAGATTACATACTTATGATGACGAACAAGATACGACCCTAAGTATCTGCGGTGTTAACGATATTTTACGAAATATTGTCCATACGCTCTCTTACTGATAATAACTTAAGGAAAGAAACTTTTTAAATAAATAACACATGCATGGGTGATTGGACTTGAGTTAATATGCATTGCATGCTTGAAGAGTGCTTCCATAACTCATGACATACATACGTTTATACACTGTGACAGAACAGGAGCATGGTTGATTTGACTCCTGGCATGCATGGTTGATTTGCCGCCTCGCTGTACCGGTTAGGTGAGCATGGTTGATTTGCGACAGGTTTCTAATGTTCAGTGGCAGCGAGTTCTGGTCGTCTCACTTATTGAGCATGGTTGATTTGCTCGGTTGGATCAGTGGTGCATTGTTGATTTGCACACTGGCGTGCATTGTTGATTTTCTGCCTCGTTGTACCGGTTAAGTGAGCATGGTTGATTTGCGACAGGTTCCTAATGTTCAGTGGCAATGAGTTCCTAAACGTTTGTTGCTCTCACACGTGTCATGACACACATGAAATCATATTCCATTCATAATAAAACATCAGTATATTAATCACAACCTTATTCTCGTATATTTCATACAATTCTATCCGTTGATGATTTCCGTCTTATCTTTTATTAATTGGAATATTACCTGTGATGGAAATGATCTCACTGGGCTTTTAGCTCACCAAAAATCACCACAGTTCTTGCAGGTTTATAGGAAGGAAAAAAGACATAAACAAAGCAGAGTATTCAGATGATCACGTGCTACTCAAACGCCAATTGTATCTAATCTATTTTATCTTGTAAAAATTCAATGTAATGAGATATTAGTGGAAAAGAAATTTTATACTTGTCTGTGTCTTCCACGGCCGTTAGCGCCGCTTTAATAAGAGAAGATTCCGGGGTGCAAAGGCCCGTTTATTATGTCAGTAGAGCAATGGTCGATGCAGAAACTAGGTATTCTGATATGGAGAAACTGGCCCTAGCCTTAGTCACTGCGGCTCGAAAACTGCGACCATACTTTCAAGCCCATGCTATTTTAGTACCAACAAATCATCCACTACGCCAAGTCCTTCAAAAACCTGAGGCTTCAGGACGCTTGACTAAATGGGCGGTCGAGATCAGTGAGCATGATATCTCATTCTGTCCTAGGACAGCAGTCAAGGGCCAGGCCGTGGCTGACTTCATCGCTGAATTTACGTATTCTTCTGAAGATAATGTCATGACCAGCGACCAGCCTCCTTGGTCTCTCTTCGTGGACGGGTTGTCGCGGGCCACTGGCAGTGGAGCGGGCCTGATTTTAGTGGCTCCCGACGGGTCGCATTTTCAATATGCTCTGCGTTTCGAATCACGCATCTCCAATAATGAAGCAGAATATGAGGCCCTGATTGTTGGCCTCGAGCTAGCCGTTGTCCTCGCAGTCCAGAATTTGATAATTCATAGCGACTCCCAGCTCATTGTCAACCAAGTTCTTGGCGAATTCGAAACCAAAGAAGAAAGAATGGCCTTATACAAGTCTCGTGTCCTCATCCTGCTCGCCAAATTGAAGACTTATAAAATATTTCATATCCCTCGCGAGCAGAACCAACTTGCCGATTCCTTGGCAAAACTCGCTTCTGCACCGGAATCGGAGCTATCACATTCGATCCCCATCGAGCACCGTCAGCACTTGAGTATCGACCAAGTGACTCTCGAGCAAGTTATATCGGTACAATCGTCTCCATGCTGGATGGATCCTATCATCCTTTATCTCAGAGATGGATACCTACCAGAAGACAAGAAAGCTGCAAGACAAATTCGGCTTCGAGCTGCCAGGTACACCGTACAAGATGGAATCTTGTTGCGAAAAAGCTTCTCCTTGCCTTATTTAAGGTGTCTTCATCCAGAAGAAGCACATCATGTTCTAGATGAAGTACACCAGGGGGCATGTGGTAATCATCCCAGGGGGCGATCTCTAGCATATAAAGCGATGAGGCAAGGATATTATTGGCCTACCATGAAAGCAGACGCCATAGAATTTTCTAAAAAATGCAACAAGTGTCAACGATATCAACCTATACCTCGTGTACCGTCTGAGCGGATGACCCCAGTCGACAGCCCTTGGCCTTTTGCTCAGTGGGGGATCGATATCATCGGGCCCTTACCTATGGGAAAGGGACAGAATAGGTTCGCGATCGTGGCGGTTGATTATTTCACCAAATGGGCCGAAGCAGAACCATTAGCCAAAATTACTGAAAAACAAACTACTAAGTTTATGTGGAGAAATATCATATGTCGCTTCGGACTTCCCCATACTATAATTACCGATAACGGAACGCAGTTCGACAACGCAGCCTTTGATGAATTTTGCGACAAATGGAAGATACGTAATCTCCGCACTTCTCCATATCATCCTCAGGCGAATGGCCAGGTCGAGGCAGTGAATAAAATCATAAAGCACCATTTAAAGACCAAGCTAAGTGAATGTAAAGGGGTGTGGCCAGAACTTCTGCCAGAGGTGTTATGGGCCTATAGAACCACGGCTTGTACATCGACAGGTGAAACTCCTTTCTCCTTAGCATTTGGTGTTGACGCAGTAGTACCAGTGGAAATTCAAGTGCCCTCATATCGGATCGAACAGTATGATCCCGCGAGCAATCAGGAAAACCTCCGACTTCATCTCGATCTCTTAGAAGAGCGAAGAAATGCTTCCCAAGTACGAGTGGCGGCATATCAACAACGTATTGCTCGTTATCGGAATGCGAAGGTTCGACCTAGATCCTTCCAGTTCGGAGATTTGGTCCTAAGGCAAAATCTTGGAGTTCCTGTTCGTTCATTGGATCCGAATTGGGAAAGCCCGTATCGGGTTATTAGGGTTGTGCGACCCGGTACTTATTATCTTGAAGACATGCAAGGGAAGCCTGTACGTCGCCCTTGACACGTGGAGCATTTGCTACGATACTACCCCTAGATTCGATGTAGTTTTATCACAACGTTTTATGAATAAAGTGAAAGATATCTTTTGGCCGCTACTCCATTTATATGGACCTGAATAGCCCTGAAGAGTGCTTACACATCCTCTTGGCCAATTGCCTACCTTTGGTAGGACTGAAATTGTTACTAGTTGGTCGCTTCTCCATTTACATGGACCTGAATAGCCCCGAAGAGAATGGATACCATCTCTTGACCAACCTTCTGCCCTTGGTAGAATCAAAATCTCAATCGATAGATCAGTCTATCTCAACGCGGACATGGCCTCACGACCCCCGGATTGAGTCTAATTCATTTTTTCATGAGTTAGTTACTCACGATTGGTGAGAGGAGGGATCGCACTCCGGAATGCGAGCACCATAGCTCGGGCTCGAATCGCAGTCGTACACCCTAAATGCGAGCAGCTCAGCTCATGCTCGAATTAAAGGGTCACATCTCTGATGAATCCATTCGAGATCAACATAAAGCAAAAAATGAAAGATGAAGGGAGAACAGCAACAAAACAGTAATACTTCCGAAAATATCTTTTCATTGATAATTAAATTATTACAGATACATGATCGCAGATACAGGAGAGAAGAAAATAAAAGGAAATCAATCGCTTGGAGGAGCCACGCTCTCGACTTCAGGGCCCATTTCAGGAGCCCCTCCAGCCTGCGTGGCTTCAGTCACATCGTTCTCGGCAGCAGCTTGCTCTTCTGCAGCTATGATGGTCGCGACTCGACCGAATTCTCCCATATCGAAGGATGGGATCATTCGTTGCACTACTCTTAGTGTAAAGTCTCGGCCAGCATCGTATGACTCATATCGTTCATCGTCATACAGCTGCGAAGTCCGGAACTCGGAAACTGCCCGAGCACCTTCCTCCGAGAGCATTTTTACAAGGGCGACTCTCTCCTCGTCCCAGTGGATCGAGTCGTCCTTAAGCTGCGCAAGAGCGGTGCGCTCCCTGGTCAAGTTGTCATAGGCCTCCTTGAGTTGCGACCTGGCCCCCGCGAATTGCTCCTCTAACGAGATCTTGTCCTGCCGGAAGATCTCCCTCTCTCTCTCTGCCTTCTCCTTCAGACCCGTGAGCTTCACGTAGTCTGAGTCCAAGGCCTGATACCTGTCGGTCAGGACTTGGATCTTCTCGATGAGGATCTTTTTCTCCTCATCTCTCTTCGTGATCACCGCCTCACGAGCCTTGAGCAGTTGATCTCTTCCTTGAACTGCCTTTTCCAAGGCAGTCCTCTTTCCCTCAGCCTCCTCTATCGTGCGACGGGCGGCAACGACATCACGCCTCGTTTGCAGAATAAGATCTAAACCCTGCAAAAGAGATGAAAAATGTAAGAGTATTCTGGAACGTAATAACTGATCGTAGCAGGTCTTGACGAAGTCTTACCTGAACCATCCTCATCCCCGCTTCGAGGATAAGGTTCTCAGGACTTGGCTCGGGAAGAGAGCCAAAGGCGTGAGGCGGGACGTTCTCGAACAAAAATTTGCATACAGGATGAAGGTGACGGGGAATAGAGTACGTCCCGCTCCCAGATGGTTGGGCAACGACCAACCCGGCCTGCTCGCGAGGTGGAGGCATTGACTCGCGAGCAGGTCCCTGCTCGGCAGCCGGGACCAATTCGCGAGTAGGAGGTGGCTCTTGAGGCTCTACCTGCTCTCGAGCCTCTTCGGCTGGGGGGCAGCCGGACCCCACCCCATCTGGGGAATTATCAGCAATGTTAATCACTGGAGGCCCAGGTGCGACCACCAGTGAAGGAATAGTGGGCCCAGCTGGGGCCCCCGCCATGCTCGCGGGAAGGGCAGGCTGATCGCTGCCCGTGCGGATAGAAGATTGCGAAGGTTCGGCAGGGGTTCTCTTCTGCCTTTTGGAGCCTGTGCCCTTCAGTCGGGGCAGTAGGCCTCTCTTCTCTCCAGCCTTTGTCATTTCAACCTCTCTTCTGGATATGAGGCCTGCTGCTGCAAGTCGCGAAGGGGACAAGCAAGCCTCGATATGCCTATCTCCGACAGGCACCTTGTACACCTTGACAATCTTCTCGTTGATCCCTCCTTTCAGATTCGGTTTTCTCAAGGCCGGGATACCTGCGAGCACAAACGAGGGTCAAACGAAGAAAAACCCTAAAAAACCTTTCTGGGGAAATTGCACAATGCGGGATTGTCTACCTTCACAGAAAAACCGGGTCACTCCTGGACCCCTGGAGGAGGCAGACTCCCAGCTCCCGGAAGCATAGAACCACCGCTTCCTCCAGCCGGGATAGTTCGAGGAGGGCTTCCCCAACACGAAATTATCCCGGTGCCAATAACACAAATAATACCAGCCTTCGCTGGATGGAGCTTTCTTCAGACGAAACATACGGAGGAACTCCTCCGCCGTGAGTTCCCCGTTGCCAGCCTGAGCCCAAAGGGCAAAGGAGCCCAGAACCACCCTCCACCCGTTCACAATGAGTTGCCCAGGGGCAATCTTGTAACACCGGAGTACATCGCGAACGAAGGGATGGAGGGGAAGGCGTACCCCCAGGATAAGCTGGTACTCATAAAATGCTACGCATCCTGGGGGGGGAGTCGGGTGTTTCTCCACCTCCGGGCAAGCGGAGGGTTACTGAGTCGGGGATCAGGTATCTCTCCCGTAGCTCAGCCAGCCAGTCCTCCGATAAAACGGAAGGATATCCGGCTGTTGTGTATCTCCCTGCCGGAACCCTTGCACTGCTGGAGGCAGAGGATTCCGGAGTGGCATCACCAAGAGGGACAGTGGTCTCGTCAGAGTTCCCAGCCATGAGATAAAAATAAAAGAAGAAAAAAAGAAGTAATACCAAAAACTGAAAGGAAAATGAACACCGGAGGAAGAAGAAGAATGGAAAGAACTGCAGGCTCCTTTCGAAACAGCTTCTGTAGAAAATCAAAGAAATGACGGACTCCGTATATTTATAGGCAATCATTCCGCCGTATCTGATGGCACGTGGCAGTCCCTCTCTTGACACAGCGCTCGAGCAGGCACGCCCATTAACTCCTCAAACACGTGGCGAACGCCCCTTCATTTTCCATCAGCGAAAAGGCTGCGGAAAGCTGGCGCTCATTAATTTCAGCCCATCATGTGGGGTGCCATTCTCGATGAAAGTAGCGGGCGGTTTCGTGTGATAGTGAGCTAAGTCCTTTCCTTAAGAATTCTTGGCGACAAGGACTTGGGGGGCATCTGTTATAGGCAAAATGGTGGAGATAAGATTTCACGCGGAAATGCCCATTTCGCCCTCGAGATGATCTGATCAAGAGTCGCAGAACGGATAAGGGTGGAGTACAGCTTCGACTCTCGAGATCGTATGCTCGGGAGTCGAAGAATGGATAAGTGCGGGACGTCCATGCGACTCTCGAGATTATCTGATCGAGAGTCGAATATTGGATAAGTGCGGGACGTCCATTCGACTCTCGAGCTCACCTGATCAGGAGTCATAGATTGAAAAATACGGAGCAGCTATTCGCAAGTCTCGAGTCTTCATAACCGATAGTCAAATACGGCAAAGCTCGATCCGCGAACAGACCTTCTCACAAGTCGTTGAAAGACGTTACATCTAAAGTATGTACTTGGACTCGCGACCACATTCTAACCTGCGAGCAGCTTTCCTGCGGTGATATCTCTTAGCTTTCAGTACTAGCACCCGATTCCCGTCGAGCAGCTTCTCCAATCCCTCTGCGACACCAAGCAGGGCTACAACCAGTTCGGTGGTTTCCAACTACGGGCGTCTCCTTCCTTTTCGGAGGCTATGACTCCAACTACGGCTTCCGGCCGGATTTCAAGGGGTTACCATCAAGGGGTGTGATTGTTGAAATAAGTCATTGGGTTGGATCTGACTAAAAAGATAGGATCTTATCCCACGAAATCAGCGAATTCTCAGTATCGTATGCGACATCAACGGGAGTTCGACATCTCACGTAACAAATTGGATTGCTTCAGATCTATATAAAGGGATGGCTCCATTAAGAGCAGGTACGCACACATCATTCGATCTTGGTCCCGTTTTGCTTGGCTTCTCTTCTTACTGTGGCCTAACTTAAGCATCGGAGGGCTAACGGCTGGTCCCCAGCCACCCTTATTTGCTGTCTTGCTTCAGGTCTGGTGGTGGGAATCCCTGCTGGAGTGAAGGAGAAAAGCCGGAGGATCTCGTTACAAAATCTGACATTAACAGTGGTGTAGTTAAGTTTTACCAAACAGCAACTTAGTTTAACTTCTTAACTTTAATCACTCCACTTTTGTCTTAGCTAGATCTACTTTAATCACTCCACTTTTCATCAAGTCTAGATCTACTTATTTATCTTAGAATCACTAATATCCACCGCATCATTATAGTACGCATTAGAAGTAGGTTAAATATCCATGACCATCGTCGTCTGTTTTCTTGATTATCAAGTTTCTACTCAATACATTGCCAAACATATCTTTTTTACTTCACACCACAATCATCTCATAATCGTCTCATAGTTTTCATGACGTTTTGTCAGCACAAGCCACCATACGTATTTATTATCTTCACTTTCTAGTTTTATTTTTCTTTTCATTGATTATACTACACTTACATTAGAATTAATAAAATCAGCAATCCAAACTTATTTTTAATTCTTTTCGATCCTTGTTTTTTTTAATAAGATACTTGATACACTGTGACCATTGAAAAAAAAGTCTTTAGTTCCAAGGAAAGAATATTTAATTCTAAAGGACTAACCCTCTCCTTCTAAAAATTTCTGATCGCTACAATAATGGGTGACTGAACAGTTAGGCCAACCTTCATAGATTTAGTCCTAATTCAATTAGTTTGGTGCCTAGGATTACAAGCGTTCAATCAATTCAAGTTGAGTATATCTCTAGCATTCGGACACGTTTAACCGAAATTTGAGTAGTTTGTTACCCTTGTGGGCACATGTTTGGATTCAACAACAACACATAGATTAATTAATAACTTATGGTAGTTGACTAGGTCCTTAGATCAATATAGGGATGGGCCAAATCAAGCTCCTTTAAAAAATTCCAATCATGAAAGGGGTCCTTCACCCTACTTTCTTTGGAGTACATCCTATTTATTTCTAACCTAGCTGAACTTTTGGTGTATGGGATTGATTTTTATACTCAAATCCATTTAGCCTTAACCCATTTGCACCCCTAGCATTTATAGTTCAAGCCAATTTTAGCTTGTGTTGCCCCATCCACCATGTGTAATGCACATGCACATCGTTCCCCGCTATCCAAACACGGGTCCTTATTGTGGATGGCTCAAAAGATCAAAGACATTCAACCACCTACTTTTTATTGCTTTTACTTTTTGCCATTCATACTTATATGAGAAATTGATGGGTTGGAATCTGGATTGTCTGCTAGGCTTTAATAGGAAAATCCTATTTGCTAGCGCTTGATTGGTCCAGCTCAGCGCATGTCTGCACCAACTGCATTAAAGCTAGGGGTGCAGTAGTGTTGACAGCGCCAATGTTGATTGGACCAATTAGGAGCTCGACAAAACAGGATTTTCCTATTAAAGCCAAGCGGTTGATCAGAATTCGACGAATGGATGCTTAGGGCACATTTGGATGATAAGTTACCTATACCTCAAGTAACTTATTTTGGTTTCAACTTAATCAATAGATAAAGCATGTGTTGGTAAGTATGTTTTTTAAAACACCTCATAAAAAAGAATGTTGGTCGTTGAAACACTCAGTCCAATAATGTCGAGATAGTGGGGCCCACCCTGATATGTGTTATACATCTATTTTGTTCATCTGCTTTGCCCGTTCATTTAGGGTATTGGCTAAAAAATGTGCTAAATCCAAATCCCAGGTGAACCACCACACCACAGGAAGCAATGGTCATTGAAGGCCCACCATTGAAAACTTCATAGGGCCCACGGTAATGTTTATTGCCATCCAACCTATTGATAAGGTCGCTTAGACTAGGATGAAGGGAAACACAAATACTAGCTTGATCCAAAACTTTTGTGGTCCCCACATAAGTTTTTAATGGTGGGCGATCTGTTGAGCTCTTAATTGTGCATATTCTAACCCCAATTCATCACTCATTATGCATGGATTTTATGTTTAAAGACTATTCTAATGCATGGATTTGTGATTGTAGGAATGAGAGGGAGACTTCACTAATTCATAGTTAAAAGAGTCACTTTGTATGCATTGAAGATCAATAGAACAAGTGCCAAAAGGTGGAAGAAAGAAGCAAGAAAGAAAGAGAAGAGATAAAGAAGAAAATCTGAAAATTTGTTTTTAAACCTATCTGTAGACCGGTCGCCAGACAGGTCGACAGACAGGTCTACAGTGTATTTTTTGGACTATTTTTTCTCCTCTTAGACCGGTCGCTAGACCGATCGCCAGACAAGTCGAGAGTAGTCCAGAAACACAAAAACTCTCTGGACAGATTATGCAGTTTTAAGACCGGTCGTGCGACCGGTCGTCCACAGCTCAGACCAGAGTAACAGATTGTACGTAAAGCTCCGATTTTCTCTGCGCAATTGCGTAATTCCTTGCGCAATCTGGAATCTTCCGCAACAATCTATAAAAGCGACTTCTCCTCTTCATACCAGGGCATGCTAGGACGTGGGGAATGCTTGGGAGACAGATTCTACTTCAAGTTTTCTTAGTTTTCTTCCTGTTTTAGTAGTTTTTATGTTTTTGAGGCTTCTAGTTCAAGGATGTTAGAGATGAACTAAAACCTCTTAGCTAGGGCTAAGAGGTGAAGCTTTTGATTTGTTTTTGATGGATTGATGCAACCTAGGTTTCCTTTTTATGATTTAATTGAAGAATTTTAGTTTAATGTGAGTTTGAATCAAGTATTAGTTTGGTTTTACTTTGATCTCTTGATGACTCCGGACTCATGTGATTCTTAGTGATTCTAAGCTTGGTAACTTACCTTCTGGGCATTGTTTATGCTTGTGTAGTTCATTGATCTATCATCGACTCCGGGCATGGTAGACCCTTTGATTGCCTTGTGTACAATGGCCTGATTTTCATGTGGGAACTCATTCAACTAAAGTTCTTATCTTTTGTTATAATCTGGAATAGCTGTTTGTTGATTGATTTTGATTTAATTAGAGTTCTAATCATTGGTTGTAATCAAGTCTAGTGACAGGATTTGATGAAAGCTATGGTTGTAAATCTCAACTAGATTGGAAAGAGGCTTGGCCTACACAATTGAGTGTGCCCAAGGCCCGAGCATTGATGTGGAATTGAATAAATGAACAAGCAACTGTTTTGGATAATTGTTGATTTAACCGCTCTATATTCCGATCGGATAGAGATATGAATTCTATTCCGATTGAGTTATAAGAGACCTAGTTGTGTTGATGCATTGAAACTCGTCAAAAGTGGATCCTTAGCGCTCTAGTGCCTTTTTAGATTGAAATTACCTTACACATTCACTGTTTAAACCCAAATTGCTATTTTATGGTTTTAGTTCTTAATAGGATCTTAATTACTAGTTATTTTAGACAAATTTTGAGAATACCCATTCATAAATTTTTGTGGGAACGATACTCGGTCTTTCCGAATTATTACTACTTCGCAACCCTACACTTGGGGAATGAACACGATCATTCACCATGTTTCCTATGGTGTGGTCCACCTGAGATTTGTATTTGCTTCATTTTTTGGGCTCATCTCTAAACTGAGCTGACAAAATGGATGGAAGGCATGGATGCGCAACACATGCGTCAAGGTGGGTCCAAGATTAGGGCCTGATCTAGCACGTTTGACCTGGACTAGCCTAATGTGCTATGCTCCTCTCGTTGGAGGCGGATTAGTGGGTGAACCCTACTCCATATGCTTAGGTCCACTGTGATGGTTCTAGAAATCCACCCAGTCTATCCATTTTACCAGATTGTTTTAGGAGGTGGGCCCAAAAATGAGGGAAATTCAAAGCTTAACTAGGCCACATTGAAGGAAAAAACGGAGATTGAACTACCACCAATGAAATCTTCCCGAGGCCCACTACGGTGATTAGATACAATCCAAATGGGTCATTAGGTCATTCTCACACCCTAAGAACATACGAAGAAATCTGTGGAGGAGTAAATATTTCAAAAAATCAATGTAAGGCCCGTGACTATTTCAACAATGTAGGTTCATACCTCCATTTCAAGTTGTATGGCCCACTTGAATGTTGGATCTATCTTATAATTGGGCCCACAACATAAAATGAGCCAACTTAGAATGAGGGTGGTTTAAAAGCTACTTTTGTTTGTAACTTTTAAGTGACAAAGCAATAAAAAAACAACTTAAGAAATAAGTTAATTTAGTTAGTAACTTATAAGTTACATGAGCTGCTTATTAAGATGTATCTTGCCACGTGTACGGCTTATGGGATGCACGACTTAAAAGTGGGGTGAAGTCTCCTTCATGTCTACCCTTATTATTTTCATCTGACGAAACTGCCCTCCCCCGTCTGTTCCATCTCTATACAAGCCACCCGGACGCGGATTAGCTACTGACAGGTTGAGTAGCTATCTCGCTACTGAAGTGACGTCACGAACTTATGTGGGCCCGACCGTGATGTATGTGTTGTACCCACACCGTCCATTCATTTGGAGAGATCATTTTATGTCATATGAAATGAAGAATGAGACAGATCCAAAACTCAAGTGGACCCCACCAAAGAAAACACTAGGGACAATGATGCGACCGTTGAAATCTTCCTAGGGCCCACCATGATATTTATTTGAGATCCAACATGTTCATGAGTTCACACAGCGATGTAAGAAGTAAAATACGAATATTAGATTGATCGAAAACTTCTGTGGCCCCAAGAATTTTTTAATGGTAGGAAATCAATTCCCACTATTTTCTTTGGTGGGTCTACTTGAGCTTTGGATCTGTCTCATTCTTTAGTTCATGAGATAAAATGATCTATCCGAATGGATGGACGGTGTGGATACACAACAAAGCACGGTGGGCCCACAAAAGTTGGTGACGTCATTTCAGTAGCGAGATAGCTACCCAACCTTTCAGTAGCTAATCCGCGTCCCCATCTCCCGCCTTAGCACTCAGGGCGCCAAAACGGCACACATGCTCTCTGTCTCAAAACCCACTCAACCTAGGAAAATGAGAGGAGGAACCGTTCAGATAAACTGGCACGATACCAAACCCGTCCTAACCCTAGATTTTCACTCCCCCACCGGCTTTCTCGCCACGGGCGGTGCAGATCATGATATCAAGGTACATTGTCATCCATCTCTTCTGATCCCTTTCTGGATTTCTCTTACCGATCCAAAGTTCCAAATTCTGGATTTGAATAATCCGACTGCTTCGGCGCCTTCTTTGTTTTGCAGCGGAATCACATTTTCTTTTTCTTTGTTTTTTTTTTCCTTGCAAGGCGATAGCCATTGAAGAATTGGTTGCTGCATCTGGATTTCTTGGTCAATTTCAATAATGGTAGTTGGGTTTTTGGTAAATCATCTATTTGAACAAGGGTTTAATTTATTTTTTTCTGAAAATTTCACAAATGGGTACTTTAGTCCAATGATGTCGAAGGACTGATTACTTGCAGCTGAATTTCATCTTGATTTCCGTAAATGGTGGGTGGGTTTGTAGTAATTTATCTATTATAAAGCGGGTTTTGATTTATCTTTTCAGAAATTTGTATTTTGATGGGACAGAGTCCAAGGACTGATAGCTTGCAGTTGTATTCCATCTCTGATTTGCATTGGTCGATTTTTTAGTAATTTATCAATTCTAGGATGGGTTTTAATTTATAATTTATAATTTTCGTTAATTATGCACTACTACCATTTTTTAGCCACAATCCAGAGATGTTTCGTGGTAATCAGACTTTAAAAGAAAGGATTTTGATTTTGTATCTTCAATAAAGATTGGTACTTGAAGTCTTAAATCCAATGCTTTTGAAAGATTGATTACTTACGGAACAGTTTATTTGCGATTTTTGTTAATGGCAGTCATCAACGATGCATTATCCAATGCTTTTGAAGGATTGATTGCTTACGGAACAGTTTATTTGCGATTTTTGTTAATGGCAGTCATCAACGATGCATTATAATAAATTCTTGTTATCTATAGAAACGAAAGTTTATTTTTCCTATAAAACTGTAGTCCTCAAGGTACTCAGACGGACGTGAATTGCCTGTGCCCCCGTCAACAGGAAGTTTCTGTAGAAGGAAGCTTTGTGGGTTCCACTGTGATGTCCGTGAGAAATCCACTCCGTCCATCAATATTCTCAGCTCATGTTAGGAGATGAGCCCATAAATGAAGCAGATCCAAGACTCAAGTAGAGGACATCACAGGAAACAGTGGGGATTGAACACCCACTATTGAAATATTTGTGGAGCCACAGTAGTTATGGATCAGGCTAATATATGTTCTCAGTTCATCATACCAGTGGGAATAACCTTGTGAACAGTTTGGATTGGCATACAAACATCATAGTGGGCCCCAAGAAGGTTTCAACAGTGGGAATTTCCATCCCCACTGTTTCCTGTCTTGTGGTCCACTTGAATTTTGTATCTGCCTCTTTTTTGGGCTGATGTCCTAACATAAGCCGGTTAAACCGATGGACAGAGTGGATTTCTCATGGACATTGTGGTGGGCCCCACATATCTTTCTCCTAAAGGACATGGATCCACCTCTTTTCCTGTTTGTGGCCTTCGGGACCTTGCTACCACATATTAGGGGTACTTTAATCCTCACAGGACTACAATTTGCAATGACCACTCACTTTTCTCCCCTAAAAAAAGTGGATGGCTTATTGCAATTTATCTCATAGAATATGGGATTATTATTATTTTTTATTATTTTTTAAAACATAAGGATATTTTGGCCAGATGGAGTTGAAGCAATTGCTTACATCTGAATTTTATCATGAGTTTTAGATGGGAACTAGACAAGGAAATGGATTTTTGACCCACAGGTGTTGTAGAACTGATATCTTTCATAAGCTTTGGATGCTTCTAACTGATATTGTGTTATTACCTATGGGTTTTGGTTACACTAATTCTAAGCTATTGGATCCATTTTACAGCTTTGGCTAATAACTCAAAGTGACGTGGAAAACAAAGCTCCAACAGCTTCTGATGCAGAAAGGGTCGCTGATTATTTCATGGCCCAGATGGATCAAAAGAAGACCGGTCGGGGTCAAAAGTGATCCGGACCGTCAGGACCTTAAACTGGCCGTATCTCGCAATCCGGAATGAGTTTCGGGACATATAATATATCAATTTGGGGTAGCTCGAGCTACTTTAGCCAACCAATACCGCTACGCCGGGTTGCCCATGCCCGAATTGCGAGATTCAACCGTATCGACGGTCATTGGGCTAGTTTATTTTCAGTTTTACTATTTATAGTAAGTTTTAATTCGATCATAACTTTGGATCTGTAGGGCTTTAGAGTTAGTGCCCAACATGAAAAGTGCTTAGAATATTTAGTAAAACAACCTAGTTGAGGCCGTTTGATAACTTTCTATTTTTGGCCGAAAACCAAGAGTTCTAGTAGGATTGAACGACTTCTATAAATAGTAAGTTTACTATTAATAGTAAGTCACGTTTTCTAGGAATTTGAGTTCGAGTTGGAGTTTGATACTTTACCTAGGGTTTAGTTTCCTATTTATATGCATTGTAATTCCGTTTCTATTCATTCAATCATCAATAAAGCAATTATTCGGAATTTATTTCCTCTTTTATCTTTTATTTCTTCTCGTGGATTCGAGAAACAATCGGTTAGGGAGACGTTGATCGCCCTACCACGTCCTTTCTGCGTCAGCTTCCTACCAGAATTGCCTTTCTTATCATGGTTCTGCTGTAAATGTGTTGCGCTTCTCTCCTTCTGGTGAGAACAACATATCCGTGTTCTTCAAAGCAGTGCCTTTTTGTAAAGAAACTAATGTGGTATTTTATGATTTGCTTAGCATATTCAATCACTGCATAATCTATAGCAGCAGCCAAGTTCAAATGTAAAAAATCATTAAATCTGTATTGTGGGATGCACTAGATGTTGATGTGCACCATGAGAAGCAAGAAGATTGCAAGTTGTACTGTGACAGTTAGAGTACAATACACTTGGCTAAGAATTCAGCCTTTCATTCAAGGACCAAGCATATTGACATCAGATATCACTTCATACGTTCGTTACTGGAAGATGAATCGATTGCTTTGGAGAAGATCCATACAAGTGAGAACCCTGCGGATATGTTGACCAAGACGGTCACACGGGAGAAGCTGAAGCTCTGTTCAGCTTTGATTGGTCTTCAGGCTTGAAGACGGGGAGGTGGTGCACTCTGGATGTAGAAGACGAAGGACTATGATGATGTGTTTCCAAGTGGGAGATTGTTGAGGTGTGGAGCCAATCACACTAAGAGATGGTCGGGTGCTCGATATTCGACTGATTTGGCCTGTAGCTCGCTGGACGTTTTTTTGATTGGACAGGCGCCCGACCAAGACTGACCGGGCGCCCGACCGGCTTCCTATTTTGAGTTCTTTTTTCGGGTTTTACTATATAAATGGGTGTAATCCGGGATTAGGGTTTCTACACGTCCAAGGTGAGAAAGAGGCGAGAGGTTAGCAAAAAGGGTCCATCTCTGTGCATGAGAGCATCGGAGAAGGTAAGTGTATTGCTTGTAACTTTGTTTTCTTCATAGTGGAAGTTTGCACCCGTGGTTTTTTACCCTTGTTGGGGTTTTTCCACATAAATTCTGTCTTGTGGATTGTTGGTTTGTTTCAATATCGCTTCTAGTTATTATTTCTTCCTGTTTATCGTTTGTGGGTGAGACCGGAGATTGGATCTCGGTTCACCGACGTTGTTGGCGTGCTGCGCAACAAGCTCTTTAATGACATTCTGGCTTTCTTGTTGGAAAATGGACTTCTATCTTTATTTGACCCCAATATGAGAGAAGGCATTCTAGTCTGTTGTTGCTTAAAAGAAAAATGTTAGACATCAATCTGCTCATGATAATGTGCAAGCACACGCCAACATTGTCACAGAAAATTCATCCCGTTTTGAAACATTAACAAGAAGAAGGGTGCATGAAGTTGCATTTTTTAGGTTGCCAATGTCTACTGTATATGTCTTATTACAGTACTCAGTTAACATCTGAATTTTATTCCTGAATTGTCTAGTCGAATTTGTCAGGACCTAAGCTTCATACATCCAAATTTTAATCAGGGTGGTAGATCATGTTGGTACATGAGAAGGAATCCATTTGAAGATATTGTTCTTGTTTGTTTAGGAGTCTCTCATAAACTAGTGTTCTTACATCATGTGAACCTTTTCTGCCCATTGAACTGTCCTCTTTGAAGGATTTTGAAGATGGTTCATGTGTGAACATTTAAGCATGTCTCATTGTGTGCATGAATATTACTTTTGATTCTTGGACACAACAAAAGTAATTGTCCTCCTTTAATCTATGCAGGAGAACATCTTGCCATCTGGTGCTGATGGTACGGTGACTTTCCTCATCCCTTTTTCTGGTCGAGTTTGTGCTTGTTGCAGTATTCAGTTTTATGTTTTCTTAATTATACATTATATAATTATTATTTATTTTTCTGAAGAACAACCTTATCTGTTACAACAAAACTGGGCCACCTTTTGCATTTTAGCTTGTTATATGATAAACTTCTTGTAATGCGTTTCTTAAATGGCAGGAGGGGAGCTAGTCATATGGAAGTTACACTATGGGGATGATAGCTATACTTGGAAAGTACTAAGGACATTATCGTAAGACTTTTTGTTCTGGATGATTCTCTGCAATCTTCTGCTTGCATTCACGACTAATTGTATGTGCTCTACTGGAATCTTGTGGGTCAGATTTCATCGCAAGGATGTTCTGGATCTGCAGTGGTCAACAGATGGTGCCTTTCTTGTTTCTGGGTCTGTGGATAACTCCTGCATTATATGGGATGTTAATAAAGGTATATTGGACTAAAGATGACCTCAGTGTTTTCTAACGTGAACGAGGAAATTGTTCATATGGTTTCATTATCCAGTGTTTGTGGGATGTGGATGGGGTGGCCGGTTCCCTCATGAAAGAGGAAGTGATGAGATGGTCACTTGTTGTTGGTTCCCTTTCCCCTCGCATAATTTGTAGTCCCTTCTCTCTCTCTCTCTCTCTCTCTCTCATAAAATTCAGTTAAAAAAATATTTAAACTGATTCAGTTATATTCTATTTCAGGTTCAGTCCATCAGATTTTGGATGCCCATTTACATTATGTTCAAGATGTTCGCATGGGATCCATTGGGTCAGTATGTAGCTTCAAATAGTTCAGATCGAACTTGTCGGATATATGTTAACAAGCCTAATGCTAAAGTGAAAGGACATGAAAAGGTGAACTATGTTTGTCAGCATGTTCTCACTAAGGTGGAACACCAAAAGGTAGATGACTCTAAGGTTAGTGAACTTCCCCTTTCTTATTTGACCAGCAGAAATTTTAGATGTATACAGTGTATCACATTAGTTGTCTTTGCTTTCAGCCACAGTCAAGTAAAACACATCTATTTCATGATGAGACGTTGCCATCCTTCTTTCGAAGATTAGCATGGTCACCTGATGGATCATATTTACTAGCACCTGCAGGTATGCATCTGAACGGAGGGCCCAATCTGATTAAATATGGATCACGGACATTTTCCTTTATGCTCTGATTTCTTTTCAAATGTCCAAAAATGATCAAGCTATCCTATATCTTTGTGATGGTAGATCTATTAGTAATAATGGATATTCATTGGCTGTTTGCTCATAGTCATCTTGTGTTATATTTTTGTGTATTTCAATCTGTCAGTGTACAGCTTTTCCTTGATCATCTTAGATGGACAGGGTTTCTTTGGTGCCAATCTTGATTAGTTAATTTGCTCCTTCATCAAAAGGTTGCATCAGAGTTACTAACAAGTTGATTATGAAAGAAATCTAATGTGTCAAATAGGGATCATGCTTAAAGGTGCCTTTTGATGCTCAATGGAACTGAACTGCAAATGATTCAATTGATTATTTGAGGAAATGCCAAAGTGGGAAGTACCATTTTATTTTCAGTGTCAGCCAAACCCCTAATTACATTTCTTTGTTTCAGGTTGGATTTGAAATGTTAGTAACTTTGATGTGGGGGACTAGTCCCTCAGCATCAATGGGTATGGGGAACTGCACTTTGGTCAATCTCCTTCATTGAAATCAAATATTGTAATTCAGTTCAATTTAACATTCAAATGCAGCCTAAATGTTGTACAAGTCCCCAATAAGTAAGTGAAAGAAATATTAGTTTCTTTTTTCTTGATGGCAAATAAAAGCTTGTGGAGTTATGCTGTCAACAAAGAAGAAATTGGATTTGTAGGGCACTTGACAAAAATCTGGGACAATATGCCATAGAGATCCTAGTCAAACATTGCACAATTACTTAGGGTACTTTTTATTACGGAACTGGAAGTAGATAAGCATTACAGTGCTAAGTTTAGATGGTTTCATAGTTAAGAAGACTGAGTGATGTGGACAGCGAGACCCTTTAAAGTCTATCAACGAAGAAAGTGCGCACCTCAAGCCCCCTGCTTGTGGTTAGGCGATCATTAAGGAGCATTGAAGGCCCTACACACGTAGTTTGATACATAGAAGACCCCACATTGGGAAGACACATATGTAGGATGAAGGAAGACCCGACTGGATGTTGTCGGGCGCTCGACTGTTGGTCATCAGGGCGCCCTGAAATTCCTCCCGAGATGAAGCAAAACTCTCTAGACAGTTTTCAGTGTCGGTCGAGCGCCCAACCATAGGTCACCGGGTGCCCAAAATTCTTCAATTTGGAGTTTTAAGTCGCTAGACGTTTTTAGCTCTCATCGGGCGCCCGACTGCCCGCAAGAACTATTTTTTTTATTTTCTGTTCTGCTTAAATATTAGGGGTATTTTGGCATTTTTCTTCTTTCATAGTGGTTATTTAGGAGGGTTATGCCTTAAACTCAAATTTAGTTGATTATTATTGAATGAAAGCCTCTTTGGTTGCCTCCTTCTCTCTCTCTCTCTCTCTCTGGATCTTCCTCTTGTTCTCCAATCTTCTTTTTCTTCTCTTTCCTTTATCCTCCAACATTCTTCTAAGGTAAACTTATTATTCCTTCTTTCTCTACTTCCATTATCTGAGAATTGATCCAAAACCCCAATTCCTCAAATTTCCGATTCTCTAATTCGAGAAATCCTTTGATCTCCCGGACTAGTGAATCCCATTGTACGATTGGGTTATGACCATGTAAGATCGCGAGGTTTCATCCTTCGCCGGATCCAACCCATGCAATACTTGAACTTCATATTTCGCGGTTGTGATGATGGCCCGCATTATTGCATGCCTCTTTTATGATTCTCTTAATTTATGATGGTAGATGTTGAATTCTAGATTGTTATTGCTATTTACTTCCGCTGGATCATATATGCTCATGAGCATGCATCATAATTAGGTCATCCTGCATCAAATTTTAGTATCAGAGATTAGAGTTTGCATGGTTATGTTTAGATCCAGTTAACAGATTAGGTTTTCATTTTAGGTTTGTTTTAGGAAATTTCCAGATTTAGAAACTTTCCAATTTAAAAAACTTTCCAATTTTAGAAACTTTCCTAATTTGGAAAATTTCCAGATTTGATTCGTCTTCTGTTTAACTTCAGTAATTGTTAGTTTATTGTAGTGTAAATTCATCGCACTCATCTTCTGAGTCGTATAACCGTAGGGGGGCAAGTTGAGTAGAACTAGTTCGATGTTTTATTTGCATGCCCACAAGAAGAGGTAGAAGTTTCGGACTTCAACCAATTATGAACAACGAGCAATTACCTGAGCAACTCGCTCAATTGATTCAAAAGATAACTGCTATAGAAACGAGGCAAAAGAATAAATTCGCTCGTTTAATGCAACCAAATCACCACCACCACCACCATGAATTAGGGCTGTCAACTGGCTCGGATCATGATCCGAATCCGATCTGTATTCGATCCGACTTAATCGGATTCGGACCAGTAATCGGATCAGCGGGTCAGATTTGGATCAAAGATATTGATCCGTTTAATAATCGGGTCGGATTCGGATCAAGGACGATCCTGCTCCACTAATGATCCAATTAAATAGCGTATTAAAAAAAACAACCTTTCACCTACCCGTATCTCTCTCTCTCTCTCTCTCCATCTCTCTCTCTACATGAATGCATCTCTCTCCATCTCTCTCTCTACATGAATGCATCTCTCTCCATCTCTTTATCTGTGCCTGACTGCATCTCTCTCTCTCTCTCTCTCTCTCTCTCTCCTTCTCTGGATGGTCAACCGACCGCCGTTGCTTAGCTAACAGGGTAGGGTGGGTGCAGCGTGTGATTGATAGGGTGGGTGCCTTGCCTGGCTAATAGGGTGGGTGTGTTGCCTGGCTAACAGGGTGGCCCCCACCACGATGTATGTATTTTTTCCACGCCATCCATCCATTCAGCCAGATTGAATGGACACCACTATCGAATGAGATCGGGTCATATTCGAGTCGGGTTTGAGTTTGTAAATATCTAAACGGGTCGGATTCGGATCATATGCTTGTGATCTGAATCAGATTCGGGTCGGATACAGATCAGGTATATCTTTAATCAGATCGGATTCGGATCATCACTGATCCTGTCCGTATCCGATCCGTTGACAGCCCTACCATGAATAGAGTCGAGCATTTATAAAGCATCCCAAAGGGAGAACCCCACTTTTGGGGATGATGCGCAATCCCAAGCGGAAAGAATTATTGAAGAGCGTGTTCCCATACGTGGAGGGTATGGTGGTAGAGGATGTAGGAGCTGGTCGTGGTGTTGTGCGGGAGGCACAAGCCACATGATTATCAAGACCGCTACGATCCCGATGAGTGTGCGATGAAGAACGTGAAGGTGGAAGCCCCAAGTTTTGATGGGCATCTGGATCCCAAGGCATTCCTTGATTGGTTGGCTGACATGGATCACTATTTTGAGTGGTACTGACATGTCAGAAAACTGTTAGGTGCAGTTTGCTAAGATGAAGCTAGTGGGCCAGGCTAAATTATTTTGGACTAATACCGAGCGTAAGATTGATAGGGTTGGGAGAGCCCCTATCACACATTGGCATGAGATGAAGGAGAAGTTGAAGGAAAAATATCTCTCTCTCTCATATTGACAGAAGCTCCTTGAGTAATGACTATCCTTACGCTACGGGTCAATGTTTGTCGCTGACTACATCGCTAGATTCGAGGAGTATATGGTGAGATGCGACATCCAAGAAGACTCCTGGGTAATGCTTTCGAGTTTCAAAATGGGCCTTCGAACGGATTTTCAACGCGAGCTTTTGACTCAACCCATAACAGATTTGGATGAAGTGTACCAAGTTGTGCAAGAGTTGAAACAATATCTGAGAGCTCCTGTCATTTAATACTTTGAGTTCCGAGACTCTAATGCTAGATCTGGATCTCAAGGAACTAGACCTAACATTGGTAGTCAACCCAAGTCACAAGCAACTAGTTCCGCCTAGGCCTTAGGGATGATAAGGGTAAAGGTAGTCCTTGGTGTTGACCCTAGTGGGGGTAGTCAAGTGAAGTGCTATGAGTGTGAGAATATCTGTCACATATCCAGTCAATGTCCCACGAAGAACCTGGAAAAGCCTTAGTCATAGGTGAGTCCCATGAGGGTGTAGATGACCAGGGTGATTATGAAGTAGAAGAATATCACCCTGAAGGAGGTCTTACTGATGAAGACGAAGTGGTCAATGAAGCAACGCTTGTAGTAGTCAGGCATGTGCTAGCTCAGTCTAGGAGTAGTGTCGATTCGCGTCGAAACACTATCTTCTACACTCTCACCAAGTGTGGAGAGAAGAATTGCAGGGTGACAGTGGACAGTGGAAGTTGTCAAAATGTGATTTCCGCTAACACCCTGGACCGTTTGAAATTGAAATCTACACCTCATATTGACCCATACAAAGTTTCTTGGGTTGGCAAGACCTCCCTTCCTGTCACCCATCAATACTTAGTTCCTATCGAGTTCGGGTCATACAAGGAGTCCCTGTGGTGCGATGTGATACCTATGGATGTTGGACATATTATCCTAGGTAGACCGTGGCTATTCGACAATGACGTCACGATCTTTGGCCTTTCGAATGCGTGTACCTTCATGCATAACAGTAAGAAGATCAAACTTAATCTGATGCCATCAGAAAGCACATCAAGGAAGAAGAAGGATGAGAAGGCGAATGAGTCTAAGGAAGTGAGGAAATTCAAACCTAAGTCTCTTCACATAATTAATGCGAGAGAATTTGAGAAAGAGACTAAGGAGGATTCCATGGTGTATGCCCTTGTGGCAAGAGAGATTACACCTTAGGTTCCATCGAAGTTACCCTATGAGGTAACATCAGTTTTGAAGGAATACAATGATGTGTTCCTTGATGATTTACCGAATGAGTTGCCACCTATGTGGGACATTCAGCATGCTATTAATCTTGTCCCGGGGTCGACTCTGCCGAACCTTCACTCATTACAGGATGAACCCTGTAGAGCATGCAGAGTTGAAGAGGCAGGTTGATGAGCTTCTACAAAATGGTTTCATTCAGGAGAGTATGAGTTCGTGTGCCGTGCCCGCATTGTTGATACTAAAGAAAGACGGCACGTGGTGCATGTGTGTGGACAGCCGTGCCATAAACAAAATTACCGCCAAGTACAGGTTTTCCTATACCTAGGCTTGATGATATGCTTGATATGATGGCTAGGTCCACCATTTTCTCCAAAATTGATCTCAAGAGTGGATATCACCAAATTCGCATATGCCCAGGAGACGAGTGAAAGACAGCATTCAAAACGAAAGATAGGTTGTACAAGTGGATGGTCATGCCCTTTAGCTTGACTAACGCACCCAATACTTTTATGCGGGTGATGACATAGGTCTTGAGGCCGTTCATGGGTAAATTCCTAGTGGTTTACCTTGATGACATTCTTATTTATAGTACCACTAAGGAATCACACCTTGAACACCTGAAGCAGGTTTGTAACGTCGTTAGGACTGAAAAATTGTACACTAATCTTAAGAAGTGCGCGTTCATGTCTAGTCAAGTTGTGTTCTTAGGATTTATCATGTCATCAGAAGGAATGCACGCAGACCCTGAAGAGGTCAGGGCTATAGTTGAATGGCCAGAACCAAAGAACATTCATGAGGTGCGAAGCTTTCACGGCTTAACAACTTTTTATCGTCGGTTCATTAAGGGATTTAACACGATTATGACTCCCATAATTGAATGCATGAAAAATGGAGAGTTTGTGTCGTCGAAAGCCTGCAGTCAGGGCTTTTAAGAAAATTAAGGGTAAAATGGTAGAAAACTCTTGTCATGCGTCTACCTGACTTTTCTAAAGTTTTCAAGGTGGTGTGTGATGCATTAGGTGTTGGTATAGGCGGAGTTTTGAGTCAAGAGGGTCACCCAGTAGCCTATTTAAGTGAGAAACTGAATGAGGCGAATAAAAAATACTCCACCTATGACAAGGAGTTCCATGTGGTAGTGCAATCCTTGAGACATTGGCGTCAGTATCTCCTACCGCAAGAATTCGTTTTGTTTTCATACCATGAGGCCTTGAGATATTTACATTCTCAGAAGAAGCTCAACCCAAGGTATGCTAAATAGGTAGCGTTTCTTCAGGAATATTCGTTTGTTTTGAAACATAAGGCTGGGGTCCAAAACAAACCAGCAGATGACCTTAGTAGAAGAGTAGCGTTGCTCAACTCCTTGAGTGTCGAGGTAGTCGGATTTGAGCAACTGAAAGATGAGTATCCCACATGTCCTGATTTTGGGAATTTTTATACGTCACTCTCTAGTGACCAGCATAGCATGGGTGATTATGTTCTTAAAGATGGTTTCATTTTCAAAGGAGACCGACTTTGTATTCCCCGTATGTCCTTTCGTGAATTTCTCGTCTGGGAGCTTCATCTAGGAGGGATAGTTGGCCACTTTGGTCGAGATAAGACCATTGTCCTCGTTGAGGATCGTTTTTATTGGCCAAGTCTTAAGCGAGATGTAGTCAAAATTTTAGGGCAGTGTCGTGCGTGTCAACTGACAAAACAACGAAAGCAAAATATTGGGCTATATATGCCATTGCCAGTGTCACACGTTCCGTGGCAAGACATTAGTATGGATTTCGTGCTGGGACTTCCCAAGACCATAAAAAAGCACGATTCCATCTTTGTTGTAGTGGATCGTTTCTCTAAAATGACGCATTTTCTCCCATGTTCGAAAATGTCGGATGCGTCTCACATTGCGCGTCTTTTTTTATGGTGTGGTGTGTCTCCATGGTTTGCCTAAGACCATAGTGTCTAACCGTGATGTCAGATTTACTAGTTACTTTTGGAAAACACCATGGCATATGATGTGTACTCGTTTACAGTTTTCTACTACATACCACTCTCAAACAGATGGACAAACTGAGGTGGTAAATCAAAGTCTTGGAAACCTATTACGTTGTCTAGTGGGTGAGCATACTAAGACTTGGGACTTAATTCTACCTATCGCTGAATTTGCTTATAATGGGTCTGTCAATAGGTCGACAAGAATGAGTCCTTTTGAAATTGTTAGTGGTTACAAACCTAGACTGCCCATAGATCTTTTACCCATGTCTGTCATCCAAAGATCTTCAGAGTCGGCCGATGCATTTGCACGTCACATTCATGAATTGCATACATATATTAGACAACGGATAAATAAAAGTAGGGCTGCACACAATTCAATTTATGATTAATTTATCAATTGAATTGAATCGAACAAATCGATTTGAATTGAATCGTTCCCCAAGATCAATTCAATTCAATTTATTTTTGTAAAAAAAATTCAATTTCAATTCAATTTCAATTTTTAGTTCCGATTGATCGAATCGAATTGAAAATCGAATCGACCTGTATCGAATTGAATCAATTGATTGAATTGAATTGAATTTTATATATATATATATATATATATATATATATATATATATATATATATATATATATTAATGGACGGAATGGATGAAATAGATATATCATAGTGTGTTTTATCTATGTCGTCCATCCATTTTTACATCTGAATTTAAGGCAAAATTTTAAAAATTAAAAAGATATATATCTCAGGTTGACCGCACCATAGCAAAACAGTGAGGATTAAACGCCCACCATTAAATTCTTCCTAGGGCCCATTGTAATGTTTATTTGCCATCCAACCTGTTGATAAAAGTCACATAGACTTAGAGGAAGGGAAAAAACAAATATTAGCTTGATACCAAACTTCTAAGGCCACAAAAAGTTTTTAACAGTAAGCGTTAATTCCCCATTGTTTTCCTGTGGCTCGGTCCACTTAAGATTTAGATGTCTCATTTTCAGAATAATGTCTTAGAATCATATGAAAAAATGGATGGACGGCCTAGATAAAATATATACATCATGGTGGGGCCCACAGAGCTTTGAAACCACCATTCTGCATCCAAGAGTCCAAGACGAACCATATTGCGTACTTAGTAACTCCATGCGCTTAGCGTATTAAGAAAAATCTGTGGGGCCCACAGTAATTTATTTGTTTTATCCACTCCGTTCATCCATTTTAAAAGATAATTTTATAGCTCGAGTCCAAAATTGAAGCATATACAAAGCTCAAGTGGCACACACCACAGGAAACAGTGTGAATTGAACCTCTACCATTGAAAAATTATTGTAGGCCATTGAAGTTTTGAATCAAGCTGATATTTACTTTCCATTCATACATGTTTACCTGATCTTAAGAACAGGTTGGATGACAAATAAACATTACTATGAGCCCTAGGAAGGTTTCAACAGTGGAAATCCTTATTCTCATTGTTTCATGTGGCATAGTCCACTCAAGCTTTGGATATGCCTCAATTTTGGGCTCAATGGCTAAAATGAGTGGGCAAAACAACTGTGTGGATAAACCAAATGCATTCAAAGTAGGCCCAACTGAGCACTCAGTACAACAAAAGCATAAAAACTTAGTACGCTGCCCAAGAGTGAATTAGGTGTTATGTTCGTAACAGTTTGTGGGTGTTACTCCTACAGTCTTAGGCCTACCTTGATGTATTTTTTGTATATCCATTCCATTCATCAAATTTTATGTCTCATTTTGGGACATGATCTAAAATTATAAGAAGATCAAATCTCAGGTGGACCATACTAAGAGAAAGAGTGATGAATAACCATTAAAAACATTTTGTGGGCCTCAAAAGCTTTGGATCAATTGGATCTTTCTAATTTCCCTTCATCCAGACCTTCTTGACAATATCAACAAGTTGGATTGAAAATAAACATTAAGTAAATATTACAATGGGCCCTTTGGAAATTTTAATGGTGAGATACTTAATCAACATTGTTTCATGTGGCGTGGTTTACCTGAGATATGGATATGTATAAATTTCCACCAAGTATGCGGCATTTTTGCAACATAACGGTAAGTTGGATTAAACTTTTATTCCAAAATCATGTATGGACTAGTTATTATGCATATGTTTTCAAAAGTATTTCTACTAATATTATTATTTAAGGTATTATAAAATCTAAACCTACAAAACCTATAGGTTTTCAATTTGCAATATATGAAAAATTGAATCGAAAAATCCATCAATTCAATCTTATATCAATTCCAAAAAAATGAGATCAATTCAATTTCAATTTCAATTTTGAAATTTTAGGATCAATTCAATTTCAATTTCATCCAAAATCGAATTGATCGAATCGATGTGCAGCCCTAAATAAAAGCAATGGTTGTTATAAATATTCAACTGACTATCATCGTAGATCATAAGATTTTAAAAAATGAGACTATATAATGGTGAGGATAAGGCCAGAGCAGTTCTCACAGGACACTGCTAAGAAATTACAAGCACGTAGTGCTGGACCATTCAAAATATTGCAAAGAATTGGGTCCAACGCGTATCGGATTGACCTTCCACCTGAAATGGGCATTAATCCAACATTTAATGTGGAAGATCTAGTCCGTTCCCCTAATCCAACCATTGATCCTTCTTCCCTTTCATGGCTATACTCTGAGTTTGCTTCACAAGCGACTCTACCTCTTCCCCACTTATTATTCATAAGGAAGAAATTAAGGAAATTGTGGATGAAGAGATAGTTTCTATGACAGATGGGGGTTTCCAAAGGTATCTTGTTAAATGGAAGAATAAACCATTGTCAGAATCTACTTGGTTGACAAAAGTGGAATTGTAGAGTATTGATCCAGATTTACTAGAGCGCCACAAGAGTTTTAACTTGTCGGAGTCGAGTTTTTCTCACCCGAGGGGAGTTGATGAGGACACGAGACCTTTCAAAGTCTATCAACGAAGAAAGCGCGCACCTCAAGCCCCTTCCTTGTGGCTAGGAGATCATTAAGGAATATTGAAGGCCCTACACACGTAGTTTGACACATAGAAGACCCCACATTGAGAAGACACGTGTGTAGGATGAAAGAAGACCCGATTGGAGGTTGTCGGGCGCCCGACCGTTGGTCATCGGGCGCTCGAAATTCGCCCAAGATGAAGCAAAACTCTCTGGACAGTTTTCATTGTCGTTGGGCACCCGACCATAGGTCACTAGGCACCCGAAATTCATCAATTTGGAGTTTTAAGTCGCTAGACGTTTTTAGCTCTCATCGGGCGCCCGACGCCATGCGAACTATTTTTTTTTATTTTCTGTTTTGCTTAACTATTAGGGGTATTTTGGTATTTTTCTTCTTTCTTAGTAGTTATTTAAGAGGGCTAAGCCCTAAACTCGAATTTAATTGATTATTATTGAATGAAAGCCTCTTTGGTTGCCTCCTCTCTCTCTCTCTCTCTCTCTCTCTCTCTCTCTGTGGACTGTTCATCTTCTTCTCCAATCTTCTTCTTCTTTCTCTTCCTATATCCTCCAACATTCTTCTAAGGTAAACTTATTCTTCTTCTTTCTCTACTTCCATTATCTCATATTCTTCGAACCTAAATCTGAGAATTGATCCAAATCCCAATTCCTCAAATTTCGATTCCCTAATTCAAGAAATCCTTTGATCTCCATGGACTAGTGAATCCCATTGTACGATTGGGTTATGACCATGCAAGATCAGGGAGGTTTCATCCCTCGCCGGATCCAACCCATGCAATACTTGAACTTCATATTTCGTGGTTGTGATGATGACCCACATTATTGCATGTCTCTTTTATGATTCTCTTAATTTACTGATGGTAGATGCTGAATTCTAGATTGTTATTGCTGTTTATTTCCACTGGATTATATATGCTCATGAGCATGCATCATAATTAGGTCATCCTGCATCACTGAGGGATTATAATTTGTATCTTGAAAATATACGCTCGTTTAACATATCTGACCTTAGTAATTTTTTTATCCCTCTTATGAGTGGAAATATTTACAAGTGAACAAAAGATAACACATCAATTTTGGGGCTAATAGTCCCCCAACATGAAGATGCACATTCTATAGTATCTGCAGTTTGTTAGTTGCTCTATCCACATGATTAAAGGAGTTCTTTCACCCAGAGGAGAAGTTGCAGATGTACGCTATTATATAATGTACGTGTGGGGGACAGAAGGAACTTCTCACAACTAAAGACCTAATGAAAAAAGTAGAGACGAGGCATTGTATGGGGGTATTTCTGTAATTTGGCAAGGGACCTTGTAGTTGTCACATGATACTCCCCACTAAGAGTTGTTTGATAAGCAGTCATTTGACAGGAAACTATTTGGTAGATCTAGTAGAACCAGGATATCTGGGCTGTCAGTGGGTCAGGTGCGGGTTGGGTCCTGTAGCATCCATACCCAGGCTAGCTGGGTTCGGATCTTGCCAGCTCTAGATCCCTTCGGTTCCAGGTCTATCTCTTGAAGACCTGGACCCGGATTGGATCTTGTTCAAGTACCCATTGGGTCTTTGCATCTATGTTTCGAGTTGGGTTTGGTACAAATGAGAGCATTTATGTGGTTGGGCCCATTTGATGGAAGTTATAGATCTCGTGTGCATGTTCCATTCTGGTATCTGCATTGGGGGTGTGTAAATGGGCTCTCTTACATGTGCATGGCTTAGAAAACCTCACTTCTTTTACTAGAATAATCAATATATAGAAGTTATATATGATTTTATTGTCAAAACTCACTGTACTTGAAGAACAGATTTTTAACTGGGTCCAAAAGGTGAGCCCTGAACCCAACCTGATTTCTTAATGGGTCCAATTAATGGGACCCACTCCCGTTAAAGTTGGATCGAGCCATTGGGTACCCACAGGTTCGGGTACCCATTGCCAGCCCTACAAGATATGGTAGAGAACCCTCCCCACCATATATGTGTTCCTGATGCGGACATCAGTGGTGCACCCTTTAGAGTGTACCAGAGGAGGCGACGTCGCAGATCGAGTGTTGGAGCAGACGAGTTGATGTGGATGGACGCCGGGCCCATTGGGCCCATTTTCTGACGCGTTACGAGTACGCGAGATGCAGGATGGCGCAAGAGCATCATGACCGCTGGACCACGGAGCGGATTTACATTTAGGCGCTTTTCTATTTATTTCCTTATTTCTAGGCGCTTTAGTGTCGTTATTTACTTTAGACGTTTTTATGTTATTTCTTTGGTTTTCAGGCACTTTAGTGCACTTTTTTTTTATTTTCGTAGCTTAATATATACTGTGAGAACCCTATTTCGAAATTATTGAATGAATAGAAAATTCGTGAGTTTCTTCCTCTTTGTTGAGAGATTAGGGTTTCAGGATTGGCCCTCGGGTGTTGAGGATTCCACCCCGGAGTTTCCGTTTTCTCTTCTCTCTTTCTTCAAGGTGCGAGGAAAGGTAAGCTTCTTTTGATTCCTAATTCGTACTTCATGATAATCCATTGTTTTTCGACACCCCTCGTCCTTTTCTGAAACCCCCCCCCCCCCCCCCCTTTTTGGTACGATCGAAAAGAGGGATGCCTAGCCACGATAACCGGATCCAAACTTGACTGTGGACTGGTCTATGCTAGATCTGGGATATCCTCATATCCCTAGATCCTCCCTGTTTTACGATTTTACATGGTTTTATGCAAAGGGGCATGATCCGGACGGATGGATTTCATCTTCGTGTTGAGATTTGTGAGTTTCCTCTGATTGAAAGTAGTTAGTTTCGTAATTTTATTATTTGAATATCTTCCAACTTGATATACATGCATCTAGGGTTAGATCATCGCATGCCCCTGCATCAGTTCCCAGGTAGGTATCAATCAGGACAGTCCAGATTGTGGGCCTACCTTGGATCCCCATGGTTCAACATAGCAAAGACTAGATTACCTTTGCTATCATTTTTTCTTTTACTTTGTTCTTTTCCCCTTTTGAATGCGCACCATTAACCACCTCTGTTTTCTTCATTGGTTTAAATGCCACTGATAGGGTGGCAAGGGTTACCCAATCAGTGTGCTTTTGCAACCATGGGCCATCCATGGTAGGGCCTTTAATTGGATTGGTCCTGATTCATAGATGCTCCTATCTACCATATTCTATTTCTACTGGCTCCATCTTATCATCCCCCATGATAACCATCTGCATGCTCCGAGCAAATGTCATGTAGCTTACAACCAAATTGTTGGAATAGTGGAACCCCTGTAAATGGGCATATACCCAAAATCAGAATGACTGGACGATCCTGGTCTCTTTTTAATGGATATTTGTTAGCTGAATTTGGACTATCAATTTTTTTCTTTCCAGTCATCCATACGTTGCACACCACTCGGAAGATTGTTATGTTGGTGTTATTTTTGGGTTATGACCCATCTGCAGTCGGACCCTTTATTTCAACAGCATGGATTGGCGTACATGTATGCACGCTTACAGTGGCTGCACCTGTGTATTGATGGTTATGCTTGGTTAGAGTGTTTAAGTTTTTCTCCTTTGTTGACTGCTCTTCTTCTCTGGAAAATAAAGTAAGAGATACCTTTTAACCTGGTATTCACTTTGTACTAAGTGGCAACTCATGCTCATCCAGCATGGACCCAGGTAGAAATATTGTGGATGGGACAGGCACCTCTGTGTAAGATCCAGTTATTGTCAGGTCCCACTATGAACATCCTCAGGCCGAAGCACCAGGTCTCTCCATCGCATGCGAACACGTGTCATTCGCACTCCTGTTTGCTCATCCATGTGAGGTCCAATCAATGAGTGGACTATCATGAACTTTGAGCCGAAACATGTATACAATGGGACGCATTATGAGTGGATCCTGCATATTCTTCAACAAAGGCGTTTGTAGGATGTCTTCCTCATCCATACACATGCATCTCAGGGGTTCTTGTATCATTAAAAGTAAAAGCAACTCTCCACAGCTCAAACTCGGCATTGGATGCCCACCCATAGAGGTATTTGGCTATTTCATGGCTGACAGAGGTTTTTGTAGTTCAACATGGACAGAGCATAACTCTTTTTAAGGACAATTAAAACTTAAATATACACACAGTGGAACACAAAAAGATTCATAATTTTGGTGCTGCCATTACAGGTTTGGTGTTGCACTGCAATAACTTGATTGGTCTAAACCGGAGGCACTAATGTATGCTAACCATAGTTGTGGCTTTATAGGTGCCCAAATCATGCATAATTGCATATATGTTGTTATGTGAACATGACTTTCTGTTGATTCATTTTTCTTAACCACATGACAAAGTAATGTGACTCACTCATACTTCTATAAATGCACCAAATCTTACCTTTTCTCCTCGTATCAGCATGCCATTCACAGTAATGATGGTAATTAACTTGTTCATATTAACACGCCCCTTGCTCACTGCTGCTTTTTAATTGCTTCAGGTACTTGCAAGTTCTCACCTGCATCAGAAATAGTCAACACAGCATATGTATTTTCAAGGAAAGATCTTTCGAGGCAAGATACACACCTAGTAAATTCTTTTTATTTTATTTTATGTGAGACTATACTGAATACCTCAAGTTTGGTAATCTCTTGATAAAATCTCATGCTGAGGAATGCCCGAGTCTGAGATTTGACACAGTTATTGGTTCATTCTGTTTAATGCTACTGCCTATTTATTCTGGTAAGTGGTAACAAAAGCAGAAAGAAAAACAGGAAGCGTAATGGAGTTCAGCTGGATAAAAGCTCCAAACCCAGGAATGAGATTTTCCATTCCATAGTTCCATAAATTCCAGTCTTTACTCTTTATAGCCTTTACATTTTGCAGGCCTGCTTTACAACTCCCTGGTGCCAGCAAATCCATTGTGGTAGTACGCTTCTGCCCTGTGGTTTTTCGCTTGAGGGGATCCAGCTCAGGTGATTGAATGCTATTTTCTTACTGTATGTTGCATCAGTTCTATGCTAGAACTATGATTTGGTTTTTACAAGGAGACTGAGTTGCCTATATTGACATGAACAGCTATTTTCTTCAAGCTGCCATATCGGGTTGTTTTTGCGCTGGCCACCTTGAACTCTCTTTACATTTATGATACTGAGAGTGTTGCTCCAATAGCTATCTTGGCTGGTCTTCACTATGCAGCTATCACAGACATTTCCTGGTAAATTCTGTTGTTACAATATGCTTTCTTTTTTGGTCCTTTTATCGTCTTCATTAGATCGGAAGTAATCATTTTCCTCTGTTTTGAATAAATTTTAATTGGCTAGCCCTAGTCTTCAGTTAACTTATATCTATCTACACAAGTGTTTCTGAGTATATTATTTCATTTTTGCCAGGTCAGCTGATGCTAAACACCTTGCGGTGTCCTCTCAAGATGGGTATTGTACGCTTCTAGAATTTGAAAACGATGAACTGGGATCACCCATCTCCTCGACTGGT
Organism: Liriodendron chinense; assembly: GCA_003013855.2. Lineage (NCBI taxonomy): Eukaryota > Viridiplantae > Streptophyta > Magnoliopsida > Magnoliales > Magnoliaceae > Liriodendron > Liriodendron chinense. The sequence continues at coordinate 4,911,227 of ML058453.1, forward strand.
TTGTTTTGCAGTATTCATTTGCATGTTGACTTATGGTTATGCTTTATCTTTGGAATAAAGAGATGCTTCAGTGTTTTCTTGTCTTTATGGTTGCAAACGCTTGTAATAAATCTAAAAAGGTTTGATTTTGGTTCACAATTTGTAACAACCAACAAGATGCTGCAACTTTCCAGGCTTGACGGGTGATAGCCTGACAAATGAACTGATGGAAGAGGAATGAGACATTTATAAACAATGCTTATGGAAACTCACAGCTCGAACTTTCTCCATTGCCCAATTGATGGCCGCCTCTTTGATGGACCATGTAGCCAAACCATCAATTTGACATCAATTTATAAAATGTATGAGGAAATAGATAATAGATCATCATCATCAAAGTTTGCTCTAGCTATCTGGGTTGGCTTTATAGATTCTGTTTTGCCAGTCAATCCTAAGCATGTCCCTATCCTTGGTAAGTGATTGAGTCTTCACATCCCCTCTCACCACCTCAATTGAAGCTTGTTTTGGTCTTCCTGTTGTTCTCTTTTCAAGCCTTTCAACCTTAATAATGTTCTCGCCTCCTTACCCTGAGCTGTCTCAAGTCTGTTTCCAACCCGTCCAAAAGGTGTGCCCCGTCATGGTCTGAGCCTGGCCTGAGCCCTGCCACCCACTTTTGTGCAATATCTGGGCTGTTCATTAAGTGTGGCCCATCATGCATCATGCATGAGAAAAATGCCATTGAAATCCCAAACAGGGCGGGCTTGGGCCAGGTTGACAAGCTCTTAAATGAAGTCCAAGCTCCTGGTTATTAAGCAGGCTTCAGTTTTTGGCTCAGGCCCCACCCATTGACAGCCCCGTGTTAGTCACAGTGACTGACACATTACATTAAGCCCTAATCCTCTCTCCTTCTTCCAAACCCTACCTCTCATATTCTATTAGCATCATAGCATGTAGAGAACGGGAAGAGAGGGAACATGATGTCCATCCATCTATATATGTAGAGAAGGTTTCAAGTTGAACCAGTCGGATGACAAGGTATGGTCCACCCAGCAGATGGGGCCAACCTATTAGACGGGTTGGTTGTCTCACAAACATGAAAGGTTGGAAGTTACCCACTGGGTGGACTGCAACTTATAGTCCAACTGGTTGGACTGAAAGCCTTCTCATATGTAATATAAAATGGTCCATGGTTGAGTGGAATGCTGGAACAGGATTCATGTAGCTAACCTTAGTTGGAATAAGGCTTAGATAATGATGATGCCGATGATGGCAACAAGATTTTTGTATTGGGTGTTCATGGTGGGGCCAACATTTTGGATGGGTTGGTTGGGTGTTGTACACACTTTATGCTTTTGAATTCTAAGACTGATAGGATGATGCCTGCAATCGTCCAATTAGTTTTGTGAGACCCATATATATGTAAAGTGTATGTCTTCTGTTTGTTTGGATATGTGTGGATGTCTGTAGAAGAGCCAATATCCATGTGTGATGCTGTTCCAGACATCCATGCTGCTCTAAATGTACTGCAGAAAGGATGGCAATGTGTTCTGCTGAAATAGCTGCTCCACTTGTGATTTGGGATACCTCAAAATGCATCATGAGTTCTCTCTGTTTATGCATCCTTGGATATAATTCTGCTTCTATCTGCTGCAGAAGCAAAGAAAGTTGCAGAAGAAAAGATAAGCCCCATGCCTCGGAAACCAGGAGAATACAGTGACTATGGAGATCGATAGAAGAACAGAGGCAAGCACAGATGAAGGGAGACAAGCATTGCCAAACCCTGTGAGGACTTCCGACCCAAACAAGCCCTGCTAGAAAGCGCATCACTCCAGTTGCCATCTAGAAGCCATAACTATAATTCTTTGCCTTTTCCTTTTCCTTTGTATATTTTTTTTTAAATTGTAATTTTTGACTAACCTAAATTGAAAATCTCTCTCTCCCTCTCTCCCTCTCTCGTCATATAGATTTCTACTCTCTCTCTCTCTCTCTCTCTCTCGTCATATAGATTTCTACTCTCTCTCTCTCTCTCTCTCTCTCTCTCTCTCTCTCCATATAGATTTCTACTGAAAGGGTCGTAATATTTCAGGCTTGGATCACCCAATCTGGTAGATTTTTGGATGCATGGACCGTGGTGGCACTTGCCCGGATTAGAAATCCTGTAGGGTCATAGTATTTCTTTCTTGGATCACCTGATCTGGTAGATTTTGGATGTAAGGACTTGAACAGACCTGGTATGAATAATTGGACCATGGTGGCACTTGCCTGAATTAGAAACCTGTAGGGTCATAATATTTCTCTCTTGGATCACCTGATCTGGTAGATTTTTGGATGTTAAGACTTGAATCTGGTATGAATTATTGGACCATGGTGGCACTTGCCTGAATTAGAAACGTGTATACTGTGCAAAGATACAGCGTGCCATCATATAATTCCTCAATGCCCACAAAACCCTTATTAGGAAATCTGAAAAAAAAATATACAGAAGAAAACCCTCATTGCAAAGAAAAGCAATTGATAATGATTTTCTCAAATTTTATTTTTAACATATTAGCTTCGGTATTTATTTTTCCCTCTTCCTTCAACTGCTTCATGAACACTAGGCTTCATCTAGCCCTACCAAGAAGAGGTTATAGGTTTGCTTTCTTTTTCTTTTTCTTTTGTTTCCTATTTTTTAAATGAAGGCCATCTAGTATATCAACATAGCTGTTTTTTTTTTTTAATAAATGGCCACATTGACATAGAAAATTACTTCAATAGAAATGAAATAAATACAATTAACACTTACAATGATTTCCATGAATGGATGGAGGCTCTCTTATTAAGAAGATTCTTATTAATATGATTATATGGTCATGAAAGCCATAACATTCACGGGCATTTTTTCTACTTAAGGTTTGTGCTCAAGAAAATGGTGATTGGAATGTGAAGGCCCTGCTTCGAGTGTTTGAGGTGGGCTATGTGTTGACTTGGTATGATGCCCTTGATCAACGATTTCATTTTTCTTGATCTCTTCATGAATTCGGATGTCGTCCTCAACCAGTATCACTGCATGTGGGCCATGTGGCCCGGGGACAATGGCCTCCTGTACTTTTAGGTGCTCATCAATGTCTACAACATCCGTTTTTTGAACCCTCTTCTTCTTCTTCTTTTTCATGATGAAGCAACAGAGGGCAGCTGCGAGGAAGGCAAGGAAGAAGAGACCACCTAGGGACACAAACACCACGATTATGACTGTGTGATTACCTGATGGTGGTGACGGTGGTGTTGGAACTATGGAAGGAGGTGGTGGTGGGGTTACAATTGGATGAGGTGGCAGCGGTGGCGGTGGGACGGAATGAGGTGGGGGTGGAGGAAAGGTATGTGGAGGTGGTGGTGTGCATCTTGTTGGAGAGAAACAAGGGTAAGTGTAGTTATTTTGAGACATGGTGCAGTAGAAATGATGAATGCAATGGATGGATGGATTGGGGTTGTGGTGCAGAACATGGCATGTGTGCATTTGTATTTATGGACATACATTACGTCATTATAATATCCATTCATAACTTGGCCCATTTTTATTCTATACTTCTAAGCTTTTATGACTTGACGCTCATGCTAAGGGATTGAAGGGTTGTCAACTTGGTCATTGGTTGCATTGAAATACACTTCTCTAGCTAAGCTTCACGCATCTTTGGAGCCTCTTCCCTCCAAAACTTCCAAGGCATTGAAATTTGAATGGGAAGCTAGAAGGAGTACGTTTTTATGGCGATGCGATTGTATGTGAAGTGTTTGTAGGGCCCACCCTTTCGATTGGTCCCAATTGCACGTTGCATATTTTCTCAGTTTCATTCCTGTCTTTTTGGGCCTTTCCATTCCATGTGATGTGGGGCTATATTTTCATGTGTTAATGAAGTGTCTTTGAGCTGCTGTCTTTTTTTTTAAGGGTTAGTTTACACACCCCATTGTTAGTACACCCACCCACCCCTGTTAGTCACATCACAATGTTAGCTGCTGTCTGATTTTTCCTCCCTTGTTTACCTAGGGCATCCACAATAGCCTTAGCTTGACCTGATATGGCAATGCTTGGACCCCAGTCCTAAGGGCCAAGGACATTTTGCCAAGTCCGGCCTGATTATTAATTGGACCAGAACATTTAAATCTAACCCAGAATCCCACTGTGGGCCTAGAGAGAAATTGAATCTGGCCTGAGAGAAATTGAAGGCCCAGCTGAAGATCCGATAAGCCCATGATATGAACCCAGCCTGGTCTGATCAGTAATTGGGCTGTGTATTTTGGACACTGGGCCTCGGAATATGTTCGCAAGGGAAGCGATTGCGTGGTGTGTCACACACTACACACCTTGGTGGTGTGTTGATGTCACCAAGTTCTGTAGGCCCTACCATGATGTATGTGTTATATCCACACCGTCCATCCATTTGGAGAGAGCATTTTAAGAGATGAGCCAGAAAAATAGGCAGATCCAACGCTCAAGTGGGCCACACCACAGAAATCAGTTGGGATGATGATAGCCACCGTTGAAACCTTCCTATGGCTCACTATGATGTTTATTTGCCATCCAACCCGTTCAGCTTGATCCAAAACTTCTGTGGCCTCAAAGAAGTTTTGGATGGGAAGCATTCAATCCCCACTGCTTTCTGTGGTGTGAATGTGATATTTAGCTGCTAATACGAATTGTAATCCAGCTTGTATGAGTGGCCAGTTAGGTGCATGAATTTTTGTGGAAATGGAAAACAATGGATTCCAATTATAATTTTGATATTTGTTCTCGACCATCATTCTTTTTTGTTCTTTTCTTTTAATTTTTTTTTGGAAAACCTTGGAAAAAAAGTCAAAATGAGAAAGACCAGTTAGCTAGCATAGATTTACACAAATTTTTAGTAATACGTGGGAAGGGAACATGAGCTTATAGGGACTGCATGTGTTTTACCAAAGGGAAAAATAGGACTACTTGGAAAATGAATTCATTTCCATATAAGTGTTAGGATATAGAGAAACCAAAAGAAATGATAAACTACCGATTCCAAAGGTGATTCACTCATTTGGTCCAGGCTGCAGTTTTCCACAAATATGTTGAAAGGTCGATGGCCAAACCCTGAAAGTCGTCCCTCACAACCTCAGAAATCTACATTCAACAGTTTGCAGGCCAGTTTCTAGGTCCAGCAGACGGCAACACCACATCAGCACACGTATCGAGTAAATGGGGACTTGCTAAGAGCAGTTTTCTGCTACGTTATGTTTTTTTTTTTACTTGCAAAAGAATGGAAACTTGGCCCTGTTTGGTTGCCACTTAAAAATGAATCCATCTCATTTTAGTTAACAGTAATTAAATGCTAGAGATTTTTGTAAAGATTAAAAATAATCTTTGATACACATAATTAACATAGACTATGATATCTAATACATTATTATTGTTAATTAAAATGAAATGGACTCGAAAGGTGGCCCTAAATAGATGAGAGGCTGCAATCACTCAACATCAACTAACGTACTCAAAGAGAGAACCCTGATAAGTAATTTCTCAAGGTAATGATATTCAAGAAACTGAAAATGAAATTTCACAGGGCAATGGCATTCGGTTTTCCTTGCATTGGTCCCAGTCCTGACCCCTGCTGCCGGTGCACATGAGGATTGCTGCTGCAAGCGACAGCTTCAAATTCGGTTAAGAAGGAGACCTTTGGAGAGCTGATAACCCACTGGTAAAGGCACCATGACTTGTTTTGCTCATCTTTCCCGACAACATGCCCCACAGACAGATAGTAGCATAGTTGAAAACCCTAAAATTGGACTTGATGTGATGTTCAGACTGGTTGAACAGACTCGACCCAACACAAATCAAAATTTGATCATTGTAAATTGAAAATATCAGCATTGTTAATAAATATCTAAAATGGTTAGATATTGCATTAGTAATGAAAAACTCAAAGCAACTACACTCTTGATAGTCGACATCATTGCCTCCCTAGTTTGTGTTGAGTCGACTTGACAAGTCTCTACGAGTCAGTGCTGAGTCAGGTCCAATACCGAATTTTCCTGAGATTCATTTCGAAATTTCACCTAGTCAACTTGAGTTGGCCAAGTTTCAAGTCAGCCAGTTTTAGAACCATGGATGGTAAACCCTGCCATGAATCTTAGGCCCCATTTGGATACCACCAAATAAGTTAACTTTTTTCTACTTGCAGTTGCAGCAGTAGGTAACTTATTTGAGGTAAGTTTGGTTTAAGATCAATTATAAGTAAATTTTTTACTTAAAGGTACTTAACCACTTCAGCTTAGTAAGTGAAAACCAAGATAAGCTACTTGAGGCATAAGTAACTTAAGTAACTTACAATCCAAACGCCCTAGTATATATTATGGCATGGGTGACCTATGCAAGTGGCATGTTGGCAGGAAAGAGCAACCTGTGCTGATTGGTTCTCATCTGCTGGATTAGTGACCCACATCTTGGGGTGGGCCGCACCATCTGAAGCCAAAGATCTCATGCAAGACATTTGCACCGGACTATTATTCCACGTGGACAGATTACACTCTGCAAATAATTTCAGTAAGAAATGAACTGAAAAATGAATGATTTACATTATCGAATGCTTGGTCTCAATTCTCAAGAGCGTCTGTACACATGAATGGAATGAAAATGGCAAGTACAAGACAGTATACAAGAATAATTTTTGGTTATCAACTCCCACCCCTACACATTGATAAATGATCGGGAAATAAGAAGAACTTACAAATTGTTACATCCCATCGACTGAATTCAGCCACTCTTCCTGGTACATACAGAAAAGAAAAGAAAAGGAAAAAAGAACGAATTTTAAAAAATGGAGTTAAGTGAGAAAATTATCCTGTAGGTGATGCTGCTTCATCTTAGAGAGATTGCGCTCTTCTTCGGCAGCTGCCAGAGGAAAGGAGAAATAATCCCGAATCTGGATGCTATATGTCGGACAACCTACACAAATTACAGAAAATATTTAATAGCAAATAAGAAAGACATATCATGTTCTATGCATTTTGGCAAATTAAAATGAAAAATGATGGGTGGACAACTCTACTCCCAAATTACTTTGAGTAAATATTAAAAGATGGAAAGCCAAAAAAGAGTGCCATAATTACAACCATATGATACTTTGAAGATCAAATGGTTTTCAAGTATCCGTGCATTTATTCATCAGTTAAATTAGCTAATTTAATTAATACAGTGTATTTTCTTTGATGGACCATATATCCAAGCAAAGAGTTTTTAACTTTTAATCCCAAGAATTATGTTAAAGGTCAAGATCCTTCATTTTAAAAAATTGGATACGACATGCTCCAGATGTTAAATATTACCTCGATTGTCTCATATACTAAAGATATCATTAACATATAAAAGGAGCAATGCAATTCCATTAGAGTTAAGATTTGTAAGTAGTGAATATATAGTCATGAGAGCTTTGAGAATACCCAACATCAAGGATAACCTAATGTAACCATTCAAATCATGCATGTGCTGCTTATTTGAGGTCATAAAAGAAATTATTGAAGTGATAAAACATAGATTTATGACAATCATAGTCAAGAGAAAGTTTTATTTATACAATTTCTTTCAAATGTCCGTAGAGAAATGCATTCTTCACATTCATCTAGAAAATTATCCATCGCTGAATAGTGGAAAGAGCAAGTGTGCATAATAATCATTTTGATTATTGAAGCAAATGTTTCTTCATAATCAATTCTATACTCCTATTTGTAGCCTTGAGCAACCAATTTTGCCTTATGTTTAATCTAACTATCATATCTAAATTTCACAAAGAAAACCCATTTATTTCTAATAATGAAAGTTTTAATTTGTTGGACAAGGAACAAGGACACATACATTATTTTCTAATAAGGCACTAATAGCTTATGTCCAGCATATGGTCTAATAAAGGTTTGTTGGGATGCAGATAAAATGTCAACTAAGTCAAGGGAAGAAAATAATATTCTATTCCAGACAAGAACCTTAAACAGTCAAGTTTGTGAGAGATAAAAGCAATGCAGTGCTAGGAAATCTGATCATTAGGAGGGATAGATTCAGGAAAAAGAGAGATTTGTTTAGAAAAAGTAGAGGACTGGCGCTCACTTTGGATTCATGATCAGAAGAAGTCGTAGTCTGGTCCTGTCCGCCCTGTTGTAGATTGGCCAATATAGGGGATACAGAACTGGAAGAGACAGTAATAGAGCATACAATTTATGTAACATGATAGTTACAAAAACCGTGTAAGTGGCAATTAATGAATAATAAAAGATATATTCTAAGAAGGTGACATGACAAGAAATATGGCTATGTTTGGACCCCTAATATGTTATCTCCCACCGGGATGGACTGTACATCTCAAAAGGCATAAAAACCACTCAGGTTGGAACATCCAATTACTTATTTTGGGACATTGTTTAGTTGAATATGGATTGCTATATAATTCTCTTCTTAATTGTCTATATCTAGGCCACATATCTAAAGGTTGCAATTATCTCATTGAGGAGATTTCCCAACGTGATCCATCAGCATTGGATCATTGATGTAGGCTATTGAACCATAGACCCTAAAACTGAAATCAACATACAGTGTGCAAAGCCATGAGATCATATACATGGCTAACACTGACTTAAATTAAACCAGCCGTTTTGTGTCATCCATTGTAGATTGGTAGTTTTCTGAATAATCAATTAATTTACCAATTAAATCTTCTGATCCATAGAGAGTACTTGTTACTAATTTTACTATGTTAGCTATTTTTCTATCTCAACCATTAACTAAATATCCCTTAATCATCTAATTATATTATGGTGAGTGTACCTCTTGGTATATTTAATCTATCCAAACAAGAACCCACAATTTGGACAATTTATTATGGCCTAGTTTTATTCTCCTTGTAAGATTCCTAAATGCTTGCATGCCATAAGTATCGATGACCGAAGATATGGAAACATGTACTGGTATCTCTAGCGTCATCGTCGATATTCAGAAGATATAATTAACTATCTAAGAGAAACTTTGGAAAAAATGTAAAAAAAAAAAAAATTGTAAAACTTTAAGAGATGTTAAAACACATGTTTACATAGGTAAGAATTAAAATATTTCTAAAAAAATATACATGATAAATTTTCATTTTATAATGAGTCTAACTCTATGTTGCCGAAAAAATAACATAAGTTAAATATATAAAATTTGTAGCCAATCAATAAATCGGCCAACTCTCATTAGCATATAAAATTTTCATATTAATTAACAACGAAAGATACATTTTTTGGTATAAAAATGAAAAACTAGAATTTCAGTAAAAAAAAAAATTCCATTTTTCACTCCCCCTTGCATGAGAATCACACATATACATGAATTTTCATTGCAATCTATACTATCATTTGATAAAATAAAAAAAAAAACTAATGTTTTTATAGATTTTTTAATACGGCCGGGGTGGGGGTGAGATCGAGCACCGTCTCTCTCACGGGATAAACGATCCAAATCCACAGGTCTATCGAGAAGGACACCCAATCTTCCTTGATTTCTCAAGGGGCACTCAAATATGAGTAAAACAGAGTATAAACTCAATAATTTTCATTAATCAAAGATAGCATGTTTAACAATGAAATAAAAACTAATATTTATAATAAAACTAAGTCCTAGAAAAGCTTAGAAACCCCTAATTTGTACTTAGTTGAACCTTAAACATAGTAGGAAAATATCAGCAAAAATCTGCGAAAACTGTATAATGCATGTTGGGCGTCGTCTTCCTTCCACCGGTATGAAAAATCTACATATCTGATTGCTACAAAACTTTGTGATTTTGAGGACATCGATGTACTCTTCAAGATGGTCGGCTCAGATTCTTCATATCATAGTAGTGGGCCACCTAGACCATCTCCAGTTTTAGTTAGTGGAATTTGGAACTTACTGGATAATTTGTACTATTTTGGATGCCACGATCAATTCGTAGCTCGGATCCACGTGAAACTTATTGAATTTTTTCGGTGTCAAGCAACTCTACAAAATAGATAGAATAGATCATCATAAATGATCAATATGGGCCCCATGAATTGGGCCGAAATCTAAAAATGGGAATAACACTTTCCTGTTTGGTTGAAACTCTAAAATCAGAAAGAAATTGCGAAACGTGCCTGGTCGTCGGTCAACCGAGACTTGCCTTCGATCGATCGAGGACACCTCTTCAGTCATGATTACAGATTGCCTGTAATCATGGTCCGTCTCTTCCTTCGGTTGACCCAACCCTTCCTTCGATGAACTGAGGGCCTCTCTGAAATTCCGTTTCCTCTTGTTTTCTCCTGATTTTCTTTTGGTCTATCCCTTTCAAAAACATCGTCGATCCTTGCCCTCAATCATGGAGTCCACTCCCTACATCAGACTCCTCCACTTGAAGAAAACTCGACCTCGAGTTTTGTATCAAGTCACGATGGGGACTTGCCTTCATCTTCTTCCATGGCCTTGGCTTGTGCTTTGTGTTCTCGGCCAATCCTTGGCATAACTGCAACAAACATTGTCGTTTTCTTCTCAGCGGGAACAAGGAAAATTGTAAATGGATCCGCTTTACCAACTGTGCTACTGAAGATTGGCTCAATCTGAGAAAAACTAGCCTCTGACACATTCATAGGCTCCTGGAAATCCAGATCTACAATTTCTAGAGCGGCAAGATGATCATCTTCCTTGTTCACTAAATCTAGGATATCGCCTTCCTCCATCTTCTCATAACTTTGAATATTTTCTGAGACGATGATAGGTGATACCTCCTCCTCTCCCTCCGTAGCTTCTACCTCTACTAATTCAGCAGGTCCTTCGAGAGGGATTCCCGTGTTTGCATGAATGACATCTATTTCAAAAGCTTCGAGAGGAATTTTCGTGTCTGCAGGAACGTCACATGTATAAGACTGATGGCGGTTGGGGGTCGGTTGCAACACCGTCTCCCCCAGATCTTCTTCGTCGACTAGGAAACGGGACAACAATCGTCGTTTCATCTGCTGCCACGAACGAATTGGTGGCCTTCCTTCTTGCTTCTGACGCATCTGTATGTCTTCCATCCACCAATCCCAAGCGCCATCATCTAGGTAGAACGTCGCGACCAAGACTTTTCTTTCTTTAGGTACTTGCATTTAGTCGAAGCGATATTCGACCTCATTGAGCCATTCATTGATGCGGTCAAGGCCATTGAAGATGGGAAGTTCTACCGTCTTGAGGTAGGACCGATCTAGTTTCTTGTTGTTGCGGTCGAAGCTAGCCTATAGTCCTTACATAGCTTGATGATTCTTCCGCTGGAGTGTCTCAATCGTTGCCCCGAAAGCCGTCCACTTTGAGAGGATGGATCCTTAGAGCACCGTCCACAAGATTTTGCCATAGCCACAACTAAAAACTATCACTTGAGGGAAAGACTCACTCTGATACCAATTAATGCGGCCAGGGCCGGGGTGAGATCGAGCACCGTCTCTCTCACGGGATAAACGATCCAAACCAATGGATCTATCGGGAAGAACACCCGATCTTCCTTGATTTCTCAAGGGGCACTCGAAGAACACGAGTAAAACAGAGTATAAACTCAATAATTTTCATTAATCAAAGATAGCGTGTTTAACAATGAAATAAAAACTAATATTTATAATAAAACTAAGTCCTAGAAAAGCTTAGAAAATCCTAATTCGTACTTAGATTAACCCTAAACATAATAGGAAAATATTAGCAAAAATCTGCACAAACTGTACAATCCATGTTGGGCGTCGTCTTCCTTCCACCGGTAGGAGCAATCCACAAATCTGATTACCATAAAACTTTGTGGTTTTGCTGACATCGATGTACACTTCAAGATGGTTGGCTCAGATTCTTCATATCAGTAGTAGTGGGCCACCTGGATCATCTCCAGTTTTAGTCGGCGGAATTTGAAACTTTCTGAATAGTTCGTACTACTTTAGACGCCACAATCGATCTGTAGCTCAGATCGACGTGAAACTTGTTGAGTTTTCTTGGCGTCGAGCAGATTTACAAAATGGACGGAACAGATCATCATAAATGATCAAGATGGGCCCTACGAATTGAGCTGAAATCCAAAAAGGGAATAACACTTTCCTGTTTAGTTGAAACTCCAAAATAAAAAAGAAATCGCGAAACGCGCCTGGTCGTCGGTCGACAAAGACTAGCCTTCGGTCGACCGAGGACCTTTCGGTCAGCCAAAGCACGTTTCGGTCCCTGTAATCGTGGGTCGTCACTTCCTTTGGTCGACCCAACCCTTCCTTCGGTCGATCGAGGGTCTCTTTGGTTTCCTCTTGTTTTCTCCTGATTTTCTTTCGGTCCATCCCTTTCAGAAACGTCACTGATCCTTGCCCTCAAACATGGAGTCCACTCCCTGCATCATTTTTCTTCACTTTTGAGCTTCAGCTTGTGTTCATTTCAAGCTGAGATTTCTCCTCAAATTCAAACTTGTAAGTATTTGCGGAAGTGTGGACCACTAGGATCCGACGGTCTACACGATGAGAATTTTCACAAAGTCGAGGATGTACGGTGTGATCCAGCCGTTCGCCTATCTGCTACGGGAACAAATGGGTCTGATCACCCCTCTGATCCTACGGTGAAGATGGTCCCCGGATCAAATCTATGGCTCAAATCTGATGGATGGACCAGATGAACTCTTAAAGCCTATTCCTCTCTTTTCCCTCCGTATATGACTTATACTTATGCTTTTTCTTTTTCGTGTCTTGTATAGGAAGAGAACTATCCCTTTTATAATACTCATACGAGAGATAAAAGGGATAAGATGGTGAGATGAGATAAGGATTTATCCTTATCTCATCTAACCACCTCCGAATTTGAAAATCAAATTCCCTGAAGGAAAAGGATGCGGTAACTTCCTACGGTTCCCGATCCACTCCCTATGGGTCCCAATCCACAAGTGGTTGCCCACAAGTGGGCCCCCAAAGGTCCACAACCAACATCTCCCACTCAATCACATTGTGGGGTAGGCACATCATGAGAGTTCATCTAGCTCATCACATAATAATCAAAACAAAAAAATCACGATCAAAAGAATCAGAAGCGTGGGACCAGCTGGAACACCGTTATCTTCTCACAGGTATTTGAGTACTAAGAGACCACCTATCTAGCACTCAATAACCCAAGCTTTGCATTGCTTGTCCTAGTCCGCATGACCACATCGGATAGAGTTAACTCCCAATCTGGAGTACTCGGCCAACATACGCACTTATCTAACTTATCGAGTTTATTCTAAAAAACTTGGTTTTCTACAAATATCAATTTGAATTCTTTTTAAAGTAATATATATACATATATATTTTGAAAGAGAATATCGTTTGTAAAAGTCTAAGAAAACTTAATTCTGCCGGCGGATAAGTCTTTAAGTGCGTATTTATAGTTCTAGAAACTTGGTGTAGCTGTCACGGGATCTTCCCCATGCAGGTGTGTAATTTAGAATTGATCAAGCCGCTTTCCTAGCATAACCGAGCCTGACCAATCAAGGGCCTTTCGTCATCGTATACTAAAGTAGCGACACTCAATCTCATCCTCCTGTACACAAAAGGAGGGTAGCTGAGGACACAAAGAGTCACCTACGGGACTGGCTACTCGCACGTTGCAATGATTAGATCGAATCAAAGCAATCTGTAGGTAATAGGTCCAAGCACGTGGCTACAATCCACGCCGTAAAGTAGACAATACTAGGTGTCTGTCGGGTCTACAATACGCAAGTCGTCTCACATGAGGAATGACTCATCTCATAACCTCACGACTTAGCTGAGATTCAGGCCATAACATTCGCATGAATAATAATGGTGCGATTATGTTATTCGACTTTATCAGTCTCATCTTCAATCTTTTAGGACTGAAGGCGGATACAACTCATTCGCATTCTCATCCTTTATTATTTTCAATAAAGGGTGGTTCATACCTTCGTGTATGAACATCACCCCAAGTGTACCTTTCTTATACATTTAGGGTTGGTCATCCTGTACGAGTGAGTGACCGGCCTGGTGATAAAAGTTGAAATCCTACTTGATCTCAAAGAAAATGCTGATGATCTACATACCTAGTCTAACAAGTGCTCAATACTGAATAAAATGGAATTAATTATTCATGAAAGATCAAAAATACATGATACAAGCATATCAATCAAGCTTTCCTCAATCCCATCTGCCTGACGTGAACCTGAAATAGATCTCTAGCTATAGGTTTCGTCATGGGATCAGCCATTATCTCCTTGGTAGGAATGTAGCTGAGGATAACCTTCTTTTCTTTCACTTGATCACGAACATAATGATACTTTATCTCAATGTGCTTCAATTTCTGGTGGTGTTTGGGATCCTTTGCCAAGTCAATGGCCGAGGTGTTGTCTATCCTCAACGATATAGGCTCATGTATGCCTGGAACAACACCTAATCCTTGTAGGAATCTGCTAACCCATACACACTCTTGAACTGCAGCACAACATGCAATGTATTCGGCCTTCATAGATGAAAGTGCCGTGGATATTTGTTTCTTGCTCGACCAAGAGATAGCTCCCCTTCCGAGCAAGAAGACATATCCTGAAGTAGACTTTTCCTCGTCGGCGTCATTACCCCAGGCGGCATCTGAATTTCCTTTAAGCTCGAGACTTGCACCTTCATAACATAGCATCAAGTCCTTGGTTCCTCTGAGATAGTGGAATATACGTTTCACGGCTTGCCAATGAGACTGTGCCGGGTTACTCTGGTAACGGCTGACTATGCTAACTGCATAGCTTATATCTGGTCTGGTGCAAAGCATAGCATATATTAAGCTGCCTACTGCACTCGCATAGGGTACTGAGGATATTGCTGATTTCTCAGCTTCTGTCTGGGGACACGATTTCCTGTCTAACTTGGTAGCTTTATCCATAGGGGTTTCAACAGCTTTTGAATTTTCCATCCTAAACCGCTCTAAGATCTTCTGTATGCAAGTGGCTTGTCCCCTAGAATAAAGTTGGCTTCACTAAGATCTTTCATCTCAAAGTTCGAGAAAAGTCAATCTTTAGACATCATCAACAGCTGCATGTCATTACCAGCTAATAGGATATCGTCTACATATAGAGATAGTATCAGAAAAGATCTTTCAGACCGTTTCACGTATACACAATGATCTTCTTCACTCATTATAAATCCAAAAGTGGTGATGGCTAAGTGGAACCTCATGTACCACTGCCTTGAAGATTGCTTCAACCCATAAATAGATCGTAACAACTTGCAGACTTTCTTTGGATACTTTTTGTCCACATAACCTATGGGTTGTTGCATGTAAATATCTTCATCCAAATCACCATTTAAGAAAGCAGTCTTTACATACATCTGATATAACTCTAAGTCTAAACTTGCGACAATGGACAAGATCATGCAGATTGAGGAAAATTTTGTAACAGGTAAAAAAGTTTCCTCATAATCAACACCTTCTTTTTGTGTAAAACCTTTTGCAACTAATCTTGCTTTGTACTTGTCCACTGTACCATCTGCCTTTCTTTTGATTTTAAGTACCCACTTATTACCAATTGCTTTGCGATTGAAAGGGAGATCTATAAGTTCCCAGACTTTGTTCTTCTCCATGGAGCAATCTCCTCGTCCATGGCAGTTACCCAATCAGCCGAATTCGGAGATAATAACGCATCCTAATAAGAATCAGGTTCATCATCGTCAACCGCAACACAAGAGAAAGATTGACCATCGATATCGAAATATTTTCTGGGAATCAAACCTCTTTCATTTCGACGTAACTCAGGAGCCTGCTGAGATGTACTCCCACTGTCCTGATGAACTATAGGAGTATCTCCATTTTCAGAAGCAGAACTCCCACTCTCCTGAGATACATCGGGAATTTCAAAAAGTTCTGTGGAAACCTTTTGTTTCTTTCGGCTGGGGTATCTGTCTTCGACGAAGGTTACATCCCGAGATTCAATCTCAGTCCATCCTCCACGATCCTCATAAACTAGAACGTATCCCTTTGAGTGCATTGGGTACCTGATGAATACGCACTCAATAGTTTTACTATCAAGTTTACTTCTATGCTGAGCAGGCAATAAAACATATGCTAAAGATCCCCAAGGACGTAGGTCGGCTAGAGAAGGAATCCTCCCAATCCACATCTCATATGAGGTTTTAGGAACGGATTTAGTTGGGACTCTATTTAGGACGTAGACGGCTGTAAGAAGCGCGTCTCCCCAGAATGTGGTAGAGAGATTGGCATGTGCCATCATCGACCTGACCATGTCCAATAGTGTCCTGTTCCTTCTCTCTGCAACTCCATTTTGCTGTGGAGTACACCTCTATCAGATCTAAGAATTTTAGTCTTTTTCTCAAGCTGATTTTCAACTTCAGCTTTGAATTTGAGAAAACAATCAAAAGCATCAGATTTATGTGAGATGAGATACACATATCCATAGCGCGAGTAATCGTCAATAAATGTGACGAAGTATTGGTATCTATTTCTAGCACGTACATTTAAGGGTCCACAGATATCCGTATGGATTATCTCTAGCAAACCCTTTGACTTAGTCGCTTTAGGGAATGGTATCTTAGAAGTCTTCCCGGACACACAATGTTCACAAAATGACAAATCAACTTTGGATAATGAACCTAATAGACCAGATCTAGCTAGTCTTGTCATACGGTCCTTTCCAATGTGACCTAACCTCGCGTGCCATTTTAAAGATTCAGATACTACATGTTCATTCGATGTAGCAGACAAAGCAAGAGGTGCATTATCATTATCTACATCTAGAATAAATAAATCTGAAATCAAGTTTCCCCATGCAAAGATGAAGTTATTGAGTCTTAAAGAAACTCTTGTCCCGAAAAAACGAATGTTAAAACCATTAACTAACAACCTAGAAACAGAAATTAAATTCCGGCGCATGCCTGGTGCATAAAGAGTATCATGGAGGGTTATTGTGTGCCCTACGCGCGTACGGAGATGATAAACACCAATCCCTAGCCCGTCTTCAGCAATGTTATTCCCCATGTACACCATGTAGCTCCCTGTGGCTATAGGTCAAAATTCCTCGAGTCCTTGACGATCTCGTGTCACATGCTTTGTTGCACCTGAATCCAAAATACATTCGCTAGATATGATATCAACGGAAAGGATCTCAGAACAAACGCCTACAAATAAAGTACCTAGTGACTGAGGAATTACCGTCTTTTTCTGGGCACACTGACGGGCATAATGGCCGAAATTTTTGCAGACGAAATAGGTGATGTTTATCTTTTTAGGTTTCCTCTTTCCTTTCCCCTTCTTGGGATTTGGAGGAGGCATTGCGGTTTTCTGTTCCTGATTGTTCTTCTTCGCCTTCTTGCGAGCTTTGAACTTTCTCTTGTTAGCTTTTCGCCTGTGGGTTTCTGCTGCAAAAGCCTTGGCCGAATCTGGCTGAATTGCATTCATTTCAACCTCTCGTATCAGATGGCCACAAAAGTCTCTGAACGTTGTGATAGAATCAGTATGGTTTAGAATCGTTTTGATTTGGGCCCATAATTCGGGTAAGAAACGGTGCATAGTTATAATCTTTTGATTTTCAGTTAATTTTCACCCTATATTCCTCAGGGCGCCTATCATCTGCTCCATCTTACTGATATGATCCTTGATGGGGCAACCTACTGGCATCCTGTATTCTTGGAACTCTAATTCCATAGCCCGAACCTTTGCATCTGACTTCTGCCTATATGCATTAGCCAGTGCATCCCAGATCCCCTAAGAGGTTTCATGCACTTCATACGTGGGTATGAGTTCTTTGTGCATTGTGCTAATCAAAACATTACGGGTGGAGCGATTTTGTTTACAGCCACTTGTTGTAGCGATTCATCGCGGCCCTATGTTCACCTAGATTTCCATTTTCAGCCAATATGGGTTCCTCTTGAACTCCATCCAGAGTGTGCGAAATGTCATCTTCGTCCAGAAGGCTTCACACTGCGCGGGACCAGTCTTCGTAGTTATTGCCATCGAAATGTTGTCCTTTTAGTTGATCGGCGATCAATGCTTTAGAGGCCATCTCTACATCGCATTATGTATCACTACTTAGCTATGATCTAAAGTATTGGCACTAATCATCAGAATTTCTACTGGTTATTCAAACTTTTAAGTTTATAAAAGTATACAATCCATCTTATAAGGGATCTGAAAGCCTACATACCTGTATGGGTAGTGCAAATCAATCAAGTTCTCTAAATAAAATGAAATTGATGCTTTTACGACTATTTATTTGTATAACCTACAACCCACCATTATGGGTTTATGCATCGTTTAGGGAAGGAATGAAACTCTCACTTAGGTTATGCATAACCTTGGGATAAGAGTTCTATATTCTAATGAAAGTAGGGCTAAATTTTAATCATATGAAGATTAAAGCCAAAATGAATAAATCATTAGATTAAAGAAAACTATCATGACCATTGAACATATATAAAAAATTATACGATTAAAGAACAATATAATCACCCCATTGATCGTGTCCATTCATGATGGATCTTATCATCACCTTTAATGTTCACCATTGATGATGGATCCTCTTATCAATGTTGATCATCATGGTTGATGATTGTTCCATTCATTTGTGGACCCGTGATCAATAGTGATCATATGAAAGAAAAATATCATTCATTTGCACACATATATGTATTAATGCACGCATTGTACATTAAATAAATCATGAGATATTTGGAAAAATTCATAATTTAAATTATATGCTTTCATTTTAATATATACATCGATCATCATGGTAATTTTAGATCTGGACCGTTAATCACAAAATCTGATCACACCATTGGTTAGATCTTGCTGAAAAACCCCAAGTCACTTCCTATTACTTGGTCTAAATTAGTCCAAAAAATGGCCGATTAAAGGCCATTTTACAAGATACTCTTAATCTTGAATGGAAGTGATTTGGGCTTCTTAGTCCGGCCCATCTCTATTTGTGCTTAATATATGATGGTCATTATAGGCTATCCATCCACATATGGATGTCCAATGATGGTCAATTCTGTTTTATTGGTCCTCAATCATATTAATTAGCCTTTTCTTTTATAGGGGACAGGCCCACAATTCTATGAATTAGGCCCAACTCAATTAAAACAAAATAGGCCCACCAGCCCAACCATTAGGCCATGGCCCAAAAGGATAGGCCCATATCCATTTTCAATTTTCAATTTCCAAACCAGGCCCAAAAGGCCCATCTCCTCCTCCTCCTTCATTAGGGTTTGAAGAAGCATTTTGAAGAAAGAGAGAAGTGGCAAAAGGGTTGCCGCTGCCGGCGACGGGCCGCTGCTGCTATTGACTGTGGCGGCTTGTTCTGCCGCTGCCGCTTGCTGCAGCGGTGGGTGATGGCCGACGCTGCTGCGGCGACGGTGGCGGCTTGCGCTGCTGCTGCTGCTGCAGTAGCAGCCGGCGTGCGGAGAAAACCATAGGGTAAACGGAAAAAGAGAAGGAGAGAGAGAGATCGAGAGAGGTTTGGGCGGCCGTGGCTGCTACCATGCGGTGGCGGTGGCCATGGCTGCCGCTGCTGTTTATGCGACGGGCGGCGGCGGTCACAGCTGCCGCTCTTGCTGGTGGTGGTGGCGGCCATGGCTGCCATTTCTATTGTATTAACCTCTATTTATGGCCTGGCCCCTGGATCCCAATATAAAATAGAGAGAGTTGATCTGCGATGGGGTTAGATTCTACGTGCGGCGGCGGCGGCGGCGGCGGCGGCGACCATGGCTGCTACTTGCCGCTGCTGCCACTGGCGGTGGTAGTGACAATTGCAGCTGTTGCGGCAAGCGCTGGTGGCGGCGGCGATGGTTGCTGCCGCCGCGGTTTGCGATGGGCGGCCGATTGATAATGAAGAGAAAGAGAGGGTTGGCTGTTGCTATTTGCTGCCACTGACGTAGCTTTAGTGGTGGCCTGCGGCAGCACCATTATTGCAAATAACGGTAGTCATTATAGCTGTTCTGTTAAACCAGCCTCACACTATGCCTTCCATTCAAGGAATCGAGTCACCCAGATTTCTATCCGGAACATACTACTCAGCAATTAAATGGGAACGGGCTAGTTAGCATTACAGCTAATAGGCGCTACCTAAATTGGGCCTGGCCACTAAACCTCTGGCTTTTTCTTTCTCAAACTCTAAATAATTCAATTAATAAACTCATTTATTTTAATCTCCATACCTCAGAGACAAAAGAAAATGAGGTTTTTACAAAAAGGAATAATTAAGTATGATAAGTATTTGATGATCGACATATTATTAAAATAAAATTTTAGATTTAATTATGAAAAGGTATTTACCTCAATGCGATTTTCTTCAATTAATATTGCTCTGATACCACTGTAAGTATTTGCGGAAGTGTGGGCCACCAGGATCCGACGGTCTACACGATGAGAATTTTCGCAAAGTCGAGGATGTACGGTGTGATCCAGCCGTTCGCCTATCTGCTACGGGAACAAATGGGTCTGATCACCCCTCTGATCCTACGGTGAAGATGGTCCCCGGATCAAATCTATGGCTCAGATTTGATGGATGGACCAGATGAACTCTTAAAGCCTATTTCTCTCTTTTCTCTCCGTATATGACTTATACTTTTTCTTTTTCATGTCTTGTATCGGAAGAGAACTATCCCTTTTATAATACTCATATGAGAGATAAAAGGGATAAGATGGTGAGATGAGATAAGGTTTATCCTTATCTCATCTAACCACCTCCGAAATTTGAAAATCAAATTCTCGGAAGGAAAAGGATGCGGTAACTTCCTATGGCTCCGATCCACTCCCTATGGGTCCCAATCCACAAGTGGGCCCCCAAAGGTCCACAACCAACATAACTTTAATTCAATCAAAATCAAGAGTGATAAAAAAAAATTCAAAGTTATATAATTAAAAAAAAAGCTTAAAAAATAATTTTTTTTAATGTTTTTTCAATTTTTTATTATTTTTCACTTATTTACGAATGCTTTTTCAATATCATGATATGATTGCTCACAACGAGGATATTATCAATGGTATCACCGATACCACGAATCTTTTATAAGGAATTCTTCTTAAAACGTGATTAATATAAATAATATCATTGGGACACTATCACCAAATGTAAGAATTAATTGAGTTTTATTTTTTATTTGTAACTATGTTAGTACCAATGATATCCGCCATGTTATCGATATATTGTTGATATTTGGAATATTAGCATTGACCATCACACTCTATCAAAGCATTAAAGGACTTGAGTTCTCTTAACTGCTTTTCGAATGGACCGTGACTTCGCATTTGAGGAGCCGCCCCCATCCGGACCCAAATGGTCTACAAGCAATTTTACATAGTCCTTAAAGCGTCCAAATCTTTGGGCCCACCATGTTCTATGTGTAAAATCTTCTACCTCCATGAAGTGAAAACCTTTCATGGACCACCCCAAGGGAAACAATGTAAACTCTCCTAAATCCTCTAAGTTCATGTTGTTTGGCCCACCTGAGTTTTGGATCAGGATGGAATTTTTCAATTTTCTCTTCATCCTAGTGCGTTACACGTAATACATGGGTTTGATAAAAGGAAAATGCCATGGCAGCACCACAAACAAACTTATGGTTCGCATCCCATCCCAATTTTTACCTCTGGAGTGGCTCGCCTGACTTGTGGATCTAGGGCTTTCAATAGAGCGGGTCAAATCCGAGATTTGATTTGCTCCAAATCCTTATAATGCGGATTTGGATTTTAAAATAGGTACAATTACTTAAATGGACCAGATATAGATTCACAGACATATATCGGAGTTTGATCCGAATCCCAATTAAGATCTGACTTATTGTCACCTTACTGTATATGTTATATTCATGCTTACCATCTGTTTAACAAATTATTTTAAGCCATATAAACCATACCATAGTAAATAGTGGGATTTGCATCATTTTTCTACTAAATTAAATATATTATATTATATATTTTATATCATATATTTTTTTAGATTTGTAATGAGGTACCTAGATCCAACTCGAATCCAATGGTTATATGGATTTTGGATCTAACAATTTATAAATGGATCGGATATGGATATCACCTTTTGGATCCAAGTTGGATCCGAATCCGTTCCAAATCCGTCTACAGTTATATGGACTTGGAGCCCGATCCAGATCCAGCCCATTGAGAGCCCTAATCTAGATGATTTTGTACTCAGGGCATATCAACGGAGGATACAACCAGATGGAGGGAGTGGATTTTACATATACAACATCATGGACCCTACAGAGTTTAGGTTGTCTACGCACTGCGCCCCACTGAGAAAAGTCAAAAGTCACATGCACCACTCGGGTTTAGATTGGAGCCGTACAAACAACAGGGCCCCAGGCGTAAAGGAGAGCGAGTTGAAAGGTGCACGTGCAGCGAATCGCGCAAAGAGAGATTAGAGAGGTTATTCGCGACAAATGCTCCAGCATGGACTTCTCATACAAAATCCTGTCCATTCATCAGGTGGGGACCACCATCACCGCAGGCCTGCCTCCAAATAAATTTGAACCGCTCCTTCAATAGCTCGCACATGTATGACAAAAATGTGCAGGTTAAAAAGGAACTCTGAGCCCAACTCAATTTTCAGACCTGGGCATGTTCAAGGTGAGCCCTACTTAATGAGTAACTCAAAAAACTCACACATGTGCTAAGTTGGCACGTGTGCCACTCCACTCCCAAATAAATCAATATCCCTTTCACGTGGTAGCCTTTTGTTGAATTTCCATTGCTTGGCATCCAAGCTTCCCGGATAATGACAGAAACATTGTATCTAATTCAATTCAACGTGGAGTGATTTGTACCTTCCATGCAACTTCTAAGAGATTAGAATCCAGTGTATATAAATTATCAATCCACACCACACCACATGCAATTCAAGAACAGGTTATCTTAAGAAAGAGAAAATGGGTCTTGCTCTCTCTTGCTTTTCAGTGCTCAAGGTTTCTTCTTTGCAACAAACAGATGCATCTTTGCAAACCCAAGCAGAGGATAGTAAGAAGAAGAGTACTGTAAGGAGAAAAAGCCACGACAGTGCAGCCGTTATAATGCCGAATTTTCCTTCATATTCCCGCCCCTCCCTTCTCTAGTTTGGCACACGTTCAGGTGGGGTGCGGCCCACGTATTGGCGATCCAGACCCTTGGTTCATTTGCCCAGCATGGATGGATGGAATTAATCTAGGGTCTCTCTCTCTCTCTCTCTCTCTCTCTCTCCCTTTTCAGTTGAATTGGGGACCTTTGAGGGTGTTTCTCTTCTTGACTGTATATTTATGGGCCACAAATTGAAAGGTGAGGATTGGCCTTTTGAGGAGATTCTTCGGGCATGGACCATCATGGATGGGGACCCATGTACCTATGGTCTGAATCACTGAATCCTGGGACCCGCTTACAGTGGTGGGAAAGGTGTGAAGCTAACTATACTGGTGAAGTGCTAGTTGGGTTTTGCTTGTATTTTGTTCTTTGAGGTCTCCTACGTTCAACTGTGTAATTTTGGGATTATTTTATTGATTTATTATTATTATTATTAAGTCATTTCACTGTGAGGCATGCTTTTGAGAGTGCATGGTGCTTGGTGGAAACATGTGCCATTTTTTGTTTGAGTAACAACAGTTCAGGTGGACCCAACATCTTGTAATCTAAGGCGTTCATTTTGTACGGCCCACCATGAAATGGACGATACCCCATTATCTCTCTAACCAAATTCTTCTAGCCATCCATTTGGTGCCCTGTAGATGGAGCAAGTGCTTTGCATTATTAGACTTGAATCTATCAAGAGGTTAGGAGCATTGGGTGGGTCCCATCATAAGACCGGTCCGATTGGGCCCAGAAAATTTGACCGTTGTTTCCTCCTACAGTGTTCGATCTCAAACTCCGCTACTCAACTGTAACGCGTTGCATGGGACTATGTCCCACTGCAATCGAGGATGTACGCTTCTCCACGTACCCTATTCATCTCATGGGCCTTCATGCACCCATCAGCCCACTCATCAACGTCGTTCCTTACAAGGGTTGCAATGGGCCTGGTTTGGGCAGGCCAGGCAAAGCCACACTGGCCCAAGAACACATAGGCCCAACATAGCAGGCTCGAGACGGGGGCTCCAAAAACTTAGTTTAGCCCAGGCATGAATAATGATCAAGTCCCTATTCCTAGATGTGAATATTTCCATCCATTGATCGAGTGGCTCGCATAGCTATAAAGGAATAGACGTTTAGAA
Source organism: Liriodendron chinense (assembly GCA_003013855.2). Lineage (NCBI taxonomy): Eukaryota > Viridiplantae > Streptophyta > Magnoliopsida > Magnoliales > Magnoliaceae > Liriodendron > Liriodendron chinense. Next base: position 4,935,404 of record ML058453.1, read on the forward strand.
AAATGAAAACCACAGGCAAGATGCCCACAAAGCATGTCCACATTAAGCAGCCAGGTTGGGTTGAGATAAAATGACCTGACCCTACGTCCTACCTGAAAAATGATTGAACCCACATTTCAGGCTCAGTTTTAGCCCATGGGTAAGACTGGAATGCATTGCGGAAGGTTCCGGCAGCCCCCAACCATGGAGCCCACCTTGATATATGTATTATAAATCCATTCCGTCCATCCTTTTTTTTCAGATTACTTTAGGCCATGAGCTCATAAGCGAACCAGATCAAAATCTCAGGTGAACCATAACATAGGAAACAGTAGTGATTGACTGGTAAAAACTTATTGTGGGCCACAAATTTTTTGGATCAAGATGATAATTGGTATTTTTACCTTAATTCCAATTTAATATTATAAACAGGTTGGATGGAAAATAAACATTACGAAAACATGACGATCATTGATTCCTACATATGGTCTACCTGAGATTTTGATCTGATTCATTTTACAACTGCACGAAAATGATCTGGCAAAACGGATGAACAGCGTGGATGCAGAATATATGCATCAAGATAAGCCCCACGGTGAGGGCCGCACTGTATTTGTGTTACCCGGGGTAACAACTCCCAACCTGGAGGCGGAGAAAAGTCATAAAGCACCTGTGCTACTCGGGCCTAGATTGAGGCCGTACAAACAACAGGGGCCCACACGTAGTGGAGAGCAGACGCGGATTGGCTAGTGACACCAACACCAGCCCCTGGGGCTGGTGTCAAACCTGTGTGGGCCCCACCATGATGTATGTTTTTTTTCCACGCTGTCCATACATTTTACCACCTCATTTTAGAGCATGGACTCAAAAACGAGGCAGATCCAAATCTCAGGTGGACCACACCACAGGAAACAGTGGGAATTGAATTCTCACCGTTGAAAACTTCTTGGAGGCCACAGAAGTTTTGGATCAAGCTGATATTTGTGTTTTCACTTCATCAGGTTTGTGTGACCTTATCAACAGGTTGGATGGCAAATAAACATCACGGTGGGCTCTGGGAAGTTTTCAAGGGCGGACGTTCAATCAACACTGTTTTCTGTGGTGTGGTCCGCCTGAGATATAGATCTACCTCATTTTTGGGCCATACAAACGGGGTGTAAAATGGATGGACAGCGTGGATAATACACATACATCATGGTAGAGCCCACACAGCTTTGACACCAGCACCGGGGCTGGTGTTGGGGTCACTAGCCAATCCGCGTCCGGGGAGAGCGAGATAGCAAAGTGCCCATGCAGCGAATCACGCGAAGAGAGATTGGAGAGGTTATTCACGGCAAATGCACCAACATTGCTATCTCATACGAGATCCGGACCATTCATCAGGTGAGGAAAACGATGACAGCAGGCCTGCCCCTATCTAAGATCTAACCACTCATCCAATAGCTCGCACATGTATCACAAAAATTTAAACATTAACGAGGAACACATTGAGCCCAAGTCTCACCTGCTAGCACAGCGGGAAGACGCCTAGGGTTTCAACAGCAGGTCTTAGGTTCGAGTGCTAAGGAGACACACTAACCCCACGGTGGGTGGGTGCATCATGTGACTAACCGGGTCGTCTCTTGCATGACTAACAAGAAGAAAAAAAAAAAAAAAAACATTTGAGCCCATCTCAATTTTCAGACCTAGGCATGTTCAAGGTGGGCCCCACTTAATGAATCACTCAGAAAACTCACATATACGCCAAGTTGGCACGTGTCCCACTCCACTCCCAAATAATCAATATCCCTTTCACGTAGTAGCCTTTTGTTGAATTTTCATCGCTTGGCATCCAAGCTTCCCAGATAATGAGAGAAACATTGTATCTAATTCAATCAACAAAAGTCTTTTGTAGCTTCGATGCAGCTTCTAAGAGATTACAACCCACTATATATAAATTAACCCACACAACATATAATTCAAGAACAAGTTCTAAAGAAAGAGAAAATGGGTCTTGCTCTCTCCTGCTTTTCAGTCCTAAAGGTTTCTCCTCTCCAACAACCAGATGATTCTTTGCAAACCCAAGTAGAGGATTGTAAGAAGAGTGTAAGAAGAAAGAGCCACAACAGTGCAGCCATTATAATGCCTAATTTCCCTTCATATTCCCGCCCCTCCCTTCTCTAGCTTGGCACACGTTTGGATTTTCATGTTTGTACGGGTGGGGTGTGGCCCATCCAGACCCTTGGTTCATTGGCTCAGCATGGATTGGATATTTATGGATCACAAATTGAAAGGTGGGGATTGCTCTCTTAAGGAGATTGTTGGGGCATGGACCATCCTTGATGGGGACCCTTGTATCAATGGTCGGGATTAACGAATCCTGGGGCCCACTTACAGTGGTGAGAAGGGTATGAAGCTAGCTATACTGGTGAAAGTTTTGATTGTATTTTGTTCTTTGAGGTCTTCTACGTTCTACTGTGTAATTTTTGGGATTATTTTATTGATTTATTATTATTATTATTAAGTTATTTGACTGTGAGGCTTGCTTTTGAGAGGCTAATGCATGGTGTTTGATGGAAAGATGTGCCACTTTTTGTTAGTAACAACAGCTCAGGTGGGAGCCAGCATCTTGTAATCTAAGACGTTCATCTGGTGCCGGCCCACCATGAAATGGACAGGGCCCTATTATCTTCTCGACCAAATTATTATAGCCATCCATTTGGTGCCCTGAAGATGGAGCCAGTGCTTTGCATTAGACTTGAATTTATTCAAATTATAAGCATTAGGTGGGTCCCATCATAAGGACGGTTTATTTTGGCTGAGCAAATTCGGCCGTTGCTTCTTCCTATAGTGTCCAATCTCAAACTCCACTGCTCAACTGCGATGCGTTGCATGGGACTATGTCCTACTGTGATCTAGAATGTACACTTCTTCATGGACCCTATTCATCTCATGGGCCTCCATGCACAAATCAGCCTATTCGGGCCTGATTTGGACGGGCTAGCTTAGGCCACACTGGTCCGAGCCCAGCATCAGCCCAGCGCAGCAGGCTTGGGACAAGGCCTGAAAAATTAGTTTGGCCTAGGCATGAATAATGATCAAATTCGAGGTGAATATTTTTATTTCATCCGTTGATCAAGTGGCTCACACAGCTATAAGGGAATAGACATCTAGAAAAATGAAAACAACCGATTTACACTCAAGATGCCTTTGCTGCCTGACCGATGATTGGACCAGATATTTGTAGAATAGAACACATTTCCACATTAACCAGCCTGGCTGGGTCGAGCTAAAATGACATGAGCCATTGGGTCCATACCATGCACTCTACAGGCCACCCCAAATGGGTTGGCCTTAGGTGATGACGCAGGGAGGACGTGATAGGTCGATCACCGTCTCCCTAACCGATTGTTTCTCGAATCCACGAGAGGAAATAAAAGATAAAAAGAGGAAATAAATTCCGAATAATATTTTTGATAATTGAATGAATAATAAACGGAATTACAATGCATATAAATAGGAAACTAAATCCTAGGTAAAGTATCAGACTCCAACTCTAACTTAAACTCCTAGAAAACGCAACTTATTATAAATAGTAAACTTACTATTTATAGAAGTCGTTCAATCCTACTAGAACTTTTAGTTTTCGGCCAAAAATAGAAAGTTATCAAACGGCCTCAACCACGTTGTTCTACTAAATATTCTAAGCCCTTTTCATGTTGGGCACTAACTCTAAAACCCTGCAGATGTAAAGTTATGATCGAATTAAAACCTACTATAAATAATAAAACTGAAAATAAAATAGCCTAATGACTGTCGATACGGTCGAATCTCGTGATTCCGACCTGGGCAACCCGGCGTAGCAGGGTTGGTTGGCTAAAGTAGCTCGAGCTACCTCAAATTGATATATTACACGTCCCGTAACTCATTTCGGATTGTGAGATACGACCGATTTACGGTCCTGATCACTTTCGACCCCGACCGGTCTTCTATTGCTCTATCTGGGCCATGAAATAATCAGCGACCCATTCTACATCAAGTGATCCCATGCATAGTATGCGAACACACATGCCAATCTCATAAGCCATTTGACACGTCATTGAATGAAAATGTCCATGATGGCATGCTATGCATCCGCGTACAGCTTTCCACCCTCGATAGAATAACGCCAGTCCGATGCAGCTGCCTCCTCAGCTTTGGTTGTCGAAGAAAGTTGTAAGTGCGTGCAAGAGGCATGGACGAAGTCAATAGATGGATTTGATGCCATACATACATCATGCTGGACCCATGATACCTCCACATACAATCTTATTTTAAGGGCTATGGATACCATCAAATAAGTTACTTTTTCTACTTACAGTAAATAGATGAGTAATTTATTTGAGATAAGTAAGTTTGGCTTATGATCACTTACAAATAACTTTTTATTTAAAGTTACTTAAACACTCAGTTTAATAAGTAGAAATCAAGATAAGCTACTTGAGCATAAGTAGCTTATCTTAAGTTAATGCAACACATAGTTGCATGGTCTATCACACCCAATTTTCATTCCAATGTGTGACACGTGTGTGAGATCTAAGTTGTTCATAAGGTGAATCTTACAATGTAACATTTATTTTTGAAAAATCAGGCTAATTGGCTCATTAAATAGGCTACAGTTAAATCCATGTTATGAATTTGGATTATTCTTAATAGTTATTTATTTGTTTTTATATTGTAGCCCATCTATCAAATGGGTATGTTAAGGTCCATGGGTCAACTAGTGAGCCAAACTATTTGGGTTGGTGGAGTGAGCCTAGTTCATGGGTTAACTGGTGGGCCAAACTAATCGGGCTAAGAAAATGAGCTTAGTAACTCTACTTAATATTTACAATAATCTTTTAACTTTGAATTTGAATTTATAATATTCCAACAATCAAAATAGTAGTTAGAGCCTTGATTGTAAGGATTGGATTGACTTTGAGTTTGAATTTGAATTGAATTTGAATTTGAATTGATTGAATGTTGTTAATTGTAAGGAGTAGATTAACCTTAATTGTATGGAATAATCGACTAATTTTCAATTGTTATTATTATTGAGGGATGCCATGGTCATTTATGTGATTATTAGCCATCAATGAAAATATTATATATTTTTTCGAGCATTCTCTTGCTTGATTGCGAGTGTAAGTTTATCTTCAAATTTAGACTAATTATCTCAATCATCTTAGTACAATTTTATCATTTCGTATTAGAGATAGGTTTGGGTATTTGCAAGCACAAGACAGAAGATGGAATGATGATCATCAAGAATGATGTGAGAGAAATGAAATTCGCTATGCTAGAACTCAAACATTCCATGAAGGCCTTCCTAATCCAACATGAGGTTTTTCAAAATCAGAACAATTACAACCACAAAAACCTTGAAGAAATGGAGGTTTTAAATGGCAACAACTTCAACAATAAAGGATTGGTTCACTCAAATTAATTTTCAAAATTTGTCAAGTGAAACTTAATATGGAATATGTGCATCGTGCCGAACAATTTGTCAAATTTCAGGATATACCGAAAGTGGAAAAGACACTTATTGCTTCTTTTCACTTGGAAGGTGAAGCGAACCATTGCTTCTAATAGTACAAACATGTCAATTCCACAATGACATTTTAAACTATTGGATTAAGAATACTTTGATGAAACTTTGTCAAAATTGTGTTTAAGTGGGGACAATTCGTAAGCATCAAATGCAGTTTGAGAAGTCAGTGAAACGAGCGCGCGTAAAAGGATGGCCTAAGAAAGCATTGGTCACATGTTTTATAGCAATCTTGAACGAGGAGAATCATACAGACATTAAACTACGATGTTGGCCCTAGTGGAATTGGCTTGCATGGAGGAGGACCGGTAACAAAAGCTATACCATCTACTATACATATTTTACTTGGTGCATAAAACACCATAATCTCTGAGTCCACCATGCTGTATATGAAAATTCTACTCCCTCAATAAGTTGAAAACCCATTGGGTTACACCTGATTGTTGGGTTTGATGAAAGGTAAATGCTTGTGGCAGCACTAGACACAAACCTATAGTTAGCATCTCATTCCAAAGTTTCCCTCTAGAGCGGACTTACCTGAGCTGTGGATCTGCCTGATTTCGTACCCAGGGCGTATCAACCGAAGATACAAACAAATGGAGGGAGTGGATTTACATGTACAACATCTTGCACCCCAGAGAGCAGTGGTTTTCTACGCACTGCGTAAAAGTGGCATTGTAGAGGATTTCAGCCACCTCAACCCTGCGACGGAGAAAGTCAAAAAAAGCACATCAAAAAGATGCGGATTTACTGGTTAGCTGGGTGGAAAAGCTATATCCCCTCTACCATGACGCATGTGTTTTATCCACGCGTGGTCCATCCATGAGTCAGATTGAAAGCTCGAGTGGACCACACTATAGGAACTAGTGGGGATCGATCTATCAAAATGGATGGATGGCATGCATAAAACACATACATCATAGTGCGGCCCACAGAGCCCTTGACGTGATCATCCATCTCTATCTAGGTCATGGTGAGGGGTAGTACCTAATCCGTGCCTCAGCTGTAAGATGCCTCAGGGTTTAACAGCAGGTCTCAGGTTCCAATGCTAAGGAGACATACTAATTGCTCCGGTAGATGCATTACGTCACTAACATTATGGGTGCGTTGTGCAGCTAATGGGTGTGTCTCATGACTAGAATAAAAATAAATAGGCTGTACAAACAACAGGGCCCACGTAAATGAAAGCAAGATAGCAAAGTGCTTGTGCGGCGAATTTGCATCGAAATAAGACCATTCATCAGGTGGGGAGCACCATGACCGCAAACCTACCAGGAAATAAGGTCGAACCACTCATCTAATAGCTTGCACACGTATGACAAAAATGTATAGGTTAAAAGAGGAACACATGTTCAAGCTGGGCCCCACTTAATGAGTCATCCAGAAAACTCACACATGCACCAAGTTGGCACATTTGCCACTCCACTCCAAAACAATCATATCCCTTTCACGTAGTAGCCTTTTGTTGAATTTCCATTGCTTGGCATCCAAGCTCCCCGGATAATGACAGAAACATTGTATCTAATTCAATTCAACATGGAGTCATTTGTACCTTCCATGCAACTTCTAAGAGATTACAACCCAGTATATATAAATTATCAATCCACACCACACCACACCACATGCAATTCAAGAATAGGTTCTAAAGAAAGAGAAAATGGGTCCTTGCTCTCTCTTGCTTTTCAGTGCTCAAGGTTTCTCCTTTGCAACAAACAGATGCATCTTTGCAAACCCAAGCAGAGGATTGTAAGAAGAAGAGTGCAAGGAGAAAGAGCCACAACAGTGCAGCCCTGATAATGCCTAATTTTCCTTCATATTCCCGCCCCTCCCTTCTCTAGTTTGGCACACGTTCAGGTGGGGAGGGTGCAGCCCACAAATTGGCGATCTAGACCGTTGGTTCATTGCACCCGGCATGGATGGATGGAATCTAGGGTCTTTCTCTCTCTCTCTCTTTTCAATTGAATGAGGACCTTTGAGGGTGTTTCTCTTCTTGACTGTATAATTGTGGGCCACAAATTGAAAGGTGGGGATTGGCCTTTTGAGGAGATTCTAGGGGCATGGACCATCCTCGATGGAGACCCGCTTATAGTGGTGGGAAGGGTGTGAAGCTAACTCTACCGGTGGAGTGCTATTTGGGATTTGCTTGTATTTCTACTGTGTAATTTTTGGGATTATTTTATTGACTTGTTATTATTATTAAGTTATTTGACTGTGAAGCTTGCTTTTGAGAGGCTATTGCATGGTACTTGATGGAAACATGTCTCAAAACAAGAGTTCAGGTGGGACCCAACATCTTGTAATCTAAGGCGTTCATTTGGTGTAGCCCACCAAGAAATAGACAATACCCCATTATCTCCCTAACCAAATTATTGTAGCCATCCATTTGGTGCCCTGCAGATAGAGAGCCAGTGCTTAATTTGCATTAGACTTGAATCTATCAAAAGGTTAGAAGCATTGGGTGGGGTCCCATCATAAGGCCGGTTCGTTGGGGCCGAGAAAATTTGACCGTTGTTTCCTCCTACAGTGTTCGATCTCAAACTCCACTACTCAACTGTAATGCTCTTCATGGGACCATGTCCCACTGCAATGTACGCTTATCCATGGACCCTATTCAGATCTCATGGGCCTTCATGAACCCATCAGCCCACTCATCAACGTCGTCCGTTACAGGCGTAGCATGGGCCTGGTGGCCGGGCCAGGCTAGGCCACCCTGACCCAAGCCCAGCATAAGCCTAGTGCAGCTGACTCGAGACAGGGCTCGGCATGAATAATGATCAAATCCCTATTCCCAGAGGTGAAGATTCTTATTAAGCAGCCAAAGCATGTACACAAAGCATGTCCACATTAAGCAGCTAGGTTGGGTTGAGCTAAAATGACCTGAGCCCAAGTCCTACCTGAAAAATGGTTGAACCCACATGTCAGGCTAAGTTTTAGCCCATGGGCCAAGCTAATACATCCCAGCCCAGTCCAAATCCAGGTTGAGTGGGTCGCCAGTCCCATTGCCAACCCCAGGTGTTTAGCATTCCAAAAAGCCTCATCTATGTTCTCAACCTCCCTCTATTACTATCATCATCTATGGTTTCTTATGCCTCCATGCAACACTAAAATAATGATGGGTCTAGGCTCAAGCCCATCCTGAGAGCTAAGGATTTGGGCTTGGGCTATGCCAGGCCCCTAGCAAAGTAGAGTCAGGAAACCTGTAACAGTCCCGAGTGGGCTGTCTTAGGCAGAATCAAGTCCATGCCCAGCCCAATTACTTATCAGGCCTGAAACTGAAGCACGGATCCAAACCATGCACTCTAGGGTCCGCCCCAAATGGGTTGACTCTCATGGAAATCATGTTCAATACATGAGATACGAGTGAAATCAATATATATATATATATATATATATATATATATATATATATATATATATATATATATATATATATATATATAGATTTGGAATCGTGATGCTTTGTTCTTAGAAAACGGGGATTTTCTATTCCTTGCAATGTGATTGGGCCACATCATCACTGATGATATCAGCACTGTTGCAATCTGCATCTAATGCAGTAGTATCTGATGACATGGCCCAATGAAAATGCAAGAGATGGAAAATTTCTATTTCTCAAGAACAGAGGATCTAGATTCGTTTGGATTTGATGCCATGCATCATGGTGTCTCTCACACCTTTAAATACAATATATAGGGATTTGATGCCATATAATCATGGCGCTCCACTGTTACTTGCTGACAGGTATGGCTTGTGTAATTGTCTTGACCCACCTTATAAATGCATGCTCACCTCACCAAGTCTAATCAAAAGAATTCAAAGGCAGATTCAAACTTTGTTCTAAGTTCAGTTTCAAGTACATTTTTATAAAGGTCATTGTAAGTCAGGTGACTCAGGTCTTGCCCAATTTCTTACCGTCCACTGAGAATCGATGACCAAATCTTGTAAGATGTTGCAGGGATATTTGCTGTCCACCTTATTTCTTGGAGGTTCATCTTTGATATGAGAAAAAGAAAGGACCATGCTAAAAGGAGACCTGCTCGGAGCCATATGCATGTATACAGTAGAAAAGGTGGACATTGTTTATAGGGCATGTGATCAATGCACGAGCAACATGTGCAACTCTCAGTGTGCTAAGGAATCTTCTAAAGACACGTTGATGTTGGATTCTTCGTAATTCAGCCTACACACAACATAATCGCCCTCAATCAAATCAAAAAGGAAAATTTCCCTATGGACGTTCAATATTATTTTAGAGGCAGCAAAGAATTGAGAGCAAGTAACGAAGAGTCATCCAAAATTAGAAGCGAATCATACTTGATGACATAATGTAATCGAAAATTCATGTGAAAGCCACCATGTGGCCACCACTTCTCAAAAGCCTATAAAAAGCAAAATATGAAAAAGAGCTCCAAGCCCTTACCATAAACAATCAATCTCTTTACCGTGCAACAATATTTATCTCTTAGTTTAATTTCTTAACTTTAATCACTCCACTTTTGTCTAGCTAGATCTAATTTAATCACTCCACTTTTCATCAAGTCTAGATCTACTTATTTATCTTATAATCGCTAATATCCAACGCATCATTATAATATGCATTAGAAGTAGGTCAAATATCCATGACCATCATCGTCCGATTTCTTGATTATCAAGTTTCTACTCAATACATTGCCAAACATATCTTTTTTACTTCACACCACAATCATCTTGCAATCATCTTGTAGTTTTCACGACGTTTTGTCAGCACAAGCCACCATATGTATTTATTATCTTCACTTTCTAGTTTTATTTTTCTTCTCATTGATTATACTATATTTACATTCGAATTAATAAAATCAGCAATCCAAACTTATTTTTAATTCTTTTCAATTCTTATTATTTTACTAAGATACTTGATACACTATAACTGATGAAAGAGAAGTTTTTGGTTCTAAGGCAAAAAAATTTAATTCTAAAGAACTAACCCTCTCTTTCTAAAAATTTCTGATCGTTACAACAATGGGTGGCTGAACAATTAAGCCAACCTTCACAGATTTAGTCTTAATTCAACTAGTTTGGTGCCTAAGATTACAAGCGTTCAATCAATTTGAGATGAGTATATCTCTAGCATGCTCGACATTAATCAAATCAAACACATTTAATCGAAATTCGAGCAATTTGTTACCCATGTGGGCACATGTTTGGATTCAACAACAACACATAGATTAATTAATAACTTTTATGGGTGTTGACTAGGTCCTTGATCAATATAGGGATGGGCCAAATCAAACTCCTTTAAAAAATTTCAGTCATGAAAGGGGTCCTTCATCCTACTTTCTTTGGAGTAAATCCTATTTATTTCTAACCTAACTAAACTTTTGGCGTATGGGATTGATTTTTAGACTCAAACCCATTTAGCCTTAACCCATTTGCGCCCTACCCTTTATAGTTCAAGCCAATTTTAGCTTGTGCTACCCCATCCACCATGTGTAATGCACATGCACATCAATCCCCTACTATGTAAACGGTGGTCCTTATTGTGAATGGCTCAAAAGATCAAAGCCATTCAACTACATAATTTTTATTGCTTTTACTTTTAGCCATTCGTACTTATATGAAAAATTGATGGGTGGGAATTTGGATCATCTGCTGGACTTTAACAGGAAAGTCCTATTTGCTGCTGAGTACTTGATTGGTTTAGTTCAGCATATGTTAGCACCAACTGCATTAAAATTAGGGGTGCAGTAGTGTTGACAACGCTAGTGTTGAGCTGGACCAATTAGGTGCTCAACAAAATAGAACTTTCTAAGCAGACGATCCAAATTCGACGAGGGGATGCTTAGGGTGCATTTGGATGATAAGTTACTTATACCTCAAGTAGCTTATTTTGGTTTCAACTTAATATACAGATAAAGCATGTGTTGGTAAGTATGGTTTTTAAAACACCTCATAGAAAAAGAATGTTGGTAGTTGAAACACTCAGCCTGATAATGTCATGATAGTGGGGCCCACCCTAATATATGTGTTACACATCTATTTTGTTCATCTGCTTTGCCAGTTCATTTTTGGAGTGTGACTGAAAAAAAGGGCTAAATCCAAATCTATGTGAACCACCACACCACAGGAAGCCATGGTCATTGAAGGCCCATCATTGAAAACTTCATAGGAACCACAGTAATATTTATTGCCATCCAACCTGTTGATAAGGTCGCTTAGACTAGGATGAAGGGAAACACAAATACTAGCTTGATCCAAAAATTTTGTGGTCCCCACAGAAGTTTTTAATGGTGGGCGATCATTCACCATGTTTCCTATGGTGTGGTCCACCTGAGATTTGTATTTGTTTCACTTTTTGGGCTCATCCCTAAACTGAGCTGACAAAATGGATGGAAGGCATGGATACCCAACACATACGTCAATGTGGGTCCACGATTAGGGTATGATCTAGCACGTTCGACCTGGACTAACCTAATGTGCTATGCTCCTCTTGCTGGAGGCGGATTAGTGGGTGAACCCTACTCCATATGCTTAGGTCCACTGTGATGGTTCTATAAATCCACCCAGTCTATCCATTTTACCAGATTGTGTTAGGAGGTGGGCCCAAAAATGTGGTAAATTCAAAGCTTAAGTAGGCCTCATTGAAGGAAACAATGGAGATTGAACAACCACCAATGAAATCTTGCCGAGGCCCACTATGGTGATTAGATACAATCCAAATCAGTTATAAGGTCATTCCCACTCCCAAAGAACATACGAAGAAATCTGTGTAGGAGTAAATATTTCAAAAAATCAATGTAAGCCCCCGTTACTATTTCAAGTAGTGTGGCCCACTTGAATGTTGGATCTATCTTATAATTGGGCCCACATCTTAAAATGAGCCAACAAAAATGGTGCACAGTTTGATTTCTCAAAAAATATCACCATAGGATACTCTAGATTTTTTTAGCTCTACCCTATGGTTGGGGTTCAATAACATTGTTTCTAGGTGCCCAGTCAACTTGAGTTTTGGATCTTCATTATATTTAAGCCCACCAGTTAAAATCAGATGGAAAAACTGGTGGATAGCTTAGATTCTCAAAACATTATGGTGGGCCACACAACAATGGTGTGGTTTCAATAGGTGGGCATGCAATATTTTATTATTGTAAGTCGTGTGGACTAACTTGAATGTTGAATCTACTCTATATCTGGCCCACCATCTAAAATAAGATAATAAAATAGTTGTCATGATGGATTTCTAAAAAAATTTCACCCGTTGATTTCCCATCATGGCACATCCACAGTGAGGGCACTCATAAGGGGCTGTTTGGTTTTTCAGTGAGGGTGGTTTAAAAGCTAACTTTGTAAGTGAAAAAGCAATAAAAAAACAACTTAAGAAATAAGTTTATTTAGTTAGTAACTTACAAGTTACATGAGTTGCTTATTAAGATCTATCTTGCCACGTGTACGGCTTATGGGATACACGACTTAAAAGTGGGGTGAAGTCTCCTTCATGTCTCGCCCTATTATTTTCATCTGACGAAACTACCCTCCCCCGTCTGTTCCATATCTCCATATAAGCCACCCGGGCGCGGATTAGCTACTGACAGGTTGAGCAGCTATCTCGCTACTGAAGTGACGTCACTAAATTCTGTGGGCCCCACCGTGATGTATGTGTTATATCCACACCGTCCATTCATTTGGAGAGATCATTTTATGTCATGAGCTACAGAATGAGACATATCAAAAGCTCAAGTGTTCCCCACCAAAGAAAACAGTGTCGACAATGACGAGACCGTTGAAATATTCCTAGGGCCTACCATGATGTTTATTTGAGATCCAACCTGTTCATAAGTTCACACAGAGATGGAAGAAGGGAAAACACAAATATCAGCTTGATCGAAAACTTCTGTAGTCCCGAGAATTTTTTAATGGTAGGAGATCAATTCCCACTATTTTCTTTGGTGGGGTCCACTTGAGCTTTGGATCTGTCTCATTCTTTAGTTCATATCCTGAAATGATCTCTCTGAATGGATGGACGGTGTGGATACAACACATACATCATGGTGGGGTCCACAGAAATTGGTGACGTCACTTCAGTAGCGAGATGGCTACTCAACCTGTCAGTAGCTAATCCATGTCCCCATTTCCCGCCTTAGCATTCAGGGCGCCAAAACGATACACTCTTCTCTCAAAACCCTAATTCTTCCATTTCTAAAACCCACTCAACCTAAGAAAATGAGAGGAGGAACCGTTCAGATAAACTGGCACGACACCAAACCCGTCCTAACCCTAGATTTTCACTCCTCCACAGGCTTTCTCGCCACGGGCGGTGCAGATCATGATATCAAGGTACACTGTCATCTATCTCTTCTGATCCCTTTCTGGATTTCTCTTACCGATCCAAAGTTCCAAAGGATTTGAATAATCCGACTGCTTCAGCCCCTTCTTTGTTTTGCAGCGGAATCTCATTTTCTTTTTCTTTGTTTTTTTTTTTTCCCTTGCAAGACGATAGCCATTGAAGAATTGGTTGCCTGCATCTGAATTTCTTGATCAATTTCAATAATGGTAGTTGGGTTTTTGGTAAATCATCTATTCGAACAAGGGTTTAATTTAATTTTTTCTGAAAATTTCACAAATGGGTACTTTGGTCCAACGATGTCGAAGGACTGATTACTTGCAGCTGAATTTCATCTTGATTTCCGTAAATGGTGGGTGGGTTTGTAGTAATTTATCTATTAGAAGGCGGGTTTTGATTTGTCTTTTCAGAAATATGTATTTTGACACGGCAGAGTCCAAGGACTGATAGCTTGCAGTTGTATTCCATCTCTGATTTACATTGGTCGATTTGTTAGTAATTTATCAATTCTAGGATGGGTTATAATTTCAAATTTTAATTTTCGTTAATTATGCACTACTACCATTTTTTGGCCATAATCCAGAGATGTTTAGTGGTAATTAGACTTTAAAAGAAAGGATTTTGATTTTGTATCTTCAATAGAGATTGGTACTTGAACTCTTCAATCCAATGCTTTTGAAGGATTGATTGCTTATGGAACAATTTATTTGCGTTTTTTGTTAATGGCAGTCATCAACGATGCATCACAATAAATTCTTGTTATCTATAGAAACGAAAGTTTATTTTTCCTATAAAACTGTAGTCCTCAAGGTACTTGGATGGAAACAAATTGCCTGTGCCCCCCGTCAACAGGAAGTTTCTGCAGAAGGAAGCTTTGTGGGTTCCACTGTGATGTCTGTGCGAAATCCACTCCGTCCATCAATATTCTCAGCTCATGTTAGGAGATGAGCCCATAAATGAAGCAGATCCAAGACTCAAGTAGAGGACGTCACAGGAAACAGTGGGGATTGAACACCCACTATTGAAATCTTTGTGGAGCCACGGTAGTTATGGATCAGGCTAATATATGTTCTCAGTTCGTCATACCAGTGGGAATAACCTTGTGAACAGTTTGGATTGGCATGCAAACATCATAGTGGGCCCCGGGAAGGTTTCAACGGTGGGCATTTCCATCCCCACTGTTTCCTGTCTTGTGGTCCACTTGAATTTTGTATCTGCCTCTTTTTTGGGCTGATGTCCTAACATAAGCTGGTTAAACCGATGGACAGAGTGGATTTCTCATGGACATTGTGGTGGGCCCCACATATCTTTCTCCTACAGTTCATGGATCCACCTCTTTTCCTGTTTGTGGCCTTGGGGACCTTGCTACCACATATTAGGGGCGCTTTAATCCTCACAGGACTACAGTTTGCAATGACTACTCACTTTTCTCCCCTAAAAAAGGTGGATGGCTTATTGCAATTTATCTCATAGAATATGGGATTATTATTTTTTAAAACATAAGGATATTTTGGCCAGATGGAGTTGAAGCAATTGCTTACATCTGAATTTTATCATGTTTTAGATGGAATCATGGGAACTAGACCAGGAAATGGGTTTTTGACCCACAGGTGTTGTAGAACTGATATCTTTCATAAGCTGTGGATGCTTCTAACTGATATTGTGTTATTACCTGCGGATTTTGGTTACACTAATTCTAAGCTACTGGATCCGTTTTACAGCTTTGGCTAATAACTCAAAGTGACGTGGAAAAGAAAGCTCCAACAGCTTCCTACCAGAATTGCCTTTCGTATCATGGTTCTGCTGTAAATGTGTTGCGCTTCTCTCCTTCTGGTGAGAACAACATATCCGTGTTCTTCAAAGCAGTGCCTCTTTGTAAAGAAACTAATGCGGTATTTTATGATCTGCTTAGCATATTCAGTCACTGCATAATCTATAGCAGCAGCCAGGTTCAAATGGAAAAAACATTAAATCTGTATCGTGGGATGCACTAGATGTTGATGTGCACCATGAGCTCTTTAATGACGTTCTGGATTTCTTGTTGAAAAATGGACTTCTATCTTTATTTGACCCCAATACAAGAGAGGGCATTCTAGTCTTGGATGCTGTTGTTGCTTAAAAGAAAAACGTTAGACATCAATCTGTTCATGATAATGTGCAAGCACACGAACATTGTCACAGAAAATTCCTCCTGTTTTGAACATTAACAAGAAGAAGGGTGAGTGAAGTTGCATTTTTTAGGTTGCCAATGTCTGCTGTATATGTCTTATTACAGTACTCAGTTAACATCTGAATTTTAGTCCTGAATTGTCTAGTTGAATTTGTCAGGACCTAAGCTTCATACATCCAAATTTTAACCTGGCGGTAGATCATGTTGGTACATGAGAAGGAATCTATGTGAAGATATTGTTCTTGTTTGTTTAGGAGTCTCTCATAAACTAGTGTTCTTACATCATGGGAACCTCTTCTGCCCCTTGAACTGTCCTCTTTGAAGGATTTGGAAGATGGTTCATGTGTGAACATTGAAGCATATCTCATTGTGTGCATGCATATTACTTTTGATTCTTGGACACAACAAAAGTAATTGTCCTCCTTTAATCTATGCAGGAGAACATCTTGCATCTGGTGCTGATGGTACGGTGACTTTCCTCATCCCTTTTTCCGGTCGAGTTGGTGCTTGTTGCAGTATTCAGTTTTATGTTTGCTTAATTATACATTATATATTTATTATTTATTTTTCTGAAGAACAACCTTATCTGTTACAACAAAACTGGGCCACCTTTTGCATTTTAGCTTGTTATATGATAAACTTGTTGTAATGCGTTTCTTAAATGGCAGGAGGGGAGCTAGTCGTATGGAAGTTACACTCTGGGGATGATAGCAATACTTGGAAAGTACTAAGGACATTATCGTAAGACTTTTTTGTTCTGGATGATTCTCTGCAATCTTATGCTTGCATTCATAACTAATTGTATGTGCTTTACTTGGAATCTTGTGGGTCAGATTTCATCGCAAGGATGTTCTGGATCTGCAGTGGTCAACAGATGGTGCCTTTCTTGTTTCTGGGTCTGTGGATAACTCCTGCATTATATGGGATGTTAATAAAGGTATATTGGACTAAAGATGACCTCAGTGTTTTCTAATGTGAATGAGGAAATTGTTCATATGGTTTCATTATCCAGTGTTTGTGGGATGTGGATGGGGTGGCTGGTTCCCTCATGAAAGAGGAAGCGATGAGATGGTCACTTGTTGTTGGTTCCCTTTCCCCTCGCATAATTTGTAGTGCTCTCTCTCTCTCTCTCTCATAAAATTTAATTAAAAAAATATTTAAACTGTTTCAGTTATATTCTATTTCAGGTTCAGTCCATCAGATTTTGGATGCCCATTTACATTATGTTCAAGGTGTCGCATGGGATCCATTGGGTCAGTATGTAGCTTCAATTAGTTCAGATCGAACTTGTCGGATATATGTTAACAAGCCTCATGCTAAAGTGAAAGTACATGAAAAGGTGAACTATGTTTGTCAGCATGTTCTCACGAAGGTGGAACACCAAAAGGTAGATGACTCTAAGGTTAGTGAATTTCCCTTTTCTTATTTGACCAGCAGAAATTTTAGATGGATACAGTATGTATCACATTAGTTGTCTTTGCTTTCAGTCACAGTCAAGTAAAACACATCTATTTCATGATGAGACGTTGCCATCCTTCTTTCGAAGATTAGCATGGTCACCTGACGGATCATTTTTACTAGCACCAGCAGGTATGCATCTGAATGGAGGGCCCAATCTGATTAAATATGGATCACGGACATTTTCCTTTATGCTCTGATTTCTTTTCAAATGTCCAAAAATGATCAAGCTATCCTATGTCTTTGTGATGGTAGATCTATTAGTAATAATGGATATTCATTGGCTGTTTACTCATAGTCGTATTGTGTTATATTTTGGTTATATTTTTGTGTATTTCAATCTGTCAATGTACAGCTTTTCCTTGATCATCTTAGATGGACAGGGTTTCTTTGGTGCCAATCTTGACTAGTTAATTTGCTCCTTCATCAAAAGGTTGCATCAGAGTTACTAACAAGTTGATTATGAAAGAAATCTAATATGGATCAAATAGGGATCATGCTTAAAGGTGCCTTTTGATGCTCAATAGAACTGAACTGCAAATGACTTAATTGATTATTTGAGGAAATGCCAAAGTGGGAAGTACCATTTTTAGTTTCAATGTCAGCCAAACCCCTAATTACATTTCGTTGTCCCAGGTTGCATTTGAAATGTTAGCAACTGTGATGTGGGGACTAGTCCCTCAGCATCAATGGGTATGGGCCATGGGGAACTGCACTTTGGTCAATCTCCGTCATTGAAATCAAATATCGCAATTCAGTTCAATTTAACATCCAAATGCAGCCTAAATGTTGTACAGTTCCCTAACAAGTAAGTGAAACAAATATTAGTTTCTTTTTTCTTGATGGCAAATAAAAGCTTTGTGGAGTTATGCTGTCAACAAAGACGGAATTGGATTTTTAGGGCACTTGACAAAAGTATGGGACAATATGCCATAGAGATCCTAGTCAAACATGGCACAATTACTTAGGGTACTTTTTATTACGGAACTGGTAGTAGATAAGCATTACAGTGCTAAGTTTAGATGGTTTCATAGTTAAGAAGACTGGGGGATTATAATTTGTATCTTGAAAATATACGCTCGTTTAACATATCTGACCTTAGTATTTTTTTTATCCCTCTCTTATGAGTGGAAATATTTACAACTGAACAAAGGATAATACATCAATTTTGGGGCTAATAGTCCCCCAATATGAAGATGCACATCCTATAGGATCTGCAGTTTGTTAGTTTCTCTATCCACATGATTAAAGGAGTTCTTTCACCCAGAGGAGAAGTTGCAGATGTACGCTATTATATAATGTACGTGTGGGGGCAGAAGGAACTGCTCACAGCTAAAGACCCAATGAAAAATGTAGAGATGAGGCATTGTATGGGGGTATTTCTGTAATTTGGCAAGGGACCTCATAGTTGTCACCTGATACTCCCCACTAAGAGTTGTTTGATAAGCAGTCATTTGACAGGAAACTATTTGGTAGATCTAGTAGAACCAGGATATCTGGGCTGTCAGTGGGTCCGGTGCGGGTTGGGTCCTGTAGCATCCATACCCAGGCTATCTGGGTTCGGATCTTGCCGGCTCCAGATTCCTTTGGTTCCGGGTCCATCTCTTGAAGACCCGGACCTGGATTGGATCTTGTTCAGGTACCTATCGGGTCTTTGCATCTATGTTTCGAGTTGGGTTTGGTACAAATGAGAGCATTTATGTGGTTGGGCCCATTTGATGGAAGTTATAGATCTCATGTGCATGTTCCATTCTGGTATCTGCATGGGAGTTTGTAAATGGGCTCTCTTACATGTGCGTGGCTTAGAAAACCTCACTTCTTTTACTAGAATAATCAATATATAGAAGTTATATATAATTTTATTGTCAAAACTCACTGTACTTGAAGAACCGATTTTTAACTGGGTCCAAAAGGTGAGCCCTGAACCCAAACTGATTTCTTAATGGGTCCAATTAATGGGACCCACTCCTGTTAAAGTTGGGTCGAGCCATTGGCCATTGGGTACCCACAGGTCCGGGTACCCATTGCCAGCCCTACAAGATATGGTAGAGAACCCTCCCCACCATATATGTGTCCCAGGTAGGTATCAATCGGGACAGTCCAGATTGTGGGCCTACCTTGGATCCCCATGGTTCAACGTAACAAAGACTAGATTACCTTTGCTATCATTTTTTTTTTTTTTTTTTTTTTTTTGACTTTGTTCTTTTCCCCTTTTGAATGCGCACTATTAACCACTTCTGTTTTCTTCATCGGTTTAAATGCCACTGATAGGGTGGCAAGGGTTACCCAATCTGTGTGCTTTTGCAACCATGGGCCATCCATGGTAGGGCCTTCAATTGGATTGGTCTTGATTCTTAGATGCTCCTATCTACCATATTCTATTTCTACTGGCTCCATCTTATCATCCCCCATGATAACCATCCGCATGCTCCAAGGAAATGTCATGTAGCTTACACCCAAATTGTTGGAATAGTGGAACCCACTGTAAATGGGCATATACCCAAAATCAGAATGACTGGACGATCCTGGTCTTTTTTTAATGGATAATTGTTTGCTGAATTCGGGGCTATCAATTCTTTTTCATTCCAGTCATCCTTATGTTGCACATCACTTGGAAAATTATTATGTTGGTATTATTTTTGGTTTATGACCCATCTGCAGTGGGACCCTTTATTTCAACAGCATGGATTGGCGTACATGTATGCACGCTTGCAGTGGCTGCGCCTGTGTATTGATGGTTATGCTTGGTTAGAGTGTTTAAGTTTTTCTCCTGTGTTGACTGCTCTTCTTCTCTGGAAAATAAAGTAAGAGATACCTTTTAACCTGGGATTCACTTTGACTAAGTGGCAACTCATGCTCATCCAGCATGGACCCAGGAAGAAATATTGTGGATGGGACAGGCACCTCTGTGTGTTGAAGTCCCTTGATATACATTGATACGCCATCCTCTAACACTTTGAGCTTTTAGAGAAAGTGGTTGTTTGACATGGTATCAGAGCGGAAGGTCCTGTGTTCAAATCCCGGAAGTAGCAAATATGCCACCGGTAATATATTCTCCCACGGGGGGCCGTTTATGGTGTGAGTTGTGATTATTCTCCACCTGGGTGTGAACTATGAGTGTCCCTCCACCCTTGCCCAATATGTTCCCGTGCGGAGTTCCACCCCGCACGTGCGGGGGAGTGTTGAAGTCCCTTGATATACATTGATACGCCATCCTCTAACAGTTCAAGCTTTTAGAGAAAGTGGTTGTTTGACACTATGTAAGATCCAGTTATTGTCAGGTCCCACTATGAACATTGTCAGGCCTAAACACCAGGTCTCTCCACCGCATGCGAACACGTGTCATTAGCACTCCTGTTTGCTCATCCATGTGAGGTCCAATCAATGAGTGGACTATTACAAACTTTGAGTTATGAGTGGATCCTGCATATTCTTCAACGAAGGCGTTTGTAGGATGTCTTCCTCATCTTTGCACATGCATCTCAGGGGGTTCTTGTATCATTAAAAGTAAAAGCAACACTCCACAGCTCAAACTCGGCATTGGATGTCCACCCATAGAGGTATTTGGCTATTTCATGGCAGAGGTTTTTGTAGTTCAACATGGACAGAGCATAACCCTTTAAGGACAATTGAAACTTAAATATACACACAGTGGAACACAAAAAGATTCAAAATTTTGGTGCTGCCATTACAGGTTTGGCGTTGCACTGCAATAACTTGATTGGTCCAAACCGGAGGCACTAATGTATGCTAACCATAGTTGTGGCTTTATAGGTGCACAAATCATGCATAATTGCATATATGTTGTTATGTGAACATGACTTTCTGTTGATTCATTTTTCTTAACCACATGACAAAGTACCGTGCCTCACTCATACTTCTATAAATGCACCAAATCTTACCTTTTCTCCTTGTATCAGCATGCCATTCACAGTAATGGATGGTAATTAACTTGTTCATATTAACACGTCTCTTGCTCACTGCTGCTTTTTAATTGCTTCAGGTACTTGCAAGTTCTCACCTGCATCAGAAATAGTCAACACAGCATATGTATTTTCAAGGAAAGATCTTTCAAGGCAAGATACACACCTAGTAAATTCTTTTTATTTTATTTTATGTGAGACTATACTGAATACCTCAAGTTTGGTAATCTCTTGATAAAATCCCATGCTGAGGAATGCCCGAGTTTGAGATTTGACACAGTTATTGGTTCAGTCCGTTTAATGCTACTGCCTATTTATTCTGGTAAGTGGTAACAAAAGCAGAAAGAAAAACAGGAAGCGTAATAGAGTTCAGCTGGATAAAAGCTCCAAACCCAGGATGAGCTTTTCTATTCCATAGTTCCATAAATTCCAGTCTTTACTCTTTATAGCCTTTACATTTTGCAGGCCTGCTTTGCAACTCCCTGGTGCCAGCAAACCCATTGTGGTAGTACGCTTCTGCCCTGTGGTTTTTAGCTTGAGGGGATCCAGCTCAGGTGATTGAATGCTATTTTCTTACTGTGTGTTGCATCAGTTCTATGCTAGAACTATGATTTGTTTTTACAAGGAGACTGAGTTGCCTATATCGACATGAACAGCTATTTTCTTCAAGCTGCCATATCGAGTTGTTTTTGCGCTGGCCACCTTGAACTCTCTTTACATTTATGATACTGAGAGTGTTGCTCCAATAGCTATCTTGGCTGGTCTTCACTATGCAGCTATCACGGACATTTCCTGGTAAATTCTGTTGTTACAATATGCTTTCTTTTTTGGTCCTTTTATCGTCTTCATTAGATCGGAAGTGATCATTTTCCTCTGTTTTGAATAAATTTTTATTGGCTAGCCAGTCTTCAGTTAACCTATATCTATCTACACAAGTGTTTCTGAGTATATTATTTCATTTTTGCAAGGTCACCTGATGCCAAATACCTTGCGGTGTCCTCTCAAGATGGGTATTGTACGCTTCTAGAATTTGAAAACGATGAACTGGGATCACCCATCTCCTTGACTGGTTTGTTTTGCAGTATTCATTTGCATGTTGACTTATGATCATGCTTTATCTTTGGAATAAAGAGATGCTTCAGTGTTTTCTTGTCTTGATTTTGCAAACACTTGTAATAAATCTAAAAAGGTTTGATTTTAGTTCACAATTTGTAACAACCAACAAGATGCTGGAACTTTCCAGGCTTGATGGGTGATAGCCTGACAAATGAACTGATGGAAGAGGAATGAGACATTATAAACAATGCATATGGAAACTCACAGCTCGAACTTTCTCCATTGCCCAATTGATGGCCGCCTCTTTGATGGACCATGTAGCCAAACCATCAATGTGACATCAATTTATAAATGTACGAAGAAATAGATAATAGATCATCATCATCAAAGTTTGCTCTAGCTATCTGGGTTGGCTTTATAGATTCTGTTTTGCCAGTCAATCCGATGCAGGTCCCTATCCTTGGTAGGTGATTGAGCGTTCACATCCCCTCTCACCACCTCAATTGAAGCCTATTTAGTTCTTCCTTTCATCTTCTTTTCAAGCCTTTCAACCTTAATAATGTTCATCTCCTCACCCGAGCTGTCTCAAGTCCGTTCCCAACCTGTCCAAAAGGTGCGCCCCATCATGGTCTGAGCCTGGCCTGAGCCCTGCCACCCACTTTTGTGCAATATCTCGGCTGTTCATTAAGTGTGGCCCATCATGCATGAGAAAAATGCCCTTGAAATTCCAAACAGGGCGGGCTTGGGCCAGGTTGACAAGCTCTTAAATGAAGTCCAAGCTTCCTGGTTATTAAGCAGGCTTCAGTTTTTGGCCCAGGCCCCACCCATTGACAGCCCCATGTCGGTCACAGTGACTGACACGTTACATTAAGCCATAATATCCCCCCCCCCCCCCCCCCCCCTCTCTCTCTGTCTCTCAAACCCTACCTCTCATATTCTATTGGCATCAGAGCAGGTAGAGAACGGGAAGAGAAGGAACATGATGCACATCCATCTATATATGTAGAGAAGGTTTCAAGTCGACCCTACCTCTCATATTCTATTGGCATCAGAGCAGGTAGAGAATGGGAAGAGAGAGAACATGATGCACATCCATCTATATATGTAGAGAAGGTTTCAAGTCGACCCTACCTCTCATATTCTATTGGCATCAGAGCCTGTAGAGAATGGGAAGAGACTAAGAGAGGGAAAATGATGCACATCCATCTATATATGTAGAGAAGGTTTCAAGTCGAAGCAGTCGGACGACAAGGTATGGTCCACCCAGAGGATTGGGCCAACCTATTAGACAAGTTGGTTGTCTCACACACATGAAAGGTTGGAAGTTACCCACTGGGTGGACTGCAACTTATAGTCCAACTGGTTGGATTGAAACCTTCTCATATGTATATAAAATGGTCCATGGTTGAATGGAATGCTGGAACAGGATTCATGTAGCTAACCTTAGTTGGAATAAGGCTTAGATAATGATGATGCTGATGATGGCAATGGGATTTTTGTATTGGGTGTTCATGGTGGGGCCAACATTTTGGATGGGTTGGTTGGGTGTTGTACACACTTTATGCTTTTGACTTCTATGACTAATAGGATGGTGCCGCAATTGTCCAATTAGTTTTGTGAGACCCATATATATGTAAAGCGTATGTCTTCTGTTTATTTGGATATGTGCGGATGTCTGTAGAAGAGCCAACATCCATGTGTGATGCTGTTCCAGACATCCATGCTGCTCTAAATGCACTGCAGAAAGGATGGCAATGCGTTCTGCTGAAATAGCTGCTCCACTTGTGATTTGGGATACCTCAAAATGCATCATGAGTTCTCTCTGTTTAAGCATCCTTGGATATAATTCTGCTTCTATCTGCTGCAGAAGCAAAGAATGTTGCAGAAGAAAAGATAAGCCCCATGCCTCAGAAACCGGAGAATACAGTGGCTATGGAGATCGATAGAAGAACAGAGGCAAGCGCAGATGAAGGGAGACGAGCATTGCCAAACCCTATGAGGACTTCCGACCCAAATAAGCCTGCTAGAAAGCGCATCACTCCAGTTGCCATCGAGAAGCCATAACTGTAATTCTTTGCCTTTCTTTTTTCTTTCTTTGTATTTTTTTTTTAAATTGTAATTTTTGACTAACATAAATTGAAAATTCATCCACGGCTCTCTCTCTCTCTCTCTCTCTCTCTCTCTCTCTCTCTCGTCATATAGATTTCCACTGAAAGGGTCATAATATTTCAGGCTTGGATCACCCAATCTGGCAGATTTTTGGATGCATGGACCGTGGTGGCACTTGCCTGAATTAGAAACCTGTAGGGTCATAGTATTTCTTGCTTGGATCACCTGATCAGGTAGATTTTGGATGTAAGGACTTGAACAGACCTGGTATGAATTATTGGACCATGGTGGCACTTGTCTGAATTAGAAACCTGTAGGGTCATAATATCTCTCTTGGATCACCTGATCTGGTAGATTTTTGGATGTTAGGACTTGAATCTGGTATGAATTATTGGACCATGGTGGCACTTGCTCGAATTAGAAACCTGTATACTGTGCAAAGATACAGGCGTGCCATCATATAATTCCTCAATGCCTACATAACCCTTATTGGGAAATCTGAGAAAAAAAAAAAAGCACAGAAAAGAAAACCCTCATTGCAAAGAAAAGCAATTGGTAATGATTTTCTCAATTTTTATTTTTAACATATTAGCTTTGGTATTTATTTTTCCCTCTTCTTCAATTGCTTCATGAATGCTAGGCTTCATCTAGCCCTACCAAGAAGAAGCTATAGGTTTGCTTTCTTTTTCTTTTTCTTTTGTTTTCTGTTTTTTAAATGAAGGCCATCTATATATCAACATAGCTGTTTTTTTTTTTTTTTTTTTTAAATGGCCACATTGACATAGAAAATTGCTTCAATAGAAATGAAATAAATACAATTAACAACGTACAATGATTTCCATGAGTGGATGGAGGCTCTCTTATTAAGAAGATTCTTATTAATATGATTATATGGTCATGAAACCCTTAACATTCACGGGCATTTTTTCTACTTAAGGTTTGTGCTCAAGAAAATGGTGATTGGAAGGTGAAGGCCCTGCTTCGAGTGTTTGAGGTGGGCTATGTGTTGACTTGGTGTGATGCCCTTGATCAACAATTTCATTTTTCTTGATCTCTTCATGAATTCGGATGTCGTCCTCAACCAGTATCACTGCATGTGGGCCATGTGGCCCGGGGACAATGGCCTCCTGTACTTTTAGGTGCTCATCAATGTCTACAACATCCGTTTTTTGAACCATCTTCTTCTTCTTCTTCTTCTTCATGAAGCAACAGAGGGCAGCTGCGAGGAAGGCGAGGAAGAAGAGACCGCCTAGGGACACGAACACCACGATTATGACTGTGTGATTACCTGATGGTGGTGACGGTGGTGTTGGAACGATGGAAGGTGGTGGTGGTGCAATGGGACGAGGTGGTGGTGGTGGTGGGGTTACAATTGAACGAGGTGGTGGTGGTGGTGGGGTTACAATTGAACGAGGTGGCGGCGGCGGGACGGAATGAGGTGGGGGTGGAGGAAAGGTATGTGGAGGTGGTGGTGTGCATCTTGGTGGAGAGAAACAAGGGTAAATGTAGTCATTTTGAGACATGGTGCAGTAGAAATGATGAATGCAATGATGGATGGATGGATTGGGGTTGTGGTGCAGAACATGGCATGTGTGCATTTGTATTTATAGTAAGAGTAAGAGGGACATGCATTACTTCATTATAATATCCATTCATGACTTGGCCCATTTTCTATTCTATACTTCTAAGCTTTTATGACTTGACTCTCATGCTAAGGCATTGAAGGGTTGTCAACTTGGTCATTGGTTGCATTGAAATACACTTCTCTAGCTAAGCTTCAGGCATCTTTGGAGCCTCTTCCCTCCAAAACTTCCAAGGCATTGAAATTTGAATGGGAAGCTAAAAGGAGTACGTTTTTATGTCTATGTGATTGTATGTTAAGTGTTTGTAGGGCCTGCCTTATCGATTGGTCCCAATTGCACGTTGCATATTTTTTCAGTTTCATTGCTGTCTTTTTGGGCCTTTCCATTCCATGTGATGTGGGGCTATATTTTCATGTGTTAATGAAGTGTCTTTGAGATGCTGTCCTTTTTTTAAGGGTTAGTTCACACACCCCATTGTTAGTACACCCACCCACTCCTGTTAGTCACATCACAATGTTAGCCACCCCCACTATGGGAATCGATACCATGACCTCAGTGTTGAAACGAGGCTATCTTCACTCAGTCTGCCACTTTGAGCTGCTGTCTGATTTTCCCCCCTTTGTTTACCTAGGGCATCCACAATAGCCTTAGCTTGACCAGATATGGCAATGCTTGGACCCCAGTCCTAAAGGCCAAGGACATTTTGCCAAGTCCGGGCAGATTATTAATTGGACCAGAACATTTAAATCTAACCCAGGATCCCACTGTGGGCCTAGAGAGAAATTGAATCTGGCCTGAGAGAAATTGAAGGCCCAGCTGAAGATCCGATGAGCCCATGATCATGAACCCAGCCTGGTCTGATCAGTAATTGGGCTGTGTATTTAGGACACTGGGCCTCGGAATATGTTCAAAAGGGAAGTGATTGCGTGGTGTGTTGACGTCACCAAGTTCTGTAGGCCCTACCATGATGTATGTGTTATATCCACACCGTCCATCCATTTGGAGAGAGCATTTTAGGAGATGAGCCAAAAATAGGCAGATCCAAAGCTCAAGTGGGCCACACCACAGAAATCAGTTGGGATGATGATACCCACCGTTGAAGCCTTCCTATGGCTCACCATGATGTTTATTTGCCATCCAACCTGTTCAGCTTGATCCAAAACTATTGTGGCCTCCAAGAAGTTTTGGATGGGAGGCATTCAATCCCCACTGCTTTCTGTGGTGTGAATGTGATATTTAACTGCTAATACAAATTGTAATCCAGCTTGTATGAGTGGCCTGTGGCCAGTCAGTGCATGGATTTTGTGGAAATGGAAAACAATGGATTCCAATTATAATTTTGATATTTTTTCTCGACTATCTTTCTTTTCGTTTCTTTTTTTTTAATTTTTTTTTGGGAAAACCTTGGAAAAGAAGTCAAAATGAGAAGACCAGTTAGCTCGCATAGATTTACACAAATTTTTAGTAATACCTGGGAAGGGAACATGAGTTTATAGGGACGGCATGTGTTCTACCAAACGGAAAAATAGGACTACTTAGAAAATGAATTCATTTCCATGTAAGTGTTAGGATATAGAGAAACCAAAAGAAATGATAAACTACCGATGCCAAAGGCGATTCACTCATTTGGTCCAGGCTGCAGTTTTCCACAAATATGTTGAAAGGTCGATGGCCAAACCCTGAAAGTTGTCCCTCACTACCTCTGAAATCTACATTCAACAGTTTGCAGGCCAGTTTCTAGGTCCAGGAGACGGCAACACCACATCAGCACACGTATTGAGTAAATGGGGACTTGCTAAGAGCAGTTTTCTGCTACATAATGTTTTTTTTTTTTTCCCTTGCAAAATAATGGAAACTTGGCCCTGTTTGGTTGCCACTTAAAAATGAAGCCATCTCATTTTAGTTAACAGTAATTAAATGCTAGAGATTTTTGTAAAGATTAAAAATAATCTTTGATACACATAATTAACATAGACTATGATATCTAATACATTATTATTGTTAATTAAAATGAAATGGACTCGAAAGGTGCCCTAAATAGATGAGAGGCTGCAATCACTCAACATCAACTAACGTACTCAGAGAGAACCCTGATAAGTAATTTCTCAAGGTAATGATATTCAAGAAACTGAAAATGAAATTTCACAGGGCAATGGCATAGATGCCATCTGATTGGTTTTCCTTGCATTGGTCCCAGTCCTGACCCCTGCTGCCGGTGCGCATGAGGATTGCTGTTGCAAGCGACAGCTTCAAATTTGGTTAAGAAGGAGACCTTCGGAGAGCTGATAACCCACAGGTAAAGGCACCATGACTTGCTTTGCTCATCTTTCCCGACAACATGCCTCACAGACAGATAGTAGCATAGTTGAAAACCCTAAAATTGGACTTGATGTGATGTTCAGACTGGTTGAACAGACTCGACCCAACACAAATCAAAATTTGATCATTGTAAATTGAAAATATCAGCATTGTTAATAAATATAAAAAATGGTTAGATCTTGCATTAGTAATGAAAAACTCAAAGCAACTACACTCCTGATAGTCGACATCATTGCCTCCCTAGTTTGTGTTGAGTCGACTTGACGAGTCTCTACGAGTCAGTGCTGAGTCAGGTCCAACACCGAATTTTCCTGAGATTCATTTCGAAATTTCACCTAGTCAACTTGAGTTGGCCAAGTTTCAAGTCAAGCCAGTTTTAGAACCATGGATGGCAAACCCTGCCATGAATCTTAGGCCCCATTTGGATACCACCAAATAAGTTAACTTTTTCTACTTGCAGTTGCAGCAGTAGGTAACTTATTTGAGGTAAGTTTGGTTTAAGATCAATTATAAGTAAATTTTTTACTTAAAGGTACTTAACCACTTCAGCTTAGTAAGTGAAAAACTAGATAAGCTACTTGAGGCATAAATAGCTTAAGTAACTTACAATCCAAACGCTCTAGTATTATGGTATGGGTGACCTATGCAAGTGGCATGCTGGCAGGAAAGAGCAACCTGTGCTGATCGGTTCTCATCTGCTGGATTAGTGACCCACATCTTGGGGTGGGCCCCACCATCTGAAGCCAAAGATCTCATGCAAGACATTTGCACGGGACTATTATTCCACGTGGACAGATTACACTCTGCAAATAATTTCAGTAAGAAATGAACTGAAAAATGAATGATTTACATTATCGAATGCTTGGTCTCAATTCTCAAGAGCGTCTGTACACATGAATGGAATGAAAATGGCGAGTACAAGACAGTATACAAGAATAATTTTTGGTTAGCAACTCCCACCCCAACACATTGATAAATGATCCGGAAATAAGAAGAATGTACAAATTGTTACATCCCATCGACTGAATTCAGCCACTCTTCCTGGTACATACAGAAAAGAAAAGGAAAAAAGAACGAATTTTAAAAAATGGAGTTAAGTGAGAAAATTATCCCATAGGTGATGCTGCTTCATCTCACAGAGATTGCGCTCTTCTTCGGCAGCTGCCAGAGGAAAGAAAAAATAATCCTGAATCTGGATGCTATATGTCGGACGACCTACACAAATTATGAAAAATATTTATAGCAAATAAGAAAGACGTATCATGTTCTATGCATTTTGGCAACTTAAAATGAAAAATGAAGGGTGTACACCTCTAGTCCCAAATTACTTTGAGTAAATATTAAAAGATGGAAAGCCAAAAAAGAGTGCCATAATTACAACCATCTGATACTTTGAAGATCAAATGGTTTTCAAGTGGGGAACATCACTCTTGCTGGGTTCCAATCCTGGTCAGTTTAAAGTGGTGGTCACCCGCATAAGAAAACCTTCACTGTTTAACAATGGCTTTTACCAGAAATCTGGTGCAAGCTATTGCACGGGAACATTCACTCAAGATCCCACAAACCAAATACTGAAGATGCAAGCATACACACTGCCACCTCCCATTTAGTACTACGATGTCATTACTGTGGCACACTAAAAGTGATAAATATAACCAATGAAAAGAGTTCCCGAAAGATCCAACTCATATCTGGGCTTTCTCAAATCCCTAGGCTACCTTGGCCATTACGCCAGTTGCCCTTTGATGAATCTCATGGGCATTCCAGTCATTTGCAAAGCAAGATTTTCAGTCCCTTTTTGTCAAAAAAGAGACTACACTCCCCATGCATGGGTTGAAAAGTAGGATACCAACAACTAAAAAGGAAAAAGGAAACTCAAAAGTTTCTCACCAATTCATATGTGAGAACCTCCGTGCTTGGCCTGTAGATAGGCAAAGAGAAGCTCGTTCCAAGTGTCAGGTACTCCAGGAAGGCACCAATGGCTACAGTCTGGCACAGATGGATTGTCACTCCATTTGCCTACGTGGGCATCACTCCGAAAGGCCCCCATGGAAGTTACAGGAAGAATGGTTACAGGAACTTTCAACTCTGATACAACCTCTGAAATGATATCTGAAAACACGCTTCGGTTGATCCCCTTGGTATCTGACGTGGGGTGTTGGGTCACTCTGCATACACTCCGGCCTTTACCTCTGATAAATAAACAACACCTTTAAATTTCTTATGTCTATGAACAAGTTATGCTTACAGAAGAAATTCAATGAACAAGAGTTTCAGAACCAATGTTCAGAAACAGGGACTCAAGTTGGAAAACAGGCTTTCAGTTTCCAAGTTTTGACTCAACTCAATGCAGAACTGGCCAAGTTGGTAAAAATCCTGCCCAAGTTAACAATATAATCTTGACTGATTTTGTATGCAGTTCTAATATTGAACTATGAGTTGAACAGAGTAGCCTTGGCCAAGTTCATAGGCCAGCTTCTTTTCTCTTTTCCTTTTCTTTTTAACATAATTGTGGGCCTTCAAAACAACAATCAAAGATGCCATCCCAGATAGAATACCTTCCCAAAAAGATTAAGTTCTATTAATGTCTTAAAATATATTCTTCTTCTTTATACCTTTATGTTCAGCTTATGACGTAAGAACTTGGCACAAAAGATTGTAATAAGATATACATGAATCTGACACCATCTAATCCATGGTATCGCACTGTTGAGATGTGGGGCCAAAGCTTGCCCTATGATTGACTTTTGATTGGATATGGGACCCCTACATCCCTAAACTGATCAATCCAATAACCAGACGGTGTTAGATTCATGCATATCTAACAAACGTGTTTCAAATTATGCATATTGGATTATTGTTGTTGTTGCTGCTATTTTGTGATATATGCATGGCAGCCACTGGCCAGAAGAAGTCTTTATCGCAGTTCGCAGGTGCTTACTGCTACAAAAAAGTTTTCTTAAACAACTTCCTGAGACCCAGTATTTATATGGCTGTGCCTTTAAGCACTTGCAATTAGAATGCAGGTTATGTGTGAGTGAGCATTGACTTTCCTTAAGGTGGTTTTCCAACAAATTAGAGAAAAGAAAGGACCAAAAGAATGGCCTATAAAAAGCTTCCTTAAGGCAAAAGGAGATGATTTCTGAGAATATTCCACTCTCAGCAAAAGATGCTGCTCAAAAACAGGCATGTACAAAGTCAGACCATCTGTCCAGTCTTGCAGCCAAAAACCAGGGAAGTAGATTTTGGTTACAGACTCAGTTAGATGGAGTTGCCTGTGTCCAGTATACCCTTTAGAGTCAGTCAATTGAGACTGAGGAGTGTACCCCCAATGAGAAGGCTCAAAAGTTCGAAAGAAGACATGTGTTCTACTTGTGTTGACCATAGCTTCAACCCATGATGCCCAAGTGCCCAATGCTGTTCTGTATGCAGTATCAATTGGCATTCCAAGCTTCAGTGTTCCATTGACCTGGAAATAGGCGCCCCTGTCAGGAAACACATTTCAGAAGCATTTTCCAGATACACATAACAAAACAAGGGAATAGACATTCATATGGGAAAAAGCTAAGGAAAAACAAACACAGTATTGCAGCATCCATGTCCATGACAATCTAATAGCGTAACCATAGTAGGGATAAAATGGATTCTGTATTTGAAATATAAATTATCAAATACATTATTAATATGTTCTAATATACTAATGAACTCAACACTAACAGCACAAGCAAAAATAGGTCCTCACATATCTTTCACGGCACACTACAGTATGCTACAGTGGCATGCCACAGTATACTACAGTATCTTGCCACAGAAACATCACAGAAATCTTAGCAAGGTGTGGAAAGAATTCTACTAGTATATGAAGTCTGTTCCTATTTTCCAACAGATGCCAGATTCCCTAAATCCTACAAGCCTAAACTTCAGCAGATTCCAGATTCCAACCTTGCTTTTGCACGATTAGGATGTTAGGTGAAGCTTGACTGAGACAAGAATTCAAAGATGCTTCTCTCTTTTATTTGGTAGCACTTTGGGGGATGGATTTCTGTTATTTAACACAAACACATATATGAGATACTATTTGGTACACAATTACACAGGTGTAAGGACAACATGGCATTGTAAACAACATTGAGACTTCCAGCAGATGATCCATCAAAGTTCAAATTGAATAGATGATAATTGAATTCATAAAACAAACAGTCAACAATACAATAAACTTCAGATGTTTCAGAAGAAACAAACAAGATCACTAAGGGGGCGATTGGATCATAAGTTACATAAGATAAGCTACTTATGCCTCAAGTAGCTTATTTTTATTTCTACTTGTTAAACTGAAGTGATTAAGTAACTTTAAATAGTCAAGTGCCTGTTAGCCTGGCTGGTTGACGCCTTGGCGTTTCAAACAGCAGGTCTCAGGTTCGAGACACATTAACTGCACCAGTGGGTGCATTGTGTGACTGACTGTGTGGGTGCATTGCATGACTAACAGAATAAAAGAGTCACCTTTCTTCTTCTTTTTTGAAAGAATAAAAGAGTCACCTTTCAAAAAAAAAGAAAAAAAAAGTAACTTTAAATAAAAAAAAGTTACTTATAATTGATCATAAACCAAACTTATCTCAAATAAGATACTCATCTACTGCTGCAAGTGGAAAAGGTAACTTATTTGGTGGGATCCAAATGGGCCCTAAGATGCCACTCATATGGCACTTGAACTTGAACACTCCAGATGCCACTAGCTTTTAGCATCTAAACCCACTCAGACTGGTGTTTGCAACAGTTGAAATTCAATTTGCTTTCACCCTACTTGTCATCATCCAAATGTGGACACATGCCTTTTCACTTGTGGGTAAACATCAGCATCTTTGAGCACCATTTATGCCTTAATTACAACAGGGGGGGCCAATATCAAGAAATATCCAACTACTACTCAGTTTCTCTCAGATCATCTGATCAACGACAAATTCCTCACATTTATCGGAGGTCCCCTAATTTTTCAGTGGTGGCAGAGCAACTGTGCCTGGGACATCAAAATAATCCTCTGACAGAATGATCATGCATCTTCTTCAATCCCTGAAGCAATCCCACAAAGCATGTCAAATACAGTTTCTTTTGCTATGTTCTTTTCTTTACCATCTCAAAAAATAAAAATAATAAATACATATGTATAGGTGATCTCAAATCCTGTTTTCTGTAGGTCTATGCCAACTTGCCTTCACATAGTTTTGAAAATTTTACTTGTTGCCTTTTCTGTGATCCGACTGCTTTAAGTTAATGTCGAAAATAGGAAATAATCTTAATAGTAGTTCATATAAACCATGCTTTGGCTCCAATAATCAGTGGAGCTGTATCATTTTTCTTCTTCAAATAGAAATAAATTAGAGAAAAAAAAAAACACAAATACATGCAACAAGTTTGATTTACTGCTTAATGGCTAAAACATGATGTGAGGCAGCATTTTGGTACAACCCACTTGCCAATAATAAAATTGAGACACCTAAGGGACTTTTAAGAGAATGGTCTCCCAGGTGGCTTGCAAACCACTTCTGGCATGGAATCTCATTGTATCTTGGTGAGGCTATTCTCCCAGAGTGTGACATGTCATACTGTTACCAAGCACTAACATGGTCCTAATCTGTAGTTCTCTACTATCCTAAATTTTTTGAACAAGAAGAATAACTAAAAAGGAATTAAAATCTCTACACCTAGAAACTCCAAAGTGGGTGTTCTGTTCTAATCACGTGCAATGATTCAGTTTTACATGTAAATTCATCCACGACATGTTAAGTCATACCTTTCATACCTGGGTAGCATAAAGAGTGAACTATCTCCACAGTGCATCTGCAAATATACAGTTAGTCACCCGGGATGAGGCCACTCCTTCCTGCCCAGAATATCCAAGGTTAGTTTGTCTCAGCTGATCAGCAGGTACCATTTGCTGAACGCATCAGCTGGCATTGGCAATATGGCCTGGTCTCGCCAATTCCCAAGGAACCTCAAGGAGATTGAGGTTGTGGAGTTTGTTTCTCTTGCCAACCACATCAACAGTTGTTGCCTTCCAGCACTGCCGACAGTGCTGGAAACTGGACCCTCCGGATGATTCTCAGTGAAATCTTTCTATAATCACTTGTTAGTTTTCATCATTTGGAGATCCAAATATGGCATTTCCTGGGCTATCGTAGGGTCATTGCTTTTTAATGGCTTGTGGCGACTGGTGAAAAAGAAGATTCTCACGATAGATAATTTGAGGAAAAGAAATATGGTGATCATGGAAGGTTTATCATGTCATGTGCCTTAAGAATGCGGAATTTGTTGATCCTCTCCCTATCCACTGTCAGTTTGCTTCACAGTTTGGAGAGATCTACTGAACTGTGTGCTGTTTGGGAATGGCTTTGCTCACAATTTAGTGGGTTGTTAGGGAAGAAAGAAATGCTAGGCGTTTTGATAACTACTAGCAAGTCGGTTCAAGGCACTTCTCAAAGGGCCTGATCGTTGGTCATTGAATGGGCTTCTTGTGTCCCAAATTTGAAGGGATGTAATTTGGTTTTTCCCGGGATGTAATTGGGCCGCCTGCTCTGCGTCTCTTTTGTTTTTGTTTTTGCTTTTGCTTTGTTTGCTTTCTCTTTTTTAATAAAATTTCGTAATCTTTGAAAAAAAAAAAACAATATACTGAACCTTCTTAGCATTTGGGTTATGCCTGGTGCTGTGGATGATCTAATTGTCAAATGGGACAGGGGATAGGTAAAAAGGCAGTAAGTCCCTCGGGCATCTATCTTGGTTGGTTGTTCTTTGACTGTTCTGGAAAGAATGAAATAATTGCATTTTCAAAGGCCAGTCTGAGCCTACTGAGATGATGTTCATTAAAGTTAAGAGTGAAGTTGTATCTTGGGCAGTTGGCATGACTCTTTGTAAATGGATGATCATTTGGGTGGCTAGGATATTGCCCTTTATTTTTTACTAGGGATGCAATGGAAGCCATCTTGCTGCCTTTTGTTTTCTTCTTTTGTTCAGTTTAATAAAGTCTTTGTTGCCATCCAAAAAAATAAAAAAGAAGGAACAACTGCTAGTTGTTATGACCAACCCTTTGTAGAGAAACTTGAATTTTTTTTCCACTTCTGTTGCATACACTGCTGTTCATCATGCCTTCGATATCCACCAAACCTTCAAAAGAAAGATCAAGCTTTCATGATGAACATTTCACTACTCATGTTGCAAGAGAATGAAGACTGAATATCTGACCCTATTCCACAGAATCAGGGGAGAAGAAGATAAAAGAAAAGGCCTTTGTGAATCCCGTTTTGCCAATCCTATCTAAGGCCCTACCTCAGGAAGAGAACATGCCCTTAGATCCCTTCTCACCATCTCAATCAAAATCCTCTAACATGTTCCTCTCATTATCTATTCACACTCTTCAACCTTAATCAACCCCCTCCCCCCAGATGGACATTTCAATTTTCAACATACTAAGGCACAGAGAATGGATGACGGGAGACTAGGCTAAAGAAAATAAGAACTAAATTGGCATCCTACGTGCTACAGATGATGGTACCAAGATCCGTCAAGCATGACAAAGCAAAAGGCCAGGAACATGAAAGAGTGCCAAAGTGAAGAATCCAAGCTAGGTATAAAGCAAGGACACAGTATACATGTTAAATATGGATCATAAAGCATACTAAATAAATATATAAAATGGTAAATGACTAAACTGGTCTCCCGCTTGTTAGATGAGCTGGTAGAGCGTGTAGCATAAGTGATCCAGGATTCAATCCTGGTAGTGTTACCTTTCAAAAATAACCAACTAAATAAATAAAAGACTAAACTGCATAAGTATGTGAACTGGCTTTACCACCATGAGCCCTCCTAGTCTACTCACCAAGTAGAAAATGGGGGCCCAGTTGCCCTGTGATTAGTCCACAGTGGCTGCGTCAGGGCAGGACCAACATGCCTAACTAGTAGAGTAGAGCCCTTTCCTTCTATTTTCATGAATAGATTAGCAGGCTTGTGCTGCTGAAACTTAACTTTCACCTATAACTAACTAGATCTGAACTCCTAAAACAAACTGATGACATGGGTATCCATTTAAAGATCAATCCACCAACATAAAAGAACTTACGCATTGAAAAGTTTCCCTGGTGTCCACCATTGTCCTGAATTGAAAATCAGAACATCTGAATTGATCCACTTCTTATTAATCTCATCCAACACGTCCAGATGAAGCGTCGACTGCACCCTCTTTGGCCCATGTCTTGGTGGCTTCCCTTGCTGCACCAGGAATACTGAGCGGTAGAATTCGATGGTTAAATTGAAAGAACCGAACCGCACACCCAAGAAACGTATCTGCTTTGTAATCCTGTTCCCATTGACTTCATAAACAGTCTTCTTATCCTCCACTCCAGTCATAAGCAAACATATCATTGATTCCCACTGCGTCCTACTCATCGAATCCCCAACAAAAACAACCCGTTTCCCTCTAAGCTGTTCCAAGATCTCAAGCGCGCTGAAACTTGGGAGATCACAATGCAGAGGTTTCCACTGCCATTTCTGATACTTATTATCTCTCCGCCCGTTTGCCAAGCAATTGAATCCCCGTTCTGCAAATGGGCAATCTGAGCTGTTGTACAGCGGGTGTGTGTCATCCGGGACCCACTTGCCATCAAAGAAATCACAGCCATCTACGGAGCCAACGACTTCAGAGATCCCATATCGCTCGTTAATCAGCTGACCAATATTCGGAAAGACGAACACATAACCACAGCTGATGACGAAAAAGAGAGATAGCAACAATGAAACCCCGACATGGGCACTGAAAGATCGCATGACCCAGCTCTTACGGGGGAGAGCAACCCTCGGGCTGCTGAAGCTAGGAGATCTCCTGGCCAAATGGCCTGACGTACTCCGACCAAAAGTACTCACCATACTTGATCATCCGAAGCACAAAAGAACGGTCGAAATCCACGTTCTTAACAAAACACCAAAACAAAGATCTCCAAGAAGACAATCCTCCATAAACCCTAACCCAGTCGAAAATCAAGAATTTCGAAAAGGCATAACCACGCGATCAAATCAAGTCGAAATAAATCGAGATCCGTCCGAAATCAGATCCTTCATGAAATCTCTTAGTTCCATCCAAGATCAGGAAAATGCCAATGCAGGGCCGCGCTCTTGATCATATCCGAACCATCCGATCGTGGAAAAAGATCGAATCGACCTCTATTCAATGATCGAATAACGATTCAATCTTAAATCAGTCTCAGGTGTAAAAAATGTAAGGAAAATTTTGGAAAGAAAAGGAGAAAAGCGAACGAAATCAAAGAGATTTGAAACGAAGACGAAGAAATCGATGGGGGAATGGAGGGAACAGATATCGAACCGATTTTCGTCGGTGGAATTGCAGAAACCCTAGCTCGAGAAAGTGAAGGATTGGATTTTTGTAGCGTTGGGAAGAAATGGCAGAAAGAGACGAAAGTACTAAAATAGAACTAGGCGGGAGGAAGGGTATTTTAGTAATTTGGCGATGAAAACCATCCTTGTAGGAGGATTCTGGGTGACGCGGAGCGGGATCGTGCGCAACTACTACGTTTGTAGTTGAGTAGTTCTATGACGATTCGCGCGAGGATAGATTGAAAAGGTAAATCGCGGTGACGTGCCGGATTGAACCGCGTGTGAGATCCTGAGCATTCATTAGGTGGGCCGGCCTATGAGATGCCCTTTCTCGTAAACCAGATCCATCCCGTGGGAAATGGATCGTTTTAAAAGAAACACCGACAGAACCGCTGGTGATCTGTCGGACGTTTTCACGTTGCGATCCACCAGGTGCATGGATCTGGTACCCGTGTGCAATTCTGGCACGTGTCTGGATTCACCCCTCCAGGCTCTCCGTGTGCGAATCGCTTTGTCATTTCTCTGGCGAAGATACACATGCGCACAATTCCCACGTGGCATGCCTCTTAGAGAGGGAAGCGGATTGCTTACTAATTACTCACTAACCTTTAGCGTACTGAGTAAACTCAGTGTGGGACCTACCATGGATGTATGCATCTTATCCGGCGTGCCCATTCGCTTTTTCAGATGATTTTAGGGCATGAGCCCAAAATTGAAGCATATCCAAAGCTAAAGTGGACCACATCATTGGAAACAGGGGAATAATGATGTCGACCGTTGAAACCTTCCTAGGGCCCACAGTGATGTTCATTTGTCATCCAACTTATTCATAAGATCACACGGACATATGGATGAACGGAAAACAAAAATATCAACTTAATCCAAAACTTCTTCGCCCCAAGAAGTTTTCAACGATAGTAATTCAATTCACATTGTTTCCTGTGGTGTGGTCCACTTAAGCTTTGGATATGCTTCAAGTTTGGGTACACGAACTAAAATTATCTGATAAAATGAATGGACGGAGTGGATAAAAGACATAAATCATGGTGGCCCAACAGAGTTTACCCGGTACGTAATCAGCTTCCTTCATAGATCCTGGCCATTCGTAAAGTGGAGTCCACAGGCAACCTGCCCTTGACCGAAATTACACGGTCAACTTATCAGGTGAGCCGCACGTGTGTGTCGTCTAATGAACGATCGGATCTAGCACACGTGTGGCGCGACGCCGACACTCGCTCTCACTAGCACAGTACCGCGAGCGGGGCTCATTAGTAATTTCATCAGGGGTTTTACAGAGGTGCCCCGTACCACGATACAGTACTCGCTACTTTCCACCGACGGTCTGCATTTTTAAATGATAGATCTGAACCGTTCACGTTCTAGATTCTATGCTGCCTAGGCCATTTTCTGAAACGTTTCTTGAACGGGTGATTGTGTTGAAGGTGGATGTTTAATGGCTGATATTCAAATCGAAGATTCAAATGTCAGGATCATCAATGAAGCACGATTATAAAACAGTAGTTTCTATATGGTGACATGAACGGTTCATATGGATTTAAGGATGCAATCTGGAGGTGAAACCCAGCCATCGTACCATACTGTCGTACGGGTCCAACGTACCCCGGCAAAACTCTATCATCTACCTAATACCACCTGAAAAGAATAAAGAACTTGGAATGCATGATCGACCTAAGGATCTTAGTCTTTTGTTTCATTGTTTAATAATCTTGAAATCACGCTCGATCATTTTTTAAATCAAGCCGTTCAATATGAACTTGGTTGCGTACACGTGTGCTGGATCCAAGCCATTCATCAGCTGAGACTCGCGGTCAATATAGCCATGCATGAAGTGGACGCGGTTTGGCAAGTGACCCCAACACTAGCCAGCTAGCTGGTGTCAAATCTCTGTGAGCCCCACCGTGATGTATCTGTTTTATCCATGCCGTCCATCCATTTTTCCAGCTCAATTTAGGGTATGATTCCAAAAATGAGGCAGATCCAACTCTCAGGTGGACCCCACCACAGGAAACAGTAGAGATTGAATGCTTACTGTTGAAAACTTTTGGGGCCACAGAAGTTTTGGATTAAGACGATATTTATGTTGTCCATTCATCCAGGTTTTTGTGACCTCATCAACAAAATGGATGACAAAGAAACATTACAGTGGGCTTTAGGAAGTTTTTAATGGTGGGCATTTAGTTAACAATGTTTTCCTGTAATGTGGTCCACTTGAAATTTGGATTTGTCTCGTTTTTTGGGATTATGGAGGAATGGATGGACTGCATGGATAAAAGATATACATCATGATGTGTCTCATAGAGCTTTGACATTAGCTAACTGGCTGGCGTTGGGGTCACTAGCCAAATCGCGTCCCATGAAAACCAGGCTGCTCCACACGAGTTTGGCTTGAGTCAGCTATGATCTAAAAGGGTATTTTGGTATTAAAAAAAAGAAGGCATTTTCATTTAAAAAGACTGAGAAATTAATTAGAGAGTTGCAAGTACCCAGTCATCTTATTGTTACGGAATTTCTAAGATTTCGAAATTCAATGAACATGGGATGTTTGGTGGGATTCCAACATCTCAGCTGGCTCATAAAGAGCTCTCATCGCGTGGGTTCCCACCACACGTGTGAACCAAGCATGTGGCGGTAGCGGATTGCGTGGTGCACCACACAACACGAACTTGGCTGGTGTATTGACGTCAACAAGTTCTGTGGGCCCCACCAAGGGGTACGTGTTATATCCCAACCATCTGTTCATTTTATGAGATCTTTGTAAGGCTTTATACAAAAAATGAGAGGGATCCAAAGTTCAAGTGGACAACGTTGCAGAAAGAAGTGGAGAGTGAATGTCTACCATTGAAATCTTCTTGGAGGTCACATAAGTCTTGTATCAATCTGATATTTGTTTCTACCCTTCATCTAGGTCTGTGTGATCTTATGAACAGTTTAGATGGAAAATAAACATCATGGTAGGCCCTAAGGATGTTTCAACGGTGAGAATCATTGTTCCCACTACCTTTTGTGGTGTGGTCCACTTGACCTTTGAATATGACTAATTTTGGGTATCATACCTTAAAATGATCCAGCAAAATGTAAGGACTGTAGATATACTAAATACATCATTGTGATGTCCGCATAACCTTATTCCTTTTTAGACTGTTGGTACCTTTGCAGTGCCCGAGGACTAATGCGGTCGTCTACTCTCGCCACCTCATCACATTTGTATGCAGCCCTGTCACATCCTCAATGCGACTTGATTTCACTTGAGTGCAACTTGGTCACATGCCATCATGCAGTGTATGAAAAGGTCACGTGGACTAAGCAGGGGTTTCCTCCTTGAAAGCTAACAGAGGATCAGGACTAATGAAAAAGTTACAAGCAGGGTTTTTACCTTGAAAGCTAACAGAGGATCATACTCCTACCCACAAAGTCCGGATCCTCGGTTGGCATGCTGGGAGCCTTCTCATGGTCTGCAAACCCATCACATCCTCAATACAACTTGGTCACACCTGAGTGCAACCTGGTCTCATGATATCATGCAATGTAATGTATACTAATGAAAAGGCTCAAGGAGTGATTTCCTCCTTGGAAGCCAACCCACACCAGCGACCAGCGCGGATGGCCTGAGAAAGCCTTTTGCTGGCATCTCCTAGGCAAGGAATTTGGGTGGGGCCCACCGTGAGGCTTGTGAGAAATCCATGCCGTCCAACCGTTTTGTGAGATCATTTTAAGCGTTGCGACCAAAATTGAACTGGATCCAAAACTTAAGTGGGCGCACTTCAAGCAAAAGGTGTGTAGAGAAATTCTTACCGTTGAAACCCCTATGGGTCCAAAGTGATGTTTATATGCCATCCATACCGTTCATAATATCATTCCTGCTGAGATGAACTGATATTATCCTGATTCGAAACTTCTGTGGCGCCACGAATATTTCAACTGTGGAAGTTCAATCTTCATGTTTTCGGCCCACTTAAGTCTTGGATCCCGTTCAATTTTTGCCACAATGCCTAAAATGATCTCACAAAACGGTTGTACGGAGTAAATTTCTCACAAACCGAATATTTCAACTGTGGAAGTTCAATCTTCATGTTTTCGGCCCACTTAAGTCTTGGATCCCGTTCAATTTTTGCCACAATGCCTAAAATGATCTCACAAAACGGTTGTACGGAGTAAATTTCTCACAAACCTCACGGTGGGCCCACCCAATCCGCGCCCGGCGACCAGCAACGTCGAGCCAATCCGCTTACGCATGCGGCGACCTTCTGTCACACGTACGTGTGGAATTAGCATTTCCCTCAGGAAAACAGCCTATTGATTGGACTACTCATAGGGTCAGCCCATAGCTCCAGCGTCGGTGCTTCAAAAATGTTAATTCCACTCGCTCGAGTCCAGTTTGTGGTTGCACACGCTTTATACGCGAATACGAAGCATACATGTGAGATATCTGGACCGTTCATCTGTCCATTTAGAATACCACGTCGATAAAATAAATCTGAAACGATTATAAAACGGATCACTATTGTGAAAAATAAATGAACGGTTAAAACATAGACCAACCGTGCAAATTCTCTTATGCAGGTATGGGACACCTATTGGATGATCCTGATCCTTGAAAATGAAAATATACAGTGGAAATCATCTGATGCTCAGATTAGATATCGCACGTATGCCTCATGTCCACATGTGGGGTGCGTGTAGACAAAGTTCACTCGAGCAAGTCTCTTGTATAAATATGGAGAGTCGGCGACCTGATTGTGAACTTTCGTCTGAAACTAGAAAGTCCTAAATACCTTCCAGAAAAAGGGTACCAACCCCACAAAGCCTTCAACGGTGCATGGTGGTGATGGATCTGGACCGTTCAGTTTATTATTTGGATGATGCAGGTTAGAATTTTCAGTGATTCAAAATCCATACTAATCAAAATCATCATCCATTTTGGATGGTCAATAAAAGTTGGAGCTATGGTCGCGGAGGATGATAAGAATCTGATTGTTTCAAACAAATAAAGCACTGAAAGTTTTGACCATTGGCCCATCTATGAGTGGGCCTATCAGTTACACGGTCAGGATTGATTAGCATTTCTATCCATCTATGAGTTGCAGAATCAATACCGTTTGATGGTGCACAGCACACACACATTCATATGTGGATCGCAATATGGATGGCCGTACTCGAAAAAAGAAGAGTGTTTGGTGTGCGACTAAATTAAATTCGAAACAGATTAGGCGCGGATTGGGGACTACTCCCACCAGGACCAAGCTAGAGACGGGAGGTCCTGCTCAGGGCCCACCATGGTTTATGTGTTTTGTCCTATCTGCCTATTGATTTGGACAAGTCAATTTAGGGCATGCACTTAAAACGGAGGTAGATTGAAGGGTCGAGTGGACCACACTAAGAAAGCAGTGGTGACAATGACACCACAGTTGAAGCCTTCCTAGGGCCTAATGTGATGCTTAATTGTCATCCAACCTATTCATAAGGTCACATAGGCCTAGATGGAGGTGGTGTTGATCAATTTTTGGCCATGTGTGATGTGCATGGGTGTGCTAGGACTGACTATGCGGCTCGATTCCAACCAGATAACTTCCGACCCCAAGTGTTGAGATAGGTAGATATGTTAAACTGGACTACATCTGATGGAGATCTGAGAAGATTGGTCGCCTATTTAACTTCCGGTTAGATATTGTTTATACAGATTTGAAAGGTAAAGTTCTTCATCCGAAGATGAGTTACACATTGCTTTTCACCGTAAAGGACTTTTTAGATACAAATTGGTTAATGTGACAATTGATATTAGGACCTCAATGTTGAAATGAAGTTATCTTCACTCAGTCAAGCATAATACCCAATCGGCATCCATCAACTTGCATGAGGTACCCTATCACACGTGGACATGGATTGGGTACTGCCCCACCTGAGCTCCTACCCCTGATCGTAGCGCATCTAATCAAATCTCACCATATAAGGGGGAAGGAGCTCGGTCTAAGCTGTACTCAATTCATATCCCAAGTATGTAATTTAGGGAGGAACTGATTGACTTATGAATACTTGGAGGTCGCAAATGAAACAGACTATTGGACCAGTGCTTAGTGGCCCAATATTTAATAAAACGTAAAAGTTATTCCTCAGAATGCCTATATCTGACGAGTGGAAGGGAAGAGAGAAGACACGTATTTAATTGGATCGATTTTCTTTGGCAAGACACCTATTTAATAGTTAAGCCTTCAGTTTTATGCCTCAGTATGTCAATGGCCCACATGATGAAAAACACCAAAAAAGAAGCTAGCTTCCTTCAATAAGATATCTTTACATTCAAAGAACAATCATGAGCCTTTTCTTTTATGACACCAGGTGACTCATGTTTACTGCACATAAGACTCTCACTTACAATTTACTCGGATTTGTGAAAGGGACAAAAAAGGGAGCAGCTTACATGTTACCCTTGATGGGGCACTATATCATTGTCTGAAGATGCCGGTCAAAAGAGGGTCAAATATGCACTCGAACTTGTGTAAGTTGATGGCCCCATTCTCATAGCTTCTGCAGGCCAATGATAAGCTGTCACGTCAGGAATAACACCTTAGACAGTATTACTTAGGTAATACCTTTTCTGCTCTTAAAAAACAGAATAAAAAAAGAACCATTTCTTAGTGACATACCTTATTTTTGAGAATTTGTGGTAAAGGAGGCTTGTTTTCCATATTTGTTTTTAAATAAGATTTCCATGAAAAAGTTGGAGCTTGTTTCCAAATTTAGTTTATATATATATGACGCAGGGAGGACGTGGTAGGTCGATCACCGTCTCCCTAACCGATAGTTCTCGAATCCACGAGAAGAAATAAAAGATAAAAAAAGAGGAAATAAATTCCAAATAATTGATTTATTGATAATTGAATGAATAATCAAATAAACGTAATTAACTTGCTTTAAATAATAAACTAA
The DNA here is from genome assembly GCA_003013855.2 of Liriodendron chinense. Taxonomy (NCBI): domain Eukaryota; kingdom Viridiplantae; phylum Streptophyta; class Magnoliopsida; order Magnoliales; family Magnoliaceae; genus Liriodendron; species Liriodendron chinense. The sequence goes on from ML058453.1 coordinate 4,980,189, forward strand.
ATCCTAAATTCGTACTTAATACTAACTTGCAAAGGAAGAAAAGAATCCTAATACAATTAGAAAAGAAATAGAAAAATCTGCGCAATTGTATAACGCCATCGCCATCTTCCTTCCGCTGATACGAACAATCCACATATCTGATTGCCACGAAACTTTGTGGTTTTTTTTATATCGACGTACTCTTCAAGATGGTCGGCTTAGATTCTCCATATCAGTAGTAGTGGGCCACCTGGACCATCTCCAGTTTCAGTGGGCGGAATTCGAAACTTTTTGAACAGTTCGTACCATTTTAGACACCACGATCAATCCGTAACTCGGATCGACGTGAAACTTATTGGGTTTTCTCAGCGTCGAGCAGCTCTACAAAATAGACGGAACGGATCATCATAAATGATCAAGATAGGCCCCAAGAGTTGGGCCGAAAGTAAAAAACGGGAATAACAATTTCCTGTTTGGGTTGAAACTCTAAAATATGAAATTCCTTAGTTTTCTCTTGTTTTTCTTCCTGTCTATCTCCCGCAGGAAGGTGCGTGATCCACGCCCTCGATCATGGGGTTCTTCTCCTACATCATTCTTCCCCACTTGAAAAAAACTCGTCCTCGAGTTTCGCTTTAGGTTAGGGCCATGATTTGCTTTTAACTTCGGAAGTCGATGCTTACGGGCCTTATCCTCGAATGCAGCAAAAAAAATTTCTGACTTCTTCCCCACGCCAACATGAATAATTGCAATATTCTTTGATACATCAAAAGTTGGCTTTTTCTGAGAAAGGATAATTTCCTTCACAATGAACAATTCATCAGGAAGTTCGGCAACTACGATCACTTCGATTTCCTGCATTGCTGGCATGACACTTTCTGGGATACTCATGGATTCTGTCAAAACTGATTCCATAATGTCTGGAATAATTTTAGACTCTCCTTCCCTATCCTTTAAGATTGGGATATTGATTTCCTCCACCTCCTCAGAATTTTGAATACCCTCTGATATGGTGGTGGGTTGTAATTCAATGACCTGATCCGAAGTTGCATTACTTCGAAAATCTCTTTCAATATACTCCCCACGATCATTCTCACACGTAGGCCGTCGTACGATGATGTCTTCGACCTCTTTATCGCTAGGTTTTGAATCGTCTGGGGTTGCCCTGTGATAGGCCACCTGGGGTGCTCTACGGAACATGGGGTTATTCCGTACAGCGAGCACAGGTGGTTGTTGACTGTTGCCTTGGGCTTGGGGCAGATTTAATGTCGCTACAATACGGTTGAGGGTTGCCTGTATACCTTGCAGGATCAACCGGTTCTCCCGTCGTGCTGCTTCGAATGCTGCCTCGAAGGCTGTCGCCGTTAGATAGTCCCTTGGAGCACCGTCCTTAGGATGAGAATCCAACCCTTCATTAGAGGCCATCGTCCTGAGGAAGAAACCTCTCTCTGATACCAATGACGCAGGGAGGACGTGGTAGGTCGATCACCGTCTCCCTAACCGATAGTTCTTGAATCCACGAGAAGAAATAAAAGATAAAAAAAGAGGAAATAAATTCCAAATAATTGATTTATTGATAATTGAATGAATAATCAAATAAACGTAATTAACTTGCTTTAAATAATAAACTAAATCCTAAATTCGTACTTAATACTAACTTGCAAAGGAAGAAAAGAATCCTAATACAATTAGAAAAGAAATAGAAAAATCTGCGCAATTGTATAACGCCATCGCCGTCTTCCTTCCGCTGATACGAACAATCCACATATCTGATTGCCACGAAACTTTGTGATTTTTTTTATATCGACGTACTCTTCAAGATGGTCGGCTTAGATTCTCCATATCAGTAGTAGTGGGCCACCTGGACCATCTCCAGTTTCAGTGGGCGGAATTCGAAACTTTTTGAACAGTTCGTACCATTTTAGACACCACGATCAATCCGTAACTCGGATCGACGTGAAACTTATTGGGTTTTCTCAGCGTCGAGCAGCTCTACAAAATAGACGAAACGGATCATCATAAATGATCAAGATAGGCCCCAAGAGTTGGGCCGAAAGTAAAAAATAGGAATAACAATTTCCTGTTTGGGTTGAAACTCTAAAATATGAAATTCCTTAGTTTTCTCTTGTTTTTCTTCCTGCCTATCTCCCGCAGGAAGGTGCGTGATCCACGCCCTCGATCATGGGGTTCTTCTCCTACATCAATATATATGTGTGTGTGTGGGTGCGCGCCGCTTAAACTTAATGGTGTTACACAAGACACATGAAGGGTGCTTAAAGTTATATGCCATCAGCACGTGTGACATAAGTGACGCATTAGCACATTTTTTATGAATGTGGACACTAGCTAGAAGGTGGATGGTGACACATGCACATAAGCATATTGGAAATGTGGCATATTGTCATATGTGGCACATATAGAGCAATTGAAAATGGACAATGCCACATATGGCACAATGTCACATTTGGCACACAGTGTATGGGCACATGTCCAACACAACGGGAGACAAGCAATGGGAAGTTGACGCATGCAAGCATAGGTGGAGCGCTTTGTATATGTGGGGCTCAAGTGAAGATGGATGGTGGCAAATGTGGCCATGGATTGGGTACTACCCTCACTGGACCTGGTTAGAGATGGAGGGTCCTACTAGGGGATCTATGTGGCTGACAGTGATAGATCATTTTAGGCCATGAACCCAAAAAGAAGGCAGATTGAAGGCTTAAGTGGACCACATTGTAGGAAATAGTGGAGATTGAAAGCTTATTGTTGAACACTTCTTGGGAGACGGGAGTTCTGGATCAAGCTGATATTTATGCTTTACCTACAGGTCTACGTGATCTTGGATGGAAAATAAACATCACAGTAGGCCCTAGGAAGTTTTCAACGCTAGGAATTCATTCCCAATTGCTACCTGTGGTGTGGTCACTTGAGCCTTCTTGTGACACGTGTGGGGTGATTGGACATAAATGGTGACATGTGTTTTAACTCTTAAAAAATTTATATTCCTTCTACCATGCAAAAATAAATTTGTTAATCTTCCAGCAAAAAGAGGCAATACAAATTGTGTGAGCAGTTCTCCTTGTTTGCATGAGTAAGGGTGGCAACAGGTTAGGTCGACCCATGGGTCAAATGGCCTGGATCGCTTGTTAGCTGAGTTTGGGCCATGCCAGATTGGTAGCAGGCTGGGGTCGGGCCAGGAAATGAGCTCAGTTAGATAAATGGGTCAAGTGCGGGTTTAGACAAACCTGACCTGACTCGTCCATATAGTGCATCAATGGGCTTGACCAGATGACTGAAACTGGCCTGACCCAGAACTTGAAACCAAACAGCCATTGTACTGTTTCGACTCTAGTCTAATGCTGTTCTGTTACAACAAGTGTTGTTTATGGTGTGTATTTTTTTCATTAACTAAAAATTTAGACATTTACATGCACAAGACCACCTAATTGCTAGCTCAGGTTCCACACATGTACCATATTGGGTTAAACACGTGTGGAACTGGCAACCGTACAATGAATTTTATGGGGGCATTTGAATGCAATAAGAGTGTGTTGGGTCTTTTGGCGCGATGGCCATGACACTTGTTGCTGTTGGAAAATGAGCAACTGAGGGCGATGCACCGAGCTACATCGCCAGGGATAGAATCTCTCCCTCTTGAACTCCAAATGACCTACGAGATGAGAAAGCCATTAGCCCTCCGATGGATGAGTCAGTTCAGGAGTAGAACGGGCAGCAATTTAGCTAAGGTGGATAGTGCATCCCTTTTCTCCATGCACATGGGGGTATTTATGGGTGAGAGCCTCCACCAACCCTCTAACCCAATGGGACAGGTGAGGGGGCATGGCTCATACTATTACGTGGGTTATCATTATAGCACCAACCCTTCGCTACATTGAGGGTCGGTGCATGCACCATTCCATTTGACCGTTGGCATTTATGGGAGCCCACACCGTCTGCAGCTAATTTACGCTCCCTAAGCGAGGTCGAGGTCGAGGTCGAGGTCCTGAAGCCGAGGTATCGTGCCGATGCGATCGTGACTGTGGGGTCGTTGAGGGCACTGAGCTGTAGGTCAGATGCTGACCCTACCTCGGGTGGGCCCAGTTGGCTGGACGATTATTAAAAAATTAAATAAAATAAAATGACCAGATCTTACGGTAGGTATGACTCATGTTTTAAAATACTTTTGTCAGAGGCTGCTGGTTTTAAATATTCACTAATCTCTGAGCTTTTCTAAGGCCAAACACGCGTTTACAAGTCTGCTATGCACATGCGACACAAGTGCCAGCATCGCACATTGGTACAGATCCAATCTATTTATCAGAGGGGTACCACTGTGCAGATAAATCAGGTCGGTCCACTCGTCGGATGGGCCACAATTTATGATGCAAATGTACGGCTGAGAAAACTCGGCTGACGTCCAACTGTCTCTAACATCCTGGTCCACCTGATGAATGGACTAGATTTACTTTGAAAGAGAAAATCTACACAGTCAGACCCACCTGATGGACGGCTTAGATATACCCTCTGCTGGCCATGGTGGCACATGTGGTGGCGTGTAGTTATACTCAAGCATATGTTTTTTGTTTTAACTTTGTTTGGGGTGCAAGCAACCAATTGCTATGTATACATATAATATACATCGATTTTGATTTCTCCTGCAACTCAACGGCTTCAAAACACGAGCTCAGCTCATGGCTTGGTTGTGGGCCATTTTCAGCTGTTTGGGGTCCACCTCGCGCGTCTCGTGTGATGATGGGCCTGATCGTGGATCAACTGGGTCCCACAAGCTCAAGAAGAGATCCATGGCTAGACCTTACATTCCACCTTCCTCGTTTCCTTTAAACATCCCTATTTCTCGCCTGTAGCTGATTATCTGTAGGACTACTATTTCAAGATCTTCCATCCAAACGCCCTGCACGTGCATATGTGGTGCATGTGTCAGAGATCCGGGTCGTTCTTAGGATGATCTGCATGGCGGATGTTTCATAGCTCGAAAATCTGGTCGGTTCAATTATCAGGTGGGCCACATGTGAAGGAGGAAATGGACGGTGAGAAATAACCAACAGTGTCTATTCAGCATGTAAGTGTCTCTTACCTTACGATTTCTAGGACAGGTAGAAAGGGGAATATCTGATGAATGTCTTGGATGCTGCACATGTCCCACGTTGGCACGTGAGGGGGCGTTTCTTTTTGGAACTTGAAGAAGGGGCACCAGTGACCGGAAAAATAAGGCCCGGAGGCTGGCAGTGTCCTTTTGGTTACAGCAAACATTAGCAGAGATGGGGTTTTGGTTATGTGAATTTCAATTTATAATGTATTTTCCTGTTTGTTATGGTGAAAGATGCATGTACTGACCTGGATTTGTGTCCATAAGTTATGGTGCTCCTAGTTGTTTGGGAAGCTTAGTCCAACCCACTGATCTAGACTGTCCATTTGGTCTGGTCCACATTTCATATCATTCGGGCCATTTTACACCCATTTTACTTGACCTGACCACGCAAACATGACACCCATTTTACAATATTAATTATTTAATCAATGGTCTTTAATATGGACGGTCAGGGTTGGTTAGATGACAATAGGTCTAATCAACAATTTGATCCAAATATTTGCTAGGGCAGATGATGGATGGCTTTTGATTCTAAGTACGCACTTTTGAAAGGCAATTGTATCTGTTATGGGAAGAATACGAGCTAACCTCAGAATAGATCTGGATTAACCTGTTCAGCCTAGATCCGACCTGAGGTCAGACAGCACGACCCGAAAATAGGTCGGCAAGTCTGTTCGACCTAGCCTAGGATGAAGAGGCGATCCCTCTAAATGACCTCATAAGGCTGACCTCTTTCATTTTAACGAGTTGGTTCCGTTACCGCAATTTTCTTAAGTTTGCGCGCAATAAGAGGAAAAGAATCCGGAAAATCTCTAACCAACTCGTCAAAAATCTCCAAAGATCACGGGACAGCTCAGGAAATCTCGGAAATCCTCTACAAACATCACGACTGCAAAAAGGGAATACAACTCTGCAACCTAAGTCTATAAATTGATGCGTCCTCTTCATTATCAAGGTACGACACAACAACTGATCATAAGAGAGATATTTGTCATTTTTAGAATCCAACTAACTTAGGCATCGGAGGGCTAACGGCTGGATCCCAGCCACCCCCTCTTCTTTTGCTTTCCTTTGTGCTCTGCAGAATCTAAGGAGCCTTCAGCTCAGATCCAGATCGCACACCTACACGAGATCAGTTGTACTCATTTGCTGATCAATTGGAGGTCACCTCATCTCGTCTATTGACTAATTTTCAGCATCAACAGTATCCATCCCATACCATTTTAGGATATCCTCCCATTCAAACGGACGCAGATTGCTTGTTAGTTACCGCGACTCGGTTCAAACAAGCTTGATGTGGCATAGTTTGAAGGTTGGGTTCAAATTAAGTTGAGCTGTTTTTTCATGCTGAAAAGGATTTTTCAGCCGAGCTTAGCTTAGCTTAGCTTAGCTTAAGTTCCGTTCAATCATAGCTTAATTCAGTTTTATATATATATATATATATATATATATATATATATATATATATAAATGTGTGTGTGTGTGTGTGTGTGTAAACTATAATATAAGTTTGTGAAAATAATACTATTTTACAAGCTTGACCTTTGGTTTGAAAAGCTTGAAAGCTCAACTGAAATAAGTTGTGCCTGCTAATCCACCTCGAAGGCTGAGCTAGGCTAAGCTCAAGCCAGGGTTGCCTACCGGCCGAGCCAAGCTGAGCTGAGATAGGCCCAACTCAATTTAGTTCAGCACCATGTACAACTCTAGACAGTTTGTGGCTGGAAGTTCTTGTGCTGAAAAGCTAGTTGTGGCTTAGCGTGATGTTTATGAGAAATCTACTCCGTCAATCTGTTTTGCCAGCTCTCTCCAGGATGTTATACCAACCATGAGGCAAACCCAAAACTCAAGTGGCTACTGGGGTCCACCTTGATGTTTATATGCGATTTAAACCGTTCATAAGGCCACTCCCACTGGGATGAACTGAAAACAAAAAAATATTAGCCTGATAAAAACTCCTGTGGTTGTAAGAATGTTTCAATAGCTTTTGTTCAATCACCACTGTCTCCTCTAGTGTGGCCCATAGTTTTGGATCCACCTCATTCTCTGTCTCATGTCCTAAAATGATCTGGAAAAATGGATGTACAGGGTGGATTTGCCACAAATATTATGGTGGGCCTCACCTTACTTCGGAGCACAGGAACTTCATGAGACTCCCTGAGGGTATTGCACACTTAGTAACTCAGAGTAAACTCTGTGGGGCCCACTGTGCTGTATGTGTCTTATCCATGCAGTCCATCCATTTTATCGGCTCATTTTAGGGCATGAGCCCAAAATTAAAGTATATCCAAATTTCAAGTGGACCACACTGTAGGAAACAAAGGGGATAATGACATCTACTGTTTAAAACTTCCTAGGCCCACATTGATGTTTATTTGTTATTCAACTTCTCCATGAGATCACACAAACATGGATGAAGGAAAAACACAAATATCAGCTTGATCCAAAACTTATGTGGACCCAGAAGTTTTCAACAGCACGTGTTTAATTCCTACTATTTCCTATAGTCTGGTCCACTAAGCTTTGGGCACGCTTCAATACTAGGCTCATGCGTCATAATGAGCTTGTAAAATGGATGGACGGCTTGAATAGGAAAAAGAAAAACATCACAGTGAGCTCCACAATGAGGATTGCCTAGGACGGCTTGAATAGGAAAAAGAAAAACATCACAGTGAGCTCCACAATGAGGATTGCCTACGGTGCTGGAAAGGCTTTGTGAGCCCCACCATGATGTGTGTTATTAAAAACTTCTAGATGCTACGAAAGTTTCATATCACTTTGATATTTATGTTTTCCCTTCAGCCAGGTCTGTGTGAACTAATCCGTAGGCTAAATGACAAATAGACATTACACGGGGTCTTAGGAAGTACTATATGGCGAGCATCCAATCATCATTGTGTCTCGCTTGCTAGCCCAGTTGGAAGACGCTCAAGTGTTTCAAGTGCACTGGTGGGTGCATCATATGATTAACCGTGTGGGTGTGTTGCATTGCCCAACTAACAGGTTGGGTGTGTTGCATGACTAACAAAAAAAAAAAAGAGCATTCAATCATCAATGCTGCTTGTGGTGTAGTCCAATTGAGATTTGGATGTGCCTCGTTTTAGGGTATGAGTCCAAAAATGACGGAACAAAATGGATGGGCCAATAGATCATTTTGGTTGGATGGCCCCAAGAAAATTTTCAATGGCAAGCATTCAATCTCCACTGATTCCTGTGGTGTGTTCCACTTAAGATTTAGATCCACCTCATTTTTAGGCTCATGCCCTAAAATGAACAGGTAAAATAGATGGATGGCAAGGATAAAACACATAATCATGATAGGGCTACATGCTTTGACACCCAGCCAAACCTACGTGGACGCTTAAAAAAAGAGGCCAGTTCAAAACTCAAGTCGGCAAAAACACGTGGTTTTTGAGGTTTTACACACGATTTTGCATAATGTGGTGTCTTGAGTTTTTGATTGGATTTTTGGGTGTCAAGTAAGAGATCGCGGTGGCCCCATTCGTCCTTTATATGTTTATTCCAGAAATGGTTCCATTGGATCTGACCTCTATTTTAGATACCTATATTCTTCCCATAATGCAATTTGAAATAGCTGCATTTTTCTCCAAGCATGCAATTATCTTACTAATTCTATGAAGATTCGAGAGAATGGACAGGTTGTTTTGTCTCAACAGCTCTAAAAAAACGTCCTTTTTCTATGGTTACAAGTTTCGTGCGGTGACTGCTGATAAATCTCCGAGTTTTACACTTCTTTAGCAATCGCATATGCAAATGATAGACGGAAATGATAGACAGATTGGATGTCATAAAAACATTATGGTGGGCCTCACAATTCGATTTGATGGTTAAGATTAACTTACGCAAGAACGTTTGTATTGTATCCGGCCTGGTGTGGTTATTGCTAACTCCACACAGTTTGTAGGGTATCTTGACCCGGCCTGGTGTGGTTAAGCTCACTCCACACAGTTTGTAAGGTATCTTGAACCGGCCCGGTGTGGTTAGGCTCACTCCACACAGTTTGTAGGGTATCTTGACTCACCCAATTTGTTGCAGGTCGACCCAGTTCATTGATTTTGTAACATCTCTGTGTTGGGGTTCTCTACAAAATCTTCTAATATAGAGATGGAACCCATGGAAGCATAAAGGACAATCAAGCGAGTAAAATATAGAGCACAAACGAATTCACACAGAAACACTCTAAATTTTACATGGAAAAATCTTCGCAAAAAAAAAAAAAAAAACCACAGCACAAAGTGATAAATACTATGACATCAAAAGTTACAAGAGATGATCAAACCCCAAATAAAGACCCCAAGAGAAAACCCAAAGTCTCTCTCTCTCTCTCTCTTTCTCTCTCAAAACTCTCTCACAAATCCTAATTTAGTATTAGGAATGCCTTAGATACCCTAATTTCTGATTATACCCACTTATATAGCTAATAACCAAAAATTGAAACAATTTACGTAAAACTGCGTAAACTGTCATAACAGTGTGCCAATCCATCAGGCGCTTGACCCGACCTTGCCGGGCGACCGAATTCGGTCATAACAGTATAGAGAGTTCAAAAAAAAAAAAAAAAAAAAACAAATCTGAGGAGTTTCAGGCGCCTGATCTGATCCCGGCAGGTGACCAGTAACTCTCGATGATCAAATCCAAAGTGACTAGAGACCAACTGCCTCATAAAGGGCAGTTTCGGACGACTGACCCACATCCCGTCGGTCGACCATAACCCCAATGTGACAAGAAGGAAGGCTCCATCAACACTGTCGCTATAACTTTTTCTTTTTTCACCATTTATTTGAATATCACCAAACATAGGGCTAAGAATGTCCAATGTGTGATGGATGCGGATTAGGCACTCAAGACTGCACAACCTTCAGCGGTGGTGTTGTAACCTGGCAAGAAGCGATTGGCCGGCCGCATGATATTAGAGTTGGGCCGGCCTTTTCTAAGGTTATGAGCTCAATATGTACCCAGCCCATAGTGTAGGCCTACTTTATGATTGGATCCTAACTAATTTTGGTTCATCTGATGATAATGTTGGTTTGCATCTACCGGTGGGTTGGATGTGACACATGGGCCCAAATGATTCTATATCCTTGCTTTATAAAGAAACTATAAACGGCAGTAGCATAAATTCACCGTAGCATAAATTCACCTCTAAAAAAAGCATTCTCTAATAATATCGGTTCTGCATAAGGATTTCTATTAGGTGGGCCCCACATGATCATCAGGCTAGATGATATGATGAGCATATCGGCCTACAATCCGGCTCTGTGAGGAATTCTGCGGTACATTTTTTTTTTTTTTTTAAATTTCTATTAGGTGGGCCCCACATGCTTTATAAAGCACAAACGTGCTTTTGTGGTATGTCTCCGAGATCTGCGTCGTTCTTAGGATGATCTGCACTTCGAATGTTTCTTAGCTAAAAAATCTGGCTGGTTCAATTATCAGGTGGGTGGGCCGCATGTGAAGTGGGGAAATGGACGGTGAGAAATAACCAACAGTGTCTATATTCAGCCTGTAAGTGTCTCTTACCTTACGAAGTTTTAGGAAGGGAGAAAGGGGAACATCTGATGAATGTCCTGGATGCAGCGCACGTCATACGCTGGCAAGTCTAGGGCGTTTCTATTTGGCGCTTGAAGATGGGCCCTAAGTGGGTGTAACCCTTACTGTAGGGCCCACCTTGATGATATGTTGTATATCCACTCCGTTCATTGGTTTTTCCAGCCCATTTTAGTACACGGTCCCAACCATATCTAAATCTCAGGTGGACCACACCACAAGAAACAGTGACGAATGACCACTCACCATTAAAAACTTCCCAAGGCCCACTGTAATAAGATCTGTCATGTTTATTTTATCTGAGGGCATGTTTGGATGATGTGAATTAAGGAAATGCTAATTACCCAAATAGAATTTCTTTTGTAAATTTTCAGGTACACCATTTCCAAATCAAGACACATTCAAGCCGATAGGGGTGTAACAACATTTTGAAAATTTCTCTAGGGAAGAAGAATTTGACTACGCTCCAACCATCCCGCCACCAAACAGGTGCAACGATCATTTGCCAAACAAGAAATGTGTTACTACTTTGTATCTTTAGGGGAGTTTGCATCGTAAATTACTTAAGCTACTTATGCCTCAAGTAGCTTATCTTGATTTCTACTTATAAAACTTAAGTGATTAAGGTAGCGTTTGGATAATAAGTAACTTATCTTGGTTTCTACTTATTCAGCCGAAAAATATGTTTGGTAACCAATATGCTTATCAACCAAAAAGTAGAAAACATGACAAAAAAGTAGAATATCATGTTTGGTTTCCAACATAATAAGCAATTATCCTTGGAGTTTGTTTGGTCCCCTTCACATCCGCCTCCATAATGTGGGACCATTCATCGTGTGGGCCCCAACTTTGATGTGGACAGTCTATTATACAGGGCCCACCTTCGAAGTGGGCCTTTCATCACTATGGCCCGACCTTTAATATGCACCATTCATTATGTAGGGCCCACCTTTAATGTTGGTCATCCATCAAGTGTGGCCCACCATCAATGTTATTGTCCATCATGTGGGGCCCACCTTCACTATCCACCGCCCACCTCTGATGTGGGCTGTCCATCATACAGGGCCCACCTTGGATATGAGCCACTCGTAATCAAGGCTGACCTTTGATGTGGATTGTCCATTATGTGGGGCCTACCTTGACATGGACCGTCCATCATTTGGGGCCCACCATTATTAATTGCCCATCATGGGGAGCTCACCTTTGCCGTGGACTATCCATCATGTGGGCCCCACCTTCAATGTGGGTTGCCCATCATGTAGGGCTCGCCTTGAATGTGGGTCATTCATCATTAGGGGCCGGCCTTTGATGTGGATCACCCATCATGTGGGGCCCAGCTTCAATGTCCATTGCCCATCATGTAGAGCCATCCTTTGATGTGGGCCATCCATCATGTAGGTTCCACCTTTGAAGTGGGTCATCCATCGTACCAGCCCGCTTTGGACGTGGGTTTTTTTTTTTTTTTTAATTACGGGCTCACTGACCTTTGATGTGGACCATCCATATGTGGGGTCACATTAATATGAGGTCGTCCATCATGTGGGGCCTCCTTTTATGTGGACTGTCCACAGTGTGAGACCCACCTTCAATGTGGACAGTCCACCACGTGGGGCCTACTTTGATATGGACGGTGAAAGAGAGCCTCCTATGCTGACATGGATCAAGAGAGAAGTAGAAAAGTCACAAGTTAAAAAGCAAAAAAAAATTACTTACTAAGATAAGTAGCTTTTGGCATATAAGCTACTTTTACAATAATCTTGCCAAACTTATCTCAAGTAAGTTACTTATCCACTGCTGTGAGTAGAAAAAGTAACTGATTTGGTGGTATGTATCCAAACGGCCCTAAGTAACTTTAAATAAAAAAAAGTTACTTATAATTGATCAGAACCAAACTTACTTATCTCAAATAAGTTACTTGACTACTGCTGCAAGTAGAAAAAGTGACTTATTTGGTGGTATCCAAACGGGCCTTTAAATACAAAATGCTAGACCGCTACTGTTGCGTAATTCTGAAGATGAACCAAGGCCTTTCCATCTTTCAATATATGGAAGGATGGGTTGTGTTTGGCAATCTCTTACCGGATATAAATGACTTGAACAGAAGCAATGCTCTTCCTGGCTGTGCATATGGTACCATATGACCCGCACCTCTTACAGTGGCAAAGGTCAGCAAATTCCCATACTCGGTTGCCCACCCGCCCACCTTTTCATTAACAAAATTACAAGTGGAGATAGAGAATGGATTAATTAAAATGAAGTTCAGAAAAAGAAAAGAGATAATGGAGCAGTGATCGATCATGGATCAATGTCCAGACAACCTAACTTGCAGTAGCCCACCGCATCTGACAACCATCAGATCAGGCTCAGATGGTTGTCTAGCAAACTCGCATTTGGTCATTAGACCAAGTAATGAGCTCTTTCATTAATGAGGCAATGCAATTTTGTTGACATTGTAAGAAAGAAAGATAAAGTAGCATACCTGCCCTTTGTGGAACCAAACACCATATGGTACTGTTATTTTGAAGTTTAGATCATGAGCTAGTTCACGGATGATTGTTCGAGAGCCAGTGAGGGGTATGACAGAATCTTGGTCCCCACTGCAGTTACAAGAAGTACCGATCATGGGGCCTATTGGAATAACGATAAGAAACACTTTTTATTCTGTAAAGCAAATGATCACCTGTATATCCAAACAGGTATCCCATGTTCAATTATCCTCTTGAGGAAGGGAGCCATGATGGTGTTAACGTCTGTTTGATTATAATTCAATAAACTCAACCAAGAAAGAAAGCAATCAGTTAGTATGATTTAGAAACACAAGGCCAATAGGGTAGGAAGAGGAATCACATGGTCGGTTTCATGTCCTGCAGCACCCCGCACCTTATAGGCAGGTTCCATGGTTCAGTGATCAAGAACATTAATCTGATGCATCGTACCCATGTTTCTAAGAGTTGTAAGAGTTGGGTGTGACTGGACAATTTGATCGATCCGGTTCAGGACCACAGTTCACTGATTTGGGGGGCTTGACTCGACCCAACTTGGACAAGTTGCAGGAGACTCAGGCTAGTCAGGTCAAGTCAGCCCCAGTCTGCCGATTTTCTCCTCCAAACTCTAGATCTAGGTTATTGAAGTCTCTAGAAATGATTTAGGAGCCTTCCCAAGATTTATTGATGTAATTAAAATATTTTATTAAAATTCAATCAGATACACATTCAACATTTGAGAATTGATATTTTTTTTTTCTTTCATAGGTCACCCACTTGCTAACTTTATTTTAAAATTAACATAGGTGCTGTTTTATTTGTTTAGTTTTTATATATAAAAAAAAATTTCCTTACAAAATTTCCTTACATTTTGAGAGAAGGGATGACTTGGCCCAACTCGGCTGAAACACCCCTACTTGTCTGCCACAACTCCACCTAGGATTGAATGAGCCAGTCTTGAGTCTCCAAGTCTTAAAACCATTCCCCAAAATTCTCCCCAGTTGAAATGTCCTAAGCCCTAAAAAGGGTGACTAAGGACAAAACTGTAGCAAGGTTCCACATGTAAAGGACAAGAGGCCAGACATTGAATGGCTTGAATCTTCCAATCTGGGAGGATATCAGGCCGTGGAATGTTCCATGGAGAGCCCATCAGGCCAATGGCCGAGATCATTGAACTAGGGGACTGCATACACATTGGAATGCTGCAGGACATTTAGGCAGGCTGAGGACACTTACTCAGTACAGTGCATCCACTTATATGGTAAATTCGTCCGGTTTGCATGAAGAGCATGCTGAACTTCCGGAAGGTTGAAATAGAAATCTCTTTCTCGAGTCATGCATACATCCACTCCAATGCTCATCTTAGTAGCCTGCAAGGTTTTGACAGAACAAATATGGTTTAATGCCATATGAACCACATCCACCACTAGGGTGTGTTTGGATGCACTACCGAACTGCATTGCAATCACTAGCCAATAAAGTGGAGAAAACCAACTTCCAATTTTCTTAGTATTCTCATTGTAGGATGTGGGCTCTAAACTGCAATCACATCACTTAGAAGGTGGCTTCCTCATAATGAACATTGGGAATCATCTACTTTTGTCATCTCCTCTTGATTAAACTGAATTTTCGCAATTCTATTCATTCATGCACCCAAATGCAGCCTTTAGAATAGGTAGAGTTGAGAAGAGGAATTGAGAAAAGATGCTAGAATGATAGAGTAATTTTTTTCAATGAAATGAGAGACATACGAATTTCCGCAACCGAAGCTCTTGCTCTACAATAGACGGGTAACAGATATCAAGGATCACATTGTATTGGTTTACATAACGGCTAACCATCCGATCCGCATCAGCAAGCGCTTCAATGCACTCATGCGTCACATTGTAAGGATCACTGAAGTCAATATGATCAAACTTGCAATGATTCATGATGGAAAGACCAAGTTCATCGGATATCATCCCATTCGACCAAAAGAACCTGTAACTTTCCCAGAAATCTATCTTGGGATTGAGAAGTGGATTTCCAATCTATTTAATTTAAACAGGTACAGGAAGAGAGATCAGTATAAAAAATGAGGAGCTAAGTAAAAGAAGTGTGACCCATTCATTTCCATACATCACTGAAAGACCCACATCAAGAAAGATAATTTTAGAAGAGTATCAAGTTTCTTACAGCTACTCCTTTGATCTTGAACTTGAAACCCGTTGAATGCTTATTGTGGTTCAGCAGAACGACTGCTAGTTGTGGTATGTAATGCCCTATAAATATAGAGCTAGACTGCCATATGCGTTTTCGCCATTTTGTAAATGGTGGTGATTCATCCACTGAAAAGACGGCATAAATAAACATCAATCTAGAGTGTCCAAAATGATAGGTGTACAGTGGATAGGGCATGTCCTGAAAATCACACTGGTTAGGCAGTCCTAACCAACCAGTTGGCTATTATTGTGAGGAAAGTGGTCAGAGGACCAAGTTCATTAGCCAAAATCAAGTGGTTATGATCATCCAATCAGTGCAATTTTTTGGATATGCTCCATCCAAAATGGGTCCAACGCAATTTTGGGCAGTCTGGATTTATGTATATGTATGCCATGTTTATTGTGGATGAGTCCCCACTACTTACAGAATAGCAGAAAACACATCATAGTCTAGTCCATTAGCATGTTAATCAATGTCAGCAGACAGAAAGGGATGGAAACAAGTACAAATCAAACTACTGAAATCTTTTTACTAGTAAGAAAAATTGAATCCAACATGTTGCTACTTTCACTCAGACCTGCATAGCTTTCTCCAGTTAGAAACAAGTCTCGGGATTTGAACTCATGAAACTTCTCATACCATCCCATCAAGAAGTCAAGCATGTCATTTGCTACCAAGCACAAAACATGGGCACATGGTCAGATCAAGATACATGATTTCTCTATAACAAAATAATTTTAAACCATGAATAGAGAACTACCTAACTACCAATACATATTCGAAATTTTCGTAAAGAACATGTAGATCTAGAGATAACTAGGATACCTTTCAGTGCTGAAATTGCTAATCCTAATGCTTCACCACTCATCCAAATCAAACAAAAACAAAACTTGCATGCTTGTTCTCCACATACCAGTAGATGAATCTCCACAGGTATAATCTGAGGATGTATTTGAGTAAGACCAGCCTACTCCAGCAGGAGATTCCACAAAAAGGAGATTCGATACTGCATAAAATACAAAGGCAAAGCCACAAGAGTTATAAAATGGTTTGAGTGGAATGGTACTCTAATTTACATCAAATGCAAGGCGCCATTGATAATGAGTACCATACAATGTCTGGAAAAAAGCAGCGTCTCTTGTGTGCTGCAACTATGGTAAAGATGGGCCCTAACTTTTGGTAACAGGTAACCAAAGGCGTTGATCTGGTTGGCCCCATCAAGGGATGGTCCATGCCTAATAGGTCCCCTATCAGACAATCCTAGGCATCTAATCACTTAAATACTACAACCAATGGTTCACATTTAAAAGGGGCATCATTCGGATGGTTAGGATCATCCAATGAAGGAAAGACATTCGGGATCACCCACCATCAGGCTGACCATATGAACAAATTGGATCACCAAAGGGCTCATATGTATGGTTTATTGGGCCGAACAAATGCTAGACTGAATATGGTTTACGTCCTCATTCATGAAAGAAATAAAGATAACAGAAGTGGGATCAACTAGAAGACTTCTTCATGCATGAAAGTAATTAGATGGACCTTTATTCCACGATCTTGGATTTCTCTGAAGGCTGCGACCGTCGCCTCTAGGAAAAAATGGGCCCAGTTCTGTAAAGCCACCCCCACCAATTGAAGAACAACCTGGGCCTGAGCAGTGAAGGGTTTT
The DNA here is from genome assembly GCA_003013855.2 of Liriodendron chinense. NCBI lineage: Eukaryota > Viridiplantae > Streptophyta > Magnoliopsida > Magnoliales > Magnoliaceae > Liriodendron > Liriodendron chinense. Next base: position 4,997,197 of record ML058453.1, read on the forward strand.
ATTAACACCTACTTCTCAAGAGTCTAATATTCCAACAAAATAAAGGAAAAAACAATATGTGCGTAGATTACCTGAAATAGAAGGGAGAAATGCTTTTAGATTAAAAAAACAAGAAAATTCATGTGCAGCTCCAACAGTCATAATTATGATATACTAGAAAGAAGATAGAAAACATGTTAACCTGATGTTTTCATGCAGGTTGAAACACAGCAAAGAAACATGAGATGGCATATTGAAGGTGCCATTTTCAAGCAAAACTAGCTTAAATGGTGACTTGAAATTTACATTCTTAGTGCAAAGAAATCAGCAACTTGTGAGTATTTGATCACACACCATGAAAAAAATCTTGGTCAATGATTGACAGCAAAGGAAGTTCACTAATGTGTTCCAAAGTGTTAGTGTATACATGTGTGGTCCTGCATACCACCATAAAACTTGTACCATATTAGCTTGTATCATTTCCATATTTGTACATTTTCCTTTATTATAAATTAATGGAAAATGTGGAGAAAAGAATCATCTCAAATTATTCCAAACTCTCTGATTTTACATGATATCAGTGAGATTATTTGGCTTCGTTCGTTTCTTCGTGAACTTGGCATTGACACCCTGTCTCCTGTTCTTTTATTTTGTAACAATCATGCAGCCATCCAAATTGCCTCCAATCCCGTGTTTCATGAATGCACCAAACACCATGAGGCCGACTGTCATTTTGTGCTAGAAAAATTATTTAGTAGTGTTATTTGTACTCCTTGCTTGTCATCAAAGGAGCAGCTTGCCAACATTTTCACTAAAGAGTAAGTGGGCCTGTCTTTTTGACATTGTTTCCAAGCTGGGCAATGCGAGACATTCATGCTCCAGCTTGAGGGGGAGTGTTCATGTATGCATGTGTGGTCCTATGAACCACCATAAGACTTGTACCATATTAGCTTGTATGATTTTCAAATTTGTATATTCCCCTTCATTGTAAATTAATGGAAAATGGGGAGAAAAGAATCATTCCAAATCATTCTAAATTCTCTGATTTTACACAAATCTATGGGACCAAAAAAAAAAATCTAAGCAGTGAATTGTCATTAAATTATTATCAGCTTGGAGCACACAAATCAACACTGGATTATAAATCAATTGAGAAATGGTTTAACATCCATATGGCCGTTTGTTCCTGCCATGCTTTTTATTTTTAATTTTTTTCAAATTTTAGAATAATAATAATCCACATGGATGTGATTCGAAAAGGAGAGAAAAACCAACCTCCATTCAACCAGAGAGTGAGGGGCTTGTTATCTGCATCCCCATCTGCTTCTGCAAAGTAGTAAAAGAGGCTCCTCCCCGACTTTTTGTCAACATCCACATACCCAGCAAATTGCCGGAAATCCACCTTTGGCTGCCCTGGCAACCTCAAAACAAGATCCTCAATTGGGTATCCATCAACACCCAAAGCCACCGACACAAACAAAAGCCCAAGAACCCACCAATCCATCTCAGGAAGATACTGCTTCTCTTCCTTCTACTATTGGTGGTGAGGAAGAGAGTGAAAAGGAGTCAAGAAAAGATATACATCTGCTGGGTCTTTCACTTTCAAAGACAAAGGATCCTCCAATAGAGGATAGCAAAAGAAGATGAAAGATATAATGACACAGCTTAATCCCTTTGTTCTTCGTCAAATACATGTGCAAGAGGGAGTCCATTTTTTCTTCACGTCAGTCTCCTAACTTACTTCAACCACTCAAAGATGGGAGGTGTTACTCGGGTAACACGTGGGTGTTATCCTGACTGCATGGGGCCCACCTTGATGAATTTGTTGTATATCTACGCTGTCCATCCGTTTTTTTCATCTCAGTTTAGGATTTGATTCCAAAAATTAAGCAGATCCAAATCTCAGGTCGACCACACCACTGGAAACTGTGTTGATTGACCATTAAAAACTTATTGTGGGCCATACAAGTTTTGGATCAAGATGATCGTTGTATTTTCCTTCAGTCGGGTCTTTTTGATCTTATCAATAGGTTGGATGGAAAATAAAAATTACGCTGGGTCCTAGGTAGTTTTTAATGGTGGACATTCAATCACCATTGTTTCTTGTCGTGTGGTCCATCTGAGATTTGTATCTACTTAAGACCACGTTCTAAAATGGGGTGCGAATTAAGTGTTACCCTGGGAACAGCTTAGTGGGTGTTACCCCTACCGCATGGCCCCCATGGATGATATTTTGTATATCCACGCTGTCCATTCTTTTCTACAACCCATTTTAGAATGATGTTACGCAGATCTAAATCTCAAGTGGACCGTGCCACTAGCAACAGTGTAATTGAGTACTCCACCATTAAAAATTCCAAAGAGCCTATCGTAAGGTTTTGGTAATGTTTATTTTCAATTCAAGCCCTTGATAATGTCAATTAGCCCTTGATAATGTCAATAAGATCTTGAAGAATGGCAAAAATAAAGATCAGATTGATCCAAAACTTTTCTTGCATGCAAAACGTTTTTAATAGTTATTCATCACTTCCTAGTGTTATCGTCCACCTGAGATTTGGATCTTCTTAAGCTTTTGGATCATATCGAAAAAACAGATATATAAAAAATACATCAAGATGGCCCCACACAGTTAGAATAACACCAACTAAGTTGGTTACAGGGTAACACCTAATTCACGCCCCTCTAAAATGATTTGGAAAAACAGATGGTCGGTGTGGATATATAATACATTCATTAAGGTGGTGGGTCCCACGATCAGTCAACACCCACTAACCCGCCTAATACCTTTTTCTTTCAATCCCATGACCTCTGTCGGGAGTGAATTAGGTGTTACCATGGTAACAGCTCGTGCGTGTTATCCTACCGTGTGGGGCCCACCTTGATGCACTTGTTATATATCCATTGCGTCCATCTGTTTATTCCTATAATTTTAGGATGTGATTCAAAATTATAAGAATATCCACATCTTAGGTGGACCATATCAATAGAAAGAGTGATAACTAACTATTAAAAACATTTTGCCCGGCCACAAAAGTTTTAGATCAAACTGATAATTATATTTTCCTTTCATCCAGACCTTACATTATCAAGAGTTTGGATTGAAAATAAACATTAACAAAACCTTACGATGGGCTCTTTGGAATTTTTAATGGTAGGGCACTCAATCAACACTGTTTCCAGTGGCACGGTCCACTTGAGATTTGGATCTGCATTATTTTTGGAACCCCATCCTAAAATAGGACGGAGAAACGGATGGACAGTGTGGATATACAAAATACTATCCATGTGGGCCACACGGTAGGGGCAACACCCATTAAGCTGTTCCCGGGTTAACACCTAATTCGCTCCCACCTGTGTCTTGAAACTCTTGTGAGTCTGCCACTGAGCCATGAGTAGAGACCCAGTCTGCTGTTGAGACCCGAGCAGAGCGGATTAGGTGTGGCCCCTCACTGTGGGGCCATCTTGATCTATGTATTCTATATCAACTATCGTCCATCATTATTTTATGCAATGAACTGAAAAAAAAAAAATGAAGAAGATCCAAGTCTTAGGTGGACCGTACTTTAAAAAACAACAGACGCCCTACCATTAAAAACTTCCTAAGGCCCACCTTAATGTCTCCCATAATGTTTATTTTCCATCCAACCTGTTGATCAGGTCACAAAAACTTGGATGAAGAGGAAAAAAACAATATCAGCTTAGTCCTTTTTTTTTTTTTTTTTTTTTTTTTTTTTTTAAAGATTACGATTAAAAAAGAAAACAAGACAAAAGGAGCAGCAGCACCGCAGGCAATCCAGCACTAAACACCAAGAAACAAAAGATTACATCCTTTAAGTTATCATCGTTGGAAGCCCATTCAATTACTTTCTGGCTCTTTGAGCAACAGACTAGCTTGGTCCAAAACTTGTGGCCCATTAATGATCAATCATCACCATTTCCTATGGTATGGTCCACCTGAGAATTGGATCTCCATTAATGATCAAACCATCGTTTCCTATGGTATGGTCCACCTGAGAATTGATCTGCTTTATTTTTGAGCTCACGCCCTAAATGATCTGTCAAAACGGATGGACTGTGGATACATACATCAAGGCAGGACCCACGGTAAGGGCCGCACCGTCTTGGTGATAAGCAGATTGTGGTTGACCCAGGCATACCTGTGCCGGGGCTGTGTGGGGCGCACATACGTGGCAAATCCAGTCTGTCTGTTTTGAAACAACACGATAGGATAGGATTCTAAAAATCAGGCATATCCAAAACTCAGGTGGGCCACACCAATCAAAAAGTGGGAACAGAAATCCAAACCTCTAATTTCATCAAAAGGAAGATCCCAAGAATTCTTCTGCGATGCACCAATCATCATAGGGTTAGCCCCTCTATAGTTTCTATACAAACAGATTTTGTATACCCTTCCTTTCATCATCCTACACAGCTAACAGAGCTCATGAAAATAAGATTAAATTACAATTATATCAGATACAGTCAAAAGTGGTAATATAAATCAAAATTCAGAATACAATCGAACTAGGCGTAAGGAATCAAAAGGTGTCTGCAACCGCCATTCTCTTTGCTTTTTGCTCAGTGGTCTCCCTTTCCCTGCCTGTTCTCTGTTTATCCTCACATCTGCTAAACTCCAAGTGCAGTGTCTTGATTCCAAATCAAACGAAACCAGCTTGAAAACACCGTCGCTTTCTTGTGATGGCCCGTTTGCGACCACCTCGGTGATATACTTCACATACATTGGCAAGTCCTTGAACTGATCAAGCTCTTGGGGAATTTGGATGATCCTTTCAACGCCAGGAGAAGATACCTGAAAAAGAACCATTACTTGTCATTTTTTGAGAGAAAAAAAAAAAAAATTCTAAGTATGGTTTGGAGGAATTCAAAATGAATAATAGTTCAGGTGCTACTACAGACAGGATGAAAGACAACTGTTGGGGATTTGTGCCTGCTTCATATGTCACATAATGCACAAAAATTGCATGCAAAAGAAGTACGAGATGGAAAGGCTTGTAAAGCTTCCATCTCGGGACTTCATTTCTGAAAATTCAAGACTCCAACCAACTTGAAATTGTGAGTATGGAAATATTGTTATGATAATCATAAGAAAAGTTTAAAATAATTCTGTAATCCAAACACTTGTTTTTTTATCTGTTTATAGACCCAGGATCAATCTCTGAATCTTTGAAGGGGAAAAAATGTCAGCTACAAGTTCTTGTCAGCGTTCATCTTAAAGCTAAGAAAAACTAACCTCAAACAAAAAATAATAATACTAATAAATAAATAAAAGTGACCCTTGTTGTGACCTTTCAGTGATTCCCAATCAAGGATATCCAAGGGTTGCATCAATCCTGATCTATTGCTGTCCTTGTTGTGTTTGTAGGGTTGGATATTACAAAAGGAAAAATTGGATTGCGTTGTATCATTACTCAAATACCATCGAAACCCTAAGGAAGAAAAGGAGAAGAAGATATCCCTAGTAACTTACATGAAATGACATATTTGTCCTTTCATGCCAATATAATATTAACTCCTACATAAAACCCCTTTACTCACTAGATGCCGCACTTTATAGCAGACATAAGCCCAATATCGGGAGTATAAATCATCATTTAAAGGATGTAGAACTAAGACTACACACACCAACAAAGTTACATAGAGTTAGGCTAAAATGAGTATAGGAATATATATGGTTGAAAAAGCCTACTTCCAAGGAAATGTTTTCTGGTATAGCTCCAGCAAGCTCTGCTTCATCCAATCGCGCTCGATAGGCAGATGAGAAAACTTCAATATCAGTCATACTCGGAGAGCCATACCTATGAAACATCCTTCATCCATTAGAAATATTTTACAAAATACTAATCATGGAATAGAGAACATTTTCAACTTGTAATTGATCATTCAAAAGATTTACTACAGTTATAAATTATGCCATTTGAAAAGATAATAACTAAAAACAAAATAGGCCTTTTTTGACTAAAACAAAATTAATAGAAAAGTAAAAATACTGCTTCCAAACACACTAAAGACTGAAATCTTAGGATAGAAATTTTCTTTCCCTTTCAGGGTTCTCTTAATAAAATGTCTTATCGATTATCAAAAAAGTTGGGCCCTGTTGGTAACACCTAAAAATGAGTGTCTCATTTTAGTTAACAGTAATTATGTGTTAGAGATTTGTATTAGAGATGTTGATCACTAACACATAATTACTGTGAACATGAACTCATTATTTACTAGAGATCAAGATCTCTAATATAAAATTAATGTTCACTAATATGACATGAACTCATTTTTAGGCATCTTGCAAACAAGGCCTTAAGAGTAGAAATCCCTGGTGGGAAAAGTTGCACGGGAGTACAAAATTATCAAGATCCTGGTTACATTTAACAACAACATTAGCAACCTAGGTGAAACAAGTTGAATCAGTTGATGAATGTAACTTCAGTATTAACACTCTGCTCTAAATTTATCTTGCCTAAAAGCCTCACAAAGTACTTGACAACTGTATGACACACACGAGAACATATAAAAATTGAAACTTTGATATCATTGCTAGCCATTTATCGCTCGCCTAGGCCCCACCACAGATGGGTCGCATGGGGAAAAAAAAAACCATTGATCAGTGATCCCTACTAGGCATTGGCATGTGGGTGGATTGATTGCAACCATTCTTTGTATAGATGGTGAAGATATTAGATGGATCTTTGCCACATGGCTCATCCATGGAGAGGCCAACTAGATGAATCATCTGAATCATTAAATGGCAAGGAACAAGAGGTGAGAAACAATGAGAGAAACAAGGTCGAGCCATGCTAGAAAACATCGTGAAAATTATGCCTTTCCTACAAGGAGTAATCCAACCTTTGAGAAGGCTCCTCGCACAAATATCCATTCTTGGACCGAGTATCAGAGATGATACTCAGTTCCAAATTGAGGAAATGGTGTTTTTTAGGAAATACCATTTCTAATACACTGAGAAATGAAAAGCTGTTTGCCTTGATTGCTTTTCAAGAAGATTTTCTTGAAAAAAATTCTCCATTTCCAAACATGTTGTTTGGGAAAAACATCATGTTTCACATCATCACAGGTGACACATTGGTACATGTGGGCTGCTTGAAGATGGATGGTGGTGCATGGTGCATGTGGAACACTTAAAGATGGGGGGTTTTACATGTCATGCATGTGGCACATTGGCACATATATGGTGCTCTAAGATGAATGGTGGCATATGTGGCACATGTGGGGCACTTGTATGGATGTTTGCACGTGTGGGGCACTTGTAGGTGGTCAGTGGCACATGTCGCATATGTGAAGTTCTTAAAGATGGACGGCGGCCATGTGGCACGTGGCTTAATAGCACTTGTTGTTGCATGTGGGGCATTTGAAGATGAGGGTGGCACATTGACACATGGGGCACTAAAAGACGGGGGTGGCACATGTTGCATATGTGGCACATTGCCACGTGTGGTGCTTTAAGATGGCTGGTGGCGCAATGGCACAAGTGGGGCACTTAAAAATTGGATGGTATTAAGAAGATTTTTTTTTTTTTTTTTGGTGGGGGGGGGGGGGGGGGCACATATTTTTCTCTCAATTTCTTAGAAATGGCATTACTTAATTATAGGCAAGGAAACGAAAAGGCGGCAATTTTTTAGTAAATGAGAGGGAGATGGAAAAGGCATTTATAAGAAATTTACGAAAACAAACAATGGAAACACCATTTTCATAGAAATGGCATTTTCTCAATGTATGTTTCAGTGAATCCAAACAGGCTTTAAATTCCAAGGGTGGAAATCCACCTAAGGAATGCATAATTCCTCTTCCCATAAGTTTATGCTCATCTAGGATTTTTTTTTTTCTTTTTTCTTTAAAGATACTCATCTAGAAAATGACCATGCACGAATATGACTTTAGTGTACAGCTAGGGTTTATATTACACTTCGTACCAAAGAATGGTTGGGAAATATGTATTCAGTGCTGGTAGTCCGAAATCATACATCTCTGATCCAAAAATAGTAGGGTGCATGTTGCACTCTTCCGATAAGGTGATATCAATGGAGAAATAGATAATACTTCATTACTAATGATGTAGGAGTGTCCAATAATCCAATGGGAGAACATGAGTGGTCCCATTTCTGATCAATTGAAGATCATGCCCATCACCTAATTAAAGATCCAACTATCCATACTGAAGATCCTGAGCATCCAGCCATCCTGATTAAAGATTTCGATTTTGGGCCATATTGTCCATATTGATTTTATGAAAGATAAGGACCTTATCAATGGTCCATATGAGTGTTTTGGACACGATCAATGGTTAATCATGGACTGACGGGACCCATAGGATTAACTGGATGGCCAAAAAACAGAAATCGATCGGACTGTGGAGCCCACAAATCCAAACTACACCAGCTCTTTAGTGACATTATACAAACCATATAAAAGGAAATAGGGTTTTTTTTTTCTCTCTGTAAAAACCATACAGACCTAGAGCCCATATGGTTATGGATGAGCATTTACTTTTGGTCTTTCTCTCTCTCTCTTCTTCTTCTTCTTCTACTTCTTTTTTTTTTTTTTTTTTTTTTTTTTTGAAGGATGAATGAATTTTATAAAGGAAGAAAACACAAGAAATTACATAGGGAGAGAATCGACAAACAAAACGACATGGAGATTGAAGCCCTTTTTGGCTAAATCATCAGCTACATAACTCCCTTCTCTCTTAACATGAGAAAAGGACAGAGGTGCTCCTCAGCTTCCTGATTTCCTCCACCCATCCCCCAATGTCCACAGGTATTTATCCTCTGAAGACACCCATTAGATAGCAGTAGTAGAATCATCCTTAATGATTGAAGGAGGCGCAGCATTGGAACGAGCTCTTCCAGTACCGTCCATATGGCCCTCATGTACGCCTCATTAAAATCTAAATCCCTTAAGTCATGCATAGACAGTGGGATGGTTTGTAGAACCATTGATCTTAAATCCCTATAGTCATCTCCAGATGCAGATCTCACCGTTGATCATTGCTACTCAGTTTTGGGTGGAGTGGTTTGGACCCCCCCATGCCGCAGGAATCTTTTTGAAGAGGAAGGGGAGGAGTTCTTAAACTTGTTGAAGTGACTTCTTGATATTTGCCCTTTCATGGAGACTAGATATTCGATGGTGTGGATTGTAGAAGAGTTGGTCTAATTCTTGGGTCATCTTCAAAAGAAAAAGCGCATACTTCTTTCATTTGATCCTACAGGCCTCTCAAGGTGATAATGCTGGCATGGTTGGTTGGAAGGAGCAAGGTGCTTATGGTTGATAATCATCAGAAAAGGAAGATGATGATTAGCAATGTATTTCTAATGTGCTTTCAGAAGGAGGAGATAGTAGACCAACTCTTCTTCCATTGCTCTTTCACCAGAGAGTTGTGGGATAGGTTTTTGGCTATTTTCAGCATGTCATGGATGATGCCATGTTTATTTAGGGCCTTTTCCTCTCTTAGCACGGGGTGGGATGGGGAAGTGCGGGAGGTTGTCATTATTGGCCAGTTTGTAGGTTTTATGGATTGAGAGGAACAACCATTGTTTTTGCAACTCAAGTGGGGTAGGGCAAGAGGTATTTAGGAGGGGAAAATTATTTGTAATGGACTAGGCCTCGAACTCATTTTTTCTCGGAGACTGTCCTCTTTCCTCTATTTCTAGGGCTTCTTTGTAATTCTTTCAACTGTTTTGGCCTTCTTGATCAAAAAAATACTTAACTTCCAAAAAAAAAAGGATAGACAGGATAGACATCTCCTTAGTCAACCTTAACAATCCCATAATTACCAGTTGACCAAGGTTAGACCTACAACAACCATCAAAATTAAGCTTCCACATGAACCTTAGGGGAGGCACCCAAGCCACATAGGGGACATGGGGGATTTAAGGATGAGTGTCGTCCTTAGTGATTTACATCCATCCTCTTTAAAAATCACTTTCTGACATGTGCAAATTCCTTAGTGATAAAAACCTGCTAGATAATCCTTTCTTGAGCCCTTTTCCTCAACGTGGTACATAGCTTCCTGTCAAATCACCACTTTCTCTAAAAGCGCGAGCTGTTAGAGGATGGCGTATCAATGTATATCAAGCGACTTCAACACTCCCCCGCACATGCGGGGTGGAACTCCGCACAGGAACATATTGGGCAAGGGTGGAGGGAACCTAGGTGGAGGGATAATCACAACTCACACCATAAATGGCCCCCCCATGGGAGAATATATTACCGGTGGCATATTTGCTACTTCCAAGATTTGAACACAGGACCTTCCGCTCTGATACCATGTCAAACAACCACTTTCTCTAAAAGCTCGAACTGTTAGAGGATGGTGTATCAATGCATATTGAGGGACTTCAACACTTCCAATGTATTTCTGAAGGCACTTGAAGGTTCAAGTATTAGCTTAACATTTTTTAGTGGATACCTTCTTTTAAATACCAACTTGTGGTAAATGTAAGAGTCCTTATGTAATTGGGAAAGGAAGCTTTGACCAATAGAGTTCAAGACCCCTTTTTTTGGGTTAATAATGATTTGAATACAAAGGCTATAAACATAGCCATACATACAGTGACTTAAATGAATAAAATTAGGTTTTCTTTGCTTCATGTGACAGGAATCAAAGCCTAGGAGAACGATTCTTCTAGAACCCTTTGGTACAACTCATTAGGGCTTGTTTGGAGTGATTCCGCATCTTTATCCTTTTTTCCTTTTATTTATTCAATTTCCCACTATAAGTGAAGAGATCATCAATTTTTTGGCATAACCTTGGAGGTTTGATCTTCTAATTGGTGTGTAACCTATCCTAGTTCAATATTCTTGTTGTCCTAACCAACCATCTTTTGGAAGAAATAGAGGCAGAAAAAGGAAAACCAAATCCAACTTCTCTTTTTTGGCCTGTGAAAATAGAGTAGACTACCTCTAAGACACTGTCAAAATTCTCCAAGAAAAAGCTTAAGATCCTAGGCTTTATGACATCTATGGCTTGTTTGGTTTTTCAATTTACCATGAAATGCAAAGTAAATGAGCCATCATTATCATTTACAGGTGTTTGTTTAAACAACAATCATGGCTAGTAAATTGAGATTCAATTACACTTGCAAAGGAAGAAGGTAAGGTAAATTGTAATCGTTACATTCTCACATTGTAAAACTACCATTTTTATTTAAACAAACAACATAGCAAAATCATCATTGCAGTGAAATATAACTGACGTCACCACACAGTTACAAGAGTAAATACATTGACAATCATTTACCCTTGTAATCGGAAAACCAAACAGGCTCCCATTGTTTCACGTGGTCACATTAATATCATGAATTTGTCATCCATGCAAATATAAAATGAAGCAAAACTATAAGAATGTCACTAGAATTTACAAAATTCTGATGTTGTCTCAGCATACTGAAATTTGACAGGATACTTACTTATTGGAAAGCTTCTCAATGCGTACTTGAATAGTGGAACATGTAGATGTCTTAAAAGCATATATGTTGAAGTCACTGTCTAATGACTTAGAAACCTCTTCAGCAATAGCTAGTGCTTTTTTGTCCCACCATGTACCAGCAAGCAGAATCCCACCCCCTCCACTTCCATCTCCAACCTTCAAAAAAGAGAGAGTTTCATGAAGCAGTAACACTCTCCAAGTTGCTAAATGGCCATAAATGTAGAAGATGACTTACAAAGAGTTCTGTATCCTCCACCTCAAAGTCATCCTCAAAATCATCATCATCATCGTCCATGAGCGTCCCTATACCATTCAAGAGCTCAGGCATGATGCTTTTAATGTAACAAATAAGCATTTTCTTCATATTATAGCATTTAAATGCACCACCACTTGTAATGTTCACGCACGCATGCGCGCGCGCGTGCACGCACACTCACACTCGTATACACGCATGCATATCCGCACCCACACATGCACGCATGAGCACATAACATGTACAGCCACACCCACACACGTGCGCATGCATGACAAAGTTACAATCATCCAATGGCAATTATAACAATAACGGTGGGATTGAATGCACTATCATATTGAGTTGTGATTATTCCTTAATAAAGTGGAACTAACCAAATTGCAATTTCCTTCCATAGCATTCCCATTGAGGCTGTGGGCTTCAAACTACAATTGCATTACTTTCAAGTCGAACTTCATAGAAACTGCAATTCAAGGGCTATTTTCTCATCATGACTATAGGAAATATCATTAAAAAATTCTACTGTCAACTTGATTAAACTAAATGTTTGCAAATTCAATTTGCTTGTTTATCAGAATGCAGCCTAAATAAGAAGGAAAAGAAAACCAATCAGAATGGTAGAGCTTGCATTTCAAGCCACACACATCACAAATCCAAATTAAAGCAAAACCCACATCCCAAACCATCCTCAATAACAGGAATTGCAATTCACAACCACGAACAGATCCCATGTTTATGGCACACACCAGAACCACAACTCACAAGGACAATGTAAGTGAAACTCAACTTCTAGAATTCATTGAACCCATGTTTAAATCATACTGAAACCATTACAGAACGAAGTAAACAAAACTCAATTTTTACAGTTCATCAATTGATTCGAAAAATATGAAATTTTCCAAAAGTAATTGTAAGGTATAACCACATTACTAATTCAAAATAAAGAAAAACTACATTATTAATTCAAAAAAAGAAAACCCAGATTTCCAAAACGACCCCAATCACAGGAATTGCAAGTCACAACTGAAAATTGAAGAAAAAAAGGCAACGAAAATCGAGAGCAGAGCTAACCAGTTTGTGTATTACATCAAAACCCATGATTCGTATGACAGAATAAACAAAACCCAATTCCTAGAATTCAATTATCCATCCAAAGAGGTATAACTACAGCCAAAAAAAAAAAAGAGACAAGAAAAGGACATAAAAATTACAAGAAATTACCATTTTCGAGCTCATTGTCTTCTTCTTCTTCTTCAGTGGCAGTTCTTTTCAGAACTGGTTCGAGTTGCCAATTCCGCTTCTTGGCGTGTGTAACGTAAGGGTTCTTTGTGGAATATGGAAAACGCCAGGGGCAAAATGGGAAAGCGAGCAGGGCATGTGCAGGGGAAAATGAAGTGTGCAAGTCCGATGGACTGGAAACTGAAGATACCGTGTTCCCACTCAAACTCCTCATTGCACCGATTTCCATATCTCAGGAATTTCTGATTCTCTCTCTCTCTCTCTCAAGAACGGATTGCCTACTGAGAAACAGAGTTTATCATTTTAGGAGCTCAAGTGAACAAAAATGAAAACTTCTCGAGGTCCACATAAGCTTTGACTATGACCTTGTGAACAAAGTTAGATGATACATAAAAACTGTAGGTTTCAACCGTTACATTATAAATAAACATCAGGGACAAAGGAAGGTTTCAACCCTAGACGTCATTATGGTACTGCCTACTTGAGCTTTGGATATGCTTCAATTTTTGGGCTCATGTCCTCACATGACCTGGAAAAATGGATCGACCACGTAGATAGGACGCGGCAAAATTTCTCTGGCCCCACCACCCGGAGCGATTAGGTGTGGATTGCTTACTAACTGAGTACGCAGTAAATTGTGGAACCACCATCTGTTTTATCAGCTCATTTTAGGGCATGATCCCAAAATAAAAGCATATCCAAAGCTCAAATGGACCACACCACAGGAAACAATGGGGATAATAGTATCCACCATTGAAACCTTCCTAAGGCCTACTATAATGTTTATTTGTTAGCGTACCTGTGGATGAGGTCACATAAACATGGATGAAGGGAAAACACAAGTATCAACATGATTCAAAACTTCTAGTCTCAGAGAATTTTTAAACCGTGTCCACTTGAGCTCCATGTGCTTCAAGTTTGGGCTCTGTTCTAAAATGATCTTGTAAAATTAGGGCTAAAAGTTGGGTGGGTTCAACTTGACCGACTTGTGACCAACCTAATATTGGGTTGGGCTTGGGTAGGAAGTATTGAATACCATCTCGAGCTTGGGCTATGAAAACACCAACCCGATACAATTTGAGTCGAGCTTGGGTTAAGGTCTGGAGTTGCCCAACCCAACCCGAACCCGATCTCGATCTATATACAAGTTACTTATAATTTTATTATATTTTTATTAAGTAAACTTATTAGTTTATATTACTTTAGTAAGTAAACTTATAATGTTTGAACTTTGATATGCTTGAATTTGAAACGCTTGAATGTTAAAGGAGTAGTTATCTTATATTTTAACATATTTGTTTAGAAAAAAGTAAAGTTCTTTAGATAAATAACTACATATATAATTAGTAAAGTCATAGGTACAAAAAAAATAAGGCACGTATTGAAACATAATATACTAATGTAATAACAAAAATATTAGCATATATCAACCTAACCGAACCTACTTGGGTTGGGCTTGGGTAGAAAATTTCCAACCCGAGGTTGGGTTAGGTTGGGTTGGGTTGAGATTGAGCACCAACCCGACCTGACCTGCCCGACTTTCACCCATGTAAAATAGATGGATAGCCGGGATAAGACACCCATATCAAGGTGGGCATAATGAGGAAACTTTTTGGGGCCCATCGTGATTGACATCTTTTATCCGCACCATTCATCCATTTTACTAGCTCATTTTAGCTCATTTTAGTGCATGAGCCCAAAATTGAAGTATATCCAAAGCTCAAGTGGGCCACACCTAGTAAACAGTGTGAGTTGCACACCTACTTGTGAAATTTCTGGGGGGCTACAGAAGTTTTGGATCAGCTTATATTTTGTGTGTTCCCTTGGTCTGTGTGACCTTGTAGAGAGGTTGGATGACAAATAAACATCACTATAAGCCCTAAGTATGGTTTCAAGGGTGGGTGGACACCATATTCCCACTTTTTTCATGGTGTGGTCTAATGGAGCTTTGGATATGATTTAATTTTGAGATCATACCCAAAAATGGTATGGAAAAGTAGATGTACGGCATAGATAAGACACACATCCATGGTGGACCCTACATATATTTACTAAGTATTTACTAAGTAATCTGTTTTCATTAGGCCTGGCCCCTCCACCTTTATGTATGTATTTTATATCCATGCCACTCATCCATGCTTCAGATCACCTTAGGACATAGCACAAAAATGAAGTAAATTCAAATCTCAGTTGGACTATACCATAGGAAACGATGGTGATTGACCATTAAAATCTTATTGTAGGCCATGGAAGTTTTGGATCAGGCTAATATTTGTTTTTCCCTTCATCAGGGTTTGTGTGACCTCATCAACAGGCTAGGTTGCAAATTAACATTGCCTAAATATTATAGTGGGCCTTAGGAGGTTTTTGATGATAGGGTTTTCAATCAATACTCTTTCCTATAGTCTAGTCTACCTGAGATTTGGACCGGCTTCATTTTTGGGCTCATGCACTGAAATAACCTGGCAAAAGGGATGGAAAGTAGGGATATAAAATACATACATGAAGGTGGGCCCACAGTAAGAGCCACAACTAATTTGCTCCCTCGCCATGATATATGTCTTATGATCCCAAAAGTAGGCAGATCTAAAGCGCTAGTGGACCACACCATAACAAGCAGTGGGGATTGTGACACCCAGCAGTTGAAACATTCATAATGCCCACTATAATATTTATTTTGCCATCCAACCTGTTCATGAGGTCACACGGACATGGACAAAGGGCAAACACAAGTATCTGCTTGATCCAATACTTCCTAGCACCAAAAAGTTTCAATGGTAAGCATTCAATCCCCGCTGTTTGGTATGGTGTTGTCTACTTGAGCTTTGGATCTGCCTCATTCTTGCACTCATGCCCTAAAATAATTTGGAGAAGTGGATGAACAGCATGGATAAAATACATACATCATGGTGGGCTCATAGAGTTTTCCCACTCATGCGCCATACCCAAGTGGGTGCTGTGTTCTCTACTCCTCAATCCAAGTCTGGTCCAGGCTAGGTAAGGTTGGGTTCTGTGAGCTAAGCCCGACTCCTTTACTAAAACGGACGCAGCCCATTACCCATAGCCCAACCTAACCCACTTAAAACTCATCAAGCCCAAGCCCAAGCCCAACCGAACTAACTGATCATGGTTTAGGAGCCTTTGGGCTGTGATATTTTTATAAAGAGTTTACAGTAACTAATGGGTGAGGTTTAGACAGAAAATTTCAGGCTTCAACAAGTTACAAGCTGCATGTAATTTACAGAGATGGCGTTTAAATGGAAATTTTCATTGCAAATAAGGGGTCCTTTGGCACCATGAATTCCATGTGAATTGGAATGCTCATTTGTGTTTGTTAAAATACACATGGACTCCACGTCGCACCTTCGAGCAGAAATGATATGCATTCTATCAATGCACACATGTAGCCATTGTGATATTAAAGTGAAATTTATCCCTGTCATCAGGTGTGTCACTCCACTATAGTTGTAAGGCCCAAAAATTGGTTTGAACCATGATTCAGGTGGGCCATATTTTTAGAAACAATGTACGGGGCGTACTTCTTTTACCTGTTGCCCTTCATATGGCCCACTTGAGTTATGAACCGGGCTAATTTTTGGACCCTATAAAAATGTAGTGACACACTTGGTAATTGGGGTGGATTTCGCTTAAACATTATGGTGTGCCACTTATTCACAAAGTCAAATTTACACCATTGTTATGCTAGTCAGAACTCATCCATGCTTAAAAACTACGCAGATACAGTCTACCATGATGTTTCTCTAAAATCCACCCTAGTCACCAAGTGTGTCACCGATTTTAGCCATACGTCTTAAAATCAGCTTAGTTCACGACTCAAGTGGGCACACTAATGGAAATAGTAATGCTCATTCTCCAAATTGTTTCCTTTTGTGTGGCCCGCCTAAATCAAGGATGGACCTGAATTTTTGTCCAGAGGCTTTCATTTTAACTTTGCCTATAACAATTAGAGTGGATTTCATATAATCATCAAGGTGGGCCCCGAAAAAAGTTATGGTGGGCATCCCTTTCTCAATTGTTTCCTTTCATATGGCCCACTTGAATCACAAGCATGACTGATTTTTTGGCCAAATAGCTAAAATGGGGTGACACAAGTGATTGAGATGGATTTCACATCACGATAGAGCCCCTCTATTGTTGAAGTGATGCACACCATATAAATGTGGTGGCAATCGGAATTCATTTACCACCATTGTATGTGTACACAAATGCACTTGCTTTTTTATTGTTATTATCATTGGCAACCGTTTCCATCATTTCCATGGTGCCAAATGATCCCCTGAGCTTATTTGGTTTTCTAATTTCCTACAAAATGTAAAGAAATGAGCCATCATTATCATTTTTAAGTATTTGTTTAAACAGAAATTATAGTTCATAAATCAAGGACTAAAGCCACTTATAAAAAGAACTAGGTAAAGTAAATTGTAATCATTAGATTTTTTACATTATAAAGCTACCACTTCTACCATCCGGGTGAAACAAACAGTCTGTAATTGGAAAACCAAGCACACCTTGTAAATTTCTTATATATATAAAACATTGTGGACCCCTAGGTTTGCCGTGGATGACTCATTTTTAAGTGTTTGTTTTAATAGAAATTATAGCTCATAAATCAAGGACTAAAGCCACTTATAAAAGAATTAGGTAAGGTAAATCATAATTATTAGATTTTTCACATTATAAAGCTACAACTTTCTACCGTACGGGTGGAACAAACAATCTGTTATTGGAAAACCAAACAAACCGTGTGTGTGTATAAAACATTGTGGACCGTAAGGATTGTCGTGGATGACTTGCAGCCTAGCTGTGGAGATATCCTTCCATGAGTTACCTTGACCTGCTGTTGAAACGCATAGGCATCCTCCAGCTGGGCTAACAGGCGAAACACGATGTCCTTCCATGAGTTTGAAACTATCCCTTCTTACTGCAAATCCATGCGAATATAAGTGCTTTTTTTATGTGTGGGGGCTCACAAGGGCACAGATTAGGTACTTCCCCACGCCTGTCCCGAGCTCGAGACAGGCTAGGGCTCTGAGGGATACCGTGATGTACCGTGCATTTTTCTATGTCCACAAGAAGCAGCGGTGCTAATGATTCTCACCCTAGAAACCTTCTCAGGGCCCACCATGATGTTTATTTGCCATCCAATCTGTTCATAAGATCATAGAGACCTGGATGAAGGAAAAACACAAATGTAAGCTTGATCCAAAACTTAATGTGGCACCCAAGTAGTTTTCAATGGTCAGCCTTTAATCACCATTTCATGGTCCAATTGAGCTTGGATCTGCCCCATTTTTTGTTTCATGATCTGAAATGACCTGGAAAAATGAATGGACGGTGTGGATAAAATCCATACATCACGGTGGCGCATCAGAGCCCTAGCCTGTCTCGAGCTCGGGACATTCTCCGCGCCCGGCTCACAAGCATCCACACGGACTGGTTGGGTCCCACACGCTGAGATGCTCCGATCGGTGGAGGCGCGGATTGGGTACCCACCCGGACCTAGCTAGAGACGGACGAACGCGGATTGCGTCAGACCTTGGTCGGACCTTTAAGCGTCCGACCAGATCTGTGCGAGGGTCCACCACCATGTATCTGTTTATCCACGCTGTCCACCCATTTTCTAAGATCATGGTAAGGTATAGGCCCAAAATTGAGACAGATCCAACAGTGTTATGAACCACACCAGAGATGACTCTCGCATTTAATGCAACTTGAATTATTGCTCCGTGCATTTAATACGCATTTAATACCGCCCAAACTTACTATTTGTTGTGGTCGACTACAACGTTGGATCTGACTCATTGTTGAGCTCATACCTTAACATGATCTTATAAGAGGGATGGACGACTTGGATAAATCGATAAATTACAGTGGGCCTTACACAGATCTGGTCGGACGCTTAAACGTCCAACCAAGGTCGGACGCAATCCGCATCCGAGACGGACTGTCTCTGGGGCCCACTGATATATATATATATATATATATATATAGAGAGAGAGAGAGAGAGAGAGAGAGAGAGAGAGAGTCACTCTCAAGTCCAACCGGTTGGACCACAATTTGCAGTCCACCCATTAGATTTCTTCCAACCGGTTAAGTGCTTGTGAAATCCAATCCTCCTATTAGGTTGGCCCCACCACGAGGATCCCCTTGTGCACAAATCAGCCCTATCCAATCATTAAGTAAGCTACAATATAGAAAACAGTGTACAGCCATTGATTAATAGCAAAATACAAGTGTGGTACACTGGGTTAGTGGATGCAGCTGATTTTTGTATGAATTGTTCCTTGTGGTGGGGCCAACTTATTAGGAGGATTGGATTTCACAAGCACCTAACAGGTTGGAAGCAATCCACTGGGTGGACTGCAAATTGTGGTCCAACCGGTTGGACTTGAGAGTGCAATCTATATATATATATATATATATATATATATATATATATATATATATATATATATATATATATATATATATATATATCCAAGCCGTCCATTCATTTTTGAAAGATCATTTTAGGGTAGCAGACCAAAAAAAAGAAAGGTTGAAGGATCGAATAGTCCACACGAAGAGAGCAATAGTGACAATGACCCCACCGTTGAAACCTTCCTAGGGCCCACCGTGATGTTTATTTTTCATCCAATCTGTCCATGAGGTCACATAGACCTGGATGAAGGGAAACAAATAAATATCAACTTGATGCAAAAGATCTGTAGTCCGCAATAGCTTTTTAGCAGTTGGCATTCAATCCCACTGTTTCCTATGGTGTGGTACACTTGACAATTCGATCTGTTTCAATTTTAGTCTAATCACCGAAAATCATTTTTCAAGATGGATGGACGGCGTGGATAAAACACAAACATCACGGTGGTCCCCAAAAAGACCCTTACAAGACCGTCCGTTTGAATGGGTCACAATATAAACTTGCAGCTGACCGAGGTGATTCCGTATGTATGGTTGGATTTTGACCGTTGAAAAGAAGATTTTTTTGGCCTCCGGCTCCTTTTTCAACCGTAAACATCCAGCTTGACAAAACCATTTCCGCATGTGGGGCCCACCGTGATGTGTGTGCGCCATTAAGTCCATCCTATCATTCGCGCTAGCTCGTGTTAGGACGCGAGCCCAAATTTCATACTGATCTGAAACTCAAGTGAGGATGGTGCATGTGCATCTGCTGCATGTACGGTTGGAAATGCAATGGTCGCGATCACGATGGGCATCTGCTGCATGTACGGTTGGAAATGCACTTCACCGGACTTCCCAAGTGAGGTCCACCTCTCAGCAACCCAGGCGTTGATCTTATGCGACAGATCAAAGGGACGGGCAATGAACTGTGAATATCCTAATCCATCCAATGAAAATGGACAGTTGCAAACACTTGTGTACATTGAGCCACTGCTGAGCTGGATGGCCAGAATCATCCCAAGGGGGATATTTTGCGGTAACTATCATACACCACGGGCTAGGAAAGAATCTGATCGCCAAAGGTGGCTCAATCAAACGTTATATTCGTTATCTTTTCCATGCCCGACCGTTCATCTGTAGAAAAAAAAAGGCCCAACAAATGAATGGGCTAGATCTGAGATAGGCCACACACCTAAC
This sequence comes from Liriodendron chinense, assembly GCA_003013855.2. Classification (NCBI taxonomy): domain Eukaryota; kingdom Viridiplantae; phylum Streptophyta; class Magnoliopsida; order Magnoliales; family Magnoliaceae; genus Liriodendron; species Liriodendron chinense. Next base: position 5,017,743 of record ML058453.1, read on the forward strand.
CGTAGGTCTGGAGAAAAAAAAGACAACGCCCACCGTGGGGCTCGAACCCACGACCACAAGGTTTCCCAAAGCTAAGAGCCTTGCGCTCTACCAACTGAGCTAGACGGGCTGTTGTGTGATGGCATGTACGTTTTCTTTTTATTTCTATGTTTAAGTCCGGTTGGAGGATTGGCTGACAAAATACAGGTGGGGTTATGTCATATTGGGAATGACCATATGTTATTTGGGATAAGATCTGTACACGTGCCAAGCTGAACCGAATTTTATAAACAACCCCGCTTTGAGCCTATCCCTACTATTTGAGCTTGGTTTGATATAGTATAAATATCTAAGCCAAGCTAAATTTAAATAAGAGTCAGCTTGTTTTTTTGTTAAATAAATAATATACATAAATGAGTTGAACTTTTTTTTATTTACGAAAAGCTAGATAAAACACATATATCATGATGGTTCCCATAGATCTTTGACACACGAGCTACATGGTGGGCGTTAAGGTCACCAACCAATTTTAATCCCGCTTTAGCGAACTAAGTAAACTTTGTAGGCCCACCATTATGTATATGTATTATCTACGCCGTCCATCCATTTTCACATATCATTTTAGGACATGATCCAAAATTGAATCATATCAAAAGCTCAAGTGGATCATATCTTGTAACATTATGAAAATTCACGTGTCAAAACCTTGAGCACGTGCTCGTGCAGTGACGTCACAAAGGCCATACATGTAGTTTTGCCCCATTCCAAACCCGTGTGTTTTTTCCACTAACCACATAGGCATCAAACGTCGAGATTAGCACGGCTATGCCTATATTACCATACTCGTCTGTTACTGGTTTCCATCGATACCCGGTGGGACCCTGAGTATCTTAATTGTCTGCAAGGTTCTTGACGAATCACCGTATGATGTGACGTTAAGCGTGGTCCTCCGCCTTGGCGGGCTTGACAACCCACGCGGATGTTAGACCAAGGCGATGGGCTAGGCTGCTCAACTTGGGCTTCGAATGAAGGCACATGAGATGTGCAAATTACCCAACATAAGTAACTTATATATGTCCTTTTGAACATTCTTCAAGTTGTTGAATCTGAACCGTTGAAACGTCGTGGGATTTGGGCCCCTATTCCAAATAAATCCATACGTGATTCCCTAAAGCCACTCCATCGATTGAAAATCGATGACCATTGATCGCATATCGTGTGGTAGCAATTGATCGCCTCGCCTGATGTGCGAGATAGTTTCGCCCATGGTAGATCTCATGATGACCGAACTTATGACTGGTTTACTTGGGCTCATGAGTCCCTACTAAGCGAATCAGACATCCTGATGGCTATTTTATTGGTGTGATAAAAGTTAGGGCTATCCAGGTCATTCTGGACCTATAAATAAAATGTGTTGAGACATTTCCCCCAATACAATTCTCAACCCTTTGAGATTAAGGGCATGCTTGTTTCATTGTAAATGGAGGTAAATACTGGAAATAAGTTATCATTACTTCTTACATCTGTTTGATAAGTGAGGGAATTCTCATTTCTTAAAATTCGGTCCCAAAAAGACTCACTTAAAATAATGGCCCCACTTTGATGTCTATGACTTATCCAAGCCGTCCATTTATTTTACTAAATTTTTTTAGGACTTTAGCCCAAAAATGAAGTAAATCTAAAGCTCAAGTGGACCACACCACAAGAAATAGTGGTATGTATAACGTCCACCATTGAAAGCTATCTCATTCCTTGGGCCCACATTGATGTTTATTTGTCATCTAACCCATTCATGAGGTTACATAGACATGGATAAAGGGGGGATAACGAATATCAGATTCATCCAAAACTCTTAAGGCCAACAAGAAGCTTTCAACAGTAGACATTCAATTCCAACTATTTTCCCACTGTTTCTTATGGTGTGGTCCACTAGAGATTTAGATCGCCCTCCTTTTCTCTTACATTCCCTAAAATGAGATGGTGGAAAAAATGAATGGTATAGAAAAGTCACATACATCACGGTGGGCCACACAATTTTTTCCCTCGATTTTGGTGAATGTCAAGTCCAAAAAGCAGCTGTCACTTGTCACGGTGAGAGGAGTGCAAGAATTCCCCATGGAGATAATAAATGCTCATTTACCTTGATTTTCAAGGCAAATCCCCAAACCAAACAGGCACTAAGAGAGTAGAAATTGAGAGAACTTGAGAGAATTGTGAATCGGTGTGGTTGTGGTGAAGCAAGGTTTGGAGCATGGAATCTTATCTCTTGCCTTGACCTCCATCTTTGTCTTGAGTCACCGACGATTGTCTCGACACTTTGTTGAGATCGTTGGAGAGTTAGAATCCTCATATCTCTTTACCCAAATTATTGCAAATTAGTACTATGAGCCCTAACTCTACCATTGACATACTTACAAGATTGTAACCCGTTGACCCTAACTTAGTCTTGTGAAATCACACGAAACCCTAAGCCCTAAGGTGTGGAATTATACTTTTAGGTTTGCGTTTATCAAACCTAGACGATTTAAGGTTGATATGGCTGTTAGGGTAGGATGAATGTTTGTTAATTACTTTAATATGATATTCGTTGTACATATGCTGTTTATCAAAATTTTGTTACCAAGATGTTTGGTGAAATTTTTGAGGGAGATAATCTGCCAAATTGATAAATAAAAAAATTTGACTTCCTGTTTATTATATATGTTGAATGCAATTATGATGATAGTAAAATGCATATTTATTTGTTAGTATTTTTCTAAGTTTTAAAGAGGATGTGAATCGTAAATAGGTATGTGATAAAATTTGATATGAAATGTTGGCCAAATCTTCTAAGACGGATAGCCCAAATACATTGGCTATTCGAGGCGTACCCGGCTGGACGTGGAAAACGGGTGGTTGGCAGTAGTCTAACTACACTGGTCATTTGTGCCCACGTCGAACTGAACGGAGACCCTTGTATTAATCGGATCTATATAATATGTGGCACTGTGGATGATTGATGATTGTAGTGACACGGTCCCTTGAATTTAGGATACCATTGGGCCTCAAATGTGTTGAATCCATTGAAAATCGAAAGTGCGTTGTGATCCTGACAAGTCTCTTGGGCCAGGCATGGTGGTATGGGACACCGTGCCCAAGTCGCAGGCCTATGCTGGGGTGATTCGCCTCCCCGTAGTGTCCGTAGAGCAATTCGGAAGGCACCAGCCTTATCGGTATGGTTAAGACAGTTGACGAAATTCCTTGTTTATCAGGGTGAAGGGAATCGTACTTTTGTCGTGGAACGAATAGGGAATCGTGGGCTACTGGTGATGATTGGTGACACACCATTTGGAGCCAAATGGTTCAGGTTAGGACCCGTGATTGGATAACGGTACATTGGCTTCGCCAATATGCCAGTTGAGAATAAACTAATAAATCAAAATCTAATCATGTATACATGTCACGGATCCCTTAGATAACTATCCGACTGTCAAAAGGTCAAGATACCGAAGGATGATCCTAGGTCATTTGCATTTGGAGGTTCTGGGGTGCTTGGTTGCTTGATGTGGCGCCAGTGCTATCTCGTGTTTCTCATTGTTATCTGAAACATACATGGTGTGCAAAATCATGACATTCATTCATTAATCAACTAGAATAGAAACTTCGATGTTTTGTTTGTGATCGATGCCTAAACATGTTTTGTTTGATAACATGTTAAACTTTGAATTATAATTCTCACTGAGTTGATCACTCACTCCCACTCCTGAGATGGTGTTTTAAAACACCACCAAATGAAGTCATGATTAATGCAGGTACCCTGGAGGAGGAGGCCCTGCAAGGCGAGTTTGAGGACTTCGTCGAGTCTTTTTATTTTCAGTTTGCTAATGACTAGGTCTAGCTGAGAGGGCTAGCCTTTTTAGCGCATTTTGGGAGCCATGAGCTCGTTAACTTGTATAGAATGATATTTTATTTTGTTTCTTTCATGGCTAGGTGAGGCCACCCGTGGTATATGTACCTCACATTTTGGATATGTGCACGTTGTGTTTATCAAGGTAAATTTACTTTCAGGCCTTACTTATTGGTTCTATTGGTTCTATTCTGATGCATGGATATCGTATGACAAATCGTACATAAATCACGATTCCGCAATGTATAAGTAACACCTGAAATATCAAGAACTGACGTCATACTCGGATCTCGAAATTTAGGGCGTTACATATCACATGAAACAGTGTGTATACAATCTACAAGTCAAATCAAACTGAGTTGAATCAAGTCGAGCTTTGAGCCAAGCTAAGCTGGTACTATCCTAGTTTGAGCTTGGTTTGTTGTTTTAAACGAGCTTGACTTCGAGGCTTGGTTTGGTTTGAACTTCTATTCAAACCAATTTAAGCCTATCTTTTTCAAACCAATTTGAGCTGAGCTTTCGAGCTGGCTTGGTTTGTGTCCAGCTCTATTTGGGACTGGTTGGATCCGTTTAGGGTTGAGTATGGAGGAATTCGGGTCAAATTACGTTGTGGTTCGGGTCCTCTTGGTCAGATCTGACTTGGGTTAACCCTCAACCCAACCAAGTTGCAGCCCTATGTTCCATGCGAATCTTATATCAAGTTCAAGATGTCATGGACGAAGCCCAACCCAACACTATCTGGTCCAAGCTTGGAATGCATCTATCTTAGTGGGCCCAAGTTAAGCCTAAAAATGGTTGGCCCTGGGCCCAAAAGATGATCAAATGCAACTTTTAAAGGTGGGTGTTCCAAATCCGTTCATTGATCAGGTAAGTGGCCTGCACAAACACAAAGAAGACAACTGGAAAAATAAAAATGGACAACTAACATGAGACTGCCTATTGGTGGGGGCAGGTACTTGTGGAATAGAAAATATATGCACATTAAGTTGGGCCAGGTCGACCTGAGCCCAAGGTCAGGCAAGAAAAGAAAGAAAAAAGACCGGGCCATACATTTTAGACCTATGCCCGGCCCACCGTTCAAACTAATAGGTTCATGTCCAGTCCAAAGCTAAGCTGGGCTCACCAAGCTCAGGCCAGTCGGCAGACCTATCGCCATCCCTATTCCAATATAATGGTTGTTAATGTGCATATCACTGCATAAATCATCATCATCGTTATCATCTAAGCTTTATCCTACATGAATCCTGTTCTGCCATTTTACTCTATAATGAAATAACACGGTCCCAAGCCTTAACAAACGCATCTTGTCAACCTTTAACAATAAGACCTAACTTGCAGGCAATATCCGGTACACTTGACCACTGAGAGACAAATGGACACCCCCCAATAATGTACCGCAGTCAATGGTACGTCTTGGATTCGATTTATGCCTTATTTTGAACTACTCAGACCAGCCTATTCAAAAGTTAAACTCTGCTAGGCCCATGCTTAGTTCCTTGCAGCCCTACAAAGTTTTATTATAATGTTCCAGCTATTTAGTGGAGCTTGAATGGATGAGCCCTAAACTTGCACCTCCCACAAAGTGGTCAATCTTAAGCCAGGTCAATTGTGTTTAAGGTTCCAAAACACTTGATCAGTGTCAAGATTTAGCTAGACAAATTCAAGTGAAAGGCCACCGTGTCAAAAGAATCATAAAATGAAAAAGAAAATATCTAGAGAGTTAGCATTTTCCTCTTGAGAATTGATACAGTAAATCATGTAGAATTAGATAAAAGAGGAGATTATTAATTTCTTTTTAAAAATGGTCCTCGAATTCACTAAGAGAGAGAGGAAAGTATTTAAATACAAGAAATAAAAGTGATATTATTAATGAAAGTACTCACTACAACATACTTGATAGTCTTATATAAGCCTTGGAATCTAAATTTGACTCCAATTTGGAAACATATTTAAAGCAGTAAAAATTGCATAAATCTATTGCAACTCAAAAGAAACTCTTAGATGGCTAAAACTAGGATCTGGGCTATGATCAGCCTCTTAAAATCATAAAAGTGGCAAAAATAGAACTTATAAAAATAGTAATTTTTAACTTAAAATCTTAACTTGATTCCTAAAATGATTAAATTTTATGAAAGTGCCTGAAGCTAATAAACTTTGCATGACTGAACAGAATGTAGAACTCATTGACAGCTTTCAAACGATACATCATACGCGGAAAAAAAGATAACCAGCTGCAAAGCTTTAGTATCCATCTAGGCTGTTTTCCCCCCCTTTTGGAGCCCCTATTCATGTGATCTTGGCCCTCCATTAAGTCCAAAGTGCTTTTAGATGTGAGTTATTACTCTCTTATTAGTATTGTACCATTTGTTTATTACACCAGCTCTACAGGTATAACTTTTTCTTCCTCTTTGAAAAGAGAGTTTGCATTGTTTTCATTAACCTTCTCTAAAAAATAATCATCACAAAGGTCTCTTATAGATATATATTTGGTTTTCTACCCACATGACAACAAGTGGACAGTTGTGCCTGTATGACATTTTTTTAGCTATGGTGTGGAGAGGGCCTGCATAGTAGGGCTAGCATATTAATTATATGAATTTCACGCCTCCGGTCCAATCAAATGGCTCTCTTATCTTAGTGGTTTCCCAGACTACATCGATCCCGACATACCCTTGGATCTAGGTCCTTAATGATCTTAACCATTTATACGATGAACGCTAACGACGTGAAGATTAAAAAAATAAAAAATAGAAACCCGCAAATTGAAATGTATCATCCCTTTGATTATTCAAAGATTAAGGGGGACCCTCAATTTTGAAATGAAAAGAGTCCAATGATCAAATGGTTGAAATAATCCAACCAAAAGAGTTCTTATTTATTTAATTGTTGTGGCCATCCCCATTCAATGTGGGGCCCATTTAGATAATTTGAAAAATGACCCAAATCCAAAGGCTGAAATCCCAACATATCCTGTATCAATGAATTCCAACAAACCACCAGCAGGCGGACAATAAAAGAAATAAAGAATTCTTGAGGTCTTGCTTGAAACAGGGATCATAAGCCAGCGGAGTACAAAGATACGTAGACATGCATAACATTGTACAAATATCATGAACTTATCTTAATCAAAATCATCCAAGATGTGTGCCCAACTTTCGATGGGGCATTTTTTCACGTTATGCATTACTTTGATCGCTGCCAATCAAGCGGCTAGGATCATTCGTTCAGTTTGATCTATGGCTTTTGCTTTATCTATGGTGGGGCCACGATTTGAACGATATGGATTGAACTACATCTATTACCTTATATTAGGTAGAAGTAGTACGGATGTCTAAGAGTTCTACATCGATAACTCATGCACAAAAATTCCTGATGATTAGAACATCCTGCCGGTATAGAATATGGCCCTTGAATGAAAGCCAACATGTTGTTAATCTAGACCATTGATATTATGGGAATCACGAAAATGAGGAACATTCCAGGCAATGTTTTGTCTTAACTTTCTATTTGCACCCACATCCAATTTGAGATACTTTTTTTTTTTTTTTGCAAATGCTATATCCATGATAGGGTCCATCAAATCAACCGTCTGGATCATTTCCCTGTTGGTCCCAATTGTACGTAATGGCAGTCAAGTCATTTAGATCTAGTGTGCGTGTGGCCCATGTGATAATGTGATGGATGGACTTGATCTACCCATTCACAACTGGACTAAGATGCATTCATGGATCTACTGCGCCTTACCATGGATGGCTTATGTTTCAAAAATCACACCTATTAAACAAATCCATCCATCATTTTTCTTAAATCTCCCCCATTAAATATTTGGCCATTAAAATCATTGGCAATGGGACCTACTGAGTTTTTTTTATTGTCCACATGATATCAACAATTTGGAGTGGTGATCCATGAAGTCAGAGGAACAATATGTGCCCTTCAAACATTGGAAATAGTTTCATGGTGTGAATTTTACAAGGTTATGAGGAAAAAAAATACATTATTAAAAATAGAAAAATTTTAAAAATTATTTTAACTTTTAATAGTAGCATACATGGAGGTTTGCTGCAATACATCCAATGTATTGTAACAGGATATATCAGGGATTTAGCCATTATATTTGGGCCTTTTTTCAAAATCCCAACCATTTAGACGAGGAGCCTTGATTATTCAAAGTTGATGATCAAGGTTTGAAATACTCCAATTTAAAATATACTACTGTTTTATTTCCACCATCCAAGGTGGATCCATGGTATAAACGGTCTTGATCATTGGAAAAATGACCCCAGATCTAAAGGCTAAATCCAAGTGTATTCCATCCAAAATACGGATATATTCTGGCCCAAACCTCGCAAGAAAATATACACATCAATGAAGGCCAGCCCACACTCACTCACCAAACACCTTGGGAATGTGGAAGGAGGCCTTCAAATGAACGGTCAAAAGAAAAAAAAGAAAAAGAAACTGAAGGCTGGTATCAACCAATTGTCTCGCTTTTCAACAGAAGACCATCTACAGGAAGTATAAACTAAACAGACGGTCCAGATCAACCCACCCGCCTGCAGCGTGTCAGTTATTGGGTTGACGTACACGGATCTTCAACAAACACGATGGATCATACTCAACCTCACATATAATATAATATTCACATCCTTACATGTGGATGTACGTAACACAAGGTAACGGTTATCATGATTCGAGGGCCACTTTGTCAACGAAATCGTAACCACCTTTGGTCACAAGTACATTTCTCTTTTTCATCACATATGTACACTTCCTTCTCCATACAACCCTTGTTATTAATCCAATACACATACACATCATATTCACTTAAAACATCTAATTATCAATCATTAATAACTAATTAAGTACCTTATTTCTTAAAGCATGTGGTCGTCGCCGCGCATGCCGTCGTCGCCGTTGAAGCCGAACGCCGGACCCCCAGATGGTCTATTGGAGGAGGGGCCCGGCGGGACGGGTCTCAGGGGCCAATCACCGGTCGCAAAGTGTCCGACTGGCCCGATGGGTGGTGGGTGCTCGTTGCATTGTAGCTCTTGCACTTGCCTCTTCAAGAACTTGACGTATCGGATCGCCTCGTCAAGCATCGACGCCGTGTCCATCTTTGTCCCGCCCGGGACGAGCCGCTGGAGGATCCTTATTCTCTCACTTATCCGTTCCCGCCTGTGGCGTGCCGCGACACTCTGAGGATCGTCGCTTATACGGACGTTCCGCCGCTTGGGCTTCTGGATTGTCGCCGGGTCAATGTCCACCGGCTGCATCGCGGCAATCTTGTACATCATCTCCTTCATGGGCCCCAGCCCTTCTCCTTCCTCCTCTTCCTCTCCTCCTCCTTCTCCATGGTTTCCAATGGTGAAATTTGAATTGGATGCATGGAGTGTTTGGACACTTGAGCTGTACACATGATAAGAAGATTGTAGATGGAGTGTTTGGACAGTTGAAGATGGGGCATGGGGTGTTTGGACACTTGAAATGGGAACATGGGCAGAAGGTGTTTGATGGGGTTGTAGAGGATCTTCTATAGAGTAAGGTAATTCATAGGGAAGATTATCAAGGAGGAATTGATTTCCCATGCTCATGGCCCAAGTGCTACTTGTGCTGGTCTCCATAAATAATGGGCATGTGGGTTTTGTATACTAAAAATTATTATAGAAGTCTTTGCTATATTTCATTAGATCTTGGAATGGACCTTCAATACCCCAAAAAGAATATATATATATATATATATATATATATATATATATATATATATATATATATTATCACTGCATAAGATAAAAGTGATAGGGTAAAGGGATGGATGAGTTGTTAGTGAAAGGAAATTTTTTTTTACTTCGGAACTTCGGGAGATCTGATGACATATGAGAGAGGAGTGGAAATATATTTGACACACACTGAATTTCAGTGTATAGTCATCTCAATTGTCCAATTGGGCCACAAGCACATTGATCTAAACCCTGCGATCTATAAGCAACATCCCAATGAGTTTAGTAAACTGATAATCCTAGCTTTTTTACCAATGTACTTAATTGTGGGCTATGGTCACAACTTCTGATAACCATAATCAGACCATTGATTGGATGGTTGGGAGCATCCGAAGGGTGTAACTTTTAACCTACAGTATGTATTAGTGCTGATTAGTAATTCCGACGGCTTGGATCAATGGGCGCTTGCACTAAGTGGACAGTATGGAAAGTGTATACACCGAGTTTGGTGTATGTTTATGCTGGGGATCATCTAGCCGCCCAAAAAAATGCGGAGAGAAACGCAATGACTAGGATGATGTCATCTTTTATTTGTTTATTGTATCGGGCATGGTGTCTCAAATATAAAAGGCTAAGAGATGAGGGAGGATATGTGGGGCCCACAAGGATCAAGGGTCCAGCTGTGAACCTCGTGAAGGGTTGCAGGCTTTTACACATCCCTAGTTTTTTCTCATTCTAATACTTGAATGGGTGACGATTGCATGCAATCAATTTCAAGGGCTGTGTTTTCATTGCACATGTACTTGTGGACTCCCACGAGAGATGTGATGCATTTCCATGTTTTTCCATCAATGTAGGCCTCCTTTTCTTTTGGGTGTGTGTGGATTTTGATTGGTTCTTGACAAGATTCAATATCTCAATCTAAAAATCCTCATCATCCATTTTGGCATCATCTCCCTCTACTCTGTATCAGATGCCCTTTCCCACTAAAAATTCCTACACATGTATGCCACCCCCTTGAAGAATCTCTTTCTCTCTCTCTCACTCAAATGAGGAATGATCACATATGTAATTACCACACGTTTGAGCTATGTGGGGCCCACCCTGTACGTGTATGTGGAATCCAAATGGTGCATCTGGTGCATCTCCTCATATTCACCATACATCCCAAGAATCATGTCGATCCAAAACTCAGGTGAGACACACCACAGGCAGAAATCCTATATATTCATTTGTTATAGCATGCCTAAGTTTCGGAATGGCTTGCCTTTTGGTGTGTCCCTTGGTCCTGGTGGAGGTTACCTGATGAATGGGCAGGATTACATATACAACTAAGTGGACCCTACTTCCATGTGTAAGTTTCTATTGTAGGGGGAATGTCCCCCACCTGAGCCATGGGTCAGGCAGAAATTAAGGCTAAGGCATGGAGAGCAACCCCACCCACAGTGGGGCCACTAGATCAACAGTCTGGATCAAAGATTCATGAGTTCCATTGTCTGCACTGACCCATCAGGGATTATTCACATTCTGATACATCAAGACCCAAAATTCCTTTCTCTTAGTAGATCTCATTAAAGAACACAACGCATAAAAAGAAAAAAAGAGTACGTAATGCATATGAATGCAAGACACCCATTTCAAATACAATCTTCAATCTTGTCATTACTTATCTGACTGTCATTATCAATTGCATATTCAAAAGCAATTTCTCTCCAACTGGAATCAGGTGCACAAATAAATGGTTCATGTGAAATAAATGTCCATTTATCAAATTAATTAAAGATCAATGAAGAGACTGAGACAAGCATTAGGAACTGAATTATGAAAAAGAATGACTTAAAAACCCATGTCATTGGTGTGAAACCTCGCCAAATTTCTTCCTTTCTAATATGTCGAAATTGTCCCGAATTTACCCAAATCAAGTGGAATTATGGATGGATCCATCCAACGTGCAATTGAGCTCATTTTCATTGACATGGAAAGTTACATGATGTCACTTAAGCTGGTTTGCCTACATAATTTCCATTCCTTTTCCAAAGGAATTATGGACCATAGGGTAAGTTACTATCTAACGACAGATGTGTCCATTCGCCGCTAACAAATCATTGTTCCGAACTAGGAAATTAATCTTGCGTCACATGGTCGGAGTGATTTCGCCGGAGTGGGAAGAAAAAACCTTTGAAAAAAAAGAAAAAAAAAAAAAAAAAGGAAAGGAAAGGAAAAAGGAGTAATCGTTCCTTCGTGGTTAAGCAGTATATTATTGAAAATTTTAAATTCGAAAGAACTCAATCCAGCCCACCCGAGTCAACTCAACTCTACCAGATTTCAACAAGACTCAAGAAAAACTTAATACGGTCATGATCTGATCAAAACCCAATTTTACTTGGCATAATTTGACATGTTTTATATATTATTTGTGCTTTTTAAATATTAAATGTTATTGAAAAAGCTCAAGAAATTAAAACTGTTACGAGTTTTCAAGAAACTTGCCTGAGTTCTTGGGTTAACTCAACTCAACTGGGTTTCGAGTCGAGTCATGTTAGAGATTACTGTAATGTAAAAGATTTTTCTAAAGCTATGGATACGTTTGGTTGCACCAGATTTCATGAAATATTGTGATATTTTGTACCAAATTGGACTGATCAATCACAAAATGTCATGAAACTTCAATGAGTTTGGTACACCAAACGGTATGCCAGACCTCTTTAGATTTCTCAAGCTCCTTGAAATGGGTTGTCTTGAAAGAAGTGATTTTTCTGACTAGTGATGACTACTTGATTTCGTATACGAAATGGGGGAATGTAAGGTTGATATTTCACTGAAATCATACTCATGCTGCAAAATCCTACCTATTAAGATGTGGACCACCTATATCAACTGTCAGTATATTAGATCCTTTCCTATCTACAAGGGTGATTTGGGAAATATGTGTCTCAAAAGTATGTGTATCATGTCCACTTTATACCAATTGGGCTGACATATGTGGGCTGAGGGTTGTGCTCAGCCTTAAAAGTGGAGCCCATATATTAATCTGGCCGGGTTTGTGCTGTGTATAAAAGGGCCCGGCCCTTTATAGTTTCACCCTTTCTGTTTTTTTATATATTTTTTAAAATATTTAATAGCTAATTTATATTAGACAATTTATTAATAGTAATTGACATTTTCATAAATAATTGGATGACTATTAATAATAATTAACACTCTTAGATTAGACCATTTATTAATTGCAATTAGAATTCTTCTAAACAATTATTCCAGTTCCAGAGATGGTAAATAGATTTGGGCTTGAGCCTGGACGGCACTCTAGCTCTATGGATTATTAATATACCGGAATGGTCTTGGGCTTATCTATTTTCACTTGGGTCTGAAACTGTCTTGGGCTTAAGTCCTACCATGCTGCCTGGGCTTGGACTAACCTTGGTCTGGTCCTAACCCGGCCCGTTCGCCGCTGTAATTTCCAACATGGTGAGACATAAGTAAATAGGTAATTAGGCAAATGGTTTGGATCATTAGAAGATGGCCAAGATTCAAAGGCTATACTCCTGAAGCATATTATTGCAGTAGGCTGAGGGTGTATATTTATTCGCATGGGAAGGTTTAAGTCCAACCAGCTGGACCACAACCAACCTATTAAGTGCATGTGACATCCAACCCTTCCAATAGGTTTGGTCCACGAGGAGGATCACCTAGTTCAAAAATCAGCCCTATCTGCCATTTAGATGGGCCACACCATAAAAAATCTCTCTACATCAATAAATAAAGAAATATATGTGTGATCCATTCGATGAGTGGATATAGCTGGCTTTTGGATAAGGTGATCTCATTATAGGGCCAACCTCCTGAACGGGTTGGATTTCACATTCACTTAATAGGTTGGAAGTTTTCCATTGATTGCACTATATCCTGAGGTTCAACCGGTAGGAAGGTGTGGGCCCATCTTCATACTAGTTAACAGCACATACATTGAAATTTTTAGAAGAAAAAAAAACTCTGGCAGAGTGTGCTCAGTCACTTGGAATTTACCTCACACGGTATTCAAGTAATTCAAATTAAACCGTCCAAATTATTGGTCCCAATTTAGATGTATCATGGACCATTAATTATTTTTATTTGATTATATGATTATCAGATTGGTGGAAATTTAATGGGCGGTTAAAATGAAAAATATCCAATGATCCTATTTCCACAAACAAGTGGCCGTGAATCACAGGCTAGGATATACTCAACGAATCTGATTTTGGCAGTGTGATTCAGCAACAGTTGGTTTAATTTTTGTTACTATATGTCATGTGTACCATTTCTGATCGCCTGTGTAGGAAGCCAAATTCGCTGCCAGAGTATCAAATAACTCCCCCCGACGGTTTAATCTCACTCCATTCCTGTTCCTAGTGTCATGAACCACACACAGTTAGGGCCTGTTTGGTAAAACTTAATTTCGGTATTTATCACTGAATATGGATGTTTTCAGTGATTTTAAACTATTCAGACCGTTTACCAAACAAAAAAATATCAAATGCTGAAATTAATTTTGTCTAAAAGTATGAGTGATTTTTTCAGCTATCCTCACTTGGCTTAAAGCTGAAGTCTGAAGGCAGTAAGTGGTGATGTGTTAAAACCTTTGCCCTTTTTTGTCTAAAATATACCTAAATATTTTTGAAAATGACAATTTTGTCATCTTCTTTTGTAACAGAGTATACGAATCCTCTCTCTCTCCCTCTCTCTCTCTCTCTATTGTTGAAATAGATGATCTATTTCCTTTAAAAAAAAAAAATCAAAACTTTTTAACAAGAGAAGATGAATCTTTTTTCTTTCTTCCAAATAAATTATTTAATACCCCTATCAAAGAAAAAAATCCAAAGTTTTTCACGTCAAAAATCAAAAGAAGAGAAATGAGTTTTCATTTTCTCCACCAAACAAATTCTTTAAATAAAAAATAAAAATTCAAATTTTCAAGAGCGAAAATCATAGAATTGAAATGGATTCTATCCCCGTTGTTCCGTGTGGTGCAACTCATCTCAATTCTCTAATTAATTTTTGGTCTAGATGCTAGAATTAAAAAGATCTCTTGATGCATCAATGCATCGTACAATGTAGATGTCACACGGAGTGCTCTTGTGCATCAGACGGTGTAGATGTTACACGGACAACATGGTGGGCCACAAAATTTAAAACGTGTGTCATAGAAGATTTGTCCCATGTATGTCATGTAGCTTCTCCTATTTTGTTTTCTAGTAGAGGCAATACACCTATTTGAGTTTTTAAAGTGGACCATTGAGTTTTTAAAGAGGACCATGTTTAGTGATCTAGACCATCGAAGTTTGCCACACACTAATCACATTAATCTTTGGATTATATATGAACTTACCTTCCCTTTACAATTTTGTATGTCCATATTTGCATGCCATCGACTGGATGATTAGGATCATCCACTCACTGGTGACCTGAAATAGTTACTGATGGGGTTGGGTATTGCACATTCCAATTGAGTCAGTGACTCCACCCAAATCCGAACCCAACTTGCATGGGGTTGCAAAAAGAAAAATAATAAAATTTTAGTAGATTGGGCATAGGTATGCTAAATTTGGTGGCATTGCAATACTAAGTTTCATCTTATGCTCTACAGAAGAAATTAATTGAGATAATAGTAATAAATATGACAATTTGCTAATTTTAGTGTGTTTACCAAACAAGTTTTTGTGAAAAAAGTAATTATTTTTAGATATCAAGACTTTTTTTAAATAAATTACCAAATAGTTTCTTCAATACTTAAAAATACTAAAATTTAGTACTTAGTTTTCGATACTCTTTTTTTTTTCTGTTTTTTTCTTCTTCTTTTTTCTTTTTTCGTTTGGGTTGGTTCAAACACCCAATTGTTAGTACACCCACCCACCCCAGCTAATCACATCATAATGTTAGCCACCCCCACTATGGGAATCGATACCATGGCCTCAGTATTGAAACGAGGATTTTTCAGTGCTTAATTTAATTTTCAGGCATATTTTTCAGTTCACAAAACGGCACCTTAGTCGCCATTCCACAGTGGGTGGGTGGATCCAGACCGTCCATCTGATGGGCCCTTCTGTGGATAAGTCAAGAGTAAATAATAAAAAAGGTGTCATACCGATTAAGATTTCCATCCCATATAAAGACTTTATGGACCACTGGTCATTCCAAGGCTAAGAATCTAAAGCTTGGAGCATGATTTTGAGTGCTTTATGTCCTACCATACTAAATCCATGACAGGTCCCACCAAATGTATGGTCCGGATTCACCATCCATACAACAAAATTTACAGTGGGGTGGGACAGAACGGTGAACGGTCCATGAAGAGTGGAACCGAACTGTGAACCGTCCATACGCGACGATCCAGAATCAGCCTCTGATAAAATTAAAGGCGTAGATAAAGTATCCAAGTTGACAAAAGGTGGATATTACATCCCTATCTAAATAGTCCTCCTTTTTATCTCCTCATCAAACATACATTTCCTACTGAAAGAAGAACATATTACGAATGGATGCTCCAAATCTTACGGCATTCATTCTCACACACTAAAAAATAGAGAAGGTCATAGATGGGAGGTGGGCTATGAATTATGATGATGCTTGGGAATGAAAGAAGCCAACTTTGATACTCTGGTACAGTGTGATGGTTGGTACACGGGTGCTAAGAAATTTCACACATGGCATAGAATCAAATCAAACTAAACGGTCCAGATCGTGGGCCCAACCTCAGATGTATGGTAAATCTAAAATTTAAACCAACTTGATATCCTAACTAGCCCATGATCAGCGGACACTTAAATTGGACGGATAAGATTAAAACTAGTCAATGTTACAAATTCAATAAACAAACTTCCATTAATCAGATGCTTATAATCAATCCGATCTTTAGATGATGACCCATCTGCATAAGGTACTATAATTCAAATGGCTTGATACGAGTTAGTATATGCCACTTGTACAATTTATGAGTGGCTGTGTATGAAGTATGCAAGTCAGGCAGAGTATGAGTTGACACCCCGGGAAAGAAAACACATGGGGTGAGTGTCCAAAGGTAAAATGGCTCATGTGGATGGACCTTTCATGTTTCTACTTCAAGTACATTTTGTAAAAGCCCAAATTCCTTTAATTGGGTTTTGTAACAGCTTTTGGTAGACTCATGTGTGATATGAGCATTTCCTTTTAAAGCAACAGTTTCTGGTCATTGGGAAGACACGAACTTTGCTAAGCCACTCGCATGCAGAGACCCCTTCTCATCCACACCCAATCACACGTGCCTATAAGGGACCCATGTGTGAGATCAGATCTTTCTATCAGGTGGGCCACACTTACATATTCTGGCTTTAAAAAAAGATCGGTTGTATCAGTCTACAGGTAGGCTACAATATACAAAACAAATGGACGGCTAGAATAAAAAGTTGTGTCACTATCCTTTTGTTTTGTACATTGTGGCCCAAAGGCTCTAGTACACGTGTGCCATATTGGGCACAACGCTAGCACGTGTGAGCTTAGAATAATGGTATTTAGTTCACGCTTGGAGTAGTTAATTAATGACCGTTAATGAGGGTGTCCAAATAGTATTTCGGTCGTATGTTAGTTCCCAGCCACTCATTAGAGATCTCCATTGTGGAAACCTATTCAATCGCACTGAAAGGAGCAATGAATTGTGATAATTTCAGAGCATGTGGGCCATTCATCACATCCTATTAAGGATTTGACTCTGTGGACAAATTAAAAAAATGCTACCTTCTAAATTAAGCATTGAATCTGGACCCTTGGTCAACTTCTATTTTCAACCGTCTATCCTTTCCCTGTTTGGCTTATGTGATTTTCACCATGTCACATCCGTTATGGGACCGGCTTAATAAACGCTTGTGATCTCACGTGAATGTCCTCTTGACATGTGTGCCTGATTACAAGGGCTTATTTGGTCATTGGAAGTGAAAAGCACATGGCTGGTTTCCACCCCGGATTGTATTCTTAGATTGATCTGAACCGTTCATGTTCTCAATACCACCATATAGAAGCTATAATCACAGTTCTTTAATTATACTAATCTATGAATCTTAGATTTGAATATGAACCATTAAATATTCATCTTCACACAGTCACCTTTTCAATAAACTTTTCTTACCATGGCCTGGGTAGCATATCATCGAGAACATGAACGGTTCAGATCATTTAAAATGCAATCCGGGGGGAAAAACCTGAAAAGCAATTGCTAACCATTTATTTGTGTGATTACAGTCCCACTTTATCTTAGTGCGAAAATATTCATTTATCTTTTATTAAAATATTATTTTCTCTTAATTTTCAGGGGGGACGATTCCTCTACAACTAGCAACTACGGGTGATGTAGGGCCACATCCACACCCGTAAAGTGCCCCAACTTCATCCCATATGCAGAAAATCAGAACGATCCAAACAATAGGTGAATCACACCACATGGAAGAGTTGGGATGAGGACTTCCAAATTAAAACTTTCCAGAGAGTGTGTGGGGACCACCATGTTTTGTCTGTGTCATTCAATCCATTTCTAAAATGCACCGCACCATGATAAATGGACAACCAAAAATTCAGACATTCTGAAAGTCAAGTGGGCCACATCACGTGATTTTAGTGGTTTTAGGGATGATTTTACATGGTGCAGCACACCTTAATTTTGGATCAGTCCGACTTTTGAGCCTCAGAAGAACACACGAGGAGCTGCACAAAATAGACGGAGTGGATGTCATTCGCACATCTCATTGGGCCCCACACACGTAATCCTAGGATAAGCTTGTTCTACAAACCGGCCTCAATTTTCAGATCTTTCTTCATTAACTACCGGCCGAAAATGAAACCCAATTTCGATGTGTTTTACCATCAGATGAAGGGCTAAGTCAACGCCCATTTATGGTTGTCAAGCACCATTGCTTATTTCCAGCCCAGTAGACCAGGATCCTTGACCTTACTCCAGGGTTAAAAAATAAACATGCGAGAATCAAATGAACCCTAGCCCAAATTAGGTCCCAAATTTGCTTATAACAATCATTCCGTCTTCAGCAAAAAGGGTAACATTATCATTTCACATGTAAGTTCTTCAAATTAAAATAATTTGTCAGCCTAACATCTAACAGGCACATGCAACACATTTTCATTGGACCACCTCTAAAGCTAGAAGGAACTCCAAGCACATGCAACACATTTTCATTGGACCACTTCTAAAGCTAGAAGGAACTCCTCTAACCTCAACTGTCCATTACAACCAAGTCAAAGCCAGACTCCCCTCAAACCCAAGCTGTGGGGCCCACCATCATGTTTTTTGTCATATGCACTCCATCCATATGTTTTGCTAGCTCATTTTTAGACATGAACCCAAAGATGAGGTAGAACCAAGGCTCGCTTCTCATCCAATGTCCTAACATGAGCCTACTCAACAGATGTAGGAAGTAGATGTAGGAAGTGCATGTTACACAATCATCGCAATGGCCTCACTGAGCATACATTGCTCAAGGCTCGCATGTTGTTGACGTGCACGCAACACAGAGAGAGACTGGGAGCACGCTATGAAATAATTGAGATGATGATAAAATTGGACAAATGCCTTACGCATATGTATATAGCAGGGATGGTGCAGCTTAATCATTGCACTGCACTGACAGAGTTTCACACCATTCATGCAAATTGTGGGTCCCTGTTGGTGGCTGAAGCAAACAGCCAAAATCACTGATGCATCAATCCTAGCCATTCATTTATGTTGAAAGTAAAACACTTAGTGGTCCAAATTTGATAGCAAAAAATTTAGATGGTAAATATTGTAGCTGCAAGTGCAATTCTTTTCCTCGATGCTCCATTCTTAGTTGTGTAAGATATTTAGACGGCCTGGATTTTGTAAAGAGATTCCACATGCACGCCTGAAGAGTCACTACCAAATTTTTATTTTTATTTTCAAATGGTGCAAAAATAACGTTGGAGTAATAGCCCAGGTCACCACCACATCTCAACCTTTTGTATCCCTAACGTTGATAATCACAGGGTGATGCAGAAGGTCAGATAAGCATGACGGCCCCCTTTTCATCTCTCACCTGCAAATTGTAGGAGTTTTGATACTACTGATCATGCATGCTAGGAGACCGTCCACAGCCATTTTGTATCGCCAATGAATGATAGGGATGTATCGGCCTAATGTACAGGACGATATGAGCCCATATCAGTTATGACCAAGAGGGTGTGCCAAAACCAATTTGCAAACCATGCTAACAATTTCGTCTGACTCCATCTGGCCTTCAAACTCAAGTTGGCGATTTGAATAACCCTGGTCCAGATCCAATAGTCGCCAAGAAACCCTAAAAAATGGAAATTCTGATCATCCATCAAATACCCAGGATCATTCCTAGTGGCATACCATGCCATTAGTAACAATATCCAGCTCCTAACAGGCAAACCACATGCCGCATCAGCCAAACAGGCTAATTGTTGTTGATGTGTGGCTTTCCTGCAGTACATTGTGCATCCTCGAGCACAAACCGCATGCAGCGTCACCCCGGCAGTTGCACACCTAGTTCAAAATAAGCTGCACTATGGCTAGCTAACCACAATAGCAGCCATCCAAATGCTACTCTCCCTACCTGTGGCAATTGCATGTGCAAGATCCAAGCCATTCATCAGGTGCTACAACCATGTACAGGCTATGGGCCAAAAGGCCAGGTTGGTCATGGGCCACAAGCATACAGTGAATGTGGACTGTTTAACCATCTATTCTCTTCATTCACTTTTGCTCCCAATGACAGGATCATCCTGATTTTTGGGCCACCACAGTGGACCCATTGATGAACGGCCTTAATCTGGGACATGTCACACTAAAACAAGGAAGAGTGGCATTTTTTTATTCATGATACAGGAGTGTATTACAGGGACCTAAGAATATCTACACCATACCATGAGTTCAGTTCATATAAGCAGGGCTCCTGGTTCATTGATCAGTAGTGTTAAATTGTTAATATAATGGGACCTGCTCAAGAGAGATCAACTAACCAAAATATCTGCAAGAAAAAAAAAGTACCTTAATTCGTCACCCACAAATCAACAGCAATCATGAAAGAAAATATCACAATGGTAAAAGGACAAAAGATTCAATGGCTATGATCTTCCAATCTGTCGAGTTCTTTGGTGCATAGGGCATCCACATTGGGGCCCAGTACACACACCTTAGCTAACTGAATCATAGATCTCACTCATACAACCCAAAGACCTGAGGATATCGTAGATCTTCTGGGGTCGGGCATTGCAAAACATACCTCATAGAAGAATCAGTCTGCCACGTAAAAACCTTACGGCACTTCAATAACAAGAACCTCGTCAGCAAGGCCTCTGAAAGCACGCCAACTGTCCAACCTACATCAATCCAAATAGCAGCACTCGTAGAAACGATGGAAGTACGAATTTTTCACTCCCAATTTTCAAAGGAATGGAATGGATGTCAGTCTGGAATAACCGAGGACTGTGACAAAATCCAGTGGGGAAAATGGCATGATTTAGAGAGGAAATTTTATGGGGTCCGAAAGTGATGCATGCAAATGGGTTACAGAACGTAGATGAATAGCAAAAGAGAATTATCTTGCCAACATCAGAGGTATATGTATGAGAAGCTTACTGTATCGGTTTGTTTTACTCATCACTGCCATCACTGACATCAAACACGGTTTTATCAGTAACAAATTTCAGATTCCTTTGAATAGGATGGCAATGCATAGAAAATGTTCTAACGTCTGCTTCATCCAACAAAGAACAAATCATCCAACGTCAACTAGGCAAGCAAGCACAACCTACTCAGCACTGTATACGCGTCAAAGGAGAAGATAGATCAGGATGCTCCATCTACTGGGCCACAACTTTCAACGTTCAGAAACCATGCTAATCAGACAATTCTAACCAACCAACCGATGAAAATCAAATAAAAGGTTTAAAAACAAAAATAGTTAAGGTCGATCAGACTGGAGAAAGTCAGCAAAAGCAGAGGTTATTTAATTGTCTGACTGGTGTAGGTTTTGAACCGTGGACCATCCACCATATAGCCCACAGATGGATAGTCACAATTTAAGTGTGAAGGACCTCGTACCCCAATATGGCACTCCTATATCGTTCACAATTTATTGAACTGCATGGGACTACATACCTAGGTATGGCACTTGTTTTCAAGGTGTCTAGATAACATGCAAGAAATTTTACATCCCATTTCTTGGAGCGTCCCAACTTGTAGCAGAAGTCGTGCCTAGCACAGCTATTGTTGGCCAAAGAAAAAAGGTACAATATCTGAAAGAGAAGAATGTGAAGCAGCGAATAAAGACTGCAGCGAATAAATTCAATCTTACATTGACGTAGCACTACATAGACTGAGCCTAAACTTGAATTTACAAAATTTCCAGCCAGGAAATAAAGATATAAGAGCATCTTTATGATACAATAAACAGATAAATAATACTAGAGATTTCAAGCATGCTCTCAACTCTTCAGATATTTTTCCACATATGCCTGCATCAAAGAAAAAATAATAGTATTAAATCATACTGGGAACAAGACGATGATGATATCATCTAAGTCTTATATCCCAACTAAAGGATGATGATATCTGCCAAAAATAATTATCATAACCTAGTTGAGACGACTCACGAACCTGTACAAGTTTGGTAAGCTTGGGTTTGGAATAAGATAGATACTGCTCGATTTTCTCTTGAGTCTGAGGGATATGAGGTCCTTGCATGGCACCCGTCACTTTTTCAACTACTTTCTTCACTACGGTTTTGTGAGCCTCCTTACTCATGTGACCTTCCTTCCAAGTGGGTTTCAGTAGCTCCTTGACAAACTCCACGAGTGCGAATCTGAACATCCTCATCCCCTTCCCATCCTTGCTTCTCTTACTCTCTTCATCAACCTGAGCATCATCTGCATCCGTGTCCTTCAATTGGCCAGTTTGTTGTTCTTTCTCGGTTTGGCCATTTGTCTCTTCATTCACTTCCTTAGCCATAGAATCCCTGTTTTCTTGATTTTCCTGATGTAACTTCTCTGGCCGGCCACTACCATGAAGATCACCATCACTAAACCCACTAGTAGCTAGCAATGGGACCATGCTCTTCGAGGGTGCTTGTGATTCTTCAATGCAGCCAGTAGTTTTCTGGTTAAAGGAGTTTGACAAAAACCCGGGGGGATGATCATTGATATCCAGATTGATAGGCTCCGTGCTATTGCACAAGGGGTCATACTGATTTTGGGGCCAAGAGCGTTGATTGGGCTGAATGGATGGAGCTGCAGTGGGTGCAGGAGGCTGCACGCTGTTGGACTGAGAATAGGGGAGAGAAGGCACCAATCCTGCAGCACTAAGATTACTTAGGGAGGCATATAATTGTGGAAGCTGGGGCCCATTTGCAAAAATCTGCGCCAGAGATGCTGAAATATCTGTTATTTGGGAGACTTGCTCACTGGCTGCATTTCGTGCTATCAGAGTTTCAGAAGCCATAGGCAACATATTTACATCTGGAACACTGGGCCCTTTAGTCGATTCATCCTCACCCAACATTGTCTGGGGGCACACACTTGAAGGAGGCTGAGGGATCATCTGTTGACTATTAGGGTTGAAATTTTGCCCATTTGGAGGCAGAAAGACCATCTGTTGACTGTGGCCGCTTGAGTAGTTCTGATGGTCTGAAGGTGGAAGGACTATTTGTTGAGCCTGAGCACTTAGGTTAAAATTTTGGCTATTTGGAGACGGAAAGTCTAGCCATTGACTCTGCCCATTTGTAAAAGAGCTTTGCACAACTGAAGGAAGAGGTGTAGGGACCATCTGTCGCCTCTGCCCATTCTCATTGAAGCATTGTCCAGGCGCAGAAATTTTAGCATGAAAATTATTTTCAGAGTTGATGTCATTGTGTGGTTTGTTGCTGTTAGTGACCTTATTTCTGTCGTCACAGGGGAACAACACCTGACCATCTGCGTTCAAGCCAGGATGCTGTTGAATATAAGAATTTTCTGATACTTCTGGCTGCATTGGAACTTCCGAAGCATGCTGTGGTTGCGTGCCTGAAACTTCAGGATTTGTATTCTGTTCATACGCGGGTAAATTGATATCAGGGACTTCCTTTGGTAAAATTCGATGCTTGATGTCTTCTTCAGGATTTTGAGATCGCAAATCCTGAGGATTGTGTATGGGTTCTTGACTATCTATGTGGTGAGGAAATCCCTCTCTGTTTGTCCCCATAGGAGGCACTCCTGTAGCACCAAGAAATTCCTCCTTATCACTTGACTCAGGAAGGTGTGATGTGGGAGCATCCCCTCTTGCATTAATTTCATTGCTCTTCCACTGTGGGGGGTTGGATATATTTTTGTCAGATGCTTCGTCAATACCCAATTTTGGTCCTTCCCACAGTCTATTCTTTTCGGAAACACCTATTGCACCACTGTCGTGGCGCCACTGAAGGGAATTTGCTACATCTTTGTCAGATCCTTTATCGCGCCATGTTGAACCACCCCATGATCCATTTTCGGGACTGCCCCAACCAGGGGAAGTACGTACATTTCCATCAGGAGCATTATCACTCCATTTTGGACCATCCCGTGATCTGCCCTCAGTACCTAAACTATGGCTCCACCCATCATCCTCAGACCTCCCTTCTGGACCGCCCCACACCGAATCCAGATGAGAGAACCGACAATTTTCACCTTTGTAGCAACGGCCTTCAGCAAAAAACTTGCAAGGAATGTCATTGTTCCTGGGAGGTTCACGCCTCTGATCATGTCCAGAAGATATGTCAGACTCTCTTCGGTCATGGGCCCTTTCTCTTGCCCCTTCTTTTGATGACCATCCACCATAACCATCAGCAGAGTCACCATGATGAACATATTTGCATGTGGATCCTCTATAGCACTTGCCTTTCAAAAAATCATTACAGCGAACCGAAGATCTTGCGTTCCTCTGTCGGCCGTGCTTCTCTCGGTCTCCATCATAGTGACTCCCAAAGCCACGAGAGAGCTTATCCCGTGAGTAATCACTTTGCTCCTGTGAATCAGAATAGGCTTCGTCAACAGCATACCCAGGACCTCGGTCTTGTCTACTTGCCCTGCCTTCTGCAGGATCACCGTCATAATGCCTCCTGCCATCATAAGCATAGCCGTCCTGATGAAGAAACCTGCATTGACTTCCTCTCCTGCACCTTCCCTTACCAAAATCCCGACATGGTGTAGTTGATCCTCCTGTTCCACCTCTGTGATTCCGGTCGTGCCGTTCACGCTTAAAACCATAGGGAGGGCTTCTGCTTCTACTCCTGCATATTATATCCAAACATACCACATTAAAACATACACAACCCCAAAGAAAGTGTAGGGTCCTGAATTTTGAACCCTGAAAGTGTACAGTTTGCCATTTCTCATAATTCCTTGCATATGAGGTCCATGATTCAGCAATTCAGGCTAATGATCTGAACGGCACTATCCTTGATGGTGGATGTCTGAAAATTTTCTCAGATTGGAATAACCTAACCCTTCAGTTTGTTGGCGGTTTTACATCGAATGTGAACCCTTCTTTCAATTTTCTATTTGTAGGTCACTGATCCAAGGGTTGGGATCTTCCAATCAGCAAGACTTTTGGGATTGTTTATTGTAGGCCATCAACCCAAGGATTAGGATCTTCCAGTCTGCAAGATTTTTGGATCCTTTATCAATAG
This sequence comes from Liriodendron chinense, assembly GCA_003013855.2. Lineage (NCBI taxonomy): Eukaryota > Viridiplantae > Streptophyta > Magnoliopsida > Magnoliales > Magnoliaceae > Liriodendron > Liriodendron chinense. Next base: position 5,043,023 of record ML058453.1, read on the forward strand.
CGTAGCCAATCAGATCAGTGGTCTATCTGGTCCTCACACATATAGGATCCTGCAAAACCACAAACTGTAAGTTTGCATACAACTAGAACCATATAATTCATCCAGAAACCACACGGAGGACATTGCCGGCATTTGAATTACCATAACAGCAAGGGCTTTATCTGAATTTCAAGTCATTGGATGACAAGACATTTGGAATAACACTTACAGAACTGCATGTGCAGTTAAACATGAGTTGGTTCTGAGAGCCACAAACCTGCGTGACCTGCTCCACCCACTCTTTGGAGAGTGACTGCGACTCTGTTGTCCCCAAGCATCAAGAACTGGAGAAATGCGCATGCCGTAATCCTGATCTCCATCACATATCCTTCCGGTTGGTGAAATCTCCCCTCTGTCACTGTCGACTTTTCCATCTTTCCCTTCATTTTTGCTTCTAGGCATGTGCTCCCAGCATGACCCTCCAGAAGAATTTTTAGATCTCAAAGCCACGTTGGCTTCCATGTCAGGCGACTTTGGGACATGGATTTCAGAACTTTTTGAAGAACCCCACCCTGAATTTGATTCTTTTTCATGATAAGAATTGCCTGCTTTCCCAGACACAGCATTCTCTTGTACAGTTTCACTTGAAAAATGAGTTTCTGGTACCAAATCCCATTTAGAAGCTCGTTTTCTAACGTTTTCAGTCATTGCCCCTCCAAAAGAAGCTCCTTTTACAACAACAAGCTTCCTTCAAACCAAATTACATTTTATTTGAAAAAAAAATCCCAATGTACAAACGGATCCATATAACAGTCTTACTTTTCCATGAATTATCTGCAGAAATTTAACACAGCAGTAATAATTGAGTTTATGGCTCGAAACAAGCTGTACACAATACTACAACTATTCTCAACAAATGTTATTACAGCAAAGTCTTCAAACAAAATAACCAGTTAAAGCATTCGAAATCTACAAAGAAAGAAAAAATAGAAAATGAGTTATGTTTCATCTGACTGTAAATATAAACAATCAAAAGGAGAGACCGACGAGCCTAAATGTACCTAATATCATCAGGTTAAGGAAAATCAGCACAGATGCCCAAATTTGCAAAAAATAAGTACAAATTTTCATCATCCCATCATGTCTCAACCAGATAATTAGTTACAAACGACACCACCATATGACTCATGATCGTAATTGCAAATATAGGGGATATGTTGATATTGAAATATTCTAATGATATTTTTTAGAGAAAAAATCATTAAAATATCATGATATAATCAATTTATGGTTTCAACAATAAATATCGTGATATCACAATCATCATCTAAGCCTCTCCCCCAGCAATTTGGGGTCAGCTATTAAATGGTAAATTTGCAAAAGTTCTATGATTGGTTGCCCACCAGACATCTAAATTCCTCTTTTACCTGAGCTCCAGAACCAGCCATGGCAAAGTGCTCAGATTTTAGCCAGGACTCATTGGAGAACAACTTCAAACACATCTCTATACATTCTATACCCTCTATTTTTTCCAGGCCATTGAAGGTTCCCGTCAACATTAAGCTACATTTAGCCAAAAGAGAGATAATTTGCACTTATATGCAAAATGCAAAAGGTCATTTTTTAAGCATATGATCTGCACTCCAAAGCCAGTAAAAGATGTAAGCCTGAATCTTGGGAAGTAAACAAGGCACCAATCAACTCAAGTGAGAATCACTCCAGGTCTCAACATTTCATGCCAGTGCCACAACAGAAATATGGAACTATCAAGATATGGCAATGTGTTATATTGACGTGATACTTGGTAAGCCCAAGAAATATTTCGTACACACATTTTAGATCAACATTTTTTTTTCTTTATTATTTATTCTTTATTTTCTGAGAGAGAACTGAATTTTATTAAAAGTACATAGATGAGATACATATGCCAAGAAAACAACACAGAGCTCAAGAAAGAGAGGGAACAAAATAACAACTCGAGGGCTCTGATGCCCAATCCACCACATCCATCTTTCCCCTTCTAAGAACCTCAATCAATGACCTATTTTGGTTTCTAAAAGTTCTATCATTTTGCTACTTCCAGATAGTCGAGAATCCTGCTAAAAAGGGCAAGCCTACACACTGATCACGATCGCCCCCATGCGACACAAGGAAGAAGGTCTCAATCAATTCCAGAATCACCCAGCAGTAGTGAAAGATACCAAAAGTAATGCTCCCGCACTAATCTGGCAAACACATTGCAAGAATAAGAATAGTGGCCAACCAATACTACGACCCTCATATACAACGCATACATTAGGAATAATCATTTGTCTTTTCTGAAGGTTGTCCACTGTAAGGACCTTAGTCCATCCCACCAACCATGCAAAATCTATCTCCTTTGCTGGCCCACGAAAGACCAGATGAATACCGTGGCCGCACCATGCAATCTCAGCTCTGGGGATCTGACTGCCTCATAGAAAGAACAAATGGAAAATCTACCTGATTAGTCCGTCCCACCAACCATGCAAAATCTATCACCTACGCCAGCCCCCGAATGACCAGATGAATACCATGGCCGCACTATGCAATCTCAGCTCTGGGGATCTGACCGCCTCATGGAAAGAACAAATGGAAAATCTACCTGATCTCTCCATATTCCACACCCACACATCCCTATCGGCGCTGCAAGGCCTATGATTCTGAAGGATAGAACGCAACTGGACCATGTCATCAGATTCCTCCTCCCCTAGGCTCCTACGGCAAGGAGACCACACCACTTGGCTACCCACAAGAGAAAACCACAGAGGCTTCTGGGTCCAGTGCGAACCTAGCCAAAGTTGGGAAACCTCACATAAGGGTCTCTCCCCACACCAGAAGTGCACCCAGAAAAGAATGCGAAAGAACCATCACCCTACAAGAAACTGACATCTTCCTTAAACTACTTCCATTTTTGCTCCTGCTTTCCAGATCGCTGAAAATCTATGCACGTGAGAGAAGAAAACAGACTCAAACACTGCCAACTCAACACAATGTGGATCAACGAATGCAAGGTAATGAAGAAACTTTGGAAGCAGTTCTCTCTCCAATATGATTTTGAGCTTGATATTCTCAATTGATTGCACTATCTACCAAAAAGATTTCTACTTTCCATCTTTCAACCCAAAAACCACAAGCTTCTGCAACACTGGTTACACTTAGTGAGATTACTGATGGACCTGTTGCATGTCCACAATGACATGTTTTAATTAATTCAATTCATTTCTGATATAAATCTAACAGTAAGTCACTCTGCCAATCTTGCAGCCCAATCTAGTGATGCTTTGTATGACAAACATGTTCAATTCTCATAAGTTGAGGTTCAAAAAGATGTTAAAGTTTGTTCCACACATCATAAGAAGCAGAACTGCACATGGCAACGAATGTTGATTAAGAACTCTAAATCAAAATAATCTTGCTAATTGAATCACTTCTGATAAATCACTTCGGCAGCATGTATCATCAATATACGTCAAGTGTCAAACCATGAGAGAAACTTGTTTATAGCCCTTAATGCTTCCTCTTTTGGTTCCCAACCCATGAAGCTGTATATAAGTGGATGTTTTGACACCATCTTGAAGAAGATCATCATATCATATCATTTTTTTTTTTTGTCATTGATGTGAAGCAAGTCAATCATACAGGGAAAGAGCTTGTGGCTTATGGCAAGGTAGGATGACCTTGGCTGTAAGCGTATCAACTACTTTGGAGGGCTTGCTAAACCCTCGATGCATGCAATCCATTAATGATACTGCAGACAGATACAGTTTATATCAGCCATTTGAGAAACTCTATCGGCATATAAAAACATAGATCCAAAGCACTATTATTGAAGGAACTACCCTACTTCATGGATGTACAAGAAAATTAACAAGTATCTTAGCCTTGTATGATGGCTAAATACCTATTAATTGAAAGAAATAAGAACCTTATTCCCAATTTTGTACATGAATTTGATGTTTCATGCAAAACATGGTTCATAAAACGAAGATGATTGGCATCAAGATTCACGAGCCCCTCAGTCTTGACAAATTCAAGTGCTTTTTCCATCAGTGATAATGAAATTATTTTCACAGAGTTATCTCCTATCTTCCGCTTTCTAACCATGTGAATAATCAGTTTCCATGAGAATGGTCTCAGACTCTCAATAACAGATTCAAACACTGCAGCTAACTTGTAATTGGAAAAAAGAAATCCCTACATTTAAGAGACATTCAGGTTAAGTCACCTACATTTTGATCCATGATAGCGGAGATTGTTTTTCCACCACAGCCAATTTGATCCAAGTCCTGGGTGTTGATGATGGCCATCTGCAGCCATCTTCTCCTCATCCTATCTACACCAGGGATTGAAGCAGGCAATGTTGACTGCCGTCAACAATCAGCTTCACGTGCTTGATGACTCACTAGAGGTTGGTGATCACTCCCACTGCAGCCCATTTGGGTACAGTCAGCCCTTGGAATCTATGAAGATGGAGGAAAGGATGATCTAGGCCCATAGATTCTTCTTCGGTTTGGAGAAGCTGTAAGGGTCTATTTTTAGCAGAAAAAAAAAGAGGACTTAAAGGCAATTATACTGTCCTTGGAAGAATACCACCAGAATCCTCAATGCTCAGGATAGCGTCCTAGACTCCTAGTAAAAGGAAACCAAAAAGTATGTAGGAATCACTAAGTTTGTCTCATTCAATTAACCATGACGAAGAGGGAGGGAGGCATCAGGACTTCAAATGCCATCAGTAATGGCAAGCTTGGAAACAGTAGGGCTTGGGGCCTTAGCATATCTTATAAATGAAACTGCTTATATGGAACATGCAGGGGCTTGGTTGCCTAAAGGAGAGGACTCATGTTAAAGAGCTTTATCATTATCAGAAGGTTCGCCTTGTTGTATTCATGGAGAGAAGGACACAGAAGCAGAATCTGATTTTTTTTACATCTATCTGGGGTGGAAAATCTTTGGACTCGGCGTTTGGGAATAGAAGGGAGCATAGGGAATTGTGGTTGGATGGAACTCAAATTTTCCCCAATAACCGTATGTGCTATTTTGATGCAGGGGCATGTGATGATCTAACCCTAGATGCATGTATATCAAGTTGGAAGATATTCAAATAATAAAATTACGAAACTAACTACTTTCAATCAGAGGAAACTAACAAATCTCAACACGAAGATGAATTCCGTCCGTCCAGATCATGCCCCTTTGCATAAAACCATATAAAATCGTAAAATAGGGAGGATCTAGGGATATGAGGATATCCCAGATCTAGCATAAACCAGTCCACAGTCAAGTTTGGATCCGGTTATCGAGGCTAGGCATCCCTCTTTTCGATCGTACCAAAAGGGGCAAAAGGGGGGGGGGGGGTTTCAGAAAAGGACGAGGGATGTCGAAAAACAATGGGTTATCATGAAGTACGAATTAGGAATCAAAAGAAGCTTACCTTTCCTCGCACCTTGAAGAAAGAGAGAAGAGAAAACGGAAACTCCGGGGTGGAATCCTCAACACCCGAGGGCCAATCCTGAAACCCTAATCTCTCAACAAAGAGGAAGAAACTCACGAATTTTCTATTCATTCAATAATTTCGAAATAGGGTTCTCACAGTATATATAAGCTACGAAATAAAAAAAGTGCACTAAAGTGCCTGAAAACCAAAGAAATAACATAAAAACGTCTAAAGTAAATAACGACACTAAAGCGCCTAGAAACAAGGAAATAAATAGAAAAGCGCCTAAATGTAAATCCGCTCCATGGTCCAGCGGTCATGATGCTCCTGCGCGATCCTGCAACTCGCGTACTCGTAACGCGTCAGAAAATGGGCCCAATGGGCCCGGCGTCCATCCACATCAACTCGTCTGCTCCAACACTCGATCTGCGACGTCGCCTCCTCTGGTACACTCTAAAGGGTGCACCACTGATGTCCGCATCATATTTGGTCAGTTCTCTTTTGATTCTTTTCGGGATCTACTCGGTAGCGTTTTTCTTTTCTTTTCATTTTTCTTTTTTAAAAGGTTTTGTTGTTTAAGGCCCATGTGATTCATCGAGAAGAGATGCTTTTTGGGAGAGACATAGTTCTCTAAGACCAAAGTGGTAGTCCTTGGTGCGTGGGGGCGACTTTGATGTAGTCAGATTCGCAGGCAAGAGAAGGGGTAGTGGGCATTTAACTCCTGTGTGCGTGAGTTTTCAGATTTGGTAGACAGTCGTGGCTGGATTGAGCTCCCATTGGGGGGCTGCTGACATACTTGGTCGAGCAATCAATCTAACCCAGCCGTATCCTGTCTTGACAAGTTCCTTGTTGCAAGTAGGACGCCCATTCCCAGATGTCTTCACGTTTGGCATCCCAAAGCTTGTTTCAGATCAATGCCTGGTTGTTCTCAAATGGGGCCATCTCCCTTATATTTAAGCTCATGTGGTTGGAAGAGGGTTAATTGACAAGTTCAAGATTCGTGGCATTATATATCAGTGGAATGTTGGGCTGGCTATAAGTTGAAGCTAAAGCTGAAAAAAAAAGTTGAAAGCTTTGCTAGAAACCTAGGAGCATTTCGATTCTCTGGAGTGGTGTAATGGTTGAAGCCTTTAGAGCCACACAGAGAGATCTGTTCAAAGGCTTTTCTGCTGGCAGGAATGATCCAGGTAGCCCATCTCAGATATGTAGATAATACACTCCTGCTTTGTGAAGCGAAAACTGATTAAATAGCAAATTTGAGAATGATCCTGGTTTCCTTTGAGGCTGTTTGCGGTCAGAGACTAAATTTGTTGGAAACTGAGAAGATTATGTTGGGGAAGAGAGTGCAAGAGTTTTGGCTAGGGGACCCTTGGATGCAAGATCGAAAAGCTTCATTTTTTTTATCCTGGTCTTCCTTTATGTGTTGGGAACCAGCCAAGCATCTTATGGTATGCTTTCCTCATTTGAGGATAGGTACAGTAACCTTCACAAAGTGGAGTTGTACAGGGGGCTAAGGATTAGTGATTGGTATGATTTGATTTGCAACAGCTTGATGTGGAATCCACATCTTTGAAGGAACCTATCCAAGGTGGAAATCGAGGAGTTCGCCAGTCTATAGCAAAATATACAAAATGCAGTACCAAGGATGAGGCAGGTGATAGATGGAAATGGGAGTAAAATACTAATGGAATCGTCACAGTAAAAGCATTTTATTCAGCCATCAAAAGGGAAAGAAATTTAAGCAATCTGGAGGCATACATCTGGTATTTACCAGGGCCCCCAAACGTTGTGGCCATTGGTTGGTTGACAGCAAAGGCAAAATTACTCAGAATCGATTGAATTAGGAAAAGGAAGATGTAAATACAAATGGTTGCATCTTTGCCTTTAAGACAAAGAATCAGTCAATCATCCGATCATCCACTGTGAACTCTCCTCTCCTTGCGGCCATGTGGAGGATTCTCAATCTATTTAGGATCCAATGGGTGATGCCAGCAACGGTATTGGAGCTCTTTCAAGCAGGGAGAGGGGTTCTATTCAGCATGAAGAAGCTGAATTCTATCGTGCTTGATGGTTCTAGTCTCAATATGGTCTCTGTGCAAAAAGCACAACAGCAGGGTGTTTAATAACAAAGCCGGATCGGCGGCTTTGGTGTTTCAAAACACAAAGGTCATATGTTGTTCTAGGCTTCGGGGGTCCCTTATTTTAAGAATTGTAGCAAGAAAGAGATTTGCCTATAAGTAACTCATCATAGTCTGTCCAGGTCTTGGATTCAACTGCTTGTCAATCCATTTTCTTTGCCTTTGTATGTTTTTGTGTATATATAGTGAATACAACAGATTACCCCGCGCGCGCGCACACACACAGATGCACTATCAAGTCCAACCGGTTGGACCACAGTTTGCAGTCCACCCAGTGGATTGCTTCCAACCTGCTAAGTGCTTGTGACATCCAATCCTCCTAGTAGGTTGGCCCCACCACGAGGAACTAGTGCAAAAATCAGCCCTATCCAATCATTAAGTGAGCCAAAATATAGAAAACAGTGTATAGCCATTGATTAATAGCAAAATACAAGTCTGGTACTCTGGGTCAGTGGATTCAGCTGATTTGGCCTCATGGTGGGGCCAACCTATTAGGAGGATTGGATGTCACAAGCACTTAACAGGTTGGAAGCAATCCACTGGGTGGACAACAAATTGTGGTCCAACCGGTTGGACTTGAGAGTGTGTGTGTGTGTGTGTGTGTGTGTGTGTGTGTGTGTGTGTGTGAGGTTCAGGACTGAAGAGAACACTCTTTGAAAGCAAGTGATCTCATCTAAATACAGGGTTCAAAGTGGCAGTTGGCTCACTCAAACCTCCTTGCCTTATCAGGCTTCTGGAGTGTGGAAAGCAGCTTTCAATCAGCTAAGGAATGTCCTAGGAGGAGTTAATTTGCAGCGGGTGATGGTGCCAAAGTTGGCTTTGGGAAGATAATTGGAAGGATATTGTCCTTTCTGTCTTGACTTCTCAAGATCATACAGTGTCTTTACAGATCAAGAAGCGAAGATTGCCAGATGTTGTGTGATGAATGACACTTTGGTCTAGTCGCCCATTTCTACAGGAATCTCATGGAGGACAAGATCGTGGAATACACCAATCTTGACACTTGGATTAGTGGTTTTCGGCCAATCCCCAATATAGACAGTTGGCATTGGAAGTTGGACCCTTCAACAATATTATTGGTGAAATCCTTCCATAAGCACAAGTTCTTCCCCCTCAGGTAATCTTCATTATGCGTCTAACTAGTTTGGCATTTCCCAAGTGCCCCAAGGGTCATTGCTTTTGGATGGTTGGTGGCGAAAAAGAAAATCATCACAATAGACAATCCGACTATTGTTGTTAAGGAAGGATTTCACCTTTTTTTGCCTTTCACAATAGACCTGGGCATAACCCAAATATTGGTAGCAACCTTGCAGTGAATGAGGCGATGATCAACAATAATACATCCTTAAGACATGTTCTATCATCATATTTCCTATTCAATAAAAAGGATGAATGGAGTGTCTTTCGTGGCAATCGATAGTTGTTAGGGGCTGGCCGGGAGGTTTCTTCCATGGATTTTCCTTTTTTTGCCTTTCTTGCATTCTTTTCCTGTGTTGCTTCGGCTAGCAGGCCTTTAATAAATTTCCGTTAATCTTCAAAAAAAAAAAAAAAAACAGAAGAAGAAGGACGAATCAAGCACTCTTCATCTATGCTAGAATCAACTAAACAACTAATTCCAATGTCATAACATTTACTTTTGACTTTTTGGTAAACAGTTTGATCAAAGCACAATTTAACTAGAATTTTCTACATAACTCATCTAATGGCATGCTACAGTCACCTCACAGAGTTGTCCTAAGCAATTATTGCTGCAAGCAAAAGATCTTTGCAGATTGTCCCAAAATTTTCCAAAATAGAACTTCCCAAAAATCTCCTAGCTTCTTTCACCTATAAACCTTTTTCAACTCGTAAATGGATTCATTTACCAACTCCTTACCCCCATCTATTTGGAAACCCCTACAGCTATCAAATAACAGGAAATGTAAGTGTTGAATTTTTATGGACAACCAAGAGAGATCAGAGAGAATTGGTTGCATAAGGCGACTGTCTTCGAAAGCAATTGTTCATCACAAGAACCTAGATATTCCTTAAAACCATAAATCATTCTCCAAGATTGAAGATGGCTCTGAAGGAAGCACATCACAAAAATCTAATAAGATGTAAGAGAAAAATCTCTCCAAACATTTAGCCTGCACTTACTCTTCCATATGTTTACCCATAGGGCTGAGATTGGTAAGCACTTAACACGAGATGGCTTTCACAATTGCCACCTCACAACTAAAGAATCAACAGATTCAACGAATTGCAGCACACATCCAAAGGATTCACAACCACACCCTCCATAAAAGCTTTCCATTATAGGTATGTGCCTTGCAAGGAGGGATTACTAGAAATCCCATTCGTTTGATCAAATACCGCAGCAATTATGTTTTTAATTTTATTATTATGACATCTCTTTTATATCGCTCAAAAAAATATCATGACATCTCTTTTACATTCCAATGTTCCTTTGCCCTAGATAATACATTAATCAAGGCTATGCTCATGATCAGTTTCGCTTCATTTTGAACATGCACTTATCTAGAAAGCAATTGCAAAGTTTTTCTGAAACCACAACAAAGCATTCAAAAGGGTGGATGAGAGGGACAGCAGTTCAGAAATTCATGAAAGGGGGAAAAAAGGCCAAAGACTACAAAATAGAAACATGCCTTGTGTAGAAAAGCAGACTCTCAACCATCTATTATTGCATTGTCATATCATGGGGGTAACTTGGTATCATTTTTTTCAACTTATGTGGTGTTGCTTGGGCACAGAATGAGCCTATTCTAGCTTGTTTTCATGTTCGGATGAAGGCCCTTTCTCCTATAAGGGGACACGCCGTGGAATATTCTCCTATGTGCACTTTTAGAGGATCTAGAAAGAAACAAATCTGAGAATTTTTTAAAAGAATAACTCCTCTATAGATTCTCTCAAATGGAAGGGTCAATCCATAGTGTTGATGGGCATTGTTTACTTGTACCCAGTGTTCGCAGCGCCCATATCGCGTTACGTTTCGCACCCTTGGAATACAAATACATATCGTGCATCGCTAGGGAAATATCGATTGTATCGGGTAATGTATTGCACTTTTTCAGAAACATGGGGAAACATTGGGAAATTGATTGAATTTTTCAATGAAACTTCAGGGATTGTTAAAATGGACCTTAATACACAGTTTTAAATCATAATATGTTTAAAAAAAAAGTCCACATACTAGGGTTCCTTTGTAAAGGATCCTAAGCTATGCGTCATCTGACCGAACTGATGCAACTATTGTTCAAATTGAGATACAAACTAAATAAAAAAATTCAGGATAAAATAATTTTAATTAATTAATTAATTTTTTAATCCAAGATTAATAAATTAATCTTTCAAAACTGTTAATCAGCACCTCCACATCCTTAATTTCATGTTTCCAATCCAACAGTACTCCCAATTTGGGAGGAATTGAAAATTTTCGAATTTCCCCCAATTTCTCCCAAATGGCCCGCATACACTCAAATCATCAAATTGGAGTGTATATGATGTTAGATTAGTTCTATAATAATATTCATTCACAATTAGGAGTGGATTGACAACTTTTAGAAAGAAAAAATCAAAAAAATTAATAATAATTAAGTATTTTTTTAATAATTATTAATTAATTTCAAATTTGGGGAAAATGTTGCAAATCAATAGATCAGCCCCCCTTCATCCTTAAAATGTTATTTCTAATCCAACATTGTGAGTAATTTGGAAGAAAATGAAAATTTTCGAATTCCCCCAAATTAGCCTCTCAAATCTCGAAATCAAATGTTGTAATGCTTGATTCTCCATGCAAAACATGAAAAATCAAGCATGTCAACTAATTTACAACATATTTTAGTCGATTTAAATAGGAAAAAAAACGAGTTTTGAAGGAAAAATACACACCGAATTCAAGGGGCTAACTTCAGATTTGCTTCAAAATCAATGTTTCCTCTCAGATCCATGCAAAGGAATGATCAAAATCTACCCAAAACTAGGTTGGTGGGGAGAAAATGCAAGAAAAATGGGGATAATGCAAGTTTTTTCTCCAAAAAAAAAAAGTGTGGAGGGACTCATGCGCGTCTAGACGATATCGTTCAGGTATTGACGATATTTGGAATAAGTAAAAGGGATCAACGCCAATATATTGATGATATATCGTGTGATAATATTGATAGCGCACGATATGATCGTCGATACGAAGGAATCTGCCCATGTTTTTGTTACTCTTTATGATTTTCGTATCGCTAACTCGTGATATCTATAGTATCGGCCGATGCCATCAATACTGCAAACACTACTTGTGCCTTTAAAGACGCATCCGATATCTTTCTTGGGATCAACTTGTTTTTTGATGATTTTTTGGTCTTTTGGGCTTGAACCCCTTATGTTCACAGTTGTAACAAAGGACCTTCTCCTAGCATGCCTGCATCTCTACCCATGGCAATTCTTAGTTATCACTCAATTAGTGTTGGGTGACGGTTGGGTCTCCTCAATGCGATAAAGCCATTGGAGTTTGTCTTTTTGCGTGTGCACCAGCCTGATTCTGACCACCAAAGGAATGGTTCAAACTTTCAAATTTTGGCCCCAATCTCTTCCCTTAACCCACCAATAAAGCAATCCACAAGCGCCTTTTCCGTCCATCCTGCAACTCATTTTCCGAGCCACTCAAAATTAGTTTGAAAGTTGCGAATGGTTCCCATTTGTTACAATTTCGAGAGTGCAAGATCAAAATCTTCGTATTCGATTGGTCTGAAATGGACAAACAAGGCCTACATGAAATCAGCCCATGGCAAGGTCACTTGCATTTTCTCGTACCATTGATCTCATTGCACTGCATCTCCTTCCAAATGAAAAGACACTAATAGAGCCTTTTGATCCTCCAGTGTGTTCTAAAACTTGAAAAATTGGTCAGCACGATAGACCCAACTAATCAGATCTTCCCACCAAACTTTGGAAAGTTGAGACATGTGTACCTTGTTTGGATGGGTACCGCACATCTATATCGGGCCGCATGTTGGATCCACCTGATTTGCTCCTTGCATCTCGATCATTGGTCCAATCTCCTGCATCCTTGATCACTGATGATTGCAACCACTCATATTGGACACTCATAGCTGACAAGGTCTCTTTGATCTCCCACAACAATCCAGAATGTTGTTGAACTTGTTCTTCCATCGTTTCAACCTTGGCCTCCATCGATTCCATCTGCTAAACTCGTGAGGCGGATTTGGGCATCCCCAGAATTGATGCTCTAGTACCAGATGATATGGTCCTTACTCCAGGAGCAGGGATGAATGCTTGATCCTTTTCGAGGGGGGGTCTACCTCCTAGTGCACAAGACACTTAATGGTTTATGGAAATCAATCTCTATTTTATTATTTGATAACATCTAAATATATAAGAAAAACCAAGGACCTATCCAATCTAAAGATAGGATCCATCCAAGATTTGGATATCCCAAATATAGCAATAAATACACAATGCCCACCCAATCAAATCTAATCACTATCTCACTGATCCCTATGCAGATGGAATTTATTTTTATATTTTATTTTATTTTATATTCAGATCCGAACACAATGGTAGGGCAATGACATCGAGGCACAGTAAATTCAGGAGCCTTAAGACGCAATCAATCACCAGTCAGCGTCCACAGCAGCTAATTAGTCAAAATGCACCAGCAAAACAAACAACAGCAACGGTTTGAGGGGAAAAATGAATGTAGAGCCCCACCAAATTCACACTATCCAAACACCACTCCGCACATACACATTCATCTCCAACATCCAAACAACGACAGAAAAACCACCATTTCAGGGAAATTCCATTACATAACGAATCCAAACACAACAGAACCAACAGCAATGCAACAGTTCAAAACCAAACAATTCACAAACTATGTTCCAAATCTCAAGCCACAGAGATCAGATGCTGCCACGATTCTACAGAGTATAAAAACATTGTTTGGGAATTCGAACAGAACAATCTAGGGTTACCACAACAAAATTCGGGAAAATGGAGTTCAATCCGACCAATACATAAGTCTGAACGAAACCCAAAGATTGGAAGAAAGAAATCTCACCTTGGATTAAGGAAAACCCATTCCGAAGAACGATAGAAAGAGTCGTAGAAGCGAAGGGGGTAGAATTGGAAAGCCTGCCATTTCACGGATTTTAAAGCCTGGGAGATATCCCAAGAGCTGCTCCCGCTGCTTGCGTTTTTTAGGGTAAGAAAAATAGGAATTTGCTAATCCAACACACGTGTGCAAGTTAGCTAATGCACACGCCACCGTATATGCTAGCTTGGTATAAATGTGAAATATCCAAACCGTCCATCATGTGGAAATCATCATTTATACATTAGAAATGTAAAGGTGGTCCACTCAATGAATGTTTCATTATATTAAAAATAAGTGGATGGGCTAGAAGACATGGGCGGATATTTAACAACCGTACATTTGTTCAGTTAATTGTTGTAACCTTCCTATGGATGGCTTGGATATTTCACGATCCTGCTGCGCTGGCACAAGTTGGAGCGTCTGATTATTTTGGACTATGAACACCTACGTGGGGCCCACCACAATGTTTGTGAGAAATCCACCCCTCCATCCGTGAGATCATCTTAGTACGTTCGAACAAAACTGAGCTGGGTCCACGACTCAAGTGGGCCGCATTAAAGGAAAAGGTGAGCAGGGAAATTCCTACCGTTGAAACCTCCCTAAGGGTCTACGGTGATGTTTATATGCCATCCATTTTGCTCATAACGTCATTCCTATTGAGATGAACTGAAAACACGAATAATAGCCTGATTCAAAACTTTTGTAGCCCCACGCATATTACAACCGTGGAAGTTTAGTCCTCATGTTTTTTGCCCACTTAAGTCTTGGATCCTGCTGATGATTTTTTTTGTTGCATGTCCTAAAATGAGTTCATGGGGACAGCGTGAATTTCTCACAAATATAATGGTGCCCTTACTTAGGTTTCCAGTGCAAGAACTTTCAGCCTTTCACAGCAAATCCCTGTCCCAAGCTCTTAGGGGCATCATCTCATGTATGTGAATCTACGCCGTTCATTAATTTTCCCAAGCATGAAAATCCCAAATTTCCTGGATGGTTCGTATTCAAGGTCAGCTCTCGATGTGGCTCTTTTTTTTCATTTTTATTCCCTTTGTAACGGAGAGTCATACCTGATGAATGGGTTTGATGAAATGTATACATCCATGGCCCACTTTGATGGTAGGCATCCCATTCCTGCGGTTCACTGTGATGTGGCTCACTTGAGTTGTTTAGCTAGTGAGTGGAGTGAAATTGCAGTGAGTTGTTTAGCCAGTGAGTGGAGTGAAATTGCAGTAAGGTATCCTCCTGGAAGGTGCAGCAAAGTCACCTCCTTCTTAAGAAAGAGCTTCTGCGCAACCAACTCTTTTTCTTAAATATCCATTAAATGAATAAGAATCTCGAGGCTATGAAATATTATGCGCATGGAAGAAGTGGATTTTACCTAGATAACAAGGGCTTGTTTGATTTGCCGAAATTATTGATAAATTAAAGAAAATATGTAATTGTTAGTGAGAGTGTGGCACATCATACTGTGCGGTCTTTTAGATTATCAAATTATTTCATTATTTTTTTTTTAAGTCTTAACAAAATCAATAATAATTACAAATTACATTATGATTTAGAAAGAGTCATGCAAGTGCGCATGTGGCACCCCATAAAATTCTAGGGCCCAACTTTTAGCCTGATCCAAAACTCTAGTGGACCATTGCAAAGAGAGTGGCAAATCAAGGGAGGTAACTGTTTCCTTTTCTCATGCCCACTAGAGTTTTGGATCAAGTCAAAAGTTGGGCCCTAGGGGTTTCACCAGGTGTCACATCACATGAACCATTTAGATTTTATGTTCGTGTCATGTATCAAAAAGTGTTCATGAATTCTCATGAGAATCAGTGCACAGCATTTCAGTGATTACAAATTACATTACCTATTTGCTAACATCAACAACATTTGACTGCCTATTCTTGCATTTGGTTTCTCCACAATAAAATTTTAATGATGACATTTTTACATCAATTCATTGTTAAATCCTCGACAAAATACACAAATACCATTGTTTGAGTTGAAATTTTCACAATAGTTAGAGAAATAATGTAATGATCGTGGATTCATTTACTTATATCTGTGTGTATATATATATAGCACCCAGGTCTACCACGCATAGGCTGTAAATAGTTATTTACGGTATGAAATTACCGTCTGGAAGTCTAGTCAGTTTAGGTGGGTCCCGGCATGACATATATGTCAATTTTATTCCATATGTTAAATGCATTAGCCCACATTAGGCATAGAGTATAAAAATCAGCCCTATCGGTGGTTCAGGTGGGCCACATGAATACAAACAGTGTTAAGAGGATACTCACTCTCGAAATTGTTTCCCTTTGTTTGGCCCACTCGAATCATGGATAAGGCTCATTTTTAGCTTTGGGCCTAACTTTAAGTGTGAGTTTTAATAGTTAAGAGTAGATTTCAAACATATATAATGGTAGGCCCACCTCAACTAAACGACCCTTTTGCTACAATTTAAATTTCGGTATCACCTAGTCAACTTGTATCAAGGGTCTCACCACCTTTATAGTTGTGCCAAAACTCTATGAGGCCCACCATAATGTATGTATTTTATCCATCTTATCCATCAGTTTCTTTAGCTCATTTTAGGTTATAAGCTCAAAATTGAATTATACCCAAAGCTTAAGTGGACCATACCATACAAAGCAGTAGGAATTGAACACATACCGTTAAAAATTCCTTGGGGCAATAGAGGTGTTGGTTCAAGCTGATATTTGTTTTTTCTATTAATCCATGTCTATATGACCTTATTAATAGGTTGGATAACAAATAAATATCAATATGGGCCCTGGGAAGGTTTCAAGGGTGGATGTTATTATCCTCACTGTTTTCATTGGTATGGTCCACTTGAACTTTGGATATGCTTCAATTTCAGGCTCATGCCTTACAATGATATGGAAGAACGAATGAGTAGTGTGGATAAAACAAACATATTAAGGTAGGCCCCACAATGTCTTAATACTACCATCAAGGGCAATGAGCGCCTTATTGCAACAGGGACTCCTACCATGATACGCTAGGTAAATTTAATGTAACGGGGTAGTTCATCTTGGATGGCCCACTGTCATTTATTTCCAAAATCAACTTCGACCATTAGGTGAGTGACTTGGTTTTAGGCCTATGGTGAAAAAATCAGCACCAACAAGTGGACCCCAATATTAGAAATACTATATAGGAAGACACCTACCCTCCAAACTGTTTTTTTAGTGTGGCCTGCTTGAATCACGAGTAGGGTTGAGTTTTGGGCTCTCATTCTAAATTTTAGTCTCTTACGTAACAATTGGAGTGGATTTCATATAATCATCGTGATGGTTCTTAAGAAAATCAAGAGTAGACATATTATCTCTAACTGGTTTAAGGGTTGGCATCTCTCTCCCAAATTATTTATTCTCGAATGACTCACTTAAGCTAACAAACCAACTGATTTTTGGGCCCTATAGATAAA
This sequence comes from Liriodendron chinense, assembly GCA_003013855.2. Taxonomy (NCBI): domain Eukaryota; kingdom Viridiplantae; phylum Streptophyta; class Magnoliopsida; order Magnoliales; family Magnoliaceae; genus Liriodendron; species Liriodendron chinense. The sequence goes on from ML058453.1 coordinate 5,060,146, forward strand.
ATGAGGGGACTCACTTGATGATCGGAGTGGATTTCACTTAAACTTCACGGTGGGGCCCACTTCATACAATTGCACATTAAACCTGCGCATTAGTTCTCATAAGAACTTGTGAGCACTTTTTGACAGTGCATCACACGTTATGTGAAACCCGAATCCGAACCGTCCACGTGATGCAACACCCCAAAAATACCTCATGGCTCAATTTTCAACTTGATCCAAAGCTCTTATAGGCTGTGAGAGAGAGAGGGAGGCAAATCAAGGGAGGAAACTGTTTTCTTTTTTCATGGCCCACCAAAGTTCTAGATCAGAGTCAAAGTTGGGCTTTGTGGTTTTTCGGTGTGCTTCATCACGTGGACGGTTCAAATTCAGGGCTCACATCATGTGTAATAAGCTATCAAAAAGTTCTCACAAGTTCTTATGAGAATTGGTTCGTAGGTGAGCATTCTCCTATATATATGTGTGTGTGTGTGTGTGTGTGTGTGTGTGTGTGTGTGTGTGTAAAATTGCAATGATGATACAATTATTTTAATTTATTAGAAATTTCAGCAAAATCCAAAAAAGCCCTAAGATAAGCCTAAAGAGCTTGGGTGTTTTATGCATGTTGTAGGAGATTTTGGTCCAATTAGTTTTGGAACTAATTTAATGCGCCTGTACCATAAGCTTTACATGCAGCAAACTTTCTCCTCTCCTCAGTTGTGTCAACTTCTACGACATACTAACAGTTATAAATGCCACCCTGTGAAGATAAAACTATACAAATCATAATCTACACACTACGCTGAAAATCAACAAACCTATTGTTAGCGCTAAATCACGTCACCAGATGTTGATCAAGAATCAACTTGTTGATCAGGAACCAACTCGAATCTCTGTCGTTGTATTGATGATCGAAGATGGGGTTTTTAGATCTAAAGAACCTGCAAACACCATCAAGGGTTAAGATAGCTAACGGGGGTTCCGGCCGATGGCCCTCTGATGCTTAAGTTAGCGATGGTAGAATACTTATTCAATGGGGATAGGTATTCATATTTCTCTTGTGCATACCTTTGCCATAGCATGAGAGGTATTTATAGGGTATATATTTATCGTATTTGACTGGGATTCTGATTCTGCCATGATTTGATATCCCATGAGGATGAATCACAATCATAGCTGGATTCATAATTGCTTCGGAAAGGTAGGTGAGAATATCTATGCAGTACGGATATCTCTCATATTAATTCAGAGAGGTGAATCTCGTGACTTACAGAACACGTCAATTGAGCCTTGGTTGTTCGGGAGGTAGTGCTCAGTCAGATGTAAGTAACCGACAAGTTAGACATCATGGGTTGGTTGTGTGGGAGAATTGCTCGCGCTCGAGGAGGTTGGTCGGGAGGTTAGGGAAAACCGACCGCTCAAGTCTAGCGTGATCGGTCAAGCTAGAAGAAGCCGACTACCCTTTGGCCACATTTCCGATGCATCAGGCCAGAAGAAGCCGACTACATCCTAAAAGAAATCCACGAAGGCATATATGAGAACCATCTCGTCGGTTGGTCAATGGTGTACAAGGCAATTCATCAAGGGTATTATTGGCCGACAATGAATGCCAACGCCGAAAAATACTCAAAATCCTGCGACAAGTGTTAGCGATTTGCTGAAATACCACGAAAAGCTCCAGAAGACCTAACGCCAATGGCAGGCCCTTGGCCGTTTACGCAGTGGGGGATAGATATCATCGGACCTCTCCTGAGGGGGAAAGGTCAGCTACGGTTCGTGGTCATCGCAGTGGATTATTTCACCAAATGGGCTGAAGCTAAACCACTTGCATCCATTATTGACCAGCAAATCGAAAAACCTATACCTCTGTCCGATTTAGAAACCTTTCGCTCTAGCAAAACCCAAACGTCTCTTTATTTTGAAAACCCTCTTTTTCTCTTTCAATTTCCAAATTAATCTCTCCTCTTTGGGGAGACGAGGTCTCTGAGCACCTCAAGGTCTCCACTCTCTCACTCTTTCGATCTGAAAAATCATCTCTCCTCCTTGGAAACCTATCTCTCTCTCAATCTCAAAATTCATCTCTCCTCCTTGGTGAGACAAGGTCTCGGTGCTCCTCAAGTTCTCCTCTCTCTGTCTTATTAATTTCCCTTCTAACTCCCTCTCTCCGAAACCCGAAATGACGGATCGGGGCGTATCTGGAGGTTAGAATCGATATGATTTAAAGTGGTACTGGCATCGAAGAATGATACTCAGCCACTTTATTAAGTCATTATTCTCGTCATCACATGAGCTACGAAACTAAAACGAGCAACTGCAGTACCAAAGAAGAGTCCGCCATTGTTGTTCACGACCAAGGCTCATTTTCACAATTCGAATTATTCATATGTCTGGTGTTATGGGTTAATCTGGAATGGCCCCAAAGGCTGCACGGTTAAAGCTATACGCGAATGTTACTGACATCCTCTATCTTTGCGCCCGAGCACTCGAGCGCCCAATTGACAATACTAGAGCACTTCACTATCCTCAACCGCTTATTGGGCCTAAATGGTTGGAGCTTTCCAATACCTGACCGATCACGCTAGACTTGAGCGGTCGATTTTCCCTAACCTCCTGACTGACCTCCTCGAGCGCGAGCAATTCTCTCCCACAACCAACCCATGATGGTTAAACTCGTCGGTTACCTACATCCGACCGAGCATTACCTCCCGAACGACCAAGGCTCAATTGACGTGCTGCGCAAGTCATGGGATTCACCTCCCTAGATTAATATTAGAGATACCGGCACTGCGTAGATATTCTCTCCTACCTCTCCAAAGCAATTATGAATCCAACTATGATTGTGATTCATCCTTATAGAATATCAAATCATGGCAGAATTAGAATCTCAATCACATATGGTAACAATACACCCTATAAATACCTCCCCACACTAAGGCAAATGTATGCACAATAGAAATACGAATACTTATCCTCATTGAGTAATTATTCTACCATTGCTAAGTTAAGCATCGGATGGGCCATTAGCCAGAACCCCCGACAGTCGTCTTAACCCTTGGTGGTGTTTGCAGGTTCTTTAGATCTAAAAACCTCATCTTCGATCATCAATACAATGGCAGAGATTTGAGTTGGTCCCTGATCAACATCTGGTGACGTGATTTAGCGTCAACAGATTGACGCCCACTGTGGGGCTGACTTGAAACATCTTTGTCGACATCCCTCCGGATTACTTCGAGACGGCCTAATAATGCCACCAAGGAAGAAGCTCAGATCGAAAACAACCGCCCCTGCGGAATCCGTCTAGAGGAATGGGAATGCCAACACCGCCCAGACTCAAGCTTCCACAACACACACTAGATCACTGGCGATGCAGGAGAACTACCGCAAAAAGAGGATGCCACCACTCTCCCTCTACCTCCACCACGTCCAGTAGCGGAAGATCCTATGTGGAAAAACATAGTTGAAGCCAACATTCAATATATGCGGACAGAGATATTGTGTTTCCTGAACATTGCAGATCGACTGGAACGGCATCTGCAACTCCTGCCTATCTTGCAACAGGAGAAGGCCTCTTATCAGAACCAATCAAGTGGTTGCACTTCATCCACCCAACGAGCTCAACCACCTGTGGAGCCCAACATGCCCCCAATAGTTCAAGGCCATCGGCAAATCAACAACGCCTGCGGAAGACTCCCCATTGGCGACCTACGTCACTTGTTAGATGCCCGACGTCAAAATAACAGACAAAACAATGTACCGGAAGAGAGCGATCACACACCTCCGGAACCGACAGAAGTTTCTAGTACCAATCGTGCTCCAGAGTGGACAAAAGACTTGGAAGATCTGAGGAGAAGTTCGCCGCAATGAAGCAGCAACGTACTTCAGGTATACCGACATCACTGCAGGCCATGATCGACTAGACCGAATCACTCTTCACAAACAAGATCATGCAGGACCCCCGGCCCAAAAACTTCTGGTTGTCCAGTAATATCCCATCCTACAATGGATCTGGGGATCCGATTGAGCACCTTGAGGTTTTCAAAGCCTACATGCAGTTGAAGGGGGTCAGTTAGGGAATTATGTGCAAAGCATTTTCCCTCACCTTAAAGGGTGCGGCCCTTACTTGGAACCGCAACCTGAAGCCGAAGTCCATCAACTCTTTCACACAACTGTGCACCATATTCGGATCACAGTTCATCGGAGGCCACATGATGAGGAAAACTACTACACATCTAACCACTATGAAACAGAAAAGCGACGAATCCCTAAAGGACTTTCTCGTTCGATTTACATCCGAGGCAGTCCAAGTTAAAGGGTACACCGACGAAGTGGGCCTCCCAGCACTCCTTAACGAAATACGCAACAAGGAATTCAGGTGGGCCCTCGATAAAACTACCCCAAAAATGATGGCCGAATTCCAAGTCAAGGCTTAGAAGTATATTAATGCAGAAGAACTGGCAAAGGCCAGGAGAGAATCTGAAGTCGGGCCAAGTGAGAAAAAGAAAAGGCTTGAAGAAAGAAAGAGGGGGGACGACTGGAGGGATCGGTCCCTCAGGAAATTAGGTCCTCCTGAAGAATGTTACTCAAAATACACCCCTCTCAACACTACAACTGAAAAGGTCTTAATACACATCAAGGACCAGAAATACACCATGTGGCCACTTAAGCTAAAATCAGATCCCAGCATGCAGGATAAGCGAAAATTCTGTGAATTCCATCAGGACCACGGTCACTACACCAGGGACTGCATTGCTCTGAAGGATGAGATTAAATCTCTTATCTGCTGAGGACACCTCAAGTCCTTTGTAGAGCGTAACGATCGGTCACCCCTAAAGTGCGACCAATCCCCTCGACAAGTAGACCATCGGCAACAAGAATCCACACGTCAAAAGTAAGGCCACCAAGAAGGAAGAGCACAGCCAAAATCCTCCAAACCCGCAGGAGAAATCCACACCATCTTCGGTGGACCAGGGGGAGGAGGAGACTAACAATGCCAGGAAAGCCCATACCAAAAGGGCCCATGAGGCACTCCACACTGAGAGGATGATAAGGCAACCCGATTAGAAGCGACAACCGATCACTTTCTCGGAGGAAGATGGCAAGGGAATCCAATTCCCTCATGACGACGCAGTCGTCGTTACACTGCGAATCGCCAACTACAAGACTTACAGAATCATGCTTGACATGGGAAGTTCAGCAGACGTTTTGAACACCTCAACTTTCAACGCCATGAACATTCCCAGAAATCATTTAAAGCCTGTCCAGACCGTGTTGATAGGATTCGGTGGCGAAACAGTTGAACTCGAGGGATGTATCGATCTCCCGGTCATCTTTGGAGAAGCCCCAAACAGGATCAACATGATGATCAACTTTCTGATCGTGGACAGGCCCTCGACCTATAATGTTATTTTGGGTCGACCATCCATGGTGGAACTCAGAGCCTCCATCTCCCCACTTTACTGATGCATAAAATTCCCTACTCCGGAAGGAGTCGGGATAGTCAGGGGTACCTAGACGGCCGCCGGAGCATGTTATGAGACGGTACTTCAAAAATAGAAAGGAAAGTTAGTAAACCCAATCACAACAACGGCACCGCAAGCAAGAAGAACAATATTAACTTTGGATCCCAGAGAAAACGACTCCAAAGGCGGCTCGCCAGCGGAGGACTTGATCCCAGCGTCATTATCAACAAAGGACCCTTCAAATCAAGTCTGGATCGGGTCAGCTCTTGACGTCGGGACCCAAGCTCGTTTCTCCCAATTCTTAATTGAACATCAGGATGTTTTCGCCTGATCACATGAGGATATGCCCAGCATTGATCCAAACACCGCGGTCCACAGACTGCAAGTGGACCCAAAATTCAAAGTCGTCCATTAATGACGCTGCGCGGTGAATCAGGAAAGACAAAAAGCCGCAAAAGAAAAGGTAAATAAACTTCTCAAAGCAGGATTTATCATATAGGCGGTGTACCCGGAATGGGTAGCGAATGTGGTACTAGTCAAAAAATTGAATAACAAATGGCGAATGTGCGTCGACTACACCGACTTGAACAAGGTATGCCCAAAGGACAGTTTCCTGACTCCTAGAATCGACTAGTTGGTCGACGCCACGGCAGGACACGCACTCCCCAGCTTCATGGACGCATACTCGGGCTACAATCAAATCACCATGCACCCACCCCACATGGAGAAAACGTCATTTATTACAGACCGAGGGCTTTACTGCTACAAAGTGATGCCCTTTGGTCTAAAGAATGCGGGTGCCACGTATCAGCATCTCGTCAACGAAATCTTTGCCGGGCAAATTGGAAGAACGATGGAAGCTAGGTCGACGTTATGTTGGTGAAAAGCTTGTAAGATGAAGACCATCTGGTCAATCTCCTGGAAACCTTCCAGATACTCCGGAAACACCGAATGAAATTGAACCCAGCAAAATACGCCTTTAAAGTTTCTTTAGGGAAATTCCTCGACTTTATGGTTGGGAGAAGAGGGATTGAAGCAAATTCCGAAAAGATTCAAGCCATCATTGACATGAAGGCACCAAAATCTCTTAGGGACATCTAATGACTCGTCGGGCGAGTGGCCTCTCTCAGCAGATTTATTTCGCGAGCAAGCGACAAGTGTCTGCCCTTTTTCAAATTACTGAAAGGGTCAGCAAAAACAATGCGTGGATAGAAGAATGAGAGTAAGCATTCGGTCAACTCAAAGAATACATGAGCAACCCACCCATACTATCAAAACCCGTTCAGGGCAAAACACTGCTCCTATACTTCGCTGCCTCCCCGACTGTTGTGAGCTCCGCGCTCGTCAGGGAAGATAAAATTCAAAAGCCCGTCTATTACATCAGCATGGCAATGGTTGACGCAAAGACCCGCTATCCAACCATTGAAAGCTTACCTTAGCACTGATAACCTCTGTGAGAAGATTGAAGCCCTATTTCCAAGCCCATACGATCATGATCCCCACTAATCAACCGTTGAGGTAAGTATTGTAAAACCCCGGTGCATCAGGCAGATTGGCCAATTAGGCCATTGAACTCAGCGAGCATGACATACAATTCTGCCCGCTGATGTCAATTAAGGGCCAAGCTGCTGCCGAATTCATCACCGAATTTACTGACTCAGTTTCACTGGAACTAACCGAGCCAGTCCTTCCTCCAGCCCAATCTACCGACCGACCACAATAGACACTATGTTGATGGATTCGCATTCGGGCAAGGAAGCGGGGCTGGGATCGTTATGATATCTCCCGACGGCTGCAAACTTGAGTACGCACTCCGCTTCGGCTTTCACGCATCTAATAACGAAGCTGAATACGAAGCACTCCTCGTTGGGCTTCAGATGGCCAAGTCCGTGGGAGCATCAAATCTGAAAATCCACAGCGACTCTCAACTTGTTGTTAACTACATATCTGACGAGTAGGAAGCCAAAGATGAAAAGATGTTGTTGTACAAGGGGCAAGCTCACGCTTTGTTGAAAGAATTTGAAAGGTACGAGCTTCTACAGATCCCAAGGGAACAAAATCGAATGACCGATACTCTCGCCCGACTAGGGGCATCCTCGAAAAATGACATCGGTCGGACTATCCCGGTTGAACATCTCTCCGAGCCAAGCGTCACCCAGAAGCAGGTCCTGAGCACATTCTCAATTGACCAGTTGCCCTGTTGGATAGATTCGATTATTTAGTACCTTAATTACAGACAGCTTCCAGAAGATAAAAAAAGCCGCCAGGAAAAAGTTTTGTGCCCCAAAATATTCCTGGAATATGGTGTTCTTTATAGGAGAGGGTACTCGCTCCCACATTTGCGATGCATCAGGCTAAAAGAAGCTGACTACATCCTAAAAGAATCCACGAAGGTATATGCGGGAACCATATCGTCGGTCGATCAATGACGTACAAGGCAATTCATCAAGGGTATTATTGGCCGACAATGAATATCGACGTTGAAAAATACCCAAAATCCCGCGACAAGTGCCAGCGATTTGCTAAAATACCACGAAAAGCTCCAGAGGACCTAATGCCAATGGTAGGCCCTTGGCCATTTGCGCAGTGGGGGATAGATATCATTGGACCTCTCCCGAGGGGGAAAGGCCAGCTACGGTTCGCGGTCATCGCAGTGAATTATTTCACCAAATGGGCCGAAGCTAAACCACTTGCATCCATCATTGACCAGCAAATAAAAAAACCCATACCTCTGTCTAATTTAGAAACCTTTCACTCTAATAAAACCCAAACGTCTCTTTATTTTGAAAACCCTCTTTTTCTCTTTCAATTTTCAAATTCATCTCTCCTCTTTGGGGAGACAAGGTCTCGGAACGTCTCAAGGTCTCCACTCTCTCTCTTTCGATCTGGAAATTTAACTCTCCTCGGAAACCCATCTCTCTCTCAATCTTGAAATTCATCTCTCCTCCTTGGTGAGACAAGGTCTCGGTGTTTCTCAAGTTCTCCTCTCTCTCTGTCTTATCAATTTCCCTTCCAACTCCCTCTCTTCGAAACCCGAAATGACGGATCGGGGCATATCCGGAGGTTAGAATCGATACGATTTGGAGTGGTACTGGCATTGAAGAATGATACGTAGCCACTTCATTTCGTGGTACTGGCATTGAAGAATGATACTTAGCCACTTCATTAAGTCATTATCCTCTTCATCACATGAGCTACGAGACTAAAACGGGTAACTGCAGTACTAGAGAAGAGTCTGCCATTGTTGCTCACGACCAAGGCTCATTTTCACAATTTGAATTGTTCATATGTCTGGTGTTATGGGTTAATCTGGAATGGCCCCAAAGGCTGCATGGTCAAAGCTACACACGAATGTTACTGACATCCTCTATCTTCACGCCCGAGCACTCGAGCGCCCATTTGACAATACTAGAGCACTTCACTATCCTCAACTACTTATTGGGCCCAAACGGTTGGAGCTTTCGAATACTTGACCAATCACGCTAGACTTGAGCGGTCGGTTTTCCCTAACCTCCCAACCGACCTCCTCGAGCGCGATCAATTCTCTTCCACGACCAACCCATGATGGTTAAACTTGTCGGTTACATACATCCGACCGAGCACTACCTCCCGAACGACCAATGCTCAATTGACGTGCTCTACAACTCACAGGATTCACCTCTCTGGATTAATATGAGAGATATCCGCATTGCGCAGATATTCTCGCCTACCTCTCCAAAGCAATTATGAATCTAGCTATGATTGTGATTCATCCTCATAAGATATCAAATCATAGCAGAATCAGAATCCCAATCAAATACGATAACAATACATCCTATAAATACCTCTCCATGCTATGGTAAATGAACGCACAAGAGAAATACAAATACCTATCCCCATTGAGTAATTATTCTACCATCGCTAACTTAAGCATTGGAGGGTCATCAACCAAAACCCCCAGCGGCCGCCTTGACCCTTGGTGGTGTTTGCAAGTTCTTTAGATCTAAAAACTCCATCTTCGATTATCAATACAACGGCAAAGATTCGAGTTGGTCCCTGATCAACGTCTGGTTGATGTGATTTAGCGTAAACACCTATTACTATCTAAACAAACATAAGAGTTTGGTCTAACTCGTGAATGGATCAGATTGATTCTAAAATATATGTTCATCTGATAAGTTTAATCCGTTTCACTATATGAATTTCCTACATTTGCAAGGAAAAAATGAGAAGTACCGTAAGGTTATCGTATGCATATTCTCTCTCTCTCTCTCTTTCTTTTTGATCGATGGTGTTGTGTGTGTGGTCAAGAAGAAGAAGCGATCTCTTCTCCCAACAATCATGTCCATGTGTATGGAGAAATGCTAAGGCAATTCGTCCAATGAGAGACTGGAGAGGTGAATTGTGGCCCACCTATGCGAGATCCAAGTCATGTAAGATGTTGGACTCGAATATGTACTGTCCGTCTATGAAAAGGAACCTTGAATATACACTTTTGGTGATTTTCTTTCTAACAGTCTATTATCCACATGCAAGCGGGCACCCGATGAGTGGATTGACCTGCTTTACGCTCCCACTGTTGGTCTGGTCCAGTAATTGATATGATAAGTGGTCCGGATCTTCAATGCATATGGCACATTGTCACTTGTGCAATGGTTCACCATACTAATATCTTTTTTCTTTTCTTATTTTTTGGGTTAGTACACCCACCATTACTGTTAGCTTCACACCGCAATGTTAGCCACCCCTACTTGGAAGTAGATACCAACATCTCAGCGGTGAAATGAGGTTATCTTCACCTTAATATTATCTACTCGCCACCGTTGCCTAGCATCTCTGGTATAAAAAAACGGATCCAGTGTTAGAAAATTAGTTTTCTGTCTTCAGCGCCTTGTTTTAAGATTCGCGACTCAGACCTTTCCCAACTCGTTTGATCTGAGTGGACTTGCGACTCGGATGAGTTGGCTGTTGCTGGTCGAGTGTAGACGAGGAGTGACAATGGATCTGGTTTGGAACCATTTGGGGGTCAGGGTCAGCGCAAGCCCAACTCAATTACTAAATAGTTGAATAATTCTTGGGGCAAACCTGACCCACAACTCATTACCCTCTGCCCTGACTGGCACACTGAAATTTCATAAAAAACAATCTGATCCATGCACTTGTAAATGCATTGGGCTCAACTGACCTGACACAACATGCCACAGCCCAAACCCAAGTTTAAGAATGGAGCATGACACTACAGATATGCACAGCCGTGCCCTGAAATTTAATACCTACATAAAATTTTCTTTTTATCGATCCATACTGTTCTACTTAATTTTTTTTAGGTTTGAGGTTGAGTCAGGTCATTTGGCCCAGCCCAATAATAACCTTCATGGGTGAGTGGGCTCAGGTAGGGTTCACCCCAAATGTGACCCATTTACTTAAAATGGGTCACATTTCTAACCCGAGCCCAATCCACAACCCATTTATCTTGGCCCGAACCTACCTAAAAAGCAGGTCATGCATGGTCTCTGCCCCACCTATTGGCACCTCTATTTTCAGTTTTAATTTGTGTTGTCGAACCAGGTTGGATCAGGCCGAGTTCAAGGTGACTCAGGCTCTGTCTGAATCTCAGAACCTTGTTTGTGACCGTTGTATGATTGTATCCCCCTCAGGTAAGATGTACCGAGCTATACTCACACCATACACGTCTGACTCGGTAGCCTATGTGTTTGAGATACTGTACATTTGGCCAACCGATTCGATTTTGATCAGGCTACACCTTTGTCGCGCATGAAACGAGCATCTCTTCCACTCAGATGGTGGATAATTTCGGCGCGGCGGGGCCCACATAATGAACGGTCTAAATCAGTGATTGAATGTTTTGTAGTACTATCAACACGCCCGTGATGTCAAGCTTATATGCCGTTTCCCTATCAGGGTATCAAAATCACCTTTTCCAAAATGTCATCCAAACGCAACAATAATTACTCTACTGATCAGGATATTTGGTTATTGAAATATCTAGGTCATCATGTGACCCAACATCTCATGAGAATACAGCACATTAATTTACTTGCTCTAATCCAACGGCCCCATGTCGGCAGCAGCATGCAATATGACAGTTGATTTACCAAGAGAGGCTCACTTACTGGTTGGGACTCTGAGATTGTAGCTGGCTCCAATCTCCAAATCTCTACAGTAGATGTGGATAAGCTGCATCGGGGGGTTGAGTAAGCTAGACAAGCAGTTCATGTAGTGGGCTACTCTATAAATGGGCCATAGTAAATGGATGATCATGCATGACTTGTCCAAACAGGTCTAAACAAGGTATATCCAAATCTCAGGTGGACGACACCATAGGAAACCATGGTTACACGAGAAACACTAGTGTTTGGCCGTTAAAAACTTTTTGTGGGACACAAATTCTTTTGCTCAAGATTATATTTGTTTTTCCCTTAATCCAGGTACGTGTGGGCTTATCAATAGGTTAGATGGTAAATACACATGACGGTGGACGCTACCAAGTTTTTAATGGTAGGCATTTACTGACCATTGTTTCCTGTGGTATGGTCCACTTGAGATTTTTATCTCCTTAAATTTGTTGGACCATGTCTTCAAATGAGCTGACACAACGGATGGACGGGCATAGATATACAACACATGCATAGAAGTAGGCCCCACGGTCAAGGACTCACCCCCTGGACTCACCTAATCCCCTCCCATTTATAGGATCCAACAAATAGACGCGTTGGGTCAAGCCGCATCAGCTCGGTCTAAAATAATTCGAACTAAAATCCAAAATAGTCTACCCTTCGATGGTGAACGTTTTATTATGGATCCGGGAACGTCGTCTCTGTTGTCTTTTTAACCGTTAAGTTGCTAATCAGCTATTTGATGGCCAGGGATATCCAGTGGGGAAATTTTCTGTACCATCCCAATCTAAGATGTGGTCCACCCGATGAACCCTCTGGATCCCTCAAAGGTGGCTCACGGGTATCATATATAAGAAAGCGGTCCTGTAATCACATGAATTTGAACCATTCATTACTTTCAGCCATCCATTCGATAACTAGTTTTCTTGGATGGATTGGATTGCTCAATCCTGGTGTTCTTAGAGCCTTGTTCCACGCACGATCTGCACCTTGTCTGGCCGTACACGTGTGAGGAGGATAAGTGAGCAAATGGTAATCTCGAATGTCCTCAGCGCCCGTGAATTCAAGGAAACTTTTCCTTTTCTTGGGATTCTCGACCACGACAAACCCTCTAAGAAGCCCTAACCGGCCAACGTCCGCATGATACTTCCAGCAACTATCGTAGCCATCGTCGCCCTCGCGAGTATAAATAGAAGAAACGCTTCTCGTCCCACGTGCAGACCTAGTCAGTACGTGAAAGATCTGAACCATTCACTAAGTGGGGCTCATTATAAATATGCCTATACTTGGATTTACATTTATTTCTATCCGTCCTTTCTCCTAAAAAACGTGTGGGTTTCTTGATCAATGGATCGGCCTTGACTTGGGACAGGACATGGACCAGATGTCTCACACGTGTGCTTGGGAGAAACTTGGGTTGCATCTTCAAAGCGAAACGCGGTAGCAATTCTCTTTCCAAGACCAGATGGGACATTAAATATCCGTGGAAGATGAAGACTCCAGGAGAGTGCTGCCTTCTTTTGTATGCAGGGCCCACTTCTAATTCATTGCAACGCCCGTGAAGTCCACTCACGCGAGTCGCCTGTTCGCCGGCCGACAGGAAGTTCACGGAGATGTAAGCTAGGTGGGGCCCATTGAGATGTCTGTGAGAAATCCACTCTGGCCATCAGAACTCAAGTGGGCCACGCTACTGGAAACAGTGGAGATGGAAATGCTCACCGTTGAAACCTTTCTGTAGTTCAACGTTATGTTTATAAGCCATCCAAACCGTTCATAAGATTATTCACATTAGGATAAAATGAAAATAGAAATATTAAACTGATCCAAAACTTCTGTCTTCCTGACATGAACTGGCTGAACTGATGGACGGGTGGATTTCTCATAAACATCGCAGTAGGTCCCACCCAGCTTCCCCATACTGTAGCTTCCTTTTGGGGCCACAGGGAGGGATTTCTGTGTGCGGTCCACAAAGATGTCCGTGATCAATCCACTCCGTTCATCTGTTTTGAATGACCACAATAGGAGAGGATTCTAAAATGCAGTGGTCCACACGAACGAACAGTGGGAACAGCAACGTCCACAGTTAAAACCTTACTGGAGCTGACCGTGATGTTTATATGCAATCCAAACCGTTCATATAATTATTACGGCTCAGATAAATTGTGGGAACAAATATCATCCTAATACAAAACAACTTCTGTCACCGGCAGGCTTTCAATCCCCACTGTTTCTTATCGTATAGCTCACATGAATTTTGAATATGCCTTATTTTTAGAACCCTGTACTGTTGTGGTCTTTCAAAATAGATGGACGGAGTGGATTTGTCATGGACATCTCTATGGGCCTCACACAACTCCAGGCACAGAGATATCTCTTTGCCTGGGGTCACAGGGAATCCGCACCCTGGGCCACAAGCAGCTCGCGTCCGAATTACGCATGAAGGAAGAGCTTTCCTTCTCAGCGTGAGTTTAAAAGTGTTAAAGTGCACGCAACGCCCCTGCTTCAAGCGCCAAACACAGACGTGTCACACGTTCCGGCGCTGTAGATGCGTGTAGGAACATTGGTTAAATGATTACTACACCCATGCGATTTCTTCCAAGCCATTGGTTGTCTTTCATTAACGCTCCATTTCTTCTTACATGTGTGATTATAGGTGGGCAACCATGCGGGCGGGCTGAGTCAGCCCTAGTTTCATTTAGCTTGTTTTTGTGCTACCCGAGTTTGTGGATCGGCCTGATTTGGATTTTGGGCCGACCCATGCGGCCTAAATTTAGTTTGCTCCATAAAAATCTGATTGGAGCTAGGATTGGTTTGGTTGAAAATTTCGAACCAGACTGAGGCAAGTTTGAGCAAGTGGTGGCTTGTTTTTGTTTGTTCATTTATTTAAAGAGAAAAAAAATTTAAAAGTAGAAAAAAAAAATACAAAAGTATCTTAATACATTATGTTTAACATCCTTCAATGGAGGAGTGCAACTTCAAGATAGACACATAAAAGCCTTTTCCAAGCAAAAGTACACAATCATAATTTTACAAGTGCAAGGAAATAGTGTGCATTCATGTATATGTATTATGTATCATCCACGCCATCATGTATATGTATTATCCACACATTCCATCCACTTTTACATATCATTTTAGGACATGATCCTAAAATAGAATCATATCCAAAGCTCAAGTGGATCACACCACACGAAACAGTGTGCTTAGAATTCATGAGCTGAATCAAACTGAGCTTTGTGCCGAGCTGAGCCGAGCCGAGCCAGGTATTGCCCTAGTTTGAGATTGGTTTGTTTTTTAAAATGAGCTTGACTATGAGGCTTGGTTTGGTTTGAACTTTTATTCGAACTAATCCAAGCCGAGCTTTTTTAAACCAATATGAGCCGAGCTTTCGAGCTGGCTTGGTTTGTGCTTAGCTCTATGCGTGATCCATCCGATTAAATGCACCAAAATGTGGGATGTCTTTAGGACTAGCGTTTGAAGATGACGCATGTGGACTGTAGAATCATCCTCTTTCATCAGATTAGGTATTAACCCTGCCTGTGCAGAGCTTAGGACAGGCTAGATGTGTCACATACGTGTCACGTTGGTATTAGTGGAGAGCAGGTTGTTAGAAGAGACCGACATATCAACAAACCTGTCATGTTTGCTCTTCACTAATATAAACAGACACGTATGTGACTAGTCTAACCGGTCCTGAGCTCTGGACAGGTGGGGGTAGTACCTAATCCGAGCTTCATTGGCTGGGAGCTTGTACTTTCGATCATCTCTCGAGAAAATTCTTACCATCAACGTTTTCCTCTCGGACTAATGTCTCCTCATGCCTCGAAAATACATAGTGAATTGGGTCGCACCTGGTCCTCGGGGCTGTGATTCCTACTCAATTGAATCCGACGGCATGGATACTTTATTTGAAGTCCCGAACCCGGATTGGGCCCCATGTCTCCTTTAATCATGACGAGAGTTTTGGGGGCCGGGGTGAAGAGAGAGTAGGAAGAGAAAGTAGGTAAAATCTTTGCTTTTTGGGGGGTTTCTGCATGAAAAATCTGAGCCCACGATGCCAAGTAACCACAGTATCACAAATGACAGATAATAAATGATAGAAATACTCTCGAAATAATTTGAGAATTTTACAGAAAAAAAAAAAACTGCCTGCCCAATATATATTTTACATTAGAGTAGCTATCGTTAGATTTCTTGAGCAAAGGGGTCAAGAGCTTGGGTGAGCCCCATTGCAATGTTCATGTGAAATCTACCCCAACCATTAGGTGTGCCACCCTTTGTTAGGCCCAAGGCTCAAAACGCAGCTTCATCTGTGATTCAAGTAGACCACATGATTGGAAACATTGTATAAGGCAACACTCACCCACCAAACTGTTTGCCATGCTTTGGCTTACTTGAATCATAGATGGGCGTGAATTTTGGGGTCATGTATAAAATTTGGTGTGGCATCTAATGGTCGGAGTGGATTTCATATAATTATCATGATAGGCCCAGTAAAAATCAAGGGTCAAGGAGTCTCTCCCAACTCTCTCCTTTGTTGTAGACCACCTAAATCCTAGGTCAACTTGGTTTTTGGCACTAGACCAAAAGAAGGATTATATGTCTAATGATGGGGGTGGATTTCACAAGTACATTACAGTGGACTCTGAAAAGAAAAAAGAAAAAATAAAGAAAAAGAAAAAAAAAAAGCTACCTTGTGATTTAGATTGGCCACACCAAAGGAAACAATGGAGAGACATATCCACTACTGATTTTTTATAAAGTTCACTGTGATGATTATGCTAACTGTTTCAACTGTTAGATGACACACCAAAATTTAAACATCCGTCTAAAATTCAGGTCCATCCATGATTCAACTAGACCACATTAAGGGAAACAGTTTAGAGGATGAGTGCTGCCTTGTACATAGTTTTCAATGGTATAGTCTACCAGAATTATGAATGAAGATGGTTTTTGGGCCTGTGGCCTAACATAGGTTGACTCACCTGGTAGTTGGGGTGAATTCCACATAAATATTACAGTGGGCTCACTCGATCCATGACCTCTTTGCTCACATTAGTGGACCCAAACTGCCATTAATAAATCTGTTGGAAAGTATTCTGATAGTTATTTGCTAAAAGCCCTTTTGAAATAGGCATTGGAATGTAAATTCTATATTAAGTAGGTACTTATTTGTAAGATTTTAAAATAAATTTTAAATCCTTCTCATGTCCTCTTAAAATATAAAATTCAATACTGCCTAATAACTAATTTCAGAGGTAAAATTGTCCAAGGCTATTTGTTAAGCCGAGGGAAATAAGTGAACCTAGCAAAATCTGATCTTAGTTTCAAACACTTTTTGGGGGGTGGGGAGTGTCCAATGTAAAAGTTCATTTTCTGAGTGTTGAGTGTGTGCCCACCAACTGGATGTATGACAATCAAGCTATCCAGCGAAGTTGCCCACCATGAAGGTTGGATGCCCAAGAGTTACAACAATTATCCAACCATCACTGTGGGCCACCACATGAATTTGGAGGTTTTCGAATGATTGTTGGTTGTTTTTTATGTGCAGCCAACCTAACTATTGTATAAGCCTAAGTTTTGAGCATCCCATTATATTACATGTCCTATGCACAATGCGATGGATCCAACCACTAGAAACATTGGACGACCATATAAGACCTCCTAATTGACATGTAATGGACGAATGAGCTTGATTTTTGGACATCCAACTTCATTGTGTAGCAACCTAGATTTAGAAAACATAGCCCAGTGGGTCCACATGCACCACTTGTAGAATAAGCTTAATCTACAAAAGCTTGTAGAGGAAATTTCCTTGTTGGGTCCTCCTAAAAAGGCTACAACCATTAGTTACACATTCCCATCTTCCTTTTGTGACATATGCCAGATGTAAGATAACCTTCTCTTTTTGTATTGTCAAATAACCGCTTCTTTATTAAATTTACAGTTATAAAACACCCTCTGGTTGACATCCCTAAGATTTAACTATTGTTGGCCATGTAAAAGAACATTTACACCTCCAACATTGTAACGGAATGAAATTCCCACTTTTGCCCCCTATTCAAATACCAAAAAAGTTACATGGTTTTAATCAAGATCCAACCACTTAAGATAATAGATATACATGTTTGGTAAACCTGATTAGTGGGAAGGGTAATGACCTTTAGGCTAAGAGACATTTGCCAGGAAGCCCGCCTGATAAACGGCCCGGATCATCAGCTAGTTGAGCCCCTCTAGATGGGCACGCTCCAAGATCTCGTAGATGGAAGATTCCAACCCTTTGATTAGTTGCCTATAAATATGCGGTCCAGAAACAAAATCGGCGTGTTGGTTTGGCAAGAATGCTCGGATCTGATGGTTAGGATCGTGAAATGGGGAAAAAATTTGGGACATTCACTGCCGAAAGCAGACATATTAGATCAAACCATGGCCCACATGTAGATCTGGGGTGTATCAACATGCCCTTCCGATTTTGATGACAAATTACCGAAACGACCCCGCCTGCTTCACACTACTTATTTTCAAGGTCCGAAGCATCCCGGATCCTGTCAACACTCCCCCCTCATACTGATTGGGACGCGGATTGGGTACTATCCCCCACCTGCACCTAGCTAGAGACAGACTGTCAGGGGATCTATGAGGCCCACCCTAACTATGTTTCATGCATGCTGTTGGTCGCAGTCAAAGTTTGGACAACGGTCGTGATGATAAGATCTTCACCGTTGGATAAAAGATTGCCTCTTATCTCCTAAAACAAGTAGATTAAGTTGATATTTATGTTTTCCCTTCATGTAAGTGTACGTGACCTTATAAACAGCTTGGATGGCAAATAAACAAGTTTTCAACTGTAGGAGTTCACTACCTCACTCCTTTCAGTACTGTGGTACACTTGAGCGTTCGGTATCTGGAATAATTGCGAGCATTTAATCGATCACGTTCATTATCCCATGTATTAATTACAAGAGTAGGTCAAATCGGAATCGGATCACGCCCTGCCCCGCTTGGACAGAATCGGTCCAGGCAGGGCTTCTGTAGGGCCCTCCGTGATGGATGGATTTTATCCACGCCGTTCATAATTCTTTTCAGAACATTTTAGTGTATGAGCCCAAAAATGAGGCAGTTCCAAGGCACAAGTGAACTACACAGTGGGGATTAAAAGCCCCACCATTAAAAACTTCTTGGGGTACATAAAAGTTTTGGATCAAGCTGAGATTTCTTTTTTTTTTTTTTTTTTTTGTTTTTTTTGTTTTTCCCCCTTTATCCATGTCCATGTTACCTTATGAACGGTT
Organism: Liriodendron chinense; assembly: GCA_003013855.2. Taxonomy (NCBI): domain Eukaryota; kingdom Viridiplantae; phylum Streptophyta; class Magnoliopsida; order Magnoliales; family Magnoliaceae; genus Liriodendron; species Liriodendron chinense. The sequence goes on from ML058453.1 coordinate 5,078,986, forward strand.
TAGATGCCAAATAAACAACACCCTAGCTAGTTTTCAACAGTGGGCGACATTATCAACACTGCTACCTGTGTTGTGGTCCATTGAGAGTCAGATCTGCCTCATTTTTGGGCTCATTACCTAAAATGATCTGGAAAAAGGGATGAACGGTGTGGATAAAACCTATACATCACAGTGGCCCCCACAGATCCCCTGCCCGGACCGATTTAGGCAGAGGCAGCTTCCGCCAAAATCAGGCTAATTGGAACATAAATTCTAGAATTTCTAGTTCAAGAATAGACGCTCAGGATTTAAACGAAGTTTTCAGTTCTGAAAAGCTGGTAGTATTTGGTATAAACGGATATCCAGCTATGAAAAGCCGGGTCCATCGGATATGCAGAGTGCAACGCAGCGGACCAACAGTCAGGATGGCAAAAAGCATCGAGAACCCGCGTACAGGGTGGAAAGTTGCGGCCACTAATCAGAACGCGGATTAGCTGGACCCGGATCCAGCCAGGTGGTTAGAACCCTGACTGTGGGGCCCACCTCAATATATGCATTGTATATCTGCACCGTCCATCTGTTTTGCCAGCTTATTTTAGGTCACTGTCCAAAAAATGCAGCGGTAAAAATCCTAAGTGGGCCACACAATAAGGATTGAATTCCCACAGTTAAAAGCTTCCCAGGGCTATGGAAGTTTTGGATCATGTGTTTCCCTGCTGCAGTGTGACCTTATCAACAGATTGGATGGCAAATAAACATTACGGTGTACCCTACGAATTTTTTAATGGTGGGCGTTCAATGACCACTGTTTCCTGTGATGTGGTCCACCTGTGATTTGTACCTGCCTCATATTTTGGAAACTGACCTAAAATGATCTGGAAAAACGGATGGACGGCACGGATATACAATGCATACATCGAACTGGGCCAGGATAGAACCCAAGTGGCTAGATCCAAATGGCAGCTAATCCGCGATCCCTTGCTGCTGAAGAGAACACCCTCTTCTCCTCCGTCTATCCTCCCATCCTCTTCCAATAAACCCATCCCATTCCCACCATCACCTCTCATTTCCAAATATCCCAGACTACCCTTATCTTTTTGGTCCAAACTCCCCAAATTAACCCCGTGAATCCCAATCCAAATCTCCACCATCAATTGGATGAAGGCAAATACTGCCAAAAAAACCCCACTCACGGGCCATTAAAATCCCCACAATGCAGAAGAGAAAGCCTATAAAACCCCTCTCCTCCCTTCTTCCGAAATTACCCTCCAAAAATCCTCTCTTCCTCCTCTCCATGGCCTCTCTTCTCTCTCTCGCCTTCCTCTCTCTCTTCCTCCTCCTCACTCTCTCCTCCGCCACGCCTCACCATTTCCACAAGGACCCAAAACAGCTCCCGGACGCACGCCATTCCCGGAAAAACCCAAAACAGCTTCCGGTTTCCGTCTCGCCAGAAATCCAACAGGCATGCAAAGCCACCCGATTCCCGGAATCCTGCGAAACCGCTCTCTACCAAGCCGATCTCCCAAACCCATCAAAACCCATGGATATAATCCTCGCAGCTATCAAAATCTCCTCCCAAAACCTCAATACCGCCCAATCCATGGCCAAAACCATCCTCGATTCCGCCTCCGGGAATCCCAACATGTCCAACGCCGCGCACAACTGCCTCGAGCTTCTGGGCTACTCCCAATACCGCCTCTCCCTCTCGTCAGCGTCCGGCATCCTGCCACGCAGGGCCAAGGACGCAAGGGCCTGGATGAGCGCTGCCGTCCTCTACCAGTACGACTGCTGGTCTGCTCTTAAGTACGTGAACACGACTCAGCGAGTCAACCAGACGATGGCGTTCCTGTACTCGCTGACTGAGTTGACCAGCAACGCCCTGAGCATGATCGTCTCCTACGATCTGTTCGGGGAAGACACTACTCTCTGGAAACCGCCCATGACCGAGAGATCCGGTTTCTGGGGGAGCAGCAACGGCGATGAGGTGGGTTCCGGTTTCAGGGGCGGTTTTCCGTCTGGTCTAACGGCGGACGTTACGGTCTGCAAGTCGGGGGAAGGTTGCTATCGTACAGTGCAGAGTGCGGTGGACGCGGTGCCGGATAACTTAAACGGTGGGCGCAGGTTTGTGATCTATATAAAGGAGGGTGTTTATGAGGAGATCGTCAGGGTTCCGTTAGTGAAGAGGAATGTGGTCTTTTTGGGAGATGGGATGGGTAAAACCGTCATTACTGGCAAGTTGAGTGCTGACATGGTCGGAGTTTCAACCTACAACACCGCTACCGTCGGTAGGGACTCTCTCTCTCTCTCTCTCTCTCTCTCTCTCTTCTTGGCAATTGGTTATCAATGTGGTGGCCCACCAGATCAACGGTATTGATCGGGTTTTGTGTTTGCCATGGTTGGTCCGAACTTGTTAGAAATTCTATGAAGGGCGGATCGTGTTACAAGCTCGTAAATGCACTTAATTGCTACGAAACCGATTAGCTATAGCACGTGCTACTTTAGCATGCCGCGTGTCAACTGCACAGGACATCCAAGCCATGCAAAAGGTGTTCCCACCATGAATATCGGTTGGCATACGGAAATCAGGCAAGTCCACTCAACAGGTGGGGCGGCACCGCCAAAATCAATGGACGGCCGACTTTCTCACTCCTGCAAATGAACGGAGGAGGATTGGCCTGATTTTCGAGGCGGGAATTTCAAGGCACGGCAGGCCTTTTGCTCAGGTTGGATGTTCCCATGTGCCCTGATGACGTCACTACATAGCATGCCGCTGGCTGCAGATGATCGGTTCTCATAAAATGACTAAAATGCACCGTAGTTAGCCTTTAGCTTTCAAATTAGGTGCCGCTGGAATTAGCAAAAGCGGGATCTCTCTTTCGAGGTCATTTTAGTCATTTTCAGTCGGAAGCTACAGGTGGAAAGGCCAGGGTCTTGGGGTTTTTATCTTCGCCCCTGCACATGAAATATTTTACATTATGACTGAGCGGTTGGTCATGTGCGAAGATGAAAAGCTCTCCCATGTGAAGGGTAACATGGTCATTAAAATATAGAAATATCTTAATGGCTGTATACTTATAATTCCCAACCGTTGGATGGGTGGACCTCCAAAAACAGTCGAGTGAGCCACTGTTCATGGATTCACATGGCCCCATTGATTCAACGGTCTGAAATGAAGAGTATTTTGATCCCTGCAAGGGGAGGTCCCATACCTGATTGTTTGTGACGTTGCAGTTTGTCAATGTCCCACTTTGACTAAAGCCTCATCTTTCCTTTTCCATGGTGCAGGAGTCAATGGTGATGGATTCATGGCGCGTGATCTGACGATCGTGAACTCAGCGGGCCCTGATGCCCACCAAGCCGTCGCATTCCGGTCCGACAGCGATCTTTCCATCGTGGAGAACTGCGAATTCTTGGGCCACCAAGACACGCTCTATGCCCACTCCCTCCGGCAATTCTACAGGTATTGCCGCATTGCCGGGACTGTCGATTTCATCTTTGGCAACTCAGCCACTGTCCTCCAGGAATGTCAGATCCTTGTCCAGCCCCGACAGCTCTCCCCTGAGAAAGGCGAGACCAACGCCGTGACTGCTCAAGGCCGCACGGACCCTGCGCAATCAACAGGCTTCGTTTTCCAGAACTGTGTGATCAATGGCACAGATGAGTACATGACATTGTACCTTAAGAATCCAAAGGCACACAAGAGTTACCTTGGGAGGCCATGGAAGGAGTACTCAAGGACAGTTTTCATTCATTGCAACTTAGGGTCTCTCATCAGGCCAGAAGGGTGGCTACCGTGGAACGGCAATTTCGCACTCTCCACATTGTTCTATGGCGAGTTTGAGAATTTGGGTCCCGGCGCAAACCCATCAGCCCGGGTGACGTGGAGCAATCAGATTCCGGCGGAGCATGTTTCGGTGTATTCATTGGAGAATTTCATTCAAGGAGATGAATGGCTACCATCAGCTCCTCCTCAGTAGAGCAAGGAAGATGAGAGAGGCCTTTTAATTTCATTTTGTCAGGCAACTTGAAACCTATAGAGTAGAGTAGTAGCCTTTGTCTACAATCAATCTTGTAAAGAAATGGCCCTAAATCAGTATATTCATATTAACATGTCTTCCAAATATGTGTATTACATGATTTTTGGCCCCCCATTGTGTCTATGTTTTGTTGTATGTAGACATTGTAGGATAGGCCGAGATTTGATGGTCAGGATCTTTCCAATTTGGGAGAATGGTCCATCCATAACGGGGCTGTCAGGTCAATGGATTGGATAGACCAACCATGGACCCCACATGTAAACTCGGCCTCTATATGGAGGAAGCTATCATCCATCGATTGTACCTTGTTACGCTGGGAATTTACATGCGTGCCCGAGTGGGCTCGCATACGATCATGGTGGAGCCATGAGTAGGAGGGACGCACCACTTTGTTTTCGGTACATATGACTTGTATGCATGAACGTACTAGAAAAACAATGATCAGGCAATCCTAACCCTTAAAAAATGGCATACAAACTATACACATGACACGTGTTACAGAATAGTGGAGGCATGAAAAATCCTCTTTCTTCCGACCTTTGGATCTCACATCCAAAATGCACTGTTATCTACCTTCTACAACCAGCTTCGATTGACCAAAAAACACTAAAAAATAAAAAGAAAGAAAGAAAGAAGAAAGATGAGCTGGTTTTTTCTCTTCCAGCCACTGCCTGAAGTGGAAGTCCTACTACATGATTTAGTGCAATTTCCACTCCATGTGACGTATGTGTGTAGGTGTCTCCCATACTTCCCTTTTATTTATTTATTTATTAATTTTTGGCTAATTCTACATCCTTCCAATTGTAGCGAAACAAGTGTTTCATCCACCACCATTAATTTTGTCGGATTTTGCAAACAGTAGAAAAAGAGGGAGACACCCATGTTGATGCGGGACCCTCCATCTTCAAATATACACATGCCATGCTTTATTTTAGGTCGTCGAGGGACTTGCCTCTTGACATTGTTTACAGGTCATCCATTTTCTAACGATATCCTAAGCAGTACTTCCACATCATTTCAATTGTCCACTACTCCAAAAACGAAAAAAAGAAGAAGAAGAAAAGAAAAGCTGTAATGGTGGCGGTGGCAACTGTTACATGTCGGGGTTGTAACGGCCATTACAAAAAAATGACCTGTAACGGCCCTGTAATGGTCCATTATGGAGCCGATATAGGTTTTTCAGACTTTTTTTTTTTTTAATTAAGAAAAGAGAGACCGTAATAGCTATTATAGCCTGTATCCGTTAGGTAACAGTGGTGGCTATTACGGCTACTGTTACTGTTATGGAATACCTTACTCCATATTCAATGTCAAATACCCTTTTTGAATGGTTATGTTTATTTGAATTGGTTTAGGCGAGCTGAAGAGAGAAAAACTGGCATGTGCCCGTGTTGTGATAGAATAATGGTTGGGTCTTAGAATTTAGATTGGGGTAGGATTCTTCTAATGATTTTTAGTTAGGGTTTGGATGGGTTGCAAGTGTCTAACTCAAGTTTTGAATCTCTCTTATAAAGAGGTGAGCTTTTTAACATGGGTTGGGTTGCATTGTGAAGAAAAGCTTTTCAAACAGTCAAGATAGCATGCCCCTATACAAGTATAGTCAAACGCAAACATGCTAAATATGCCAGTTCAGCATGACAGAGAGATGGGATGCGCATAGGAAGAGGGCAGGATGGTTTATACACTGAGTTTTGGTAGTAGTTGATACACATGATCATGATCCTGTGTCCACAAAAATCTGAAAAACTTGGAAAGGAGGCTTAACAGAAACATCAATATGTAATCAAATACACGAACTTAGTATCGGTGCAACTAAAATAGGATCGCCTGAGTAAGAATGCCAAAGCCAAACCATGAAATATAGTTAGGTCATGTTCAGGCATGTATTCACATGGCTCAGTCCCCTTGATTTGCAGAAACCATTCCCAGGTCTATAGCTGCACAAAACATGAAGCTAAGCTTGGGCAGGAATCATCAATTCAACATGTTAGCAAGTATAAATAGCTTAAGAAGAGTGGGAACACATGTCGAACTGCAATTGAAAGCAAAAGCGGCACCTACTTAAGTCAGGTCAATACTGATTGGGGAGAAAAAACCAACACGCCCACAGAGGGAAAGGAGAATATCTTTATGGCCTTTGGCTTTACTAGAAGACATCTGGTCATTATGGAAAGAGGGGGGACTTTTTGTAACTAGGTAGAATCGGGACGAGTGTTTTCAAATAGAAGGGAAGGCGCTTTGTTGGGTTGTAGGCTCTGGGCGGGAAGATTTCTTGTCATCCGTCCCTTTTTCTGATTTTCCTTTTTTTGGCATTTTAATAAAATCAGTCATCTTTCAAAAAAGGAAAAATAGATAAATAAATAAATTCACACGATGATTTGGTGAATGTCCAAACAGTACGCATTAAGCTTGAAGAGGGAGAAGAAGGAAACTTCACAATGAAATAAAGGACAGATGTGCCCCTGCAACATGTAAAGCAAGACTTATGCAAGAAGAATATCGACAAAAGAATCAATGATACCAATTTAAAGTAGCAGATGAATCATCATGGATACAGCATCCATTTTGTGGTATCAAGGTATCATTAATTGAAACTCAAAGGCGTACCTAATTCCATTCGGTACCCATCTATAAAAAAAAAAAAGATGCATATATGGAGAGAGAGAGAGAGAGAGAGAGAGAGAGAGAGAGAGAGAGACTACAAATTACAAACTAGAGAGAGATGCAGTCGTCACCTGGGGAGCTGCAGGAACAGTGCCATTGTCTGTCCAATTCGTCTCTCCCCAATGCCACAACATGCTTTCCCAGAAGCAGAATTCCTCGAAGCAAGTATTCAGACGCGGGTCCGTTATATTCCTCCTCCAATGCCCGTCCGTGTAGTTCCCCTTCTCAGCCTGCCTCCGGTCCCACTCCAAAGCCGCTTTCTGCTTTGACCGCAGGAGGCAGAACTTCTGCAGATTTTCCGGCATTGTGTCGTGCACTTTCCACCACCTTGCATGCGCAACATCACTTGCAAACTCCTGCAATATATCCACATTCCAATTGCAGTCGTAGTCCCGGAAACATATCCAAGGCTTATTACCCAGATAGTGAAGGACGTAAAGGATGGGTGGTTCTGCTCCAAACAGACGGGTCTTCAGCACTTTCTTCTCCTCCTCGTCGCCTATCCAAAAATGCTTCAAAAAGTTCATGTGTCTTGGAATTCGATGCCACCACGTGAAGATCTCGTTCAAATACCCCTGATCACCTCCATTATAAGATTCTATCTCGTTGATGTGATCCATCAACAGTTGAAATGTACAGTTCGAGGGCTCGATTACCATCACACCTGAGTTGAAGAGCGTGGCATTGTTGCCGGTGGCCGTTATCTCTGGCATCCCAAATAGGAAGTCAATGTTCCTCAAGATAAGCAGATCCGCATCAATGAATATTATCTTGTCGTAGTCAGTCAGCTGCCACAACCGGAACTTGCTGTAGTTCCATTCGTTGTACGCATCCCGCTCTGCCTTTGGGTTTCGGATCCTTTGGATCGTCCGAATTTTCCACCCAGCGGCTTTGAGGCCCCCTCTATGATACTCGCTGATTGTCTCATCAACAAGTATGACAAGGTCCCTTGTAGAGCCTGCTAAGCGGATGCTCTGGGCTGCGGCGATTGCGCCGCAGACGTATACGTGTGCTGAATGGAGTATTGTCGCGTAGGCCTCCCGATGTGCAGTTCCTGAGTAGGACCTCTCTGTTCATGGAAATAATAATAATTAATAATAAACACTCGAAATTCCTAAACAAGAACCAATTGAACTGTGGCTTTGAAAACAAGAAGAGTTACGTCACAGAAATCATAATTTGTTCAGCCAGCAATCAAAATTGGTTACAAAAATTATTTTAAAAAATAGAACTGATAATGCTATGGTTTTCTAGGTATTAGCTACTGATGAATCGTATCAGTTTTCTAGCAAATGTAATTACCAGAGATCATTTCAAGATTTGAAAAGTGGTTAGATTATCAAGTTGGATAGCATCCTATTTTCTTATGTGGTGCATTTATGAACTTGCCAGCATTTACTGACATGCAGGGAGATCCAAATCCTCTCTATTAACGGATGCTCGATTGAAAGAAGGAACTTTCCTTTTTTGCATGCTTGAATTTCCCATGCTATGAATCCAGTGGTCCGATCTACAAGGGGATGGGACATACCTGGGGTAGCAACTGGGCAAGTTAGGGAGGGCCAAAGTATGTTCACGTCCACTCACAAGCAAATGACCTGAGTCGAGGCCCATGAGCTATGGAATCAGACTTGGGCTGGGCCCACTAGCCAAGTACTCACCCACCAACATTAAGTGAGTCATACATGGCCCTTAGGCAGATGCAAGCCCACATCGGGGCCAACTAGTTACTAGGCCTAAACTTTAGGCCCAGGTCCAAACCATGGGCCTTGAGGCTTAGCCCAAACCTGGCGTGAAGCTAGATGGACTCGGGCTCGCTGGACAAACCAAGCCCAGCACAGCCCAGCTCAACCCTAGACATGCACTAACATATCCCTTGTCAAATTATCCCATCCATCCAATGAAACTTGCTGGAAAGGTACAGGACCTCAGTCAAATTGTTAAGATCATTTAATGGGGGAGACATTTGGGGCAACTTCCCAACCACCACAGGGCCCACCATATGAATTATGAAGTTCGGTCCACATAAATTTATCAGGCCTAGCAAATGTTAGACTGAAACTGTATATATTCCCTTACAGCATATTTGGACATGGAATCCAAGGGAAAAGAAAGGAAAAAATAATAATGATTCAATGGTGATTTCCATGAGCACTATTAAAAGATAGATTCCATTTTTGAGTTCTTGTTTGGATAGCAACTGGAGATCTCATAGTACTCTCACAAAAGTCACCTACTTTCCCGTGCCAAGAATTCAATTTGTGAAAAAGTATAATGATTACTTTGTGGAATCCATCTTTTCCTTTGCCATCAAAACAGCACAAATTGTCACATCAACAAAAAACCCTTTTCCTTTTCCATTGTTTGGCATGGACTCCATGGTATCCAAACATGACCTTAACAAAAAGCGCAGAACTAGAGTGCCACACAAGAAAAAGAATACTAGACAACTGACCTTTGGCCTTTAGTGGGATTGCAAGCTCGCAAGATCCAACTGGAAGCCGAAGCTTTTCCCTCAATGTTCTCAGGTTGGGCTTGTACATCCATGTATTTTCTTCACGGACAACGAGTTCCTTGCACGTGAAGAGGTTCGGAATAGGGAAACAATCGGTAACAAAGATGACATGCACTGGGTGATTTCCCTTCGCAGAAGCAGCAAGCTTTGCAGCTGCAAGCTGCAGATGTAACCGAGCAACGTCTCTTGACCAATTTACTGACCACTGGCGACAGGGAAGTTTGACAGCTATAAGATCAAGCTGCGAATTTTTCACTACCTCAGGCTCGGGTAGAGATGGGCAAATGGGCACCTCAGATTCTTCTTCCTCATCAATCCATTCCGGGTATAGATCCTCCCAAGTAATATTATTCCTAGCATACTCCAGGTGAAGGATGACACAGTGGCTACCTGGTACAAGCTGCTGCCAGTGGTTGATCTCACTACCATTGAAATTTAATAAGCCGATTTCCAGCTGTCCATTTTTATTGGCAGCAAGTCGGTTGACGATTTCTGAAATTTTAGCCCAATTAACATCTGCATGCGATGCGTAACGTAAATCAGCAAGGGCCCTCTCCCATAGCCACCCCACATCAACGAATCTAGACCTGCATTTCTCGATAAGCTTAGTAGATTGTCAAGTCAGAGAAATTATGACACACACACACACACAAATCTAAACTTGAGAGACATTCATAAGGTAGGCCTCCTAAGTAGTAGACTTAGGATAGGCTACTAAGAAATTGGAGTTGGAGGCAACATAAAAACTTGGTAAATAGAATATAGGTTAGTTGTTAAGTCCAAGTGAATATGAGCTTCAATTAGAAATTAAATGGTATAAGTCCTGTTTTGGCTCTTTAGATTAACGCAACAATGAAGAATTTTAATTTTCCGTACATGTCATTGCTCTATGCAACTCCATCCTTACCATAAATGTGTGCAGTGGTGGGCAGGCACATGGATGGGCTATGGACATAGCATTGCAGTAGCTGGATGGTTTAGCTCAAATCCAGCTGCTGCGAGTTTTGCTCATTGAGTGCAGATTGCCGCTCTGTTCTGAGCTGTCCCTCCCTTTTCCAGGCCACTCATCATGTGGCTACCGCAAGTCCAATGGCCTTCTCTTTTTGGATATCTCCCACATACATGGTGGCCACCAATCAATGCTCCCAATTACAATGCGTAAGTTCCACACGTACAATGTATGTGTGTGTTATAGTAACATACCTCTATAGTATACAAGCAATATCATTTTTTTTTTTTTTTGGGGGTATCTAAACATCCATTCCATTTTCATACAATCCAAAATGTCAAGATACAAAAGTCATTTCCCAGAAAAAATATGGGCTGAGTAGTCATTTAATGATAACAACAAGGTTATCTAATTATTTGCCTCCAACAAATATTTTCGTTGTTTCTGACAAAACCCTTTTTATGTTTTATTATTTTTTTCATGCACACGCTCACACACACCACAATGGGTACTCGAACCCATTACCTCTGTGTTGAAACTCTTGTGAGTACACAACTGAGCCATGAGTACAGACCTGTTTCTGACAAAACCTATCTAAGGAAAACTTATGCCCGAACAAAAACTAGAGCAGACCAAAAAATAAGGCGGCGGCAGCAAGTGTCAAGCAAGATGCATAGGAAAAATCTAAAAATAGAACATACTGGGAACGAGGATTTGTGAGATGATCATTTTCATATGTGGGCGAATGAAGCAGCGTCAAGAAAGTTCCACATATAATAATAACTAGGACCAGTTTCAAAGAAAGAAATTTGCAGCTTGAGCTCCTGTCTTGGAAGGAAGTGCTGAAACCCTTGTCATTATCTCTAAAATCTTTATTTCTTTGAGACCTTTTGTTTGTGTCATCACTGCATCAGAAAAGTTTCCAAGAACCAAGTTAGCGGATGAGCCAGGCAAGTATCAAAGAACCAAATTAGTACAAAATGGAAATAAAGTAGCTAAAAAGCAAGACAAGAAAGTAGATTGTAACACCAGCATTTTGCAGGCCAATGTGAGAAACAATTTTCAGAAAGGAAAACATTCAAGTAATTTTCAGATTCCGCACAAGGTATGGGAAAGAGATAGAAAATATAAATTATAACAAAACTAAGGGGCTCACTCCAGAGGCACTGGTACCACCGTAAGCTTTCAGTTGTACCAGGCTGATGTGGGACCAATGTGGTGTTTATGTAACATCCAATCCATCTATCAGATTCGTCACCTCAATCCCGAGTTTTGGATTGATCTGAATGGCCTCTATCCAATATACACAACTTGGTGGGTCCCCCAAAAAAAATCAATTGTGGGTCTCTCCCCAAATTGTTCCCTTTGCTGTGGCCCTCCTGAGTTTTGGATCGGCCTGATTTTGAGCCTAGTATGTTTATTGAGGCAATGTCTGATGGACAGGTTGGAGGTTTCATAAAAATCAAGTTGGCCCCACCTCAGCCCAGTACTACCATAACTTATAGTGGTACCCGTCCCATTGGAGAGTGCCCCCAAACATAACAGAGGATTATAGAATGTTCATTACAATGACAGATCGTAGACTAAATAAGAAACATCTTGCGCATTGAGGCCAAGATTTCAACAAACTACATTCTGAAATTGGCAGCATAGGTGGAGATAAATTCAGGTTTCCGGGTGCTTTGAATGTTCATTACAATACAATGACAGATCTTAAACTAAATAAGGAATATCTTGCGCATTGAGGCCAAGATTTCAACAAACTACATTCTGAACTTGGGAGCATCGAGGTGGAGATAAATGCAGGTTTCTGGGTACTATCAAGCAATAATGCAAGGGCATTTTCACACTGGGCTCGAGTGGGGAAGCCTGTGTTAAGCGGGGGCACACTCGGGGTGGGCGGCCCGTGTTAGGTGGGTGACGCTTGTGATGCGGGCCCCACCCGTGTGAGGCGGGTGGCTAATGTGATGCAAACCCATGTGAAGTGGGGCCCACGAGGGAAGGTTCGGCTGAGAGCCTGGCCTGTGTGAAGCAGGAGCCTAGGCTATGAGATAAAGGGATTGATTCGCCACGCTCTATCAGTTCGAGCTTTTAGAGCAAGTGGTTAGTCATCCTGCATCAGGCAAACTGAACCTCACTAAGGCACAACGACTTATTATTTGTACGTGTTCATGCGTACATTTAATTTTCAAACATCCAAATTGAGGGCTCTGTTGTGGATAGAGCACAACCTGAAAATCAACCAGAATGGACAACCTTAGCCATCTGATTCTGCCTGTTGAATTTGGATCTCTGGCCATTTTCTTTTCAATAGTCTTATTTGATTGACCACCTATTGTATGACCACTCAGTATGATGCATACCCCCAGCCAAATCAAGGACAATGATTTCCGGCTGTTATCAGGCACCCGAGTGCATTTTGGAGGAGATAAATGCAGGTCTCCGGGTGCTATCAAGCAAGCTGGCCTCACCAAGGGGCGACGGCTTATCGTTGATATGTGTTCATGTGTGCACGTAACTGAGGGCTCCGTTGTGGATGAAGCACAACCTGAAAATCAAACAGAATGGACAATCTTAACCATCTGATTCTGCCCGTTGAATTTGGATCTCTGGCCATTTTCTTTTCAATAGTCTTATTTGATGACCGCCTATTGGATAGTTAAATCATCCAATCAGTACAATATATGCTCTCATCCAAATCAAGGACAATGACTTGGACAAGATTGCATGCATATGCAATCTGATGGTGGATGAGTTGCTGCATCAGAGAGAGGCATAGCTTGTCAGAATTCAGTCTCCGTGACAACTTTGAAGTGAATAGTGAATCATTCACATGCACTAGAATGCAGCATCTTTGTATAAAACTATGTATTCCCAAATGTAAGCTATGGTCTCTCCATTCACAATAGAGGAAATCTTGATGGGCACAAGATAAAAACGGTCACATCACCAATCCAGCTTGGGTGATGACGAGCTGCAACTGATGGATGATTAAACCACCCATGCCTTAGCCAATCACCTCTACAGATATACACAATACACCATACTAACCAAGCAAACGCTCCTCTCTAAATCAAACTGGTTACTAAATTTAGTCAATATCTTTTTAAATTTACTTTGAAGGTAGCATTCTGGAAACCATCAGGAGCAAATTGAGATGGAAAACTTGAGGTGACTTTATATGGAAAACACAGACATCCACTAACACCCTTTAAATGCTGCTATCCAGTGAAATGCTACCAGTTTCCTAGAAGAAATAGATGTCTCTAGACATAATCTGATCACACTCACAAGGTATTGTCATGGAAAACACTTGGGCACCTCATGCCAAGTACCTGCCAGGTTTGTTTTCACTAGTATGGGACAAATGAATTAGCACACATAAAATCCACGCTGTCCATCACATACACCACTCCTTTTTGGGCCTTGATCCCAGAAATCAGGATGATTCAACACTCAAGTGGGTGGCCCCAAAAATATTCTACCTAAAACCACTAAATCCCGTGGCATGGCCCATCTAGGTTTTATAATAATGTAATTGTTGGGTAATTCTTTCACCCTGATGAGGCATATCATATGAATGGATAGATGGCATAAAAACACCAGAGTGAGTCCTGCACAAAAATAATGGTGGGCACTCTATCCCGAACTATTTCCTATGGCGTGGCCTATTTTTAGTTTGGATGATCATCATTTTTGGGTTCAATGGTTAAAATGAGGTAGCATATCTGACGGACGGAGTGAATCTCATGAACGTTTCACCCACATGGCTCTTGGTTTGTAGAGTAACCCCATTAGGTACCTAGTGCAAGTTACCCAAGCGCGGCTCTATTGGCACACTTTTAGATGCACAAATGAATTTAATTGCAATCATTTAGTTTCACCAAATGAAATGACTAAACACTTCATAGGATTCATAATGAAGAAGTGGCCCTCAAATTGCAGGGATTCCTATCAAGTCCAACTAGAACATAATGCAATTGCAAATTAGAGGCTAGTACGTTAATAAAATACTAAGGTAACTTCAATTTGGCCATTTAGATTTTATTCAACTAAATAAAATGTAATTCAATTTGTTAGTGAGTACAAGTGAGCCTTAAGTGGTGTGCGAGATGTCCAACAAAAATAGGATATCATACCGCCGGTGTTTTAAATAGCAGTAGCGTGTTGCGTAGCATTCAACCATCTGTAGCGTGTAGCGTAAGCTACATGATGCTTCTATTTTTTTTTAAAATTTAAAATAGGAAAAATATGATAAATAGTAAGAAAAAATATAAAAATGCCTACAAGACAATTCATTTTTTCAAGTATAAGTATGTTCAAACAAGTTATTAATTATCATTTATCAAAAGCCAATCCACATGTATAAACCAAATCAAATTATAATCACACTAACAACTTTTTAAGCAAACCACTTTAATTAATAATGTTTAATTGAAACCACAAGTATGAAAAGAAATTAAAATCCCACAGGTTGAGAGTATTTAGTACAAAATACAAAATACAATTATCATTTATAAAAAACAGTAGCGTGCGCTACAACACTAAATATATTAATGCTATGGATGCTATTCAAAACATAGCACAACACACATCTTAGACATGGGGAAGATTGTTAGGGTTTATGCTGGGTGGTTGCTGGCCTTAGCCTGTCACGCTTATGAATTTGGCCTGCAATTCATGCCTGTGTTTTTTTTGTTTTTTTTTTTTTTTTTTTTTTTTTATGACCGGGGTATCCTGTTACAATCATAAATGGGCCAATACCTTGGCTTTGGCTGCCAACAGTCCAGCTCGGATGGGTTAGGCCTGGAAACCCAACATGTCAGAATGGGCCATTGCTAGCCCTCGCAGACATCTCTTGGTACTCTGCTTGGCCGCTGAACATGGATACTTAAAAAATGCAAAGCCTATGCATAGTAAATAATAAAGGCTATATCCAGCTAAGGCAAAAGTCAAAACAGTTTATCATAGGTTGCAGTTTAGAAAAAAAATCAAATTAGATCATTGGAGATCCTGAGTAATTCAAATGTAGCTCAATTGGGATGCCATGTTTTATCTACGGGCCATGCCCAATAGATGAGATCGCAACCACTGCATCCAAGTTAATCGCATATAGAGACTAAACATGAATACAAACATATCATATGCAAATATTAGCTAACACTATCAGAAGTCTATTTCACAGCCTCTGTTCATGATAACACCAGTTCTCTAGCTCATTAGTCACTGCAGACCACTTTTCATGGTACACAACAGATATTGCAAGGAGAGAATCATGATTGAAAATAGCCAACTTTGCTTACTGGAAAAAGTCTCCAGTTTCACCACTATGGGTTTTTTTTTTTACTTTTCTATGGAGACATGTTGGTTGTTTTTCTTTCATTTAAGATATCTGATCCATGTGTGCTTTTTCAGCCATCAATCTTTTCCTGACCAGTTCTTCTTTGTATATATACAAGGCACAATCATGACATTTCCGTATCTATCGGGTAAAGAAAATTTCTCTCTTATAATTTTGCAACTAAATTCAACTTTCAGTAGCAAAATCATGCATGTTCAAAAGTTCACAGCATATGACTGACCAACAAATATGGTGCTCTATTGTACATCAAACGTGCCCAAGGGTGTTTCCAACTTTTTCCTATGTGCCATTTTTCACAGTAGTTTGGGATTTGCAGATGTTAAATGTTCCTTTTTAATTTAGGGGTGTAAAATTTTGTAAACAGCAGAAACACCCACGAACAATGACAAGCAACCAAAGAAATAGAAGAGGAGAAAAATAGACAAGTTCTATGGAACTCCTTCTCTTCAGCCTTTCTACTATATGCAGAGCACAGAGAAAAAGAACGCACTCTCCACTCGATCAAGGAAGTAGTAGTTTAGATTTTCAGAGAGCCTGAAATAATTCCCCACGTGGGGCAGTCTGCCAGGTTGATGGGAACTCAACGGGAGTCCCATCCACAAACCATTTACTGAATCCACACTGTTCACAATGAAAAGAACTTTCTAAAGGAATTAACTACAAGCCTACAACACCCTAATTTCATACTACAATAAACCCACAGACATTCATCTTCCAGTCCTAATTTCAATGAGCATCCAAATCCACCCAGTCTAAAAATCAGTAGAATCAGCACAACCCTAATCCTAGTACGAACACAACGAAACACGACGAAATCAAACTGATACCCAGAACCTATAGAATTCATCTCCTAACACTTCCTATAGCCAGGGACAAAATCCTTGAATTAAAGCTGGAGAAAAAAAAATGCATTCCATTTCAAGCTCACCCCAGCGTTAAACAATACATCAAGCACATCATCACCATCATTGCCTTTTCCCAATCATTTGGGATTGGCTCTCCAAATCCTGTTTCGCCTTCATCCATGTACGAAGCAGGAATTCTCCTACAAACATATACTAACCCAAAATGTCTACCACAATCAACCTAACTACAATCACAAGAACGAATCCAAATAAAAAAAAAGTGGCAAATTTTAACAGAGACCCAAATTCAGACTGACAAGGAAAATTTCAATAAGTGTCACATTCTATGCATGTGTTTCGAACTTAGTTCACGAAGCTGGGATCAATGCTTAATTTAAGTACGAAAGCTAGGAAGGACTAACTCACACAAGAAAAATAATAATAACCCATAAATTTAAAATCAGTCTGATGAATTAATAATATACACAAGCACGGTGAAAGGATGTGATAAAGAAGAAACTCACGTTGATCCCGGCAACCGATGCCTGGCCTCTACAGGACTAGGCAATGTATTGAGAGCCCCTCTCATCTTGTTCCAGTTACAGCAGGGTAAAGCATCATCTGATCTGTAGTCAATAAAAATAAAAACCCAAATTCAAAAAAAGGAACAGAAACAAAAGATGAGTAGATAAAGTTGAACAGATGCCTTGCAAACATTAATAGAAGAAGAAAAAAAACCCACATCAAGGGAAAAAATGTCACAATACCAAAACCCAATTTGCAGGAAGACTAAACCAACCAAAATCAGGAATTAAAACCAGAGAATTTTATTTTTTTTTAAAAAAAGAAAGAAGCCATGAAGAAAATCTACAAAAAGCAAGCTACAAAAAAAAAAAAGTTGAAACAAAAGGAATCAATCAGCAAAAAAGAGTAACAAAATAAAGAAAGAAATGCCCAAACAGCAGGAACAGTCCATGATCATTCTAGAAAGTAACCTGATTCGTAGATTGCCAAACACAAAATTAAAAAGACCCAAATGCCAGAAACAAAAAAAAAAACCAAGTTGAATTAAAAGAAAGTTAGCAGATATACATAGTTAAAGTAGCAAAAGAGAACTTCACTACAAACCCAGAGAGAGATCTTTCTTTCCCTTGGATATAGGGGGGTGATTTTTGAAGAGAGCTTTTGGGAGGGGGCTAGCTATAAAAATGGGAGCTGGAGACAGAGAGGGGGGTCAATAAGGAATTGAATGACCTGGGACTTCAACTTGTCCAGATGAACTGAGGGAGCTTTTACTTTGAACTTTTCTCTTACCAAAATGCCCCTTGTTACTCTGGCTGACGGTGAAGGACGATATGCAGGCACTTAGAGATTACGCATACGTGGCATATAATTAATTCAATGTTAAACTTTCTAGATTATATTTCCCAGTTTAGATTTTTTATGAACCAAAACTTATGCTTATCTTATCATTTTCCTATTGCATTGTGTGGACATTTATTGGACGGTTGAGAATGAAAGTATCTAATGGTCCTGTTTCAATAAACAAATATCGATGCCTTATAGGGTAGGATTGTTCCACCGATCTGATTTTGCGCATGTGATTTCCACGACTTGATCGGTTTAGTTAAGTTCATGTGGGGCCCACGTGGACAGTTTCTGAGTGCTTGCGTATCAAGTGCCAAACGCTGTCGGAGTATGAAACAGGTTACCCCTTCGGCCTTCGAGAAAATTCCAGGCGTAAGGACACGTGTCAGAGATCCAATCCATTCATCATGGTGGGTCCACAATGAAAATTCCATGTACAAAATATGATATTTGTGCGCTGATTAAATACATGTTAAAAATTATATAAGAAATTTTTGCGGTTGGAAAGAAAGGCTGATTGTTCAAATTCAAAGTAAATGCGTGGATTTCTTGATGAGTGTATCATCCTGATGTTTGGCATATAACATGATCACGGTGCACCGACATGATGAACGGCCCAGATCTCAGAAATGTGTGCAGTTCGCATCGATTTCTGACACGTATTCCAACCCCCTCACATGAGAGGGCCCTCATCGAATAACAATCCTCCTAGAAGGTGATTCCCGCGGAGATCTGCACACGTGTTGGGAACGTGCGCTGGCCTGGAAGGCTGGAAACCAGGTTGATCTCAACGTTAACTGGGCCAGGCAGGTGTGTGAAAAATGGACGGTTAGAAAGGCGATGATCGCAAGGTGCATATTCAACCTTGCATGTGTTCCAACTGACCAGAGGAGCGGTACAACTTTTTGGACTTGGTGATCCGGACCGTTGATCTGGTGCCGAAATTTTTTCCATATCAGAGGATCCTGACCGCCGAGTTTATGGCTCCAATTTGAAGGTCTGGGATTATCCACGTGGCCAGATTTCTGCGGGATCGTCCATCAGATCAACGGTCTTAACCAACTAAGGTAAAGGACCCAATGAGGCTACAATCATCGTAAGTTCTTTTAGAAGGGGTTCGGATCCGTTACAAAGCTTTGTAGTTAAGCTTATCGTACAACCCGATTTGTGGGGGACAACGTGATGTGTGCATGACATCCAATCCGTCCATCGTGTGGGCCCAACATGTTTTCATCTCCTTTTGAAAATCAGGCCGATATAAATGTTATGGAGACCACAACACAGGGACCAGTTGGCATTGGGTTGCCTACCATTAAAACCTTTCTAGATTGTTTGTGAGGCCAACAGTGCTTTTCACATGCAATCCAACCCATTCAGAAGATGCATCCTATCGAGATAAATGGATACAAGAGAAATAATCCCATTCAAAAACTCAGGTGGGACCCACAATTTGATTTTATATATTTTAGGCATGATTGGTGTGGCCACATTAGTTTTATTTCGGCGTGATTTTTGGAAAACAAGGAGAAATTGAGGAGTTTCATCTCTTGGACGGATTGGATGCAATTCATATATGATGGTGGGCCCCACACGTAGCGTTGTAGCTTAAGCTTGACCTCCAAAGCCTTCCGGTGGATCCGAAAGAGCTTGGATACAGCTAAGTTATATCATAGGCTTATGATAGTACAGGTTGCTTTTGTACATGTGGCCATGTGGGGCAGTCAAATAATCAACTTAAAAGTGTACGGTCATCTCAACTCACCGGATGATCTTAACCGTCTGATTCCAAAATGGTCAAGATCGACCGAATGGAGATAGGTGTAATCATCAACTTGAGACATCTATGCAATTGATCATCATGGATTGCTTATAATTCTAAAGGAGAGCCTGGATGATATTAACCATCCAATATATGGCTTGTAAACCTGACGGCTATAAAAACAAGGACCAACACTCAAAAGTGTCCTGATCATCCAATCGTTGTGATTTTTGCATCATAGCTTTCCAATAGTGGCATATGGTAAATGGACGGTCCAGATACGTGATTGGATTGTCCCCACATACCCTAAGCAACCGGTTGTACCATAGATTATCACTAGAAAAGGTTTTGCGAAAAACTGGGTAGTAATTAGTAATTGAAATTTCTTGCCCAAAAATGGTTTATAACGCAATGCTCTGGTGTTGGTGGGGGTGGATTAGGTGCGACCCTGCCTCACCCAACCCGGTGCGGCGCTTACCATGGGACCCACCTTAATGTATGTATTATATATCCACGCCGTCCATCTGTTTTATTAGATCATTTTAGGGCTTGATCACAAAAATGAAGCATATCCAATTCTCAGGTGGACCATACCATAGGAAACAGTGGTGATTGACCATTAATGGGCCACATAAGTTTTGGATCCAGCTGATATTTGTTTTTCATTTTTCCATTTATCAACAGGTTGGATGGCAAATAAACATCACGGTGGGCCCTAGAAAGATTTTAATGATAGGGCATTCAATCACTACTGTTTTTCATAGTATGATCCACCTGAGATTTGGATCTTCTTCATTTTTGGCTTATGCCTTAGAACTACATGAAAAAACGGATGGATGGTGTGCATATAGAATGCATATATAAAGGTGGACCGCACGGTAAGGGTCGGACTGTCTTGGGTGAGGACCGGGCTGCACCTAATCTGCTCTCCGGCTGATAGACTGTCGAAGAATTTTAACCATATGACTAGTGTACTTTCTCTGTTAAATAGATTGCGGGGCCATCTTTAATTTTTAGCCATCCATGTGTAGGGGGGACAATCAAATGGCTAAGATAGTGGAAATAGGGTGCTGCTTTATGGCATTAGCCATCCACCATGCAAACCGCCAAATGAACGGTCCATATCTATGCAAACTACTCCTCACATGTGAGATATGTCGGTCCAAGCTAAAACTATGCAGTAGTATGTGGCAGAGGTGCAATTTTTTAGAACATCAGCTCCCAAAATAAAGAGAGAGGGGATTGCATGTGCCTGTGCCCCAGACTGTGTGGGGTCCACAGAGATGTCCGTGAAAAATCCACTCCATCCATCTGTTTTGAAAGATCACAATAGAACAGGATTATAAAAATCAAGCGGATCCAAAACTCAGGTGGGCCATACAAACAAAGCAGATCCAGATCTCAGATGGACCACAGAGCAGGAAATAGTGGTGATTGACCATTAAAAGCTTTTTGCAGGCCACAAAAGTTTTGGATCAAGCTGATAATTGTATGATCCCTTCATCCAGGCCTTTGTGACTTTATCAATATATTGGATGGAAAATGAACATTCCCATGGCCCCCAAGAAGTTTTCAATGGTGGTTGTCCAATCACCATTGTTTCGTGTGGCGTTGTTCACCTGAGATTTGGAGCTCTTTCATTTTTGGAATCATGCCCTAAAATGAGCTGTTAAAACAAATGGACATCATGTATGTAAGGCACGTACATGAAGGTGGGGGCACCACACTCAGGGATCCACCCACCTGGATGGATCTGGGATCCACAGAATCCACGTCCTGACCCTCAAAACTTGTGAGGCCCATGTGGTATGCGCATAGCATCCAATCCACTGAACGTAGTCACCATACCATACTGATGAGACCACAAAAAACATTACGCCAATCAAATCATCAAATGGGCTACACTTAAATTGGGGTATTTTGAGTGGAGTTCATTATTTTTAATGGATTGGCCCACTTTATGATTGGATCAACACATACCAGGTAGGCGTAACAACTTTCAATCGTCCGCTTGGTAAAGAAAAAGCAAAGGAGGGCAACAATGTAATATCTTGCTTTAAAGAGCACTCATTGTGGGTACTATTTGGTAAAATCCAATACCCTTAGGATTAAAAAAAAATGTAAACTTCAAATTTACTTAAAATGGAGTTAAACTCATGTGTGAGTTCACCACTTAAAAATACTGGTGAATCTTCAACCAGCATACACTTGGTGTAATATGATCAAATTAAATGACCTAGAAGATGTCATGTGGCAGTCACATATACTATATGATTGCTAAGATAAACGTCCAAGACAAGAGGCATAATGCATATTTATGTTGGAGAGCTTAAGAAAATAAGACTCCAACAAGCATTAAATGTCGGAAATTAAGAAAAGCAAATCTTTGCAAAGCACTAAATGGAAGAGTCTCATCCCAACAACTCTTTAGAAAAGCAAGAATCCAACTATGAAAAATCTTTAACAAAGCTTCTTCCATAAGTTGCAAAAGACCAAAGGTGGAAATGTGATCCTTTTGTACACGTGGAGTAATACCACACTACACTTACATTAAAGCTTAAGGAGAATTGCACAGGCCGCCTCCTCTCCAAATCTAAAAAAGTAGAGCGAAAAAAAGAACTTGAAGTCTTACACTAAAACAAACGTACATAAACCTCCTTTTGGATCTATGCTATTTCTCTTTTATCTCTCATGGATATTTATTCTTGTTAGTTTAATTTTTGTTTTCTCCGCTTTCATCTGATGTCATGCTGCAATAAGTTTGGAACTCTTAGCTTTACTTATTAACTTAGTTATTGTTATTGTCCAACGCACTATATTACTGAGTTCTTACTTAGTAATTCTCTAGTCACAACCTAATAATCTTACACCATAACCATCCAGGTCCGAAATACCATCAAGACCATGTTCGTTTCACTGCATAGATTGCTGTTAATAATCTCTTCTACTTTTCCTTTTTACCGATTGTACTGCATTTATATTTAGATTAATATAATCGACAACTAAATCTTTATTTTTAGTTCTTCTATCTTTTGTTTCTTTTTTTCTTTTTTTATGGAGAAAATATGATCCAAAGTTATTATTATTAAAAAAAAAAGAGTTTATTGCCAAGGTAAAAATGACTCATTTAGAAAGACTAACCCTAACAATCGATGGCTAAATAATCACTAATCTTCACATATGTGGTTCTAATCTGACTAATTTGGCTCCTGGGGTCACAAGCATTTAGTCTGATTTGATCCGAACACAACTCTAGCACTCTTGATACTTAACTTATTTTACACACGTTTAACCAAAATTATGCCATTTATTACATGTGCGACCATGTGTCCAAATTGAAAAACAACACAACCATGCACAAGAAATAGTTGCAAGATAATCCAAAAGATGAAAATGGCTTATTCAACTATGGATGGAGCATAGAACAGTAAAACTTAAACTGAGAAAGACAACATTAATCATCAGATTCTCCCTACAAATTTGAACCACATACCATTTTACTTTTAACCATCCATTTGATCCCAATGATTTTAGAGCCATGCTTCATCCACAATAGGACTTACATTTTAAATGCTTTAGATAGTGGCACATCGGTGTTATTTGTGAAGGGTTCAATCACAAACATCTTCAAAACAATGCCAGACTAAGATAATGAATCTAGCCCAAAAGAATTTGGGGGTGAAAAAGATTTTTTTTTTTTCTTTTAATTTGCTCCTTAGAAATTGGTTATGGGAAATGCGGATTTATACTATTTTAGACAATCACTTTTAACTTGGGTCTTGAAAGTGAAATAAAGGGTCAGTGGTGTAGTTTCAAGATACAAAGTTCGTATTGTTGCCAAAGGTTTTGTTAAAGAGTTTTGCATTAGCTATGAAAGAGACTTTGAATCATTTTAAGTACACCATAGTAAACAGTTTTTTGGATTTGGATTAATGATATGAAATTTCTTGTTCTTTTTTTTTTTCAAGGAGTGTGGTGGGCTGCCCCATTTCACTTAAAACATTCAGAAATTACATCTTGCTCAACAATGGCATTTGATAGCTTACATGCAATTTTGGAAACTCAAAACTAGTGAGAAGATGTTACTTCACTCGGTATCATGAATTGTCAATAACTGAACTTTTCCCTACTATAGACTATGCAATTGCTACACCTTTTTATTATCAAGAGTGATGTTAAGGTGATTAATTAGCATGCAACAAAAATCTCTTGGGGCCAACATGGTGGGTGGGTGTGTGTGTGTGTGAAATTTCATCCTTCCCTGGGTTATTTATATTATGTTAGGCCATTAACAAAAAAATTAGGCCCATCTGAAACTCAAATGGGCCATGAGCAAAAAGAACAATGGGATTAGTGATGGGGTTTTCCTCCTCAGGAGTTGAGGAGAGATAGTGCAACCTGGGGTCATTGGGCGCCCGACTAGTTAGGGTCGGGCGACCGAAATTCACCCAGAAGAAGCAATTGGTCTCTGGACAGATTCAGAGATGATAGGGCTACTGATGTGAGTTCATCGGGCGCCCGACTATGCTGGGTAGGGCGACTGAAATTTGGCGAATTTTCTCTAAAATTTACTTGAGAGATTTTGGATCTGTCGGCCGTCCGACCAAGTCGGGTCGAGCGCCTAACGATGCGCGGACTACGATTCCGCAATTTCCTAATTTGGGTCTAACTCTCATATGTGGCTATATATTAGCTTCCAATTTGAGATCTAAGCATCCCAATAGGAAGTTTACACATCTAAGGTGAGAGAGAGAGAGAGAGAGAGGAAGAGAGGAAAATAATGTAAGAGAGAGAAAGAGGAAGCTTGTAGGCAGATGGGATTTTTATTATTGAAAGATATCACAGTGCAATCGGCATCTCGGGTTCTTATACGTCCTCGTGCTTGGTGAGATCTTTCAGTTTCGAATCCTTTTATTGTTTATCCACTCTTGCGTAAGTGAAGAAGGTTTGATTCAAGTAGACTATGCTCGAGATCAAGGTGTAAACAATTTACTGTATAATGAATTGTTTCTTTGGATAAGGTCCCACATTTTTTTCCTTTTTGAAGGTTTTCCACATAAAAATCTCTTGTGTTGTGTAGTTGATGTTTGATCTTGTTTATTGCATTATCATATCATATAATTCACATAGTTTGGGGCCCGAAAACCTAAGGTTTTGTGCGACGCACCCAACAATTAGAACACACCATTGAAACCTTTTTAGGGCCTAGTAAAGTTTTGGATCACGCTGATAATTGAAAATTTCTTTCATCCAAGATGTCTCTATGTCATGTAAACATTAGAGTTGGTTCCAAGAAGGTTTCATTGGTACATGTCCTGGTTATAACTGTCTCAATATCATGTGGCCCACTTGAGTTTTATCTCAACCTGATTTTTGGACTCATCTCCTAATGCAATTTGCTGCAATTAATGCATGAAATAAATTTCCTACAAACATCAGTGGGCCTCACAGATCTTTTTGTTGCATGCACTGGTGCAACTGGGAGAGGACACGTGTCGCTGGCATAGGTGAATTACACAAGCAAATCGCCCCTAAGTGAATCAACGTAGCATTGCTCTATTAAGCAAACCCTAGCATGAGGGTCCTTATCCTTGTCTGGGTAGTAGACTCTCAGGAGTTTTAACATGAGGTCTGGGGTTCGAGCACTCATAGGTGGTGATCCCACTATGGTGTGAGTGCGTGGGTGGTTCGTAATAAAAAAAAGAATGTTTTGGGAATAACTAAGGGATCAAGTAGCACCAAAATCATCGACTTGGTCCCTGCGCACAAGCTCAGGACCGGTCATCTATTGGGCATGGATAATGCATTAGTCCAGGCTCTACTAATCATTTATTAATCTCTTTTAGCATAAGTAAGACTATTTTAATGAAACTGTGTATCTATCCACTGTCCATTTCTCTATTTTGCAATAGTTAAGATTGTCTTATCAAACCTAAAGCAATGACAAACAAGAAGGGGAGGCAAGGGTTTGCAAATTCAGGTCACACCGATGTTTAAAACAAAAATCCCGTTCTCTTATACTAACAGAAAAAAATGCCCCTTAAAGAAACAGTTATCTTCAAAATAATGTCGGTTGTGTGCAGAGCTTATTTTTGGATTGTTAGTAAAAAGCCCCACTAATTTTCTTCTTTCCATTTTCTCTTCTAAGGCTAGCAATATGTCAGATGCATTCAAGCAATCTCGAAGAAGGTTTTTTAAAATAGAAAAGGTGGACCCTAGGAAGTAGGTATAGAAGAAGTGCCATGTGAGTGAAACTTTCATGAGATCCACTCCGTCCATCAGGTACACCACCAAGTCTTTTGCCTTGATCCCAAAAAGCAAGTTGATGCAGCCTTTAGGTGGGCAACTCCACAATGGATAGTATAAATTACACCTAGGACATACAATGCAACCTAAATTCATATGGTATGGCCACACAAATTTTTAGTACCTTATTTTTTAAAGCACTATTTCATCCAAATGAGGTACGTCAGGGTAATGGATTGGATGAAATATAAACACCATGGTGGGCCCACACATAACTAATGGTGTGGGCATAGCGTACTTGAGTTTTAGATTTTCATGATTTTTGTGTTTTAAGGCCTTTTTTTTTTTTTTTTTTTTTACGCGCACGATCACACACCCCATACATGCCCGCACACTCACACCACAATGGGTGCTCAAACCCATGACCTTGTGTTGAAACTCTTGTGAGAGCCTACCACTGAGCCATAGGTTCCCAGTGTTGTGTTCGACAGCTTAACTGATGGAGGGAGTGAATCTCATTAAAGCTCCAACCATGTGCAGCAAGGGCTCCCATATTTTCATCACGAATTGAAAGAGCACGATGCGAACCATATGAAAATTCAATGCGATCTTGGACATTTTGGAGGCAGATTGTGTCTGACCCCTGGTCGGACCTTTTAGCGTCCAATCAGATCTGTGTGAGGGCCTACCATGATGTATCGGTTTATCCACGCCATCCACTCATTTTTTGATATCATGTTAAGCCATGGGCCAAAAAATGAGGCAAATCTAGCAGTGTTATGGACCACACCAGAGACTACTCTTGCATTTAATGCAACTTGAATTTATGAACTGTGCATTTAATGCAACACAAGCTTACTATTTGGTGTGGTCGACTAAGGCGTTGGATCTAGCTCATTGTTGAGCTCATACCTTAACATAATCTTATAAGAAGGATGGACAGCTTGGATAAACCGATATATCATAGTGGGTCCCCAAACAGTTCTGGTCAGACGCTTAAAGGTCCGACCAATGTCGTACGCAATCCGCGTCCGAACATTTCCTTCGACAAAAAGGGGAAAATGAGGTTATTCAATAAATGTTGGGGGGCGGGCAGTCACGAAAACAACAAAGTGGGGCGGTTTGTCTTGGAAGCACTCATTATTAAGGGAGTTTTAGTCTTTATCCCTACCTTCGACACAAAGGGGAAAATGAGGTTATTCAATAAATGTTGGGGGGCGGGTAGTCACGAAAACAACAAAGTGGGGCGGTTTGTCTTGGAAGCACTCATTATTAAGGGAGTTTTAGTCTTTATCCCTACCTTCGACAAAAATGGGAAAATGAGGTTATTCAATAAATGTTGGGGGGCGGGCAGTCACGAAAACAACAAAGTGGGGCGGTTTGTCTTGGAAGCACTCATTATTAAGGGAGTTTTAGTCTTTATCCCTACCTTCGACACAAAGGGGAAAATGAGGTTATTCAATAAATGTTGGGGGGGCGGGCAGTCACGAAAACAACAAAGTGGGGCGGTTTGTCTTGGAAGCACTCATTATTAAGGGAGTTTTAGTCTTTATCCCTACAACTATAATGTTATGATCAAGATCAACCTTTCCTGAGGGATGATATCTTTGTTAACGGTCACATCCTGAGGATTAATTGTCTTTATTTTCCTTGATTTCAGAACATAAACAAATTAGAAAAACCATGGAAACCTTTTATTCTTGTGCACAACTTCGTGATCCCTGTGCATGTTTTTTGAAAAGAGAAATTATCAAAGTTTTCTCCTGTGTTGTTTCTACTTAAAAAGTAATAAAGTCCGAAAATTTTAGGCCACAGGGCGGCATGGTTTGTGCATGACATATGGAGAGGATGGGGTACTGAGGAGTAAACTCTGCAGGGCCCACCATGATATATGTATTTTATCCACTTTGTCCATCTATTTTACCATATAATTTTAGGGCTTAAGCCCAAAAAACTAAGTATATCCAAAGCTCAAGTGGACCACACCACACAAAACAATGTGAATTGAGCGTCCACCATTGAAAATTTCGTAGGGGCCACAAAAGTTTTGGATCGAACTAATATTTGTGTTTTCTCGTCATCCATGAATGTGTGTTCTTATGAATAGGATGGATGACAAATAAACATCAAATTGGGCCCTAGGAAAGTTTTAATGGTGGAAATCATTATTCCCACAGGTTCTTATGGTGTGGTCCACTTGAGCTTTGAATGGGCTTAACCCCTAAAATGAGCTGGAAAATAGATGGACGACTCGGATAAACCACATACATTCACAGTAAGACTAACAGACTTTACTCTCGGTAGAAGAAAGCGTACACAACCTGCTTCCAACACATCCCACTTGTCAAACGTATGCACCCAATCATAATAATCACATTGACAAAAAATAAAAAATAAAAATAAAATAAAAAAATTCTGATGAAATCACCAAATAAACTAAATTTTTTGTTTCTTTGAATATCACGCCCTGTTACATCTATTGGACGGATTAGATATTATAAAAATATTAGGTAGGTTTCATAAGTCTCTACGTTACCTCTCTATAAAGAAAAAGAGCATATCATAAGCATTATGGTAATTTCACTATCATAAAATTCCTTATATATATTAGAGATTTCAAGTTCAAATGGTGGGACCATAAGGTTCCTTCCGATAGCTTTCATCTTATTAAGTGCATGTTAAATCCAACCATTCTCCAAGTGGCCTTGTCATTAAGGACACCATACGCAAAAATCAGCGGATTGGGCGTTACCCTGCCTGTTCTAAGAACGGAATGGACAGTGTCTCTAGGGGGCCACTGTGATGTATGGGTTTTATCCACACTATCCATTCAATTTTCCCGCAAACCAAAAATATAAGGCAAATGGAAGGCTTAAGTGGACCACACAATGGGGATTAAACACTTACCATTAAAAACTACTTGGGGCCACAGAAGTTTTGGATAAAGCTAATGTTGGGGAGCTTTCAAACATGTGCGAGTTTGGGTGCTCAAGTCGGTCGCATGATTGGTCTGGCCGTTTGGCCCAGATGCATGAGAGGGCCCTTAGACAGATCTTTGTGTGCCTAGACCGGTCGGTCGACCGATCTGCAGAGGGCTTCGATCGATCGGCTGCGAGGCAGCGTGACGGGTCTGTGTGAGTTTTTCCCCTGCACTGTTTCTGTGCGATGTGTGACCGGTCGACTGTATACGCGGCTTTTTTGCGCAGCTCGCAGTGCTGTGCAAGATATTTCTAATTTCGAAATTTTGCTTCTTTAAGGAGTTGTATCCGGACTTAGATGGGTATCCTAAGGAGTCTAAGGTTTCTTAATTGCATTAGGAAGATGAGAGAGGTGTTTGTGAGAGAAAGAACTTGAGTTTTCCTTGTTTATTTCTTGCTTGTGGGCTGTTAATCTCTATAATCTTTTAATATTCATAGTAGATCGCCTTGTGCCGTGGTTTTTTACTTGTTGAGGGGTTTTTCCACTTAAATTCGGATTCTCTTGCGGTGAATGCTTGTGTTTGGTTTGATTTCATATTATTTCTCGTTGGATCTGGCATTACTTCACGCGTTTCGGCTTCTACTTCCGTTGCTGGTTTTCCCAACAGCTAATATTTATTTTTTCACTTCATTTAGGTCCATGTGACCTTATGAACAGGTTGTTGGATGGTGATTAACCATCATGGTGGGCCTAGGAAGGTTTCAACTGTGGGTGTCATTGTAACCTCTGCTGATTGTGGTGAGGTTGTTTTGAGCCTTTTATCCGCCTATTTTTGGGTTTATACCCCAAAATGACATGGAAAAATGGATGTACGGTGTGGATAAAACCATATATCACGTGGATCGTCTGACGATGTATTTTGCCATATGGACCATTAAGGGTCCATGTGAGTAGATCACTGTCCGGATGATTGGGGTAGTGGTGATAACCTCGAACGCAATGGTGGGACCATTGTACACGTGCCAAGTTTACGGTACATGACCTGGTTGTTTACGTGAGCTAGGTCACAGCATTTCAACCCCATCCACTGGGAGGTTACGGTGGGACCCACTTGCAGAATGGAGAACCTTGCACCAATGGCTACGTCTCTGCTGCATGCGTGTCTTTTTTTTTTTTTTTTTAATTCTATTTTAAGGTTGGAATTTCTTTTCTAGAAAGTATCTCGATTGAAGATCGTATAAAAGACATACTAACATGCGAAGAAACCTCAAAATCGAAAAGGACAATACTTAGATTTAAAAAAAAAAAAAATCGAAAAAGACAGCAATGTACACAGACACAGACAGAAAAGAGATTAAAGAAGAAGAAAGATAAAATAATAATGGAAAAAAGGGAAGCGTAGAAACATGAAAGTGTATGTATTTGTACATTGAAAGTAAAGCAAAGACAGAGAGAAGCGACCTCTTTTGTTTTGGAATTTAGAAAGAGATGCTCCGGGATTCACGCCAGGAGATATCGAAGGAATTGATGGACATATCAAGTTATCAACATTGCATGAGTGTATGGGATTTGAAGGTAACTTATCAGGTGGGCCACCGTGAGGATGATGACCTGGTACAAAAGCAGGTAGGTCCACACGTCAGCCAATGTAGACATCTAAAGTTTGAAATAGTCTAATTTAATTTAATTTAATTTTTTAACTATGACAAATCACATCATATAAATAGACCACTTTTGTCAATGAAATGTGGCTTGGATATTGCAAGTGTCTTTAAACTATAGATGCATGGTGGATGAGGACTGTTATATCATGGTGGCCACTTAAACGAATGGACAAGGCAAACTGCCTCACCATTTGCTTAGGCTGGCTCAGCGAACCCCAGGTCTTGAATTTCATTCTCCAGGCCAAGTTTAGAAGCTCAAGCCTTGGCTTTAATTATAGGTTTGGACTGCCTGGAGATTGCGATGGGATACGTTTGACCCACCTATGAGTGGACCAGATTTGTCATGAGTGTGCCACACTTGATGCTGATAATGGCCACACCAACCACTCCCTTGTGAAGTGTTAATTGTTGGGCGCGGAAGCAACGTTTAAAACGAATCAATCAACTAGTAAAGAATGAAAAATTCAAGCAAATATAGAAAATACAAAGATTTTTGTGAAAAACTCTTGTAAAAAAAAAAAATCACAGTACAAAGCA
Source organism: Liriodendron chinense (assembly GCA_003013855.2). NCBI lineage: Eukaryota > Viridiplantae > Streptophyta > Magnoliopsida > Magnoliales > Magnoliaceae > Liriodendron > Liriodendron chinense. The sequence continues at coordinate 5,109,830 of ML058453.1, forward strand.
ACGATCAATCCACTATATTTATGAAAGTTACAAGAGATAGAATAACTTACATAATAAAAACCCCAACTTCTCTCTTGCATAACCCTAAAAATCGTGTATGCTTTGTCCATGTTCTACCCTAATCATGTTTAGGAGACCCCTTATGTCCTCCTGTATAGGATTAAGAAACAAAACCCACACTTTATAAAAACTTATGGAAACTATTGATGTGACTGTCGATCAAATCGACAAGACTCAACGAACTATCAATTTAGTTGACAACTCTGTTAATCGAGTCGACAACTCCCAAAAACTTCTAGCAAGTAATATAGAATTCCTCAAATTATTCAATCAAATCAAAATATCCGTGGATTGAATCGATAGGTCTTCTATAATGCTGAATTAAAGGCACTCGGTCAACACTAATTCACAAAAGGCAAAAGTACTTAAAGAGATGGGAATGAGATTTAATGAAGGACCCTCATGTAAGGGGGCAAAAGGTAGCATTGGATCAACCATATGACATGACATCATGCGTGTCAAAGATGTAGGCCATTTATTGAGTATGCTGTAAACATGTAGCAGAAACCTCAACCAGTTTAAGAGTCTATTAAAAATGTAATTAAATTTTTACTTTATTTATAAAGTAGTGAGTTAAGTCGAGTCTTTGAGTCAACCCAACTCGGCCGAACATTGAGTTTGTGTTTTTAAACTATGCTACTTGATAAATGTCTTTGGATCTCTTTTATACTAGTGCCATCTAATGTGGGAAAATGAAAGTCGCATGTGAGCTACCATGTGGGGCCGTATTCTATAAAAATCCTTGGTCCTAATTGCTAATGCCTAAGTAACTTATCAACCACTCAATCCACGAACACGTGGCATTTATATGGCATCTAGATTGTCAATCCTACCATGCTTGTTTTGCCTAGGTCATACTAGTAGTATATGGCGTGACGCATTGCATGTGGTAGCTAGGTGTTGCGCACCTGAGTTTTGGATGGGTCTGAATATATAGGCCATGGTGGGCCCAACAAAGAAATCATGGTCAACTTGCTCTCACCATTGTTCTACGTGGTGTGGCCCACTTGAGTTGTTGATCGGTCAGAATTTTAGACCCATGGCCTAGTAGCAGGTGGCTCGCTGGATGGATGGAGTGATGTCACGTGTAAAATATGGTGGGGCCTAAGTATCTGAGCTGTTATTTTCGTTATGCATAAAAAGTACCCGAGTGGTTATCATGCAAGAGAGGGGAGTCTGCTGCCTTCGAGGCGGCTCCATATCTCATGGATTACTCATTATCCAATATGCAAGAGAGGGCCCACCTCGATGTATGTATTATGTATCCATGCCGTCCATCCGTTTTTTCAGATCATTTTATGACAGTATCCGAAAAATGAAACGGATCAAATTATCAGGTGGACGATACCATAGGAAACAGTGTTGATTGACCATTAATGGACCACAAAAGTTTTGGGTCAAGCTGATATTTGTTTTTTCCCTTCATCCAGGCTTACGTGACCTTTTCAACATATTGGATGGTAAATAAACACTACGGAGCATTAAGGTACGCTCTAAGAAGTTTTTAATGTTAGGACGATCAATCACCACTGTTTCTTATGGTATGGTCCACTTGATAATCGGATTTGATTTATTTTTGGGATAATGCCCTAAAATGATCTGAGAAAACGGATGGACGGTGTGGATACATAATAAATACATCAAGTTGGGCCCCGCAGTAACCCCATGATAAGGGCCACACCGTGAGGGCGGGTCTCACCTAATCCGCTCTCTATGCACAGACGGGTATTGCATCCCATGAAGGTCAAGCAAGGTGAGGCCCACCATGATGTTTGTTAGAAATCCATGCCGGTCATTCATTTTGCTAGCTCATGTTAGGATGTGCACAAAAAAATGACAAGATCCAGAACTCAAGTACTGCGACACGACAGGAAACAATGAAGATTAAACATTCACCATTGAAACATTGGTGGGGTCACATAAGCTTTGGATCAAGCTAATGTTTTTGTGATTTCAATTCATACCAGTGGAATGTTCTTGTGAATGGTTTGGATGACAAATAAACATCGCTATTGACCCCTGGAAGGTTTCAACAGTAGGCATTTCTCTCCCCACTTTTTCCCGCCGCTTGGCTCACTTGAGTTTTGAATCAGCCTCGTTTTTTATTCCTGTCCTAAAATAAGCTTAAAAAAAAAATAGATGGATGGGGTGGATTTCTCGCAAAAATTATGGTGGGCCCCACCTATTGGACTTATTAGTGTTGCACCAAGCCTGCATTATGTCTGGCCGTGCTTATAGCTAGAGGTGGACAACGATCCGATTCGAGTCGAACATGGACCAAATTGGATTGTTCGTCTGCTTGAGTGGGTGTGTTTGAACAATGTTCGAACAATCATTTGAATAAGATGGCTCTGTTCAAACTCAATTTGGTCTAGCCCAATCATGTTCGAACATGTTCGAATATATGGATTTCGAACAATTTTTACGAGCAATTTCACTTTTTTCGCTTGAAAATGTTTTTTCTACTACTGAACAGTAAATATCGATTTTTCCGTTCTGTGTGTCCCACCATGATGTATTTGTTTTATTCACTCCGTCCATCCATTTGTACAGCTTATTTTAAGGCACTAAATAAGAAATGAGGCAGATACAAAACTCAAATGGACCACACCACAGGAAACAGTGAGAAAAATGATGTCCACCATTGAAATCTTCATGGGCTCACAGTCACGTTTATTTGTCATCCACCCTTCTTCTTCTTCTTCTTCTTCTTCTCTCTCTCTCTCTCTCTCTCTCTCTCTCTATATATATATATATATATATATATATATATATATATATATAATCGAGTCGAACGAACGAGTCGAGTTGAGTCGATCAATATTTGAGTCGAATTCGAGTTCGAGTCGAGTCGAACAGGATTGTGTTTGAAATTGAATTGAATTTTTTTTCAAACACAACATGTGTGTTCGAACAATAAGACTTTCTGTTCGAATAAGGTTTTACCAAGTCGATCCGAACGGTTTAACTCAGTTCGTGTCCAGCTCTACTTTAGCTCACACACAAGAATGGGCTGATTTCAAAGACCATCAAAACAAACGCGTCTTTTGATGAGCCAGCGTGGTCCATTCTACCCTCCCTTTTTTAAAATCAGAAATGGTCCACGTCATTAGCTCAAGGACTTTAGAAAGAATCAGCTTCTTGTTTACCCCTAATTCTCCATCCACATAAAAGTTAGTTTAGAGCCATGCAAGGGTGGGTCCCATCGTTATCACCCAAGAGAACTCATGGGTACGGCTGTCAATAGGGTGGGACATAGAGATTTTGAATAGGCTCAGTTAGACTAGTTCAAAACACAAGCCCAAACTGACCCAAAACTGGCCCATTGACAGCCTTATTTCTGGGGTTAAGGTGTAAATGTTCACACTGGGCATATGTGCATTAGATCCTAGCCATTTTGGTAGCTCTCCCCCCACAAAGACATCCTGACCCAAAAATAAGCCTGGCCCACCACATAAAAAGCGTAGGTCCATGTTTTTTTAACATCAATTTTCACTTGTGTGACCAACCTGATGAGTGCATCGGCCAGATTCTCGATCTGGGTCATGCTGAGGGTACATGATGAATGGTCTACATCTCACACTTGCGCTTTAGAGGCAAGGCCCATGCGCCTCCCGAGTAAATGGGTCAGAGCCTGTTTGAGTAAATGGGTCGTCCTTGGGTTTGAAAATGTTAAATGGGCTGGGCTCAGGTTGAACAATATACATCCAACCAGCCCATATAGCTCATCAAAGGGCCACGCCACATAGCTTGATTTTACCGAGCCCAAAACCTATATATCAACCATGATGGGTATAAAATAGGAGCCTAGCTCCTTGTAGTACAAGGGTTGTAGATGAGAATTGGTGGGGCGAAGATGATGGACGGATCGGATAGCCCCTCAAGTAAGTAGTTGCAGCACTTGCAGAGGCACCAGCCTCGTTTGACAGCGGCGTACCAAGTATGTGCAGTCTCGTTCTCTCACAGCGCACCTGATAAGCCTGCTAGGTGATGGGGTCTGTTGATCTGGTGGGACACCACATGGATTGGTTTTAGGCCGAAAACTATTGTGATTGGACCGCTCTAATTAATCTCTGGCCGTCGGTGGGAGTTTCGCTTGTGGAATCTCGACCGCTGCTCTAACCATTCTATGCTGGAGGAGATACGTATGCCTCCCTCCACGCTACACTTGGCACTCTGACGTGTCAATCCATACCGTCCATCTAATGGTCCTTATTATGGGTAGACCACGTTTCAAAACTCAGTCCAATCAGGAAATACTCCATCTCATGTCTACGCTTTGTGTCACTAGATGTTTTCTTTAACTTTCCCCCTCTTTTCCTAGGAAGGAGATTAATTGTGGCCTTTAAGCCCACTTTGATGTATGTTTTCTATATCCACACCGTCCATCCACTTTTATGTATGTCATGAGGCCCAACAGGGAATTCCAGTTCATTTATGTGCGGCTCATGGTTGGGTTATGCCCCATCATAAGTACACCATCCCAACCCTAATCCTACCGACCCAGCTGACCTAGTTCAGCATACAGGGTCGGGTAAGATTAAGGTTGTCCCTTTTGCAAGTAGGATAGGGTTAGTGTTTGGTCACCCCAACCTGTTCACAGCCCGGAATGAAAGCACAAACCATAATGTTTATTTGCCATCCAACATGAGATGATAGGGTAACATAACAAGGGCAAGTGAAAAAAAAAAAAAAAAACAAATATCGGCTTGATCCAAAGTTAAAAAAACAGTATGAATGAAAAAAACAAATATCAACTTGATCCAAAGTTAAAAACAGTATGAATGAAAAAAACAAATATCAGCTTGATCCAAAGTTTAAAAACAGGATGAATGAAAAAAAAAAAACAAATATCAGCTTGATCCAAAACCTTTGTGGCCCATTAATCGTAACTTACCACTGTTTCCTATGGTATGGTCCACCTGAGAATCGGATCTGCTTTATTTTTGGGCTATGCCCTAAAATGATCTGGCATAACGAATGGACGGTGTGGATATAGAATAAATACATCAAGGAGGGCCCCATGGTAATGGCCGCACCTAATGTGATTCCCCTTCCTGAGACAGTTCGCATTTTGACCGTTCCATCAGACGGATGCCTCTGATCAGAGCCGTAGAATTATCCATTGCATCTGCAGTGCACGAAATTTTCCATTCGAAGTAGGTCCAACTAGATGAGCCGTCCGGATCGACACATCCAATGCCATGTTACTTTGGATAGACAACTTGATTCTACCACGATCCACCGTACGCATCCACATGAAAGTCGTACACGTGGCATCCATGTACCGTGCACGTCGAAAATATCTAAGAGTGGCCACGTTAAAAATATCTAAGAGTCGTTGCTTTTCGAACATGGTGAGCATGAACTGCGAATGTACTCATTTTGTTGAGACTGGGATTTGGTAGTGACCACTCTACTACCCAAGCTTGGTGGAAATGCTGCGTGGGTCCCACAATAATGTATGTGTTTATCTTCCGTCCTTTCATTTTGCCAGCTAATTTTAGGGCATGATCAGTTAAAAACTAAGGCAGGTCCAAAGCTAATATAAACTGCACCATTAGAAACAAGGGGGACCGAACGCCTACCATTGAAAACTTCTTAAAGGGCCCAAGAAGTTGAGAATCAAGCTGATATTTGTGTTTCCCTTTCAACCAGATTTTATAAAATGGACGACAAATAAATATTGGATGAAGCTGATATTTGTGTTTTTCGTTTGCTAACTCGGGTTTTTGTGACTTTATGGACAGATCGGAATCTTTGTCTTTATAAATAGGTTAGATGGTAAGTAATAATTTTGGTGGGCTCTTAAGAAGTTTTTTTTATGATAGCCATTCAATCCCCACCGTTTCCTATGGTGTGATCCACTTAAGCTTTGGATATACTGGCAAAATGGGGCGTGGATAAAACATGTATAATATGGTGGGGCCTACATAGATTTTCCACCACCACTTGAGTAGTGGAGGGGTCACTACCCAATCCAAGTCCTACGTATTGGGGATGAGGAGTCCTCGCAGCCAAAGGCCACAGTAAGATTACTGCAGCACTAAGCTTTATAGGGACCACAATAATATTAATTATGTCTATATTTTTCAAATCTCAAGTGGACTAACATTGAAACTTTCCTACAGTTAACTGTGTGGTTTAATTAGCCATCCTAGCTTGGGCTTTCAAACCCCACCATTTCTTGTGGTGTGTTTTACTTGAGCTTTGGATTTGGCAGGCACTATGAGGCCCACCATGATGTATGTGTTTTATGGTATTGAATTGCATTTGGTGAAATTGACAACATTATTACACAATGGTTATGTGTTTAAAAATACACATTTGGTGAAAAAAGCTCTATCATGTGAAATGTGTATTTGGTGGACGCTGAAATTATAATCAATATACTAGATTTCACAATTGATGTCGGTCATATGTATGCATAAGCAATTCATTAATTGTCACTTGTAAAAGGTGTGTATAGATGTACAGCATGGATAAAACACATGCATCAATATGAGGCCATAAATGTAGTAGATGTTGAAATCCATAAAAAATTCCATGTACCTCCTAGTAAAAACCGGATGATATGATACGTGGATTAATCCAATCTTTCTCATTAATTCTCATGCATTCCAAATGATGGGTGGAATTTACATTGGATTAAATACAATTCCATACCACCTAATCCCACGTGCCAAACAAGTTTTACTATATATTTAAAACTTTTGTGGGGAGGTTGGATGCCAATAAACATCATGGTGGGCCCTAGAAAGGTTTTATTGGTAGCTAGGTATCATCATCCCCATTGTTTCACTCATGCATCAATATGGGGCCTTGGATGTAGTAGATGTCGAAATCCACCAAAAATCCCACATCTCTCATGCTCGGGGCTAGATGATGAGCATACCTACATTAAAATCCACCATCTATATACTATATGTGGGGTGGAGTTTACATTGGACTCAAAAGCAATTCCAAACCACCTAATCTCACATTCCAAACAGGCCTTCACTATTTAAAACTTTTTTAGGGGGAAGTTGGATGGCAATAATTAACATCACAGTGGACCCTAAAAAGGTTTCACTGCTAGGCATTATCATCCCCATTGTTTCCTATGGTGGTCCGCTTGTGCTTTGAATCTGATACACTTTTGGGCTCATGCCATGAGCTAGCAAAATAGATGGAGGGCAAAGATATAAAACACATGCATCAAGGGCCCAATAGTGCCTTCCACCATGGAATCGGCTTCCATTCCTATGGAGCACATTGCTATGGTACAGGGAATTAGTGGTAAGACTAGGCAAGATTTGATTGGTGGGGTTGTACACAATAAAAAAAATTGAATCGTACATTGCATGGGGTCCATATGATGATATTTCCAGAAAAAAACAAATGGAAGTTCACTATCATACCTAACCATAGTGGAATGAAATTATTTATGCCCGAACATTTGCTTCTAAATTTATGGGCCATGATGAACAAAATCCCCTATTTCTGTACATCTCCATCTCGGAGGTACATATCTTTTTCTTTTTTACTTTTTTCTATTATATATTTTTCACCGTCACACACACCACATGGGCCATTGTTCCCATGATCTCACCATTGAAATAGGAGCTCGAGTTAGGTACTAACCCATTGGGATGCAGCTGGAGGTAAATGAGTGCGTGACACATTAGCATTGGTAGAGAACAGAGGCCCGCACCTCGATGTTGATGGAGTGCTGACAGATCCATTACATCAGTGCAGCCCCTGCTCTCTACCAATTCCGGGGTGCCACTCACCAATCCATTGCAAGCTACGTCCCGGTGGGGGTAGTACTTAATCCGAGCTCTTGAAACGGAGCCTGTCTACCCTTGAGCCGGAACAAGGAGGTACATATCTTGTGACGTATGATTCCGATCCGACACATGGTGCACCCGTGAGCCGAGGCCTCGTGTGAATCACCTGTTCATCACCACACGTGACTTAGAGGCAAAGGTCATGTCGCGTCTACGTGGGCTCAGGATCTACCGTCTGTTGCCTCCCAACAATGCCGACATGGTAAGTGGTCTTATGACATGAACGGTCTATGTTGTGTGCTCTACATTCTATTTAATCTGAAGGGTTGATTTTAGCAATCACCATATGTGGATGGACGGCCATGGCTCGCCAGTAGACAGAGCGATGGACGTAAAAACTATGAAAATGGCTGTGATCAATGGTCCAATGTAAAAATTAGGTCGTTGCAGGAGCAGAATGAATTACTTCACCAACAAGATTAATTTGCTGAAATACATCATATAGATATATACTGTTGGATAGCCTTCATCGGCCGATCGGTCTACCTGTTGTGGCCCAGGTGCATATGAGGTTGTTGTATAGATTTTTGTGTGCCCTAGACCGGTTGGCCGACCGGTCTGCAAGGGGGTCCGACTGGTCGGCAATAAGGCAGTGTATTGGAGTTCTTTCCTGGACTATTTTGTGCAATGGTCATTTGGTTGGCTTCCAATTTCAAATATCTTTCACTATATTCAGAACTTCTTCCCCTTATAACTAATGTTCTCGCATAACTCTACGCATTCGGCTTTCGTTTCTGTTACTGGTTTTCCCAACATATACACCTAGGTTTTCCAAGTGTGTGGGTTTTCCCGGAGTGAGGTGTCTGTACTAGCCCCCTAAAAGATAAAATTAAACAAATAAATATACATACTGAAACTTGCATCGGCTTATTTTTAAGGCCATTTCCTAAAATAATATGGGGAAACCGATGGATGACGTGGATATAAAATGCATACAACGAGGTGGCCCTACGGTCGGGTCTCACCCACATTGCTGACTCCGATCGAGTTCTTACCAAAGGCTATAGGGGAAAAATCAGGATGATCCAAAACTCAGGTGGGCCTGACCACACAAAACAGTGAGAACTGATGCGTGCACCTTGAAACCTTCCTGGAGCCGTATGCCATCCAAACCGTTCATAAGGTTTTTACCACTCAGATAACTGTAGGAAGAGAGATCAGCCTGATAGGAAACTTCTGTCCCCCCCCCCCCAACAAAGTTTCCATCAGTGATCGTTCAATCTCCACTGTTTCGTTTGGTGTGGCTCTCATGAGTTCTACATCTGTCCAATTTTTTTAATCTTGTCCTGTTATGGTATTTAAAAACTGATGGACGGAGTAGATTTGTCGCGGTCATCTCTGAGGGCCTAACGTAGCCTATGAAGTTATGTAAGAGGCTAATTTTTTGAGGTTTCAGTTAATTCCAGTAGGAATGACCTTATGAACGGTATGGATGGCATATAAAAATTACGGTGGACGACCCTAGGGAAGTTTCAACGGCAGGCATTTATCTACCACTTTTTCGGCACATCGTGCGGGCCACTCTGGACATTCGTAATTTTTGGGCCATATCCTAACATGATATGAAAAAACGGATGGACGGGTGAATTTCTCACAAACATCAGGTGGGCCTCACCTATCTTGCCACCGCAGGAAGTTACTGTGAAAGGCTTTGGCAGGGAATCCGCGTTAGTAAACACTGATCAAAGGTCTAGATTGCAGAATCAGTTTGATTCAGAGAGTCTTGCCATTGAGCTATGCCACGTGTACCGTCTTATGTGCATGAGCAGAACACCCGCCGTGACGACCTGGTATCAACTTTTCTGGGAAAAGACAACTTAGCAGCAGAGAGAAACTAGGTGGCTCGCATTGCAGCGCCACGGCCGCTGGCAGCTCATCGTAGTCGTAATGCGTGTGTCATATCTGTACCGTTCATCTATTGTTTTCCTGTCATTTAAGGCACCAAATCAAATCTCAAGTAGACCATATCACAGGAACGGATAGGGACGCTCACCGTTGAAGCCTTTCTAGGACCCACCATGATTTGATTTACCATCCAATCACCTTACAGATAACGCTCTGAAGAAGTTTTTAATGATGGCCTTCAATACTCACTGTTTCCTGTGGCGTGGTCCACTTCAGCTTTGGATCTGTGTCATGATTTATTTGGAAAGCGGATTGGCTGGTGCACCTACAGTAGCTACGTTGCTGGTGCAGGGACGCGGCGGACGCAGAGTGAGTGCACGGTCCTCGAGCACTGTAATTATACCAATGGTTCAAAAAAGATTAAGACTATGTGGACCCACGATGATGTATTTTGTATAACCAAACCATCCATCCGTCCATCCATTTTACGAGATCATTTTAGTACGTGATACCTAAAATGAGTCATATCCAAAACTCAAGTGGACCACACTACTAAAGGCAGTGGGGACAACGATTCTCACCATTAAAACATACCCAGGGTCCACCATGATGTTTATTTGCCATCCAAACTGTTCATAAGGTCACACGGACCTGGATGAAGGGTAAAAATAAATGTCAGACTGATCCAAAACTTCTGGGACCTCCAAGAAGGTTTCAATGGTATACGTTCAATCTCCCACTGCTTTCTGGAGTGTGGTCCACTAGATCCTTGGATCTGTCTTAGTTTTTGGCTCAAACTTAAAATGATCCCAAAACATGGACGGACGGTTTGGATATAACAAGTACCTCATGGTGGAACCCACAGAACTTAATAACGTCAGTACGCCAACAACGTAGCTGGTGTAGGGTGCACCAGCCAATTCATGCCCTAAAAAGCGCTAGCAAAACGGATGAATGGAATGGATATAACACAATCATCAATTTGGAGCACAGGGTTGAAGGTAGGGCTGAAAGTCGGGCGGGTTGGGTCGGGTTGGTGCTCAACCCTAACCCAACCCAAGGTTCCTATACCTCAACCCTAACCCAACCCAACCCAACCTCGGGTTGGGAATTCTCAACCCAAGCCCAACCCAAGCGGGCTCGGTCGGGTTGATCGGGTTGGCCGGGTTGATAAATGCTAATATATTTGTTATTACATTAGCCTATTATGTTTCAATACACGTCTTATTTTTCGTACTTATGACTTTATTAATTATGTATGTAGTTATTTATTATGAAGAATTTCACTTTTTTCCAAACAAATTAGCTAGGATAACTACACCTTTAATACTCAAAAGTATATCAAATTTCAAACGTTATACGTTTACTTACTAAAGTAATATAAACCAATAAGTTCACTTAAGTATAATAAAATTATAAGTAACTTGTATATAGATCGGGTTCGGGTTGAGTCGGGCGACCCAAGACCTCAACCCAAGCCCGACCCAAGCTTTATTGGGTTGGTGTTTGCATAGCCCAAGCTCGAGATCGGGTTCGATATTTCTTGCCCAAGCCCAACCCAATGTCGGGTCGGTCACGGGTCGGTCAGGTTGAACCCGCCCAACTTTCAGCCCTAGTTGAAGGAATCCCAACAGCCTCGAAGTGCGCGTTCCAAATGATGTCTCGATGCTCTAGTTTGGACACGGGCCGCTCATGGTCTGGGAATCCATACCGTTGGTCTGGAAGGATCCGCGTTAGGGAATCTGTAGGGCCCACCCTACTGTATATGTTTTACCCACGCCATCCATCCAGTTTTTAAGATCATTTTAGTACATGAACCTCAAAATAGGAGGTAGATTGAAGGCCCAAATGGACCACACCACAGGAAGCACGGGGATTGAAAGTTTACCGTTGAAACCTTTCTAGAGCCTACGTGATGTTTATTTGCCATCAAACCTCGAGTTGTTTGGCGCATGGTATTAGAAGGGATAAAATAGTTTTAGGTTAACATCATTTATTGCATAATAATTATATGCCTAAGGTAATACCATGATATTTTTAGTCTACTCCTATGTTTGGGATCAAATTCTTATTATGAACAAATACCGAACTAAGCAAAATTCAATTTGGTGAACCACGTATTTGTGATCAATAAGCCAAATTCACAACTTATGTCAGTCATTTATACATCTATGATCCATAATGTCATGTGTAAAGGGCATAAATGGATGAACGGCATGATGAGAAAACACATGCATTAATGTGGAGCCCACATGTATAGTGGATTTGGATTTCAAAATCCATGAAACCCGCATGAGACCATATGCTCTTCCATCCCACCTAATTCCAACCCTCCCGTCCACTCCAAACGTCCCATACAATTTGAACGGAACCAAATGCGTTTTCGTCCCACCTGATCTCAAACGTCCCATACAATTTGAACGGAACCAAATGCGTTTTCGTCCCACCTGATCTCATATAATACTATGTACCTAACACCCCTTTCAATCCCATGCTTCTTATGGTGTGGTCCTTAAGCTTTCAATCTACCTCCCTTTTTTTTTTTTTTTTTTTTTTTTTGGATCATGCTGGCAAAGTATCTGTCAAAATAGATGGACAGCATGGATAAAACACATACATCCCTAGCCAGGCCCGGGTGTGGGTAGTACCCAATCCACGCCTTTGGATTAGCGGCCTAAAAATATACGGCTATGTATAAAACACAACAAAGTCCAAAATAACTTCATAGATGGAACGGGTAATGTAAGAAGAAGAAAGTAAAATAAGTAAAAAAAAGAAGGCAAAATTACTTTCCATTAAAGGTGGGGTCCCCAATATCAAAGGTCTGGATCATAAAATGCTATCCCAAGCTGGTCAGATCGATGTAAAAAGAGCCCTGTAACTCCACTTTGCTAAATTTAGGGTCCCTACCTATACAAATGGTGACAAACACTCTAAATTTAGGAACCCATATGTACCAGACGTTGACAAGCCTAGACTCTTATCTCCATCGAGAAACGTTCCATCCAACTCACGCCTCATACAGCGTACAGACAACATCTAAACCATTAATAGTAATATTGGGAAAGACAGTGACACTAATGGCACATAAAGCAACTGAGGTTTCAAAGGTCCAAGTACATGTGGCACAGAAAGCACTTGGTGTTTCAAACCCATTCACGACTTGAAATTTCATTATTTTTTCCAAAGTATATATTTCAATAAGCTTATTACAACTAGTGTGTTAAACATTACATGCTTATATTAATTAGGGATATTAAAATTGATTTAGTAATTAAAATCAAACCCTTGTAAGTATCATACTTTTGGACGACCGGGGTTTCCAAATCTAAAGTGCCAAACTCAACGGGGATTCCAAATGCAAGGGTTCCAAATCCACGGTCCTAACAGGGCATGAGAGAATGTGATGGATGATACGCGGGCACTTAAAAATTACTCAGGAATAATAAGCCCGCCACATTATTCTTACCGGCATGAAAAATTACACTTATTTAATTATCTGACTATTAGATTGGTGTGCATTTATTGGACGGTTGAAAATGAAAAATATCCAATGGTCTTAATTCAACAAAAAAAATGTGCCCAAATCAGAGATTAGGACCGTTCAAACAGTCTGATTTTGGGATTGTAAAGTAGTGAGAGGTTGCTCCACAAGTTAGTTGGTTTTATCTGAGGTAATTTGTATGCCACGTGTATCATTTATAAGTGCCTGCGTATCAAGCGTCACCACTTCCCGCGTACCATATAGGAGAGTTATTTGATACATTGCCTGCGTATGAAGCTTGATACGCAGGCATTCAGATGTTGCAAATCAAACCGATTTAATATTATTAATTTTAACCGTACAATAAATGTCCACTAGCCCAATATTCTGATAATTTAATAAGCTTAAATTTTAATTCATGACACGTCTAAACTTGGAATAATTTCTTGGGCAGTTCAATTTGAACTACTGTTGTGCCAAGTCAGCAATTTCTAGGTGCCTGCGTATCAGCGATCACACTCCGCCGGATTAGTAAAGGTCTTCCCACTAAATATTGGAGGCTATTGGCAAATCCCATCAAATCAGATAGCTTTTAGATTCGCGAATTTTCTCTCATCATTCCGGAAATATAAACCGTACGTTACTTTGTCCCACGAGTATATTCCGAAGATCCCATCCCACGATCTTACCTGACAAACGAGTTCTGCTCCCCCATAATAACTTGTTCTAAACCTTTGAAATGACGGGATCACTTTAAGACGGAAATTTAGGAGAGAATTCATTACAAGTGTGGCTCATCTACGTGAGGAACTTACGCTAAGAATAATTATGTCTACCACTACTAAACCTACCTGTACCTGCTGTTATTTATAATTTGGTCTGCTTGATCTTTGGATTTATCTCATTTTTTAACTCATGCCTTATAATGATTTGAAAGGATGAATCAGCGGTGTGGATATACCACATACATCATGGTGTGTCTCATAGATTTTTGCTTTAAAAAGATGTTGAAATTATAAAATTTGCATAATTTTCAATGAAATTTCATCTCTTCGTCAAACGGGTCATTCAATCACCATTGTTCTCTGTGGTATGGCCCACCTGAGAATTGGATCTGCCTCATTTTTGTGCTCATGCCTTAAAAATAAACTGGTAATACAGATGAACGGCGTGGATACAATACATTCATTAGGGTGGGGCCACAACTTTTCCAGCATAGACGAAGGTACTTTGAGGGGTCACTACCGAATTAAGGTGGCAACTGTCCGGACCCTGCGTGATTTGTGCCTGCTGAGTGTGATGCTTCCCCTACGCGTCTTATCAAACTCCCCTTTGCGTCGGTGGCCCTTTTTGGGCGTCAGTTCCCTGCAACGCATATCGCAGGAAGTTCCTGCAACATTGAAGCACTGTGGGGCCCACCGAGATGTTCATGTAAATCCATACAGTCCATCAATTTCGCCATATCATGTTAGGATGAGAACCAAAAAAATAAGATAGACCCAAGGGCCAAGTGGGTCCATACCGAAGAAAACAGTGGGAATCGAAATGTTCACCGTTGATCATATGCCATCCCATCCTTTCCTAAGGTGATTCCGACCAGGATGAAGGGAAAGGGGGAAATATCATCCTGATACAAAACTTCTGTTAGCCCAATAAGGTTCCAACGGTGAGTGTTCAGTTCTCACCGTTTCTTGTGGTACGGCCTACTTTAATCTTGTAAATGGTTCATTTTTTTATTCTCTTTGTAAAATAAGCTGATGAAACTGATGGACGGAGTGGATTTTACACGGACATCGAGGTTGAACCCACAAGGCTTTGTGTAGCCAGAGCTGTATTGTAGAAAACCCGCGTCCGTCTGTTTTGCCCTTAACAACCGATCGCATTAAGGCGAGGGACCGCAGCTTGTCGTACCGTGGCATCTTTTGACGTAGCATGCCTCTTGTACCATGATAATGGTAGGCCCCACCATGAAAATACCTGGGATAAGAGTCAGGCCCTCCTCTCCATGGAGAGCAAGGGAGCGGGTTAGGTGAGACCCCGTATTCACCCAGGTGGGTAGGACCCCTGACTGTGGGGCTCACAGTGATGTATATGTCTTAAATCCACACCGTCCAACCATTTTGAAACCTCATTTTAGGGTATTATAATAAAAATGAAGCTGACTCAAATCTTAAGTGGACCACACCACAGAAACAGTCGTTATTGAATCTCTACATTGAAAACTTCATGGATTTTCAATGGATTCCATCTGAAGGCTTATTTTCCATCCAACCTGTTGATAAGGTCACAAACACCTAGATGAAAAGACCACATAAATATCATATTGATCCAAAGCTTTTGTGGCCCATAGGAAGCTTTTAATGGTCAATCACCACTGTTTTCTTTACTATGGCCCATC
Organism: Liriodendron chinense; assembly: GCA_003013855.2. NCBI lineage: Eukaryota > Viridiplantae > Streptophyta > Magnoliopsida > Magnoliales > Magnoliaceae > Liriodendron > Liriodendron chinense. The sequence continues at coordinate 5,125,446 of ML058453.1, forward strand.
TGGGATTTGGAACTGCTTCATTTTTTGGATCACGCCCTAAAATGAAATTTCAATACGGATGGATGGCGTGGATGTAATCACATACATCGCAGTGGCCCCACAGTCAGGGGTCCCACCCACCTCGGTGGATCCGAGGTCTCACCTAATCCGCTCCCGGAAAACACGGGCTGACACAACATACATTTGTGGACCACCTAGCAAGCGGATTGGCCTGATTTTAGAGAAGAGGGATTTTCATCGCGGGTCCGGCCGTTTCGTTGGTAGTGATGCCTTCCATAAGTGGGATGTTTGCAGGAAAGCTGGTTACCATCTACCGTGCCTAATGGACGGTCTACGTAAGTTCAGATTCACCCATGTGAAAATTTTCCCTTTAACTTTGGATGCGGATTGCGTCCTACCCTCGCCCGTCTCTGGCCCGGAACAGGCAGATCTGTGTGTGGCCCACTTTGATGTATCTGTTTATCCACGCTGTCTATCCGTTTTGTGGGCTGACTTTATGGCATGAGCCCAAAGTTCAGGCAAATCCAAAGCTCAAGTGGACCACGTAACACAAAATAGTGAATTGAAAGCCTGCACTTTCCTGTTCTGTGAGCCACTTGAGCTTCAAATCTACCTCGGTTTTGGGCTCATGTTATGCAATGTTTCAATAAATTCGATGGACGACGTGGATAATATCATAGTGGAGCCCACGAATGGACATCAATCCTTTTCAAACCGCTTTTGTGAGGAGGAAAGTAGTATGTATTTACAGCCTCCATCAAGTAGCTAACATTCACAATAGTCAGTCATTTACACCCTTTTACCTGCACTTAGCAAAACAAACAATCCAATGGAACTGCAAAACAATCCAATGACTCTTGCATTGAATGGAGCTTCAATTTAATGCAACCCAGTGAACTGCTTCATTTTTCAGGTCATGCCATAAAATTAGGCCGGCCAAAATTCCACACAGCTCGTTAACCCATACGAAAAAACTAATGTCCGGGTCCAAACCTTGTCAGTTGACCATTAATACCCATTAACATAATGGTTTGGGTCAGTGTTTCACCCACGAACCCGATTAACTCATTAACATAATGGTCTAGATCACCGAACCATGGCCCACCTATGAAACTTGGCACTTCATCATATGCAATATTGCATTGTACATGTGATTCCTCCTCATCTCGCGAGTAAATCCTATTGTTTTAAGTGATATAATGGACCCACTAGGTGGACCACAACTGTATGTTGGGTCAGACTATCAGTTGTCATCATCAACAGTGTGGCTATCTGAGAAGTAGACTGGCTTAATAGGTTAAACAGGAAAGGTTACGGGTAACCCATTAAATTAACTATTGAGTTTGGGTTTCTAGATTTCGACCTCTTAGTTAATGGGCCAAGTTTGGGTGAGCAAATTTTTGACATGGTACGAACACGATACAACATCATGAACACAATTCAACAAGACCCATTGCTAGGCCTACTTAAAATGACCGGAGAGAAGGGATGGGGAGCATGGATAAACAGAGCCATCATGGTGAGCCCCCCACATCCATCTCTTCTATGCTAGAGCTGGGCAGGGTAGGATGCAATCAGCTTCCCTCGCCCACCGTGATGTTATGGGTTTTATCCACACTGTCTGTCCATTTTTCTGTATCATTTCCTAATATAAGCTCAAAACTGAGGCAGGTCCAAGACTTATGTCACACCACATGAAGCAGCAGTGATAATAATCCTCACCGTTGAGACTTTCCCAGCGCCACCGTAATGTTTGTTTGCATAGACCTCGATGGAGAGAAAACACAAATATTAGCTCCATGAAAACTTTTGTGGCCTCTAAGAAGTTTTGGACTGCCAAAGTTTAATCCCCATTATGTGGTCCACCTGTGTTTTGGATCTGCCTTAGTTTTGGGCTCATATCCTGAATTTTCATATTATATTTACTATTAAGGTCTGGGTCCAAAAGTTCCGACCCCAACTATTAAATGGGTCTAGGAAAAGCCCCTCAACTTGACCTACCATTTACAACCTATCACCACATGCGTTCCTTAAGACTGCGAACTTTTTAAAGGCTTACCTCCAAAAGGGAGACCGAGTTTCCTTATAACCCAAAACTCTACCAGGCTCATTGCGATGTCTATCTGGATCCAATGCAATCTAGCCCACTGATGTTAGAACTTCTGGGGTCCTGAAAGGTTTCAATGGTGAGATTCCACTCCCATTGTTTTTTATAGTAGTACTGCGGCCCACTTCAGTCTTAGATTTACCTATTTTTGAGGTCTTGTCCTAACATGAACTAGAAACTAATAGAAACTAATGGATAGTCATCGAGTTTTGGGTTAGTGGAAATCCCGGGAACAGGTGTCATAGGAAAGTCGGGTCGGACAGAGAAAGAAGCATGCAGCAGTTGTGGTTGAATAGAAGAGAACAAATTCACAGTCACAGCTTTGGCAAGATGAGGCATTTGGAAGTCTCCTTGTGTTGTCGTCATCTGATTTATTTCCAGTAAAAACGACAAACTCCACTTAGAAGGATATGTTAGCCAAATTCTACAACAGTTATCTCTAACTCTGCACCTCCCCTTGTTTTCTGCCAACAGTTTTTCAAGCCACCGGTTTTCCTTCTCTCTAACCTTAGGAGAGTTTTATAATATAGCTGTGTTTGTGTAACTCGCTTGCTACGCTGCGGGCGTACCTACTACTACAAGAACGCTACGTGGGCCAAGAAAGCATGTGATCCACTCCGTCCATTAGGTTCTATGCCTGATTTTAACAGTAGAATCCAAAAATTAGATCGACCCAAAGCTCAAGTGGACTACGCCGTTAAGGAACTGTTGGAATGGAGACTCCCACTGTTATCTTTGCGTGGGGCCAAGAGTGGAATTTATATGGCATCCGGTCCATTGATCTGATTCGATTCATCACGATGAATAGAATCACCAAAACTCATGCTATTTCAAGACTTAGATATGCCAGACTGTGAATTTACATGATTTTACACGTTCACTTTGGTGTGGGCCACCTGAGTTTGGAATCGATGCCAAAAGCGAAGTTGTGCAGCTGATGGACGGGATGGATCTCATTTGCACTACGTCAATCAGCTCAGGTTACCGGTAGGTACGCTTGCATGTACATTCGTGACGTTTTCATATATAATACTTGAGCATGACGTTTGATACGCAGGCACTCGGAAATTGTACATATTAATTCAAATTAATTAACCTACTAAAATGCAGAACCACTAACATCGGGGCCACCTTCCCAGAATTATATGGTTCGGAAGATCCTAGCCTCTGATTCGTGGACACTTGTTTGTTTATGGAAAAAGGAACGTTCGATTTTTTATTTTTTATTTTTTCAAATTTAACCGTCCAGCAAATGTAAATCAAATAACCGTTATTTATGGCTCATGAAAACCATCAAATCCACAGCTTGTTTGACTTCCATGCGATGTATGCAATTTCTAAATGCTTACGTGTCATCCATCACACTCTACCACAGTATACTATACTAGTATGGAGCACTGCCCATCCACACGCTTGTAGACACGAGAATATAAAACACGTGTGCAACTTTTGAGCTTTTCATCTGCTTCGCTTCAAGATCAAGGTAGGGCAAAAACGTACAAGGTAAACGATTTCTGTCAGCCATCCATTTTTTTAAATGCTGTAGACTACCCAAGGTATGAAATGGTCCCATTTTTGGGCCACAAGAGTTTGATAATGTCGCCTACTGATAATGGAAGGCTCAGATCAAGCACATGTTTTCCTTGTAACACGTGTGCGTGGATGTAGATTGGCAGCACTCCCATGTGCTGAGGCCTTTTGTCTGTCACAACCGCCCGTGATATGTGCTCAGGTTTTACTTTCCCTGACCATTTATCTGTTGGGCCCCACATTCATGGACCATGGCTCCAAAAAAATATTAGACCAAGACACTTGTAACCTTTGGGTTTGTGGCTTGAGATGGACGGTGAATGAGATAATTATAGCAACGATCCACATTCAATTTAGAAAGGGTCCAGTTTCTAATCATTGTATCTGATGACCCAATTTATTCTACACGTGTCTGTGACGCAGCAAGCATATAATGCACGGTCGTATCTTTGCATGGCATACACGGGTTTTCCATCAATGGTAGGACACAGTAAATATATGGTCTGGATTATTACATCACGGTCCACTTTTTTAGAATTGAAAATGGAAGTATATTGCAAGATGGCAGACATGCATCATAAAATTCCAAAGATCTTACAGTATTTATGTTGTAGTATGTCGTGCCCCTTACACTGTACGAGAGAAATTTTGCTACACCCGCGAGTTAGCTACGCTAGCTACACTGGGTGTAGCAATGACCCCACCATAATGTATGTGTTGTATCCACGCCGTCCATCCATTTGGCGAGATGATTTTAGCGCATTATAACAAAAACGAGGCAGATCCAAAGCTTGAGTGGCCCCCAAGAAGTTTTTAATGGTTGGCGTTCAATCCCCACTATTTTCTGTGCTGGGTCCACTTGAGCTTTGGATCTGCCTCAATTTTTGTGACATACCGTAAAATGATCTTGCTAAGTGGATGGACAGTGTGGATACAACATATACATCATGGTGGGTCATTGCCACACCCGGTGTAGCTAGCGTAGCTAAGGCGTGGGTGTAGCAAATTTTTTCTCCCTAGGGTGCAAAAATCGGAGTGTTGTTTGATACACTGCCCATGTTTGACACTTGCTACACTGGCACTCAGAAATTATACATGCAGTATATATATGAAGCACTGCTAATTATGGAACTTACTATGGCTGAGTTATGGTACCAAAATTAAAATGTTGAAAACTTCTAACCTTTCATTCTTGGATAGTTGTTCTTTTAAGCAGCAGGCTGAATAGTTTTCATTTTAACTATTCAATGCATGTCCAACTGTCTAAGATTCAAAATATCAAGTAAGTCTATTTTTTTTTTACTTCATAATAACTTTAAACGGTGCCATAATTTCAACAGTTGAATTTGACTATTTAAAAGAAATTTTCCAAGTGGCTATGTATCATCCATCACACTTTACCAAAGTAATAAAGCCTCTTCTCATAGAGAAGTTCTAGTACAGTTCAAATTTTAAATTGTTAGGATGCAAAAGAAGTTGTGGTCCATCCAAATAAGCTATCATACGTTGAAGTTCATTTATGCATGGGAACTAAGACAAAAACAACCCATATTGAAAATATCACCACTACAAAGGATAGTATATGCCTAGTAAGAAGGTGAGATAAAGGTGAGTAAACCTTATCTCTAGTTCAATATAGACAATGATATAATATTACATATATACTTAAATGTGACAAATGCATAATTGTGTACATTAAAAGACTCACATGTCATATTGATGTTGAGGGGGTTGCCAACGATTACATAAAGAGAATGGACCATTGGAAGCAAGCTAAGCGAGGTGACAAAACACTCGTCAAAATTCAGAAAATTCAATCCTGATGAGCGCCCGACCATAGGCCAGAGTGGTCCAGAGAGTTTCTGAGCAAATTTTCAAATTTCGGACGCCTGACCAATAGTTCATTGGGTGCCCGACCTTCATCGGACGCTCCACTACTTCACTTTCGAGCACCCAAAATTTGTCTGAATTACGCCCCAACCCTCTGGACAGTTTTGTCCTTCGTCGGGCGCCCGAACACCCTTGATCAGGTGCCCGATATTTATCCGGATTTTATGTTTAGGTTGATGGACTATTTTTTAGTTTGGCAGGCGCTTGACGATGCATGATCAATTGCACAGTTTTTGCGCGAACTTTCTATTTTGAATGTTTTTCATTTCGTAATTCGTTTAAGACTTTTGATTTACACATTTTAGGGTTTCTAGCACGAAACCATGGTTATAAATTCTCGTTATAATTCGTTGTTATGGATTATTATTCATTTCTAAAAAAAATCTTTTGAGTTTCTATTCTTTGCTCGTGGATTCAAGTATTCTTTCGTGGATTCGAGTATTCCGTTGTGGATTCGAAGAAGTTCGATCGAGAATTCTCGATAGTTTCATGAATTCGAAATAGTTATCCATGAGCAGATGTGGTGTTCGATCCCACATGCCATCTACGTTGTGCCACATGTGCTACTAATAATTTTGAAATGCCTTAAATGTGCAACATGTCTCAATATACACATATGCTATAATATTGTATGCACCACCAACCTAACCTCCCCAGGTATTTTATATTTCTTCTCCTCCTTGTTGTGTGCTTGACGAAAGGAAAGGAGTATGTCTAGTCAAACACGACATGACTTTGGATAGCTTATTCATGATACCATAATCTATAACTTACTGGGAGCACAACTTTGTGTGCATCCAAACAGCTCCCAATTTTCAATGTTGATGGAACATGGCTTGAAATTCATGCTGAGCAAATAATCTTCATCTTCTAATTTAGCTTATCGAGTGTATAGGCCACTACTGATGCTTTATTTTTAACCATCTAATGGCAATGCATCGAGCGGATGTCTAGAGCTACCGTTTGGATAGCATGATTTGATGGATTTGATGCACGTGATGCACCACGTGTGGTGAAAGAGTCCCCACAAGAATAGGTGACTTAGCATTGTTGTTTGCTGCAAAATATATAACCATGCATAACCATGTAGATGGATTCAATTAATACTGGAAATGTAGATTAAATATATACTAATTGTAAAAATAATCAGTTTTTAGAAACAATGCCATATAAACCCATATATTTTGGTTGAATTCTAAAAAAACTCATACTTTTAAACTCTTATCTAAAACCTGCCTAAGTTTTCAAATAGGTAAACGGTGGTCATGTGCTTCCATCTCTTATATTTTAAAAAGACAATTATACCCTCTTTAAATTTTTGCTCCTTACGCAGGCAAGCAAGCAAGCGTTGCCGACTCCACTTACCGTCCATATCATTTGTGGAACATGATTTGAAGTCATGAGCTCAAAAATAAAAAAGATTCAAATATTAGGTGGACCCCACAAGAGTTAAGAATGACAATTAAACCCCCATAAAAAAATGCTATAGCCTAGTACTGTAACTTTTTTTTTCCATCCAACCTGTTCATTAGGTGATGTGGACCTAAATTAAGGGAACAACTGTAATTCCTTTTTGTCATCTAACATGTTTGGCCCTTAGGAATTTATCAAGGGCAAGCGTTCAATTCCTTGTGTTTCCTATGATGTGAACCACTTGAATGTGAATCTTGCTCATATTTTGGTCCATGCTCCAAAATGACCTCAAAAAATGAATAGACGGTTTGAATGTCCCACATACATCATGATGGGGCCACAGATTTTTGAAACCTAGCGGATAAGGTAGTGCTCCTTGGCCGCGACTCGAAACTAGCGGACGCCGATTTCCTCATAGAGGCTTCTTGCACAGGGAAGTTAGGGTGGGGCCCACCTTGACCTATACGAGAATTCCACGTTGGTCATCCATTTTTCAACTTCATTTTAGGTTAGGCAATAAAAAATGAGTTGGATCCAAGACTTAAGTGGGCCACACCAGTGGATCCTCATGACCACCATCCAAATATTTATATGGCCATGAAACTATTATATTAGGATAAGTTTAAGTAGAAATGACCTTATAAATGGTTTGGATGGCATATAAACAGCTAGGTGAAGCCTAGAAAGGTCTCAACAGTAGGCATTTTTTTTTCTTCCAAATTTTCCTCTCCTGTAGCCGACTTGAGTCTTAGATCTGTCTCATTTTTTGTTACAAGTCCAAAATATGAGCTCGTAAAACAGGTGGGTGGGATGGATTACTCACACACATCATAGTGGGCCCCACCTATCTTCCTAGAGCAGGAACTTCCTACTAAAGCTTTGGCAGGAAATCCGCTTCCGAAGGACGCAGATTAGCTACTGAACCCGATAGTATCAAGTCTCGCTAATGAAGTCACGACACCATGTTTTATGGACCCCACCATGATGTATGTGTTGTATCCACACCATCCACCCATTTGGATGGATCATTTTAGGGCATAAGCCAAAGAATGAGGCAGGTCCAAAGTTTAAGTGGACTCCATCATAGAAAACAATGGGACAATGATACCCATCGTTGAAACCTTCCTAGGGCCCACCATGATGTTTATTTGAAACCTTCCTAGGGCCCACCATGATGTTTATTTGAGCTCCGACCTGTTTATAAGTTAACAAAGACATGGACTAAGGGGAAAAAACAAATATAAGATTGATTGAAAACTTGTGGCCCAAACAAGTTTTTAATGGTAGGCGTTCAATCCCTATTGTTTTTTGTGGTGGGGTCCACTTGAGATTTGGATCTGAATCGTTCTTTAGATCTTATCCTAAAATGATCTCTCCAAGTGAATGGACGGTGTGTATACAACACATACATCATGGTGGGGGCCACAGAACGTGGTGACATCACTTCAGTTCAGTAGCTAATTCTCCAATTCAACGAGGAAGGTGGGATCCCAAACTGTGGGGCCCACCTTGATGTATGTTCCTTACATCCATGCAGTTCAACCGTTTTCACAGCTATTTTCAGTATGTGATCCGAAAAAATGAAGGATATCCAAACCTCAGTTGGACCATACCAAATGAAACAGTGGTGATTGGCCATTAAAAACTTCTTATGGTCCATAAAAGTTTTGTATGAAGCTGAAATTTGTGTGGACCTTTCATCAAGGTCTTTACAACCTTATCAAAAGGTTGGATGGCAAATAAACATTTCCGTAGCACCCAAGAAGTTTTTAATGGTGGGGATTCAATCACCACTGTTTCCTGTGATGCGCTCCACTGGAGATTTGAATCTGCTTCATTTTTTGAATCATACCCTAAAATGAACTGTAAAAATATATAGAGGGGGTGGATGTAAGGTACATGAATCACAATAAGCCCCACAATTAGGTATCCACCGAAGCCCTGCCGAAACCAGTGATGCGGGTGGGACTTGACCATAGGTAGAGGTGAGCACAAACCAAGCCAGCTCGAAAGCTCGGCTCGGATTGGTTCGAAAAAGCTCGGCTTGGATTGGTTTGAATGGAAGTTCAAATCAAACCAAGCCTCCGAGTCAAGCTCATTTGAAATAACAAACCAAGCTCAAACTAGGGCAGTACCAACTCAACTCGGCTCGATTTGATTCAGCTCGGTTTGATTCAGCTCGTAGATTATAAGTACACTGTTTATGTGGTGTGATCCATTTGAGCTTTGGATATGATTCCATTTTGGGATCATGTCCTAAAATGATATGTAAAACAGATGGACAGCACGGATGATACATATACATGATGACATGGATAATACATAATACATATGCATGAATGCACGCTATTTCCTTGCCCTTGTAAAATTATGTTTGTGTACTTTTGTTTGGAAAATACTCTTACATGTCTATTTTGAAGTCCCACTCCTTTGGAGGATGTTAAACATCCTATAATAAGATATGTTTGTACTTTTTTTTCTAACTTCTTAAATTCTTTTCTAATTAAATAAGCAAGGAGAAAAAGAGCTGCTGCCGGTTTGAACTCGGCTCGGCTTGGTTCGAAATTTTTGACCAAATCAATTCTGGCTTGAATAATATTTTTTTGGAGCAAACCAAACTCTAGGCCGCATGGGTCTGCCCAAAACCTAAACCAAACCGATCCACAAGCTGCAGTGGTACAAAAACAAGCCAAACCAAACTAGGACTAACTCGGCTCGGCCCGGATCGTTGCCCACCTCTAACCATAGGCTCCACCTGATGTATTAATTGTATATCCAGTGGTGCGGCCTCGAGAAGGTTCCAAAGGTGGGTAGTAGTGTGTATTATTTGCATTTCTCCTCACATCGTGGGACGAAAAGAGAGAGAGGGCACTTTATTACCGCACAGATTGGGTTGCAAGCTTGGTGCTTTTGGTTGTAAGAAAGCATCGGAGTTTTCTTTTGAATATTTTTTTTTGGGTAAAAACGTCTTTTAGAAAAAAAAAAAAAAAAAAAAACGATAACAGCATTGAAGAAACGTGTTTTTTAGCTAACGGTAGAGCCTTTATGCAGGTTTTAGGAAAGAGTTTGAAAGCAAGCATTTTTTTTAAATTCAACCAAAACATGGGCGTATATATGGCACTGTCTCTAGTTACTATTCATTAGTAAGAATAACGCGCACTTTAGACATTTCACCTACTAAAATTCCAAATAGTCTACAATAGAAATTCCTTTTAATTGTTGATGAAAAATGCTCTAATGGCCTGTTTGGCTATTTATATATGTAAAATGCATATAACTAGCAGGAAAGATGTTGACAGGCAGGGATTTTGAGAAGAGACTCCCATAAGCCCTTTGGCCCCACCATGATCATGTATGTATTTTTACTACATTGTCCATTCATTTTGTGGGATCAGTTTAGGTCATGAACCAAAAAGAAATGAGACAAATCTAGAACTTCTATAGCTCCCGAGAAGTTTTCAATGGTAGGCATTCGATCTCACTTCTGTAGCCCCTAAGAAGTTTTCAATGGTAGACGATCTCATGGTGTAGTCCACTTGAGCTTTAGATCTACCCCATCTTTAGGCTCATGCCCTAAAACGATGTGAAAAAATTAATGGATGGCATAGACATATATAGCATGTTCATCAAGGTGAAGCCCAGTCTCTCATACATCTACACAAGTACTCGTGAACAGTCACCCCCATTTTTTTAAATGGTACAAAACATGGCATAGGTGTCTTGTCACTTAACTTTTGAGAAAATCTTCATTTGCTATTAGTAATTATACTGGCAATAAACCCATGAAGGGGGTTAATTTAAAAAAGAAAAAAGAAAAAAGAAAAAAGAACAAAGAAAAAAAATAGTCTACATTCTAAAAAGAAGTCCATGATCTCATTATGATAGAAGAAATCCAGTGCCACATATTAGTGATAGACTATAAAAAAACACCACTTTCTATTCTATACAAAATCATTAGCGTGTCAGCCAATGTCTAAATGCATAAAAGGTTTCAACTGTTAAGATAAAAGGAGATTTATACAAAACTGAGAAATCAAAACCATGACCCAAAAAACAAAACCAAAAATCGATTTCAGCAAAATATATCAGATTTAGCAGCAGTTTATACTGGGGCTAGAAAACTGGCTAGACAAGCATGACCCTTGGGACCCACTCAGATGCCTCCTCCTAGGCTCTACCTTTGGAGGTGTCCAGTTGCTAGCTTTAGATGGTTCATGTTCAGCTCTTCTAGCTTCACCTTCTCTACCAACTTCTGGATTAGAGACGGGAAAAGGAATGGTGGAGATTTTCTGATAGCATGAGAGCCACTTAGACTGCATGTAGCTAGCTTTCCTCCATGGTGGGATGTGGAGGCCACTCTCCCTTAGAGACCGTTCTGTAGCTGAGGAAAGGAGAGTGACTATGTTGCTTAGCTTCTCTTCATTGCCTACAAAGATGGAGGGGAGATTGTGGAAGAGCTGGGTGTAGGATGAGGTAGGCCTTGCCAATTCAAATTGGGACTTGAAATCAATGTCTAGTATCAATCTCAATGGGTCACCATTCGCATCCATCATCATGACATCAATGTATTCATAATCCCCTGAAACAATAAAAACAAAATTTAATTAATGTAAAAAAAAAGCATGAAAATAAATAAATAACCTTTACAAATGCTGCATGATGGGTCAACTGAAAAATTACTGAAAGATTAATATATGAAATCTACAGAAAAGACATCTATTTCATTTTCTAAAACAGACCCAAAGATAGTATAAGGTGTCAAAATATCTCAAATTCCTTTTAGAATAAGGAAAAGACACTTTCTGTTTCTTTGTTTGTCTGAAGAACCAAATCATATAGAAGCTGTCTGGGTATGAATACGTACACAAGCAATTGTCTACATGGGGAAAAAAATCTTCTTCAAATATGGAAAAAGAAACTATCATTTTAGAGGCACTATCTACACCCACACTTTTTGATGTACATGCCCCCACTTCTACTTTTGGTGTCAGACTATCACCAAAAGGAGAAAACAAGGGTGTGTGCATAAAAACATGGTGTGTAAATATCCTTTCATTTTCTTAAATAAATGAGTTATTTGCTTGATCTTCCTCAACTGAGAGAGAGAGAGAGAGAGAGAGAGAGAGAGGTGACCACCTACAGTCTGCCTGCAACACAGAAAATCCTCTAAAAAAAATAATTCCCCCACACCAACTGATTCTTTTGTGGCCGAAAACTCACTGCATGGCTCTTCTTGCCAAGCAGGTAGCCTGTAGGTGATCAGTTCTCAAAAATCCATAAACAGAGAAAAAAAATAAACTTGAAAGAGAAGGAATCTTCAGATGGGTTTTTGCCCAAAGGATTAGATTTCTAAACTAATCAACCCCAAAAATGGGAAGGTGGAATCACCTCCAAAACGGTGCAAATTAGCAACCCAAGAAGATTTACACAAAGAAGCATCATAGCCGTCCATCCTCAACCCCATCATCAGCCTCTTCTTTACACCACAACTCTTCCTTTCAGTCCCCATCTTTCTCAAATGCTTCAAGACATCCTCAAAAACCTCCATTTCAGCATCTGTGGCACTCCCAACAATCGCCTAAGAACACCAAAAGATGAAACCCAGTCATTCTCAAATGCAAACATGCATGGGCGTAGAAAGTATTATGGAAGTCCAACTTGAAGAACATGGATTTTTTGGAAAAAAAAAAATGAAGGAAAAAAGATAAACCTGGAGTGTGAGTAATGTAGATTGATGGAGAGAGAGGGTTTGAGTGGGAGGATTGGTGGGAGTTGGTGTTTCTGATTCAATGAAATCAAGGACCATTTGAACCAGCTGCTCCTCTTCTAGGCTACTCATCTCTCTCTGTTTCGCTCTCTTGGATCAGATGCTGTGGCGCTTTATATATTTCCCTGACTAATATACATGAGGACAGATGACGTCATGATGGAGATAGAGAGAGGGGATAGTTATTTGATACTCGGGAAGGGTGTAATGGTTGATACACAGGCACTTAGAAAGGGACTCGGAGTCTCGGATAGGATTGGCGATGGAAGCGGTGAATGATAGGGGGACCGACTCGGCAATCCGGAGACTCCCCCCTGAGGCGTGTGTTTTATCCACACTGTCCATCCAATTTTCCTAATCATTTTAGGGGACGAGCCAAAAATAGGCAGATCTAAATCTTTAGGCGAACCATACTACAAGTAATAGTGGTGATTGAACGCGCGACGTCCAAAACTTCATAAGACCCACTGCAATGTTTGTTTGCCATCCAACCTGTTGATTAGGTCACAAAGACCTAAATGAAGGGAAAACACAAATATCAGCTTGTCCTAAAACTTTTCCTGTGGTGTGTTCCACCTGAGATTTGAATCTGCCTCATCTTTTTGTCTCATGCACTAAAATGATGTAGAAAAATAGATGGACGGTGTAGATAAAACAGACGCATCGCAGTGGGCCCACAGAGCACTAACCAGCACCGACCAGCACCTCCATCAGGCGGGCTCACTGCCCGAAAAATAGTTGAACGCGTCGTGTCGACTGACTCTAGAAAGTCCTGTGGATAGATAGATACCATAGGATTGATGAAGCAGTGTTGAGAAATGCTCCCTATAAGTTGTGGTGCTCTTGGTTGCATTGGGACACTCGGACAATCATATCCATTCATCTAGAATATTCGTTATGTGAAGTAGACATTTCATGGGCTACCATGCAAGCATTCATACTGGTCTAACAAATGTCCACAATTTGATCAATGTTCTTCAATATGGATGGTCAAGATTGTTTGGACAAAGATAGGTCCAATCAACAATTCGATCCGTCTATTTGTTAGGCCCATCATGGATTCCTCATTATTCTAAAGAATCACGTTTGTTTGGCAATTGCAGCAATCCCATCCATGGCTTAAAAGGGAATGGCTTTAGAAAATAAAACCAAATGACGGATGGATTGGATCATCCCACCGTTGCGAATTTCTAATGTAGCCTATCAAATGTGTTCTGGACTATGGTTCAGATCCATAGATTGGACCGTCCAAAGGCCCCATGGAAACTAGGAGCACTATAACTGCTATTAGAGAGCCGGAGCATTTGCAGCACTATCAAACTGATCTGACCGGCGGCCATTTGTCCTTTTGAATTCAGGCCGTTTACTAGTTTCATCTAAACCGTCCACTACATGTCCAGCAACAAGCCGTGACTTATCCACACCGTCCATCCATTTTGCAAGGTGATTTTAGGGCAATGACCCAAAATCGAGGCAAATCCAGAGCTCAAGTGGACCACGCCATATGAAATAGTGGTTTGAATATATACCATAAAAAAAGCATTTATGACCACAATTTCCTATGGTGTGGGCCACTTGAACTTCAGATGTACATTATTTTTGGGCTTACCCTCTAAAATATTCTGTTAAACAAGATGGACGGCATGGATATGTGATAGAGATCACAATGGGCCCACGAATGTATGGCCCTCCTCCTTTACATGTATTTACAAAAAGTAAATTACTCTCTGTATGGAACAAGGAAAATTGTAATAATTACATACTTCACCCAGCTGCCTGCATTTACACCTTCTAAATAAGAATCAAGCACACCCTAAGAAAAGGTAATGTGAAAGTGGGACTTTTCGAACCAATCTAACTGGGATCACAACTTGTAATTATGGGATATCACCTAGGGCTGTAAATGGGTTAGCCGACCGATGGTACCCAGACCTCACCCAGACTCAGGTATGTGTCCAAGAACATGGCCCGATGCGAAATGGGTCTAGATCGGGTTTCCTTTATATTAGGCCCAACTCAACCCGACCTGAGCTCATTTAATAAATGGGCCGGTTTGGCCTATATTGCGACCCATCTAAGCCTAGACCCCTACAGACCCGGTTTTAAACCTGTTAAAAATACTTGTATATCAGATTTAGACCTAGACCCAGCAGACCAGACCCATTTATAAATGGTCAGGTGGATCTTCCTCTACCAGACTGAGACTCATTTATAAATGGGTCTGATGGGGTGACTCAGACCGACCCAGACGCAGACACAACGAAACATTTCCACCTAATTAACTACCTCACCGTCGGATTGGTGGACTATAGTGGACGGCTAAAAATGAAAAAAAAAATCGATGGTCCAATTTCAACAAAGAGGTTTCCACGTATCAGTGTATGTCATGTGGCCTTATTATTAGCTGAGAACATTGCTCAGAGTAATAATATAGTTACATTACTGACGACTGAAAATACACATATTTAAATAATGAGTAAAGATAGCTGTCGTAGATGAAAGAACTGCCGTATGCGGTGAACCTGCTTCCTTTCCTTCGCTCCTGACAGTTAGGATTGATGGGTTGGTGGGCTGTATGATAGAGGCTTTTGCTGGCTACCTTGCTTTCTTAAGATTAGTTAAAGTCCCTCTCCCAAGTGAGCTACAGGCTTTTGCTGGCTACCTTGCTTTCTTAAGATTAGTTAAAGTCCCTCTCCCAAGTGAGCTACAGGCAATGAGTTAGTTGTTCCATATCATATCATTTAAGCCCGCATTCAATTTTTGGCCGGTCCAACCTTCCAATCATTTTTCCCCACGCACCTGGGACTCGAACCCCAAACCTTATGTTGAAACTCTTAGGATTCTACCACCGGGATAAGAATAACTTCAGACGAGGTTTACAATACATTTTATGGGTTGCCATATGAAAATTTTGAGGAATTCTAGCCATCTATTCAATATATCCAACAAAAAGGACAGACAACATCATTTCTGATAAAATGGGTAGAACAACAACGTGAACCACCCATTTGTTGTAGATCATTGCACGTATTCACCATGTTCTAAAGAATATCTTTGATCACACAATCTTAACCATTCCATTCATGTGATTTTTGCATCATAGCCCATTATACGTATATTGGATCTAATGAACCGTCAAGATCAATCGATCAAACCGGCAAAGTGTCCTTATGCAGCAACTAGGAGCCTTGTAACTTCAATAGCAGTGGATCATTGACACAGAGACCCTCGACTCATTCAATGATTCAAAACCAAAACGAGTCGATTCGGGGAACACTTGCAAGTTTCTGTGGGCTTTTTTAGTATTAATATTTTAATGTTTAAAAAGTGTAAATAATAAATAAATAATATCAAATCATGCTAAGCTGCGTAGAGCATTTTCGACAAGGGTCTTTTTAGTTTTGTGTTCGAACGGCAGGGTTGTTAGTGGGCCGGGCTGGACCACGGTCTTTTAAGCCTGGCCTGCTTGGGTTAGGTATGACATACTGGGCCCTAAAGCCGGCCTAAGACTGGGACTAAAGGTCGTTTCTTAATTGGATTAGGCTTCGGCTGCATCTAATAGCACCTTAGCCTGGCTGGTTTTATGCGTGTTCTTGTTATATATATTGTAATAACCCCCCCTTTTTTTTACGGTGGGCTTTCTAAGTCCCATTGTTTTTCGATGGTGTGGCCCACCTGAGCCTGGGATATGCCTCATTTTTTTAACCCATGCCCTTCATTTACTTGACTAAGAAAATGAACGAATCTGATTCCCAAAACCCACACCCAAATGGGCCCCACAAATCAACATTACAAAAAGAAAGAAAGAAAGAAAGAAAGTGACTTGCATTAGCACGTTTTCAACTCTCAGCAACCAACCCCCGACTCCCGCTCCTCTCTCCCTTCTTCTTCTTAGGCCGAGTTTGTGCCACACTAAGACCACTGCCATTACCCAGTCCATCATTGTGGGACTCACTTCTTGATCAGGACCGTCCATCAGATCCCAACAGCAGTGTAATCCTGTCCGTTAAAATATCTCATCCAGAAACCCCTGTTGCGGCCCGCGTCAATGGCTGATCAAATTCATTTTTAAACTGCTATGCCAACTTGGACCTTTCAAACTTGATGAACATCGTGGATCACATCAAATCATCATGATGGACCCCACGTAGTTTCCATTACAACAAGAGGGCTTCCGTAGTTCCGTCCATGCGTTGTTACAACATCATCCTTCCACAACAACCCACAATCCATGTATAACCGCTTCCCACTAATCCTAGCCGTCCATCTTGATAGTTGACCCATCCAACTCATTAATCGACCCTCCACTATAGCATCCAAATCCAAACCAAGTCTAGGGTTGGATCAAGTTCCATCTTCTCCCGTTTATAGAGAGAGATCTTTGCTGATTTACATAGAAACACCTATTGATCGCCTCAAGTATAAATACATTGAATTGTATTTAACCGGAACCAAGTCAGACCTTCTACACGTGATTTCTAGCATTAGATAAGACCTTTGTACCCAAATCAAATAGGTGATCTCCCAGTTGAAAACCCTACATTAACCTTTAGAATGATTCTCTTTTAATATTTGTTGTATATTATAGATTTAATATTGTCCAATGTTGTTATGAGCTATGAATTGATTTTATTGAATTACTATTACAAATTGAAGGTTAATTTATTCTAGTATTGTAACAAATTATAGATTTATTTCACTTGATTATTGTAAACTAAGTTTATATGGTTATTATTACGTGTTTGGATTAATTATTGTGTGTCACGGGTGCTTGCCCTAAAATGATCAATATGTTATTTCGTTACGGGTTCTTTACCTTAGAAATGATCATGGTGTTATCTTGTTATGGGTGCTCTGCCCATGGTCATTCCCGAAAGGATCAAACGAATGCTCTGCAATGAGTGATTCCCTAAAAGATATGCACACATGGGTGCTCTGTCTTAGGATTCTTTTCCTAAAAGTTATTCACCAGTGTTCTGTCAAGGGTCATACCCTGAAAGGATCAACATCGGTACTCTATCGTGGGTCATTCCCTAAAGGGATCGGCACACACGGGTATTTCGCCGAAATTCTACTTTTATTATTTCAAGATGAAGAGTTATTTTAGATCAAAATGTTCATATATATTCTTAGAATGACATATGGTTAATTTAAGAGTTAAACTTAATTCATGTCTTATTCTATGAATTAGTCTAAGTTTGCATTTGGTATTACTATGAAATTTTAAGTGTAGGAATGATGTGACCTTACGAGTCGTTACGCTCACACCTCCTTCAATTATTTTGTAGGATTTGATTATGAAGAGCAGCTAGACAAAAATGAAGAATCTCTTTTTATATGATAAGAGTGTTGGTGGAAACTACAAACTGTGCATGAACAAGGCCCATCAACCAGTCAGCTGCTATGCCTGACTAGTCGGATGTGGGGTTTCTTTGTACAGCGGGTCTCTAGATAAGTTTTCACTGGTCCGACCAGTCGGACAGTGGGGTCCGATCGATCGGCTGTTGACGCAGACGTGACGAATTGGGTAACTTCCTCTCTAGACTGTTTTTGCGTGGTCCGACCGGTTGGCCATATACGAGGTTTCTTACGCAGTTATGCAGATCTGCATAAGTTGTTTCTATTTTTGGGTTGTTTGCTATATACATGGCATGAATCCGAACTTAGACAGTATCCTAAAGTGCACAAGGTTTCCTGAGTGTATTAGGAACAAGGGAGAGTGCTTTAAGAGAGAGAGAGAGAGAGAGAGAGAGAGAGAGAGAGAGAGAGAGAGAGAGAGAGAGAGAGAGCTTGGGTTTTCTCTTGGGTTTCCTTGCTTCTGGGCTGTATATCTCTGTAATATTCTGATTCATAGTAGATCGCTTTGTGCTGTGGTTTTTTACCCGTTGAGGGGTTTTCCACATAAAATCGGATTGTCTCTTTGTGATTGAATGCTTATGTGATTGGCTGCATTGTGTTTCTCGTTTGATTGCAATATTCTGTTGTGTTGTTATTCGGCTTTTGCTTCCGCTGCCGGCTTTTTTTCCTAACAAGTGGTATCATAGATAAAGGTGGGGTGGAGTAGAATTCGAATCTGAGACGATAACATGGCATTGAGCACGAGATTAGATGTAGAGAAGTTCTCTGACAAAAACAACTATGAACTAAGGAAGGTGAAGATCGAAGCCCTCCTAGTTCAGCAAGGGCTTGAAGAAGTTCTTGGAAAGTGACTTGAGGCTATGAAAGATGATGAGTGGAAGAAGCTCAACAAGAAGGCTAGAACCCCGATCATGTTGTGCCTTACGAATGATGTCCTCTATCACGTCATGAAGGAGAAGACAACGGCTGATACAATAGCCAAGCTAAAGAAAGTGTACGCTAAGAAATCTCAAGAGAATCGGGTGTATCTGTTTATGTAGTTGCTCACCTTGAGGATGGCAGAGGAGGTGGATGTGGAGAACCACTTAAGCACGTTCAATCGGCTGGTTTGCAAGTTAGTGGAGATAGATGAGCCGATGAAAGATGAATATCAAACATGCATTCTGTTGAATTCTCTTCCAAAATCATATGAGTCATTCAATGACTCTTTGTGCGCAGGAAGGGAGACGATTAACGTTGACACCGTTATCTCAGCCCTTCAGTCGAGGGTGATAAGAAAGAAAAGTGGTGACGTGGGTTTTCATTTTTCCTCAGAGGCACTGATTATGAGGGAAATTTTTTTTGAGCATGACGGAAGATATTCTAAATCGGAATCTAAAGCCAAGGGCAAAGGGAAAGCTAAAGTACGGTAATGAAATTGTGATCAGGAAGGCCATATGAAGGGAGATTGTCAGAATCCCAAGTTAAAGCAAGAAAAGTCTGAAAATTCTTCTGGAGAGAGAGCTAGAAAAGAGAGAAGGAAACTCTGTTGACTTGATAGCTAACGCATCCAACTCGTTAATCGACCCTCCACTATAGCATCCAAATCCAAACCAAGTCTAGGGTTGGATCAAGTTCCATCTTCGTGGTTTATAAAGAGAGATCTTTGCATATTTACATAAAAACACTTATCGATCGCCTCAAGTATAAGTACGTTGAACTGTGTTTAACCGAAACTGAGTCAGACCTTCTACGCGTGATTTCTAGCATTAGATCAAACCTTTGCATGTCAAATCAAGTAGATGATCTCCCGGTTGAAAACCCTACGTTGATCTTTAGATTGATTCTATCTGAATATTTGTTGTATATTATAGATTTAATGTAGTCAATGTTATTATGAGCTATGAATTGATTCCATTGAATTACTATTACGAATTGAATGTTAATTTATTTGAGTATTGTTACAAATTATAGATTTATTTCACTTGATTATTCCAGACTAAGTTTATATGGTTATTGTTACATGTTTGGATTGATTATGTGTGTCATAGGTGCTCACCCTAAAATGATCAACATGTTATTTTGTTACGGGTGCTTTACCTTAGAAATGATCATGGTGTTATCTTGTTATTGGTGCTCAACCCAAGGTCATTCCCGAAAGGATTGGCACGGGTGCTCTGCCTTGAGTGATTCCTTAAAAGATATGCACACATGGGTGCTCTTTCTTAGGATTCTTTTCCTAAAAGTTGTGCTTTGTCGAGAGTCATACCTGAAAGGATCAACACTGTTGCTTTTTCGTGGGTCATTCCCTAAAGGGATCAACACACATGGGTATTTTGCCCAAATACTATTTTTATTATTTCAGGAAGAGTTATTTAGATCAAAATATTCATATGTATTTTCAGAATGACATATGGTTAATTTGAGAGTTAAATTTGATTCATGTCTTGCTCTATGAATTACTTAATTTGTATTTGCTATTACTATGAAATTCTAAGTGTGGGAATGATATGACCTTACGAGCCATCGCGCTCACACCTCGTTAAATTATTTTGTGGGATTGGATTATGAAGAGCAGCTGGACAAAAATGAAGAATCTTCTTTTATATGTTAAGAGTAGTTGAATTTGAATATTATTTTGTAAATAGGCTGATTTGTTTTGTATATCAATGTAATAAGTTTTAATGAAAAATTAGCAATGAGAAATTTATTTTAATTATTTTAGTTGGCTCTGATTTTGGATGGAAATGAATTGAAATTATGTGATTGTACGTATATAAAATTTACCTCACGGTCCCGAATTCGGATTCGGGCTTGATCAACTCGAGTACTGAATTTCGGGACGTGACATATATCATGTATGGTGGGGTACATCTAATGAACAATCCAGATCTTGCACAAAAGTAAGTGGATGGGATTTGGCTAAGGTAGGTGTGGGCCCACAAAATAAAATGAAGGCCCGCGGCCAGACCAAGAACATGATGTGCCAAAACAAAAGGCCTGATTCTTACCATTGATGATAATGCATGGCCGGTAATTATAGAAGGAAAATCTGTCCATGAATGACAGCATATCGTGGACTGCAGCTCTGTCCACGAGCAGATCAATATGAGGTAGAGGGCCTAATTATATAAGGAAAATTCATCAAAAGGATCGTCAACAAGGCTGTATGCACGGATTTTATAGAGAGCCCAAGACAAGCAACTGGAACAAAGCTGTCGACGTACTAGGCTAGGGTATAAGAAAGACAAGCCCACATAGTTGATCATAGACCCATAAAAGGCCAAACCAACAGGCCCGTGGCCAACCCATGATGATTTTGCTTAGCTCTTGTGTTCATGATCTGGGTTATTCCTTACATGTACCCCATGATTCATGATATATGACAAAAATGCCCTTGAAACCCGAAATGGGCCAGGCCAGCCCGGGCCGTGGCCTGGTTGAAGGATTTTTAGACATTGCCCGGGCATGATGTGATTAGCAATGGGCTTAGTTCTTATTCCAGCCCAAGAAAGGTCCAAAGTCTAATGGCCCAGTTAAGCCCATTCAAAGGCCTGGGCCCTTTTAGATAAACGGTCCGATTATAGAACGTGGACCCCACTTGTACCTGGTGCCTTCCATATAAACTCTGGTATGTTAGTTTGCAGTTTGCTACCACACCTTAACGTAGAGCTTCCCCGTTCGATTGATCAACTAAGTCCCAGTGTCAATCTGATCTATCTCCTAAAAAAGTTAAAAAAAAAAAAAAAAGCACCATCAAACCATTTTAAACGGTCAAGATGAAAAGAAGATGACCCACGGGTCCGTGTTTAATGATAAACGGTCCATGATCTAGAAAATGATAGGATCAAGCACCTGGTTCATCGCTTGGTCATGCCAAGTGTAGTCGCTGATGGTGCACTTTGAGAGCGTACGTGTGTCTCGGATATCGAAATGAGGTCAGGTGAGTACAGCTGGCATTTCTCTATTGTATTGTATCGAGACCACATGCAATGTAACCGATGAGCCGTTTATCATTGACATTTCTACCAACAACTTCTAAGATTAGACTACTTGGTTTGGTAGAATACAATCATGCCTGTTGCAATATGATACATCAGGATTTGAGCCTTTGGATTTGGATTATTTTCCAATGATCCAAACCGTTTATATGATGAGTCTCACTTTATATGGTGGATGGACAACATATAAAAGGTTCTTAATTGGATCATTACAACTGTTGCACGAATGGATGAACATGAACTGTTTCTGTAACCCTTGCATAATCGAAAGGTTGAAATATTCAAGAGGGTTTTTTTTTCTGGGACATTACCCTTCACGTGAAGCCCTATCACATAAACGGTTTGGATCATTGAAAACTACTCAATCTAATGTATTCTATTGCAGTACAACGTGATATAGTCCAAAAACCACTTATTTTATTACATTTTAAAACATAAAACGACCCTGGTTACCCGCATATCATGTGTCATGCACACTGTCCGAGTATCATATTAGGTGGTGGATGGCAGGGAATATGTGCGGGCGCGGATTGCATACCTTACTACTGGCCTGCAAAATCTTTGTGAGCCCATCCATGATGTATGTATTTTATCTACACCGTCCATTCATTTTTCCAAATCATTTAAGGTAAAGAGCCCAAAAATGAACTAAATCCAAATCTTAGTTGGACCACACGATAGGAAACAGTGATTATTGAATGCCCACCATTAAAAACTCTCAAGGGCCACAAAAGTTTTGGATCAAGGTGATATTTGTGTTTTCCCTTCATCCAGGTTTGCATGATGTCAAAACCAAAAAAGATTTATTGTTTTCCCAATGTATCCAGGTTTGTATGATGGCAAAACTAAGAAAGATTTGTTGCTCTCAAGATGTTCCCTAAAGTTTTCAATAAAACCTTCTCCAGTCGAACCCCTACCCTTGATGAACTATAATTATTGATGCCTCTTAGTTTTGATCTTTTCTTATATTCATTTTTATTATTTATTTATAAATTATTAAAAATATTATCGTGGACTTAGGAAGTTTTTAAATGGGGGGCATTCAATCATCATTGTTTTCCAGGGGTGCATTCCACCTAAGATTTTAGATAAAATGAGGTTGGCAAAATGAATGGACGGTGCCGATAAGACACATGATGATGGTGGGACCCACAGAGTACCGACCTTACCCTACGTGCGCACCCACTCAGACGCTCTGCGCTATCTTTTTTCTCATCTAAAATTCGTTGCCATGGCCTCCGTACCTAGCTCCGTCTTCTGTGCTGTCTTAATATTTGACCGTCGGATTGTGCGATTAATGGGTTGATGCCCATAGAAAGTGGGGCCCACCGGAGAGTGGGTCTAGAACCACGCACATGAGGCTGTATGGACTAATCTCAAAGGATCTGCACGTTTAGTTGCATTGGACATGGTTGCATTGTGGGCACCTTAATTTGACTACGACCGGTTTGGATTTGGCTTCTTCGGATTGGATTAGAGAGGTGGGCGTTGGTTGGAGTGTAAGCTCCTCTCCCACCAGCTTTGAACTTCAACCTTTCTTACATTTCCATACTCTGTTTGATACCAATTTACATTTAAGTGATGGTGATAATCGCCCACCAACTTTGACCATTTCAATCTACTTTCTCTTACAAATATAACACGCCCCTGCTTCTCTACTTCCACTCTCTCTCTCTCTCTCTCTCTCTCTCTCTCTCTCAAAATGGCTTCCTCCTCATCAACTCCTAGTGAGACAGTTGTGGGTGATAAGTACAGGGATCATATATATGGAGAGGGAGAAAAGAACACCGTCTGGAGATTTGGTGCCCCTCCAAAGTATGATGTTGTCAACAAACTCTTTGAAGAAGGCAGAACAAAGGCATAGCTCTCTCTCTCTCTCTCTCTCTCTCTCTCTCTCTCTCTCTCTCTCCATCTCATCTCCTTTGTTCTTTTGTGTAGGAATGGCCAAAGGGGTCACTGGAAGAAATGGTGCAAAACTTCGTGAAGACATGGGAAATGGAGATTTTCCATAAGATACGTGTGGAAGACTACAAAACCATTAATCCCCAAAAATACACCCTTAGCCTCAATGGTATTACTATCTTCTGATTTTATTTTTGGTTAAATACATACTCCAAGTATCACAAGATCTTCACTGCTCTTCTTTTGGGCCCCACACCATAAGTGGGGCATGACCCACAAAAAAGAAGAGGAAAGGTTGTTATTGTTCTCGAATTAATCGATTAGGATTGCCTGATAAGCTCTCTTTTAGGCCATACCTAATTCATAGTGGGGCCTACCCTACCTGATGAGCGTTGCAAATCTTGTGTTTTAAATTGTTAGCAATCTTCTTATGTGATCTCATGCACAAACCATTGCAGGAAGGCCTGGTTTACCACTGGAAGCTCTTGTTACACTTGGAGGTTACAATGCACTGTTGCAAACCGCACTGCCTGAGAACCTGCGTGGCTACGATCCGGCCGTTGAAACGGCGGAATCTTCTCACCAGGCATTCACGACGACATTCCCTCGTGGGTTTGCCTTGGAGATTTTTCACGTGTATTCAGGCCCGCCTACTATTGTCTACAAGTTCAGGCACTGGGCTTTCATGGAGGGTCCTTTCAAAGGTCATGCACCCACAGGGGAGATGGTACAGTTCTATGGTGTTGGCATTTTTCAGGTATTGCAATGTCTTGTTTCTCTTTCAGTAAAGTTGTGCATTTACATCATGTTTGGATGGATGAAAACTATAACTTGGAATGAAAAAGTAACAAGAAATTTGTGAAAATTGATAACTGGATTAATCCAACAGCAATTATAAGGTTTGTTTTAAAGCTGTTGTCTGAAATTGAGTCAAATTCCAGTATTTATAATTATAATAGATCTCTTGTTGTTTGATAAAAAAGTAAATGTGACTTCTGTTTGACACACACACCACCACCTCCCTTGTGTGTTGATGTCACCAAGTTCTGTGGGCCCCACAATGATGTATGTGTTATATCCACGCCGTCCATCCATTTTTCGAGATAATTTTAGTGCATGGGCCCAAAAATGAGGCAGGTCCAAAGCTCAAGTGGACCACACCACAAAAATCAGTGGGGATCGAATGCCTACCATTGAAAACTTCTTGGGGGTCACAAAACTTTTGGATCAAGCTGATATTTGTGTTTCCTCTTCATCCAGGTCTGTGTGACCTTATGAACAGGTTGGATGGCAAATAAACATCATGGTTGGCCCTAGGAAGGTTCAAAGAGTAGGCGTCACTATCCCCTCTTCTTTCTGTGGTGTAGTTTACTTGACCTTTGGATCTGCCCCATTTTTTAGCCCAGGCCCTAATATTTTCTTGCAAAATAGATGGACGGCATGGATATAACACATACATCATGGTAGGCCCCACAGAACTTGGTGATGTCAACAGCACGCCGCTTCCATTAGATACTTTGTCACAGCAACCTTGGGAAAGAAATCACAACGAGAAGCTTTGCTTCTTCTTGCAGCCTCCACCAGTAGTACTTTTTAAGAAGAAAAATTACTGTAGTGAAAAAAATTTGGAGCCTACGTGGTATGTGTATGACATCAAAGCACCCAGTCATAAAGCAAATCACATCTATTCAACGGTTGAATATCACACGAGGGTCACGTGTGCCGCAAAATTCTCCATTTTACCACTTTCTAATGAAAAGGTATATATACAATGGGCAGGGGCATTATGAAAATTCCACAAAATTCTCCAAGAAAATTATATTTCCTCTGGTCTTTATCCCTGAACAGGAAATGTAGAAATCCACAAAATCATCTTCGTTTCCCAATCGCTGCGTCATCATGCGAGGAAAAAAGGAGTGATTTTGGGAACTCGTGTGGAGCCCACTTCCATGAAGTGTGAGGTACTCGTTCTTGTATGTATGGGTGGGGTCCACTGTGCATTGACGTAAGGATGCTTCATTTCTGGATGTCTTCTTCTTTTCAATCAGACGGCCATAGATAGGGAGCAGGAAGGTGGCCCTTGGAACCACCTGAATTGGTAATCTTGCATCAACCTCCACCCTGTGGTGATCCGAACCGTCCAATATTGGGCCATATGGCGGAAGGGATGTGCCACAACTTATGCCAATCGACTTCTGCCCACTGAATACCAACAGTTGGTCATTTCTTGGGTCAACTTTCCATATTATGAACCACTAGTAACATAGCTCTGATCACCCCATTGGTGAGATTTTTAGACCGTAGGGCCCACCTCACCGTAAATGGTCCACGTGTACGGTGAAGATTGGAGCAATCCAACTTTCTTTTCATAGTATACTAGCGTCCAGTCCATTGGCACTCACCGTTGTAATATACGTATATAGATACTAAATTTTTGAGACATTCGAGTGGTGGCCCACTAGAAAAGAAGGGCCACAATCGAAGGTATTTTGAGTTTTTCATACGTGTGTTTGTACGTGTGCTTTTCAAGGTTGATGAAGCAATGAAGATAGAGAAGGTGGAGTTCTTCTATGATCCAGGTGAATTGCTTGGAGGTCTTCTCAAAGGTCCTGCTGCTGCTCCAGAGGCTTCTGAAGCATGTGGAAATTCAACTCTCAGTTGCCCTTTCTTGAACAAAAAGTTCTAAGAGGGGCACACAACTATAAGACCCAACCCATCCATCAGATAGGTCTGACCATGTCTATGATCATTTATAAAAATTTAGTTCGTCCGTCCATCAGATAGGTCTGACTGTGCCAATGATCATTCATAAAAATCTAGTAAACTGTGGGCTGCATATCCAGTGGACAGCTCTAATTTTCATGACATGGCATCTGCAGGGTGTTACGCACCTGATGGATGGCTTGGATCTTGCACCCATGTGCCATGATGGCACATGATGCTACGTGGATTGTGTGCCTTAGGCTTGTGGGCTTAGCAAAGCTCTCTATCTTACATTAAATAAAGGTTGTAACAATGCATGAAGGTCGCACATGACCATGGATGGTGTACTTAATTCATAAAAAAATAGCTTGGTATTTGCAGCTCTGTTGTATTAAAAAAGGGCATGTGAGTGTATGGGACGGTGGGGCCCATAGAGATCGACCTCATGGGAAGCCAACCTCAATAGTACCATTTCCTTGTATATATGGGAAATGGTACTATGAGGTACCTCTATGGCCCCATCATGATGTGTGATGGACAAGCCATGCATTTGGTAGGTCCCCCTGGGTCATGGGATGTATAAAAAATCAGCTGTATTCAGAATTCTGGCGGGCCGGAGCATCAGAAACCATGGAAAATTGTACTTAAAACATCTAAAAGCACTTGGTAGGGCCTTTCCTGAGTTTTGAAATGGCCTGAAATTTGGTGTAACCTCTCATCCAAGTGGTACACACACAATGGATGGGCTGGATGTCTAAACCACATCTCACTGGGCCTATATACAATCAGGAAGGTTTCAATGGACTAGCATCCACCCTCAACGGTTGTCTGTGGTGTGGCCCACCTAAGTCATTGATTGGCCTAATTTTTTGGCCCATGGCTCACCATGAAAGGTGACCTCATTGTGTGTGTGTTGGGGACCACGTAAATTTTGCAATCCACTGTAAACAAGTCACACTCATAAATCAGATTATTTGATTGTTTGATGAAATAGGACCATTGGATTTTTTTTCCATCTAGACTGTCTAATAAATGTCCACCAATCCGACAATTCTATAATCAAATAAATGTAATTTTTGGTTTATTATGCGTCTGAACTGGGACCCATAATTTGACCAGTTCAATTTGCATTACTTATATGTGATGTTTATGCCTACATATCATCTTTCACACTCTGCCTGAGAATAAAAGGTTTCCTCCAGAAGGGGATAGATTTGAATACCAACTGCACCAGCCAGCTGGGCAGTGCAGTATGCGGATCGATCTTATTTAATACCATGTGATCATCATGGTGTGGTCCACCTTTCACACGCACAAGACAATCTACGCACTGAACATATTGCAGGAAAATGATGACTATATCATAACTTATCGTACGATCCCTTTGTGGGCCCACTGTGCCTCTCCCAAAATACTAGGTATCCTAAACCTAGTTTGGTCCGTAACTCAAGTGAACCAATTCAAAACAACCAGGTACATAGCTCAAGTGGCTGACTGAGTGAAGATAGCCTCGTTTCAACACTCAGGTCATGGTATTGATTCCCATAGTGGGGTGGCTAACATTGTGATGTGACTAACAAGAGTGGGTGGGTGTACTAACAATGGGGTGTGTGAACTAACCTATAAAAATAAAAATAACCTAAATGCCCACTACTTTTTATCCAAAACCCATCTCAGGTCCCAAATTATAAAAACTAATTGCTGGAAAATTCTGCCCCTTCGGTTATGTGCAGTAGAGAAATAGAGATAATGGCCTTATCTCATCAGCTGCAGTGATTTCTTTCCCGCCAATGGTGGCGATTATGGAAATATCAAATCCATCCAAAAGGTGGGACACACCTTGATGATCAATTGGAATTAACATCAGGCAGATCCACTGTACGCTTGAGTCATTCCATCAGCTGTCTTTAATTTTAGCATTCTGACCAATCCAATCAGTGGATGTGCCTGATTTTCATACCAGGTGATCATGGTGTGGCCCTCCTTTTGCACAGACCTGAAATTCTACAAATATAAGGACGTTAAAAAAAGAATTCGCCTTTATCAGACACCTGCTAAATATGACATCGGTAAGAAAGTCTTGGCTTTATCAGACGCAGCCGCTGTATCTAATCATCTCTTTCAATGAACTGATGCTGAGATGTGTTAACCCTACATGCAATGCATGTAAAAACCTGGCAAATTTATGGGACATTTCAGCAGCACACATGTAATGCACAACCTAAAGATGGCCACACGGTAAATTAAAAAAAAAAAAAACTGTCAGCTCATGAGATGGACCACCACCCCCATATGGACCGTATAAAAAATGTATTTGCCGATATTCCACACTCAACCAACATCTGCATAGTATTCCGCATGGTGTCAGCTGCCTTGTGGATAGCTGCAATGTTCCACACGGTTTTCAAGCTGGTATATGTGATGCATGTTAAGAGCTAGAGTATCAAATGACAGCAATCTAATAGTCAAGCAGAAGTTGAAAAGATTTAAGCAACAAGGTTCATGTGGAAATTACTACTCTTACCCGAGCCAGTAAGAGAGGATTCTCTCGCCATCGATTTTTGGGATAGGATACGTCAGGACTTTAAGCGTTGGTTTGGGGTCCTTTATATAATGGGCCTACCGTGGATGGATGATATCCAACAAAAACATGAAAGGAAAAAAAAAAAAAACACTCAAAATCAGAATATTTTAAGCCTTCGATTATTCCGAGGTTGGGGAGATCAACCATATCTACAAGAAAATAGTCAGATGACCCAAGGGTTGAGATATTCTGATTAGAGCTTGTCCAAGGTAAGGCCCATCATATAAACCACTTGGATCATTGAAAAATGACCCCAGATGAAAAAGGCTAAAATCCCGACATATCATACAGCCGTATGTCCCATGGATGATGTATCCACCATAGACCGGATACAGGTGAGGCTCCATATCATTCCTGGGTACATGCCTCAAATCCAAGTGGCCTAATAGCAGTGGGCAGTATATATTGGTCAGTAAGCAAATACATATCGATTAGATGATCCTGACAGTCCATTAATGTCCTTCAATAGACAAAGTTGGGATCTTAAGTTACAGTTAATTTTTGGATTATAATCCATCTACAGTAGGGCCCACTATTTGGATGGTTTGGATTTGAGTTACATGCCAGGTATACAGTAGGGGAGATAGCAGTATCCTAGCTAGCTACAACACATGGCTGCCATGAGGTTCGCATGTGCCACTGTGACGTGTTTGAGATCTAGGCTTTTCATCAGGTGAGTTAAGACTGTTTAGATCAAGGGGGAGAGAGAGAGAGAGAGAGAGATTAACTAGTAGCATTCTGGATGAGTGATGAGCGGAGAGAGATTAACTGTACGGTTGCCGCCCTGCCGGATGGTTAAATGCCTGCTGGCTGACCTAGGGTTTTGGAAAGAGAAGGTTAGAAAGGAGTAAACACCTCGAAGGAGACAAGGTAGTCTTAGGTTTTACTTTTTATTTTTTAAGTTAAAAATTTTAACTTTAGTTTTTTAATATTAATATAATATATAATATATAATATATATTTTAATGTTTTAAATATACCAGCTGAGCCAAATTGAGCTTAGTTTGAGCTGAACCAAGCCTGATTTGAGCCGAACTGAATCGAGCTCAAGTCAAGCTTGGGCTTGGCTCAAATTTCCAACAAGCGCCAAAAATATGGCTTGGCTTGATTTGCTTAGCTCTACGAACCAAGCCAAATCGGGCTTTTTTGAGCCGAGCTGAACAAGCTTTTCGAGCTGGCTTGTACAGCTCTAATTATTGTACTTGCATTACACGGAACTTATATCCCTCTATGTACGATCCTAACCATCCATTTGAGGCACTAAGAATGGATAGTCAGAAAAAGAAAACGACAGTCAATATTCTATGGGATCTATCCATGCAATGTAACCGATGAGCCGTTTATTATTGGCATTTCTACCAACCACTTGTAAGATGAGTCTACGTGGTTTGGTAGAATGCAATCATGCGGACGCGGATGCATCTCCTGCGCAAGGATTCGGTGTGGGGCCCACCATGATGTTTGTGACAAATCTGCGCCATCCAACCATTTTTTGAGATTATTTTAGGCGTTGGGACAAAAAACGTACGGGATCCAAAACTCAAGTGGGCCGCACTAAAGAAAAATGTGTGTAGGGAAATTCCTACTGTTGAAACCTCTATGGGGTCCACAGTGATGTTTATATGCCATCCATACCGTTCATAATGTCATTCCTACTGAGATGATAAGAAAATACAAATATTACCCTGATTCGAAACTTCCGTGGCCCCATGAATATTTCAACTGTG
Source organism: Liriodendron chinense (assembly GCA_003013855.2). NCBI lineage: Eukaryota > Viridiplantae > Streptophyta > Magnoliopsida > Magnoliales > Magnoliaceae > Liriodendron > Liriodendron chinense. The sequence goes on from ML058453.1 coordinate 5,156,407, forward strand.
GAAGTTCAATCGCCATGTTTTCGGCCCACTTAAGTCTTGGATCCCGTTCAATTTCGGTCGCAACACCTAAAATGATATCAAACACTGTTGGACAGCATAGATTTCGAGCGTGACTTGGGTGAGACCCCGGAACCAGCTATGTGGGTGGGACCCTGAACATAGGGCCCAGCTCTATGTATTAATTGTATATCCATACCGTTCATCTTCTTTTAATGATTATTTTATGTCATAGAACAAAAAATAAAGCAGATAAAGAATTTCTGTGGACCACACCATTAGAAAAACTAGTTAATGTCGATTAAAAACCTTTTGTGGGCCACATAAGTTTTCTATCGACTCCATATTTGTTTTTTCCTTTCATCCCTGTCTACGTGACCTTATCAACAGATTGGATGGCCAGTAAACATTACGGTGGACTCAAGGAAGCTTTTAATGGTAGGCGTTCAATTATCACTGCTTCTAGTGGTGTGGTCTACTTAAAATTTTCATGCCCTTCAACATCTTTTTATGAGTTTATATTAGTAGATACTGATTCATGCAGTTTTACACATATCCTGAAAAATTTTCATGCCCTTCAACATCTTCAACATCTTTTTATGAGTTCTTAGCCTCTTCAATCATCCAATCTTCCTGTTATCGCCTCTTCAATCATCCAATCTTCCTGTTATCGCCTCTTCAATCATCCAATCTTCCTGTTATCCTATAGTCCCTTAGTTTTCAAAGTTGTAATTTCTACAAGCAAAGTTTTACAAGTTTTCTGTAAGTATTATTTTGTAATCAGTAGTTTTCTGTAATCCTTCAGTTATAAAAGATAGTTTTCTGTATTTCTTATAGCTCAATTTTATTATGACATCTAATGGCAAATCTTATATTTATATTTAAGTATCCAGAATTAGTAATAATTAATACAGAAGTTAATCCTCATATGATTTTAGGAGATTTTTACGACGCTTGGAAATTTACTCTACCACCGCCTGGGTTTTCAAATAGAAATTGGTATCAGAGCCAAGTTGTTGCTCAACCCATCTGGGTTCAACCTAGAGACTTTACTGAAGAAGGTGAACCAGACTACAGTAGTCCATTAGTCATCATCGACCCTATCTCACAGAGGAGACGCCCTCTATTTTCTGTATAAATTATTTGTGATCAATACTATAGAGATCGATCTACTGTTCTAAGGTGGTGTGCCCAGTGGAACGTCTTTAAGGCAGGCAGCCGTTGTGACGTCAGGGAGGCCGAAATTGAACAGTTTAGTCTTTCTATAGTAGCATGATGAATAATCTATTCAGAAGTAGTAGCAGTTCCTCTAGAAATAGTATTGACGATGCTAATACTATTAATAGTCTGCATGAAACCTATGCAGATCTTAATCTACAATGTAACCCTAGTAATTGGAAATTACCCGTAGTTAAACGAGAAGAAGTTTATAAACGAGAAGGCAGATTTGACTTTTCATATGACTACCATGTAAAAACCATAGAAGATGTAGTTAATCTAGACAAAGACCAAGCTGAAATAGAATTATTTACTGCAGCAGAATTACGTAAACATAAGAAAAAATACAAATTTTTACATATAGGATTAGTACAGGTCGGAATCCAACCACTCTTCAGACAAGGCCTCAATGTTAGTACACTTCTCTGTTTAAGAGATGCTAGACATACCTCATCATTCCAAAATACACTTCTAGGAGTCATAGAAACCAGTTTAAACAAAGGACCAGTCCACTTTGATTGTTATCCAAATTTCAAAGTAAACATAAATGATAAACACATATTACGAAGTCTCGTTTTAAATATACAAACACAGGGTATACAACTATTAGAAGGTAGTGATAGCTTAGCTGTAATATATAAAGTATGTTATAAAGTTTTAAATACAACCCTCGACCCTCAAGCCCTGAAAGAGAGCCCTAGAGGTAAGACAATGTTAATACAATCAGATATGCAAAATCTTCACACCATGATACCTAGGACTATAGAATGGGAAGAAGTAACATTACCCTCTACATGGAACTTAGAAAATATACATACGCCACCTCCAGTAGAAAATAATGAACTTGAACAGATAATAGAATCGCCAGATGGTAGTATAATCCTCAACTTTACCCCCACAAAGGCAAGCTGTAATTAAGGTCAATAGCCCTAGAAACTCATTATCTTCCCACTCGTTTAGGACTACAAACTCACAGTTTAAACCATCCTCATCTGACCCCATAGACCCTATTGTTACACAGATACATGGCATCAAAACTAATACTCAAAATAATTTAGTACAACCCGTATATGCTCAATCTCATCAACAACCTAGTTTTTCCCCTACCCACTCGCAGATGGCAGACAATTCTCCCCAAAATTTTATTAATATGATATCCCACAATTTAGATATGGATTATGTCTGTAAAATAGAACTCGATTATCTTAATATCAAAAATTTAGCTAAACGAGAACAATTTTGTAAACATTACACCTCTCCTGTCCAAGAAACCCTCCGCAAAGGTCACTTAATGTATTGTGATAAAGTCGAATACATTCCTTTTTTCGACTGGATAGATACTTATTATCCTCTAAAACAACAAAAACAACAAGTCAATGTGGTTACAAAACCAATTAATACTTGGACAACGGTAGATAATCGTAGAATACAAGCCACAAATCCACCTAACGAGAACTTAAAAATACAAGGGCAGAACTCAACCATACAAGCCACACCTTTTAAAGCCCTTACTGAAACAGATCAAAATAGACTACACAAAGCTATTTTAGACCAAAATAACTATAGTAATTTATATCTCCAAAACATAGGTGAACAATTAGGACGAATAGAAAATACTGTAACTCAGACTAGAACAATGTTGACAGATAATTATAGTATACTTCAAAGTAGGGATAATCAGTTACCTTTTAAAGATAACATAGACACTGAACAACCTATGTTTAGACCACCTGAACTCTCTAGTGACATACATCTACATAGTAATAATACAGAAGAATTTCTCCAAGCTATTACAGATAAATTAGCAGAACTACAAACACAAGATAACCCTAGACAACAAAATTGTAGGCCATCCTCTAGTAACAACCCTCATGTAGCAGTAATTGAGAATGTTCCTAATACCATTAATACTAACACCCTCAGACATAGACATCCCTACACTCCGCTACCTGAAACTCGCAACTATTATCCTAGACCCTCTACTATAGACCTACAATTTGAAGAAAGAGGACAGCACATACAGAGTAGTTATAGCGGTGACTCGATATATGAATGGAATATAGATGGATTAGCCGAATATCAGATATTAAATATGGCACATGAAATGGCCATGGTAGCAACCACCTACAAAACTAGGAATAACACTGACTTTCAAACTGCCCAGCTCTTAGTTACCGGCTTCACGGGACAGCTTAAAGGATGGTGGGATAATTACTTAAGCCAAGATGATAGAAATGCCCTTCTAACCAGATTAAAAGTAGACCCTACAGGAACACCTATCCTAGAAAATGGACAACAGGTCCCAGATGCAGTAAATACAATTATATTCACTATCCTTAAACACTTCACAGGAGACCCTAATGTAATTAGAGAAAGACAAAGTACACTTTTAAATAATCTTAAAATAAATGATATGTCCGATTTTAGATGGTATAAAGATAATTTTATTAGTAGAATTATGCTTAGGACAGATTGCAATATGGCTTTTTGGAAAGAAAGATTTATATTAGGATTACCAAAATTATTTGCAGAAAGAGTTCGCAATAAATTACTTAGCCATTACAATAATACTATCCCATATGACAGAATAACCTATGGAGATATAGTTTCATACATTAATAATGATGCATTAGTCTTTTGTAATGAACAAAGACTTAAAAATAAGCTAGATAAAGAATCCAGGGTAGGTAATAAACAGATAGGTCTATTTTGTGAACAATTTGGTTTTCAACCATTAGTTCCACCATCAGTACAGAAGAGAAAATCTTATAAAAGGCGTAAGAATTTTAAAAGAAATTTTAATAAACTTTATCACTGGAAACAAAAATATCCTTCAAAAAGAAAACCTTTTAAAAAATATCCTCAACAAAATAAATTTAGAAGACCATTTAAGACATCTCCCAATCAAAATAGCAAATCCCCACCAACTTGTTATAAGTGTGGAAAAGTCGGCCATTATAAAAACAAATGCCCTTTAAAAACTAAAATTTTTGAATTAGATCTAGAAGATCAATTAAAAACCAATTTATATAACATACTCAAAGAACACTCATCCGATTCCGAAATAGATCAAGATGACAAATCACAAATTTCAGACTTTTCCGATAATGAAATAGATGTCTTAGACGGTTCATCAAATAGCACTGATAGTGAAAATAGCAACTCTATGAAATCAGATTTTAATTACTGCCAAGGATGTGATAATAGAGGAAAATGTAAGTCGCTTAATGTTTTAACTAAAGAAATTTATACACTCACCAATGAACAAAAATTACTTATAGAATTTGCTAATAAGATAGATAATCCAGAATTAAAGAAACATTATTTAAAACAATTACATGATTCCTTAAACCAACCCCTAAAACAACCCATAGAATCATATAATATAAAAGAAATAATAGCACGATTTGATGATCCCATAATTCGAACACCAACAGTAGAAGACCTACAATATGAATTAAAAAATATTAAAAAAGATATTCAAGACTTAAAAAAATAAATAACCATATTAACTATAAATCAAAATATGCCCATAGCTGATCACCCATCTACTTCTCTCGACTTAGGGACTATGCCAGAGACAAATCAATTAGATACAATAACAGAAATAGAATCTCAGAAATGGCATGTTTATGTGTCTGTAGTAATTAAAAATCACCATTTTACCACTACAGCTTTGATCGATACTGGAGCAGATATGAATTGTATACAGGAAGGAATAGTTCCTAGTGAATATTTCGAAAAAACCACTGAAGAACTTAGGACAGCCAATGGCTCACGTCTTAACATTAAATATAAACTACCTAATACAAAGATTTGTATCCAAGGAATCTTTCTTACTACTGACCTCCTTGTAATTAATAATATCAATAGGCCATTAATATTAGGAACCCCATTTATTGAACTTCTAAAACCATTTAGTGTAAATGATATAGGAATTCATACAAACATTTTAGGAGACAATATTACTCTTAAGTTTATTAATCCTCCACAAATTAGGAATATTAATGAATTAAAACAACAGCATTATAGTAAAGTTATAAATTTAATAGACACTAAGACTAATTATTTACACCATTTAAAGCAAGAAATACACCTTAAAAAAATAGAAGTAGAACTAGAGAAAGAATATTTTAAAAATAAAATAAAACAATTCGAAGAAAACCTTAAGCAAGAAATTTGCGCTGATCTTCCTCATACTTTCTGGAGTAGAAAAAGACATAGTAAACTTACCATATGAACCAGATTTTAAAGAAAATAAAATACCAATAAAAGCAAGACCCATACAGATGAACCAAGAACTATTAGAATACTGTAAAAAAGAAATACACGAATTACTAGATAAAAACTTAATAAGGCCTAGTAAATCTCCCTGGAGTTGTTCAGCTTTTTATGTTAATAAAAGTGCAGAGATAGAAAGAGGAACACCTAGATTAGTAATTAACTATAAACCTCTAAATAAAGTATTACAATGGATTAGATACCCTATACCTAATAAAAAAGATTTACTAAATAGACTAGTTAATGCTTCTATTTATTCAAAGTTCGATATGAAATCAGGATTTTGGCAAATACAAATATCCGAACAAGATAAATATAAAACGGCCTTTAATGTACCCTTTGGACAATATGAGTGGAACGTCATGCCTTTTGGTTTAAAAAATGCACCTTCTGAATTCCAAAACATTATGAATAATATTTTTAACCCTTACTCTCATTTTTCCATAGTATATATAGATGATGTTTTAACCTTCTCCAACACTTTAGATGAACATTGGAAACACCTTAAGACATTCTTACAAGTCATCAAATCAAATGGATTAGTAGTTTCAGCCACCAAAGTAAAATTATTCCAGACCAAGATAAGATTTCTAGGACATTACATATATAATCGTACTATAATACCAATCGAACGAAGTTTAGAATTTACAACTAAATTTTCCGATGAAATTAAAGAGAAAAAACAATTACAAAGATTTTTAGGAAGCCTTAATTACGTTAGAGAATTTATAGAAAACCTCAACACAATCTGTCAACCTTTATATGATAGACTTAAGAAAAATCCTAAACCATGGACTGACGAACATACGAAAGTCGTTAGATTAATAAAACAAAAGGTTAAAAGCATACCTTTATTACATATAGCAGACCCACAAGCATTTAAGATAGTAGAAACCGACGCCTCAGGATTAGGATATGGTGGCATTCTTAAACAGAGAATAGACAATAAAGAAGAAGTAGTTAGATTTACTTCCGGAGTATGGAATAATGCTCAAAAGAATTATAGTACAATAAAACAAGAGATTCTGTCAATGGTTTTATGTATTACTAAATTTCAAAGTGATTTACTTAACAAAGAATTTCTTCTACGCATAGATTGCAAGAGCGCAAAAGATGTTTTAGAAAAAGATGTTAAAAATTTAGCACATAAACAAATTTTTGCCCGATGGCAAGCTATTTTATCTAGTTTTGATTTTAAAATCGAATTTATTAATGGGGACACTAATTCTCTCCCTGATTTCCTTTCCAGAGAGTATCTCCAAACCAGTCACAATGAATAACCGGCCGCGACCAACAACCAAGCAAGATTATGCTCTAGTTCCACATAAGACCCCAGCCAAACCAAAACAAGTAGTACAAAGTCCTATTGTAGGTAGTACCATTAGCCCTAGAACAACCTTCTCAACCATCCCTATTCATAAGAATCCATTCCAACCATTATCTCCATCTCCCTCTCAAACACCTAAACCACAATCTTTTTCTAAAGTCGTCCAAAATCCACCAACAAGCCCCCAGCTAGCTCAAAGTTCTATACCATTAGCCTCTAGTTCCTCATCCAAAGATAACCTCTTCAGTCTCAATCCCCAGTATATTTACAAAGATGAAGTATATCCTGTCATGGCCATAGAATTAGAAATGAGACCCTTAGGTATTTCCCAAATCCTTCAAGAAAATTTCCTTTCTGAGTGGCAATGACCAGCCACTATAGGCTCTAAAGTCCAACGCTATTATGAGTTTATATTAGTAGATACTGATTCATGCAGTTTTACACATATCCCAGATTTACTTGATTCCACCAAGATTTCATATTCCAAATGTAGAATTTATAAATTTCTTACTTTACCCGATTGGGGACAAAATCCTAATACTCCAAAATAATTTTCAGCAGATTTTAATCTTCATTCATTTACCTATTATGATTACCAGGATGCCTGGCTTTTTGCTTTCTTCCTTCAAAATAGACATTTTACTCACTCTTGGTTTTTCCAATTTCAAATGTCCAATCCTTTAAAATTTCCTGCATGGCTTTATAAATTTTGGAATCATTTAGGACCAAATATCTCTAATCTCATTAGTCCAGTTTTAGAAGGTTTTAATTATTTTAAAGAAACTTCTTGTTTTCCTCCAGACCAAGCACCCCCTTTATTAGTATTTTTTGCACAATTTAATTTAGCATGGATAGCTATGTGGGAATATAATATCCAAACCATTAGCACAACTAGTACTACTCCTTTTCTTGTTAGACGTTTTAAAACAAAATGGTGGCCAAAATTAGAAATCAACAAAGTTACAAAATCAGCCCTAGTAGACTATTTTTCTAAAAATCCCCAGTTTTCCAAAACTCCACTTAATAACCCTGACCATGAATTTCTACTTAATAAATCAAGACTCCAGTGTGATATTGCAAGGACCAGTAGCAGAGCCGCATATAAGAAGTCCCTTATGGATGCCCTTTCACAAATAGCCTCTGATGATGATGATGATTTACTCTCTGATACCGCTCAAACCACTTATGCTCAAGACAATGAAGAAACAATTTACGGCCTTGAAGATTACGACCATCAACTTTACAAGTAACGTTGCATCAGTAGACAATCAGCAGTAGACAATCAGCAGTAGACCATCTACAGTAGACAATCAGCAGTAGACAATCAGTCAGCAGACAATCAGCAGTAGACAATCAGCAGTAGACCATCTACAGTAGACAATCAGCACAATCAGCAGTAGACAATCAGTAGTAGATCATCAGTAGTACAATCAGTCAGCAGACAATCAGCAGTAGACAATCAGCAGTAGACCATCTACAGTAGACAAGCTAAAGACAAAACTCCTTCGCATGCCCGACAGCATCTCCTTGATTTTCGGGTTTTCACTGTAGCAAATTTTCCTGTAGCACTTTTTACTGTAGCACTTTTGACTTTTTACCAAATAGTACCAGACAGCTGTAGAAGACGACAAATTGTTTTCATTCTAGTACAGTATGAAGATAAGCTCCCGGATTCCAAAGCCTCTGAAGTCCGCGGATTCCAACCAATTTCAAATCCGCATAGTTCCTGATCTCCGTCTATATATAGCATCTCCTTCTTCTGGACAAGCATCGCAATTCAATCCTTCTACAAACAAAGCTTCACGTTTCGTCCCTGTGAGCGAGAGTTCTTAACCTCTTCAATCATCCAATCTTCCTGTTATCGCCTCTTCAATCATCCAATCTTCCTGTTATCCTATAGTCCCTTAGTTTTCAAAGTTGTAATTTCTACAAGCAAAGTTTTACAAGTTTTCTGTAAGTATTATTTTGTAATCAGTAGTTTTCTGTAATCCTTCAGTTATAAAAGATAGTTTTCTGTATTTCTTATAGCTCAATTTTATTATGACATCTAATGGCAAATCTTATATTTATATTTAAGTATCCAGAATTAGTAATAATTAATACAGAAGTTAATCCTCATATGATTTTAGGAGATTTTTACGACGCTTGGAAATTTACGTCCCAAAATAATCTGAAGAAACAGATGGACAGCATGGATATGCAACAGATGCATCCAGGTGGGCCCTAGGTTCGGGGTCCCACCCACATCGCTGGCTCCGGGGTCTCACCCAAGTCGCACCCATAGATTTCTCACAAACATCACGGTGTGCCCCACCCAGATTCCATGCGCAGGGATGCCTGCGAAAGGCTGGCAATCCGCGTCCCAATCGGGAGCGAATTAGGTGTTACCCCGGGAACAGCTTAGTGGGTGTTACCCCTACTACGTGGCCCACATAGATAATAATTTGTATATCCACGCCGTCCATCCGTTTCTCCGGCCCATTTTCGGATGGTATTCCAAACATTATACAAATCCAAATCTCAAGTGGACCATACCACTGGAAACAGTTCCGATTGAGTACCCACCATTAAAAATTCCAAAGAGCCCATCATAAGGTTTCTGTAATGTTTATTTGCAATCCAAGCTCTTGATAATGTCAGGAAGATCTGGATGAATGGAAATTTTAAAGATCAGCTTGATCTAAAACTATTGTGGCCCGTGAAATGCTTTTAATGATTATTCATCACTTTTTCTATTGGTATGATCCACCTGAGATCTGGATCTTCTTATAATTTTGGATCACGGCCTAAAATTAGAGGTAACAACAGATGGACGGCATGGATATACAAAAAATACATCAAGCTAGGCCCCATACGGTAGGGGTAACACCCACTAAGGTGTTACCAGGGTAACATCTAATTCAATCCCGTCCCAATCATGCCTATTGCAATATGATACATCAGGATTTAAGCCTTTGGATTTGGATTATTTTCCAATGATCCAAGCCGTTTATATGATGAGTTTCACTTTATATGGTGGATGGACAACATATAAAAAGCTCTTAATTGGATCATTACAACCGTTGCACGAACTGATGAACATGAACTGTCTCATAATCGAAAGGTTGAAAAATTCAAGAGAGTTTTCTTTTTTGGGACATCACCCATTCACGTGAAGCCCTATCACATAAACGGTTTGGATCATTGAAAACTAAATTTCCAACGTATTCTATTGCAGTACAACGTATTCTATTGCAGTACAACGTGATATAGTCCAAAAACCTCTTATTCTATTACATGTTAAAACATAAAACGACCCTGATTACCTGCATATCATGTGTCATGAACACTGTCTGAGTATCATATTAGGTGGTGCATGGCAGGGAATATGTGCGGACGCGGATTGCATACCCTACTACTGGCCTGCAAAATCTTTGTGAGCCCATCCATGATGTATGTATTTTATCCACACTGTCCATTCATTTTTCCAAATCATTTTAGGTAAAGATCCCAAAAATGAACTAAATCCAAATCTCAGGTAGTCCACACGACAGGAAACAGTGATTATTGAATGCCCACCATTAAAAACTCTCAGGGGCCACAAAAGTTTTGGATCAAGGTGATATTTGTGTTTTCCCTTCATCCAGGTTTGCATGATGGCAAAACCAAAAAAGATTTATTGTTTTCCCAATGTATCCAGGTTTGTATGATGGCAAAACTAAGAAAGATTTGTTGTTTTCCTGATAATTCCTAACGTTTTCAGTAAAACCTTCTCTATTCGAACCGTTCCTTTTTTCATCCATGTCGGCATTTCTTATAGAAGTGATATGACAAACTATAATTATTGATGCCTCCTGATTTTGATATAATCTTTTCTTATGTTCATTTTTATTATTTATTTTTGAATTATTAAAAACATTACCGTGGACCTAGGAAGTTTTTAAAGGGGGGCATTCAATCATCATTGTTTTCCTGTGATGCGTTGTCCTGAGATTTTAGATAAAAATGAAGCTGGCAAAATGAATGGATGGTGTGGATAAGACACATGATGATGGTGGGACCCATAGAGCACTGACCTTACCCTACGTGCGCACCCACTCATACTCTCCACGCTATCTTTTTTCTCATCTAAAATTCGTGCCATGGGCGCCTCTGTACGTAGCTCCCTCTTCTGTGTTCTCTTAATATTGCACCGTCGGATCGTGCGATTTATGGGTTGATGCCCCATAGATAGTGGGGCCCATCGGAAAGTGGGTCTGGAACCACGCACATGAGGTTGTATAGACTAATCCCAAAGGACCTGCACGTTTAGTTGTATTGGACATGGTTGCATTGATTGTGCACCTCTGACTTCGACTGGTTTGGATATGGCTTCTTCGGATTGGATTAGAGAGGTGGGCGTTCGTTGGAGTGTAAGCTCAGCCTTTCTTACATTTCTATACTCTGTTTGGTACCAATTTACATTTGAGTTATGGTGATAAAGATGGGGTTTTCCTCCTCAGCTTAGAGGAGAGATTAGTGCAGCCCGGGTGTGGTCGAGCGCCTGAACCAAGAGTAATCGGGGGACCGAAATTACCCAGATGAGGCAGAAAGTTGCTGGACAATTTTAACAGAAGTCGGATGCCCGATGGTCTTGTGACCGGGCGCTTGGTGCCCTGGGCGGGCGCTCGACTAAGTTGGTCCGGGCGCCCGAAATTAGGAAGTTACTTTTGATTTTCTCACTGGAGATTTTTTTTTTGTTTAGGCGGGCGCCTGACGGCCCTTTTGACCGGGCGTCCGACCCAACGCGGACTGCTTATGCGTAGTTTCCTATTTTGAGTCTAATTCCTCCGGTTCTCTATTTAAGGGAGTTCCAAAACGGGATTAGGTATTCCTAATTAGGGTTTAGCACATCCAAGGTGAGAGAGAGAAAAAAAGAGGAGAGAGGAAGCTTGTAGAAGGGAGTAGTTTCTTGAAGAGGGAGTTCTTCTGTTCAACCGTCGACTCAACACTTCTACATCCTCGGGATCGGTGAGATCGCTCTAATCTTATTGTTCTCTTGTTGTTTATCCACTCCTACGTGAATGAAGAAGGTTTGATGCAAGCGGTGTGTGCTTGTGAACAGTTGTAAACAATTCTCTAAAATAGTGGATTGTTTGTCTGGACGAGGTCCCATGGTTTTTACCTCTTTAAGGGTTTTCCATGTAAAAACTCTTTGTGTCGTGTGGTTGATACTTTATTCTTGATTATTACATTATCATAGCCCATAATTCTAATGTATTGGGGGGCGAGATCCTAAGGTTTGTGTGAAACGGACCTAACAAAGTGGTATCAGAGAGTTCAAGTTGGTTGAATGGAGAGGGATCGATTCTGAATTATGGAAGGTGGCTCATTAAGGATGATCAGTCTCAATGGTTCTAACTGGACCATATGGAAGGCTAAGATGGAGGACTTGCTCTATTGCAAGGACCTATATGCTCCAATCTTAGGCGCATCAGCGAAGATAAAGGATATGTCAGATGATGATTGGAAGAAGTTGGACTGGAAGGCAGTAGGATTTATTAGACAATGGTTGGAAGATTCCGTATTCCACCATGTGTCTACGGAAACCTCAGCCGCTAGCCTATAGCTAAAATTGCGAGGGCTGTATGAGAGGAAGACAGCCGACAACAAGATTTTTATGATAAAATGACTTGTGAATCTCAAGTTCAAAGATGGTGGTTCTATGGCTGAGCACATGAATGAGGTCAGCAACATATTGAACCAACTCTCCGCTATAAAGATGGTCATAGACGATGAACTATAGGCTTTACTATTGCTTAGCTCATTACCTGACAGTTGGGAGACATTAGTGGTGTCTCTGAGTAACTCCGCGCTAGACGGAAAGGTGACCATGGAACAAATAACTAGTTGTCTTCAATGAGGAGACAAGGAGGAAGTCTTAGGGGTCTACTCAACAAGAAGCCTTTGTGACACAAGATCGGGAGAGAGGAAAGAACAGGAAAGGCGGGAAGGCCCGAGATAAATCAAGAGGCAAGTCGAGTGTCAGGAATGATGTTGAATGCTAGAATTGTGGCAAGAAGGGCCACCACAAGCATGAATGTCATAAGAAGAAGAATGACAGGAAAGGAAAAGGAAAGGAGAAGGAAGATAAATCAGACTGCACTGCGATCGTTTCAGATGGCGACGTTGTGATTATTCTTTCGATAGATCACGATGTTTGTCTCACGGCTATGAGTCAAGACACCGACTGGGTGATAGACTCGGGAGCCTCGTTTCATGTGACTCCACATAGAGATTTCTTCACGAGCTACAAGTCAGGTGACTATGGGACAGTGAAGATGGAAAATTCTGGCGTATCGAGAATCGTAAGGATCACGATGTTTGGATGATGATGGCTATGAAAGCCGGTTTGTTGGTGGGCGCTGGAAGCTCATCAAGGGTTCATTGATTGCTGCCAAAGGGAAGAAGTGTTACACCCTTTACAAGGCTAGTGTCAGTGTGTGCAAGGGTGGGTTGATCGCAGAGGAAGATTCAGCTACTGACGTGTGGCACAAGCGTCTTGGCTACATGAGCGAAAAAGGGCTTCAACTACTAGCGAAGAAGCGACTCCTTCCAGACGTAAGAGGTATACCTCTCGAAACCTGTATTGACTGTTTATTAGGGAAATAGCATAGAGTTTCATTTGTTAAATCTGCTTCCCATGTTAATAAAATGCATACATTAGATTTAGTTTATTCTGATGTTTATGGTCCTATAAGGACAAAAATCTTAGGTGGGGCATTGTATTTTGTCACTTTTATAGATGACGCATCAAGGAGGGTTTAGGTTTATGCCTTGAAATCCAATGATGAGGTCTTTGGTGTGTTTAAAATGTTTCATGCTATGGTCGAGAAAGAGACAGGTAGATCGTTGAAGTGCATCTGCATTGACAATGGTGGCGAATACATAGGTGATTTCCACGAGTATTGTAAGTCACTGGGTATACGGCATGAACAGACGGTTTTCAAGACCCCCTGGCATAATGGTGTGGCTGAACGAATGAATCACACCATTGTAGAGAGAATCAGATGCATGTTATCCCATGCAAAGTTGCCCAAGATGTTCTAGGGAGAAGCAATGCACACGGCGGTGTATTTGATAAATAGGTCTTCATCAGCCCCGTTGAATGGAAAAGTACTTGAGAAGGTGTGACTGGAAGAGATCCGTCATACAGTCATCTCATGGGGTTTGGATGCAGGGCATCCTTTCACGTACCAAAGGACGAGAGGTCCAAGCTCGATACGAAGATCAGGTAGTGTGTGTTCTTGGGGTACGGTGATGAAAAGTTCGATTACAGGTTGTAGGATCCGACCGAGAAGAAGTTTGCGAGGAGTAGAGATGTGATTTTTTTTAAAATCAATGTATAGAAGACATTTGTAAGAAAAAAAAAAAGCCAGCCTAGTTCAGGTGAGCTAGAGGACATGGATCCGGTTACTCTTCCCGTGGTGTTTGATGACGGGGGAGTATAGCAAGGTGCAGAGGATGAGGGAGTCCCTACAGAAAATGGACAGGGGGAGCAGGCCCCACTTGATCCACCTGTTGAGCCACAAGTGAGGAAAACACCAAGGGACAAACATCCATCCAAGAAATACTCGCAGCATGAGTACATTATGCTCACTGACAGGGGAGAGCCAGAAGACTATTCTGAGGCTTAGCCGACGAGCATAAGGGGGAGTGGTTAAAAGCTATGCAAGAGGAGATGAAATCCTTGCATAAAAACCACACCTATGATATGGTAAAATTTTCAAAGGGTAATAAAGCTCTGAACAACAAGTGGTGTTCAAAAAGAAAAATGAGCAGAAGAATTCACAAACGAGGTTCAAGGCCAAACTAGTAGTGAAAGGGTTTAGTCAGAGGAAAAGTATAGACTTCGAGGAGATATTCTCACCAGTGGTGAACATGACATCCATACGGGTGTTGCTCGGGTTGGCGGCTAGCATGGATCTGAAGATAGAGCAGTTAGATGTTAAAACTGTCTTTCTCCATGGTGACCTGGAAGAAGAGATTTATATGCACCAGCCAGAGGGGTTCGAAGTCAAGGGTAAAGAGCATATGGTGTGTAGGCTTAGAAAGAGCTTGTATGGGCTGAAACAAGCTCCTAGGCAATGGTACAAGAAGTTCGACTCGTTCATGTTAAAGCATGGATATGACATAACGGAGTCCAACCACTGTGTGTTTACCCGCAAGTTCTCAGATGGTGACTTCTTAGTTCTGTTATTATACGTTGATGACATGCTAATAATGGGAAAAGACATCAAGAAGATTGACAGGCTGAAACAAGAGTTGGGCAAGTCGTTTGCAATGAAAGACTTGGGCCCGGCAAAACAGATCCTAGGAATTGAGATAATCTATGACAGAAGCAGCAGGAAGCTGCGACTGTCACAAGAGCGGTATATTGAGAAAGTCCTAGAGCGGTTCAACATGAATGCAGAAAAGTCGGTCAGTACTCCACTAGATGGTCACTTCAAATTGAGCGACAAGCAGTGTCCTAAGACGAAGGCGTAAGTGGAAGAAATGTAGAAGATACCCTACGCATTAGCGGTAGGAAGTTTGATGTATGATATGGTGTGCACACACCCAGACATAGCATACATGGTTGGTGTTGTCATGCGGTATCTGTCAATCCTGGCAAAGAACATTGGGTAGCAGTGAAATGGATACTACAGTATCTGAGAGGCTCATCCAGGTTGAGCCTATGCTATGGCGACAAAAAACCTGTGTTAGAAGGCTACACAGATGCCGATATGGCAGGTGACATAGACTCCAGGAAGTCTACATCGGGGTTCATGTTCATGTTTGCAGGGGGAGCGGTCTCTTGGCAGAGCAAGCTACAGAAGGTCGTAGCACTGTCGACGACAGAAGCCGAGTACATCGCGGTCACAGAAACATGTAAAGAGATGCTTTGGATGAAGATGTTCCTACAGGAACTCAGCTTGAAGCAAGAGGAGCACGTGGTCTATTGCGATAGCCAAAGTGCTATACACTTGAACAAGAATCTAAGTCAGCACTCCAAGTCAAAGCACATAGAGATTCGGTATCACTGAATCAGGGATACTTTAGAACAGAAAGTGCTACAGCTTGAAAAGATCCACACGGACGATAACGGGTCAGACATGATGACTAAGGCTTTGTTCAAGGGCAAGCTTGAGGTTTGTAGAAACCTAGTTGGCTTGAAGAAGGTGAATTTCTCCTGAGTTGAAAAGTGAGAGATTTGATGGGATTTTTCTCCTCAGCTTAGAGGAGAGATTGGTGCAGCCTGGGTGTGGCTGGGCGCCCAGACCAAGAGTGGTCGGGCGACCGAAATTACCCAAATGAGGCAAAAAGTTACTAGACAGTTTTGATAGAAGTCGGGCGCCCGATGGTCTTGTGACCGGGTGCCCGACCAAGTTGGTTCGAGCGACCGAAATTAGAAAGTTCCTTTTGGTTTTCACACTGGATATTTTTTTGTTTAGGCAGGCGCCCGACGGCCCTTTTGACCGAGCGCCCGACCTAACGCGGACTACTTATACACAGTTTCCTATTTTAAGTCTAATTCCTCCGGTTCTCTATTTGAGGGAGTTCCAAAACGGAATTAGGTATTCCTAATAAGGGTTTAGCACGTCCAAGGTGAGAGAGAGAGAGAGAGAGAGAGAGAGAGAGAGAGAGAAGGAGGAGAGAGAAAAAGAGAAAAGAGAGAAAAGAGAGAGAGGAAGCTTGTAGAAGGGAGTAGTTGCTTGAAGAGGGAGTTCTTCTGCGCAACCGTCGACTCAGTACTTCTACGTCCTCGGGATCGGTGAGATTGCTCCAATCTTATTGTTCTCTTGCTGTTTATCCACTCCTACGTGAGTGAAAAATGTTTGATCCAAGCGGTGTGTGCTTGTGATCGGTTGTAAACAATTCTCTAAGATAGTCGATTGTTTGTCTGGACGAGGTCTCGTAGTTTTTGCCTCTTTGATGGTTTTCCACATAAAAACTCTTTGTGTCTTGTGATTGATGCTTTATTCTTGATTATTGCATTATCATAGCCCATAATTCTAGTGTATTGGGGGGCGAGATCCTAAGGTTTGTGTGAAACGCATCCAACAAATAATCGTCCACCAAATTTGACCATGTCAATCTACTTTCTCTTACAAATATAAAACGTCCTAATATTTGGATCTGCCCCATTTTTGGGTCAAGGCCTTAATATTTTCTTGCAAAATAGATGGATGGCATGGATGTAATACATACATCATGGTAGGCCCCACAGAACTTGGTGATGTCAACAGCACGGAGCTTCCATTAGATATTGTCACAGAAACCTTGGGAAAGAAATCACAACGAGGAGCTTTGCTTCTTCTTGTAGCCTCCACCAGTAGTGCTCTTTAAGAAGAAAAATTACTATAGTGAAAATTTTTTGAAACCTATGTGATATGCGTATGACATCAAAGCACCCAGTCATAAAGTGAATCACATCTATTCAACGGTGGGATATCACACAAAGGTCACATGGGCCGCACAATTCTCCATTTTACCACTTTCTAATGAAAATGTACATATAAGATGGGTAGGGGCATTATGAAAATTTAACTACTTAAAAAAAGCACTTCCCCACAAAATTCTCCAAGAAAATTATATTTCCTCTGGTCTTTATCCTGAACAGGAAATGTAGAAATCCACAAAAATCATTTTCGTTTCCCAATCACTGAGTCATCATGCGAGCTAAAAAAGGAGTGATTTTGGGAACTCGTGTGGAGCCCACCTCCATAAAGTGTGAGGTGCTTATTCTTGTATTTATGGGTGGGATCCACTGTGCATTGACGTTAAGGATACTTCATTTCTGGGTGTCTTCTTCTTTTCAATCAGACGGCCATAGATAGGGAGCAGGAAGGTGGCCCTTGGAACCACCTGAATTGGTAATCTTGCATCAACCTCCACCCTGTGGTGATCCGAACCGTCCAATATTGGGCCATATGGCGGAAGGGATGTGCCACAACTTATGCCAATCGACTTCTGCCCACTGAATACCAACAGTTGGTCATTTCTTGGGTCAACTTTCCGTATTATGAACCACTAATAACATAGCTCTGATCACCCCATTGGTGAGATTTTTAGACCGTAGGGCCCACCTCACCGTAAATGGTCCACGTGTACCGTGAAGATTGGAGCAAGCCAACTTTCTTTTCATAGTATACTAGCGTTTAGTCCAATGGCACTCACCGGTGTAATATACATATATAGATACTAAATTTTTGAGACATTCGAGTGGTGGCCCACTAGAAAAGAAGGGCCACAATCGAAGGTATTGTGAGTTTTTTCATACGTGTGTGTGTTTGTACGTGTGCTTTTCAAGGTTGATGAAGCAATGAAGGTAGAGAAGGCGGATTTCTTCTATGATCCAGGTGAATTGCTTGGAGGTCTTCTCAAAGGTCCTGCTGCTGCAACAGAAGCTTCTGAAGCATCTGGAAATTCAACTCTCAGTTGCCCTTTCTTGAACAAAAAGTTCTAAGAGGGGCACACAACTACAAGATCCAACCCATCCATCAGATTGGTCTGACCATGTCAATGATCATTTATAAAAATCTAGTTCATCCGTCCATCAGATAGGTCTGACTGTGCAATGATCATTTATAAAAATCTAGTAAACTGTGGGCTGCATATCCAGTGGACAGCTCTAATTTTCATGACGTGGCATCTACAGGGAGTTACGCACCTGATGGATGGCTTGGATCTTGCACCCATGTGCCATGATGGCACGTGATGCGACGTGGATTGTGTGCCTCAGGCTTGTGGACTTGGCAAAGCTCTCTGTCTTAACATTAAATAAAGGTTGTAACAATGCATGAAGGTCACACATGACCATGGATTGTGTACTTAATTCATACAAAAAAAAATAGCTTGGTATTTGCAGCTCTGTTGTATTAAAAAAGGGCATGTGTGTGTATGGGATGGTGGGGCCCATAGAGGTCGACCTCATGGGAAGCAAACCTCAATAGTACCAATTCCTTGTATATATCATGATGTGTGATGGACGCGCCATGCATTTGGTAGGTCCCCTCTAGGTCATGGGATGTATAAAAAATCAGCTGTATTTATAACTCTGGTGGGCCGAAGCATCTGAAACCATGGACAATCGTACTTAAAACATCTAAAAGCACTTGGTAGGGCCTCACCTTAGTTTTGAAATGGCATGAAATTTGGTGTAACCTCTCATCCAAGTGGTACACACAATGGATGGACTGGATGTCTAAACCACATCTCACTGGGCCTACAATCAGGAAGGTTTCAATGGGCTAGCATCCACTCTCAACTGTTGTCTGAGGTGTGGCCCACCTAAGTCATGGATTGGCCTGATTTTTAGGCCCATGGCTCACCATGAAAGGGTGCATCTGATTAATGGGATGGATGCCCATAAGGCTCGACCTCATCGTGTGTCTGTCGGAAACCGTGCAAATTTTGCAATCCAGTGTAAACAAGTCACACTCATAAATTAGATTATTTGAACAGTCCTAACCTCTGATTCACGGAGAATAGTTTGATGAAATAGGACCATTGGATTTTTATTTTTTTCATCTACACTGTCCAATAAATGTCCACCAATCCCATAATTATATAATCAAATAAATGTAATTTTTGGTTTATTATGCATCCGAATTGGGACCCATAATTTGACCAGTTCAATTTTCATTACTTAGCATTACTTATATGCAACGTTTATGCCTGCATATCATCTTTCACACTCTGCCTAAGTATCAAAGGTTTCCTCCAGAAGGGGCTAGATTTGAATACCAACTGCACCAGCCAGCTGGACCATGCAGTATGCGGATCGATCTGTATTTAATACCATGTGATCATCATGGTGTGGCCCACCTTTCACACGCACAAGACAATCTACACACTGAACATATTGCAGAAAATGATGACTGTATCATAACTTATGATACAGCAGCTGTATCTCATCATTCTCTCCTCTCATTGGTTCAAACGTACGATCACTTTGTGGGCCCACTGTGCCTCCCCATAATATTAGGCATCCAAAACCTAGTTTGGTCCGTAACTCAAGTGAGCCAATTCAAAACACCCAGGTTCATAGCTCAAGTGGCAGACCGAGCGAAGATAGCCTTGTTATAACACTGAGGTCATGGTATCGATTCCCATAGTGGGGGTGGCTAACATTGTGATGTGACTAACAAGGGTGGGTGGTGTACTAACAATGGGGTGTGAGAACTAACCCATAAAAATAAAAATTACCTCAATGCCCACTCCTTTTTATCTAAAACCCATCTCAGCAGGTCCTTAATTACAAAAACTAAGGGCCCCGTTTGGTTGGCAGCTAAAATCTGGATTCCAACAGAATCTGATTTTAATTGGTGTGCTTGGTGGCAAGTTCCAGCCAAACAAGATTCCATCTGGAAACCTAAATTGAGTGAAACCGGGATTAGTGGAAACAGTGTGGTCGCAAAGGTGTGGGCGACCATTTCCTTCACGGAAGGGAAAAGAGGCGGAAGTGAGCGTCACCACCTCCATGCATGTGTTTTACATCTATGTTGTATGTGTTTTATATCTCCACGGTCCATTAGTTTTGAAATCTCAATTAAGGGCATTGAACAAAAAATGAGGCAGATCTAAATCTCAAGTGGACCATACCACAGAAAACAGTGTTGATTGAACGTCCACCATTAAAAACTTCCTAGGGCCCACTATAATGTTTATTTGCCATCCAACCTGGCCATCTGTCTTGCGGGACTGCAATAGGCCAGGGGTAAGGTTCTCAGCCGGATCTGAAGCCCAAGTGGACCATGCCACAAGCAACGGTTGAAACAGAATCTGGATTGCGCCGTTTTCAACCAAACAGCAAGTTACGGATAAAACCTGGGTTCCACCCTAGTTTCTGCAATTTCTGTTGGAATATAGATTTTCTCTAGAATCTGGGTTCTGCAACCAAACAGACCCTAATTGCTGGAAAATTCTGCCCCTTCGGTTATGTGCAGTAGAGAAATATAGATAATGGCCTTATCTCATCAGCCGCAGTGATTTCTTTCCCGCCAATGGTAACGATTATGGAAATATCAAATCCATCCAAAAGGTGGGACACACCTTGATGATCAATTGGAATTAACATCAGGCAGATCCACTGTAAACTTGAGTCATTCCATCAGCTGTCTTTAATTTTGGCATTCTGAACAATCCAATCAGTGGATAGGCCTGATTTTCATACCAGGTGATCATGATGTGGCCCACCTTTTGCACAGACCAGAAATTCTACAAATATGAGGACGTTAAAAAAAGATTTCGCCTTTATCAGACACCCGCTGAATATGACATCCGTAAGAAATACTTGGCTTTATCAGACGCACCCGCTGTATCTAATCATCTCTTTCAATGAACTGATGCTGAGATGTGTTAACCCTACATGCAATGCATGTAAAAACCTGGCAAGTTTGTGGGACATTTCAGCAGCACACATGTAATGCACAACCTAAAGATGGCCACACGGTAATAAATAATAATAAATAAATAAATAAGCCCGTCAGCTCATCAGATGGGCCGCCACCTCCATATGGACAGTAAAAAAAATATATTTGCCTATATTCCACACTCAACCGACATCTGAATAGTAATCCGCATGGTGTCGGCTACCTTGTGGATAGCTGTAATGTTCCACACAATTTTCAAGTTGTTATATGTGATGCATGTTAAGAGCTAGAGTATCAAATGGCAGCAATCTAACAGTCAAGCAGAAGTTGAAAAGACTAAGCAACAAGATTCATGTGGAAATTACTACGCTTACCCGAGCCAGTAAGAGAGGATTCTCTCGCCCTCTATTTTTGGGATAGGATACGTCAGGACTTTAACCGTTGGTTTGGGGTCCTTTATATAATGGGCCTACCGTGGATGGATGATATCCAACAAAAACATGAAAGGAAAAAAAAAACACTCAGAATCAGAATATTTTAAGCCTTCGATTATTCAAAGGTTGGGGAGATCAACCATATCTACAAGAAAATAGTCCGATGATCCAAGGGTTGAGATATTCTGATTAGAGCTTGTCCGAGGTAAGGCCCATCATATAAACCACTTGGATCATTGAAAAATGACCCCAGATGAAAAAGGCTAAAATCCCGACATATCATACAGCAATATGTCCCATGGATGATGTATCCACCATAGACCGGATACAGGTGAGGCTCCATATCATTCCTGGGCACGTGCCTCAAATCCAAATAGCCTAATAGCAGTGGGCAGTATATATTGGTCAGTACACAAATACATATCGATTAGATGATCCTGACAGTCCATTAATGTCCTTCAATAGATAAAGTTGGGATCTTAAGTTACAGTTAATTTTTGGATTATAGTCCATCTACAGTAGGGCCCACTATTTGGATGGTTTGGATTTGAGTTACATGCCAGGCATACAGTAGGGGAGATAGTAGTATCCTAGCTAGCTACAACACATGGCTGCCATGAGGTTCACATGTGCCACCGTGACGTGTTTGAGATCTAGGCTTTTCATCAGGTGAGTTAAGACTGTTTAGACCAAGGGATTACGTAATGGTATCGGCATGGCTAATACAGCCTCATAATAGCCTCTTGGGGGGGGGGGGGTTGGTTCTGAAAAGTTATTGGTAAAGCTCAAAAATTGTATGTTCTTTTTTGGTCTTGGAGATGTAAAACGGCCCATAACCTTCTTCTGACATCTCTCAAAATGGTTTACTCCACTTTGGCTCATCGAATCCCACTCAAAATAGGCCTAGATTAAGTTTAACATTAGTTTCTAAGCTTCCTTCGTAGTTGAAATGAACAAAGAAGTGAAAAAATGAGAGAAAAGTAAAAATAAGAATTTCCAAATGGTGCCCTTCATGGCTGCAACGCAACCTCCTTTTAATGTCACAGTCTAGATCTTCTAGCATAAAAACCAGGACATTTCACACCTCAAATGAATGGCTAGAAAAATGTTTGAAACATCAGTTTCTTTGTATGTTTTGGTGCACCTGAAGAGTGAAATTATATATTTTTTAGGCAGAAGAGGCGAGCATTATTTCCAACCTTATGGAAAGCTCAGATCTCACACATGTTTCATATTGGCACATGTGCCAACATGTGGAATTCACAAACCTCCTGTGCCACGGTGTGATATATCAAAACCCCCAGCACTCTGATCAAAACATCCCCAAATTTAGCACCGTACTCTAATAATACAACAGTGACACAAAAAAAAAAAAACATTTTGCTCAATGTATGTAAATGCACACCCACATGCAATGCAATAAAAAAATGCACACGAGTGATACTAATCAAATGCCCTCATTAAGCAACTAAAAGAGCTAGAAATGTTGGTCAAAGCATCCGTACCTACACATATTTCCCTCTGTATTTCGGCTTCGTATCTCTGTCGAACTTTGATTTTCCAGAACCGCCTATTTGGGCCTCAGCTGGGCTAAACACTGCTGAATGAAGGTTACCATCTTCTAACCACTTAAGATGGTTTTCCTTGAATTCCAAGTGCTGCTTCTTAGCCAATTCCGCTACTTCCTCGCTGTATGCTCCCGTCTTCACCATGGTCATTAGGTACCGACTGTAACGCAAGCTAAGGATCTGTTCACAGGATGCAACCATTGTAAAACAAGGGTGTTCAGGGAACTGCGCGTCAGTGGTTCCGTCTTCCCTTAATACCGGGTAGAAGAAGACAAGTCTCCCACCCATAACCAGCATCCTGGCAGCAAGGTCGAGCAAATCGTGCATGCACTCGACTAAGCTATAAGGTGCGGTTGATGGTATGTGGTCCCTCCTCTTGTCATCAGGAACGGTGTATGGGTCTACAGCACCCTTCAGTAATTTCCTGCCGCCTGATTTACGCCCCCCAGCTCGAACTCCATAAGGAGGGTCGCAGATTATTGCATCAAATACCTGATTTAAGTGGCCAAAATGCACAGCCAAATGAGCAATGACATTGAATAACAGTAGATATTGAAGTGTACGTTGAAGAAAGCATTGTGGTCTAATGCTATTGCAGTATTTGAGAAGTTGAAACTTGCAACTTCAGTGAGATTTTAGGATACTTGGCCTAAAAATACAGTAACAAAAAGCATAAAGTGGGTACACATTCAACGGAAAATAATGATCAACAGATTAGGACTTCAATCTGGGAGGTTTTTCGCATGTCCCCATCTATGATGGTGCCTGTCAGATCAATGGTATAGATTACTGATCAGTGGGCCCTACATTTACAGAATCCTGCAGCTCATCAAACTGTGCACTTGTCAAGGCTCAGGAGTCAGGACCTAACAATCCCTCTTTTCCATTTATGTCACCCTGCAAACAGTATCGCTTGAAGCCTTTGACAACACGATCTACAAGCCCTTGAATAAGGTAATTTCCAAAAGCAAGTAAGATTAGCGTGACAAGCTACCAGAGGCATTACAGGCATATTGCACGATGATTGAATCACTAGACAAGCAACTCAGGTACTTGAACAGATCCATGCATGTTAATACTGGCAAGAAACAGAATCCACCTACCGAAAAAAGTTGATGCAGTCGTAAGCCTCACTAGAATTTGGTAAATTTTATTAAGAACCAGACATCCATTGCCAAAACAAATTCCCTTAGCAATTTTCCACAGTCCAGGAGTTTTCTTGATCAAAAACATACTATAAATTGAGCAGAAACTATAGCACACATGATGGCACATGAAAACGAGTGCATATTATGGGATGCTTGCATCTATATTTCTAAACTCACAAGCTACGGCATCTAAACCATTGATTTTTCTAGTTCAAGAACACAACTCTGGCCCCGCAATAACAACATCAAGCCCTCACACAACTCTTGATAATAGATCATGGTTTAGCCGTACCACGGCCAATATATCAGATGATACACATAACAAAGCAGATATGGCTGCAACTTTTGAGTAATTTAGTATCATATCTGTGAAACCAATAGATAATGTAAAATATACATTATTTCTTCCAGGTAATCCAGCATGTATCAGTCATTACACATTGTACATGTAACAGATGTTTTTATGCAAGCAATCAAACAGAAGTAGAGAGTACAGAAAACCACCTCTTTCAGTCCAGGACGCCAAGGAGGAAGGTTATTATCTGCCCTCAAGAGAGAAACTGGCATTGGTAAACCATACTGCAACAAGAAAGAAAATAAAAAGAGGAGAGTAAATAACTTGATAATTTCTTGCTTGAACAGCCCTAAAATTGCTTCGATAAGCTCAGACATGAGGATGTTTCTCATCATCAACATATATAAAGTAGATTTATCAGGGTTCAAATATCTCATTTTCGTGCCCGTGCAGCCCATCATATCATATTGTAGGGTAACAGTATCAAGGCGGAGATTGCATTTGAGAGCGAAAGCGATGAGGCAGAGATCCCCTCTGAATTGATCATCTACAACCAATGAGAGATGAGGAGAAGATAGCAGAAGATAGCATTCGAAAGAGGACTGTTCAAGAGGTCATTCGAGAGGACAGGTACAAAGAACAGAGCAATCGAGAGGCAGACAGAGATCGCGTTCAAAACAAAGAGACAAGCATAACTTTGACAGGAGAGGCAGCACCTCGAGCGGTAGAGGAGGATACGGATTCAAGCCTAAGAGAGGAGGAGGAGAGAAGAGAAGGAGATGCAGTATGGGAAGGTAGAGAAGATTCGAAGGGGGCTAGGGCTGTAAGAGAAGGGGGGATGGGGTCTAGAAGGGGAAGGAGGCACTGATAGAAGAGAAGGAACAGGAGTGGTTAGAGATGAGGGGTAGGAAGAAGAGCTCCTCTCACAATCTCTGTGTGCTGCTGCTGGAGTTTCCTACCATCTTCTTAAAGTGTTTCAGAGGGATGGTTAGAGCACCATTCTCGATGGTCTTTGGAAGGTTTGGCCCGATGAAGGAGGTCTTCATATCGAGAATCAAAGGCACAGAGACCAAACAAGGTTTTACATTCAGCCACATGAGCAATGAGACGGAGGTGGATCTAGCAATTGCATATTTAAGAGGAGAAGGTTCAAGGGGAGGAGCTTGTTCGTATAGAGAGTGAGATTTGGAACCGGAAGTGGCAAATGGGGGGGGGAGCAATTAGTAGGTTGGTGGACCCCAATAGGAAATCCTTCAAAGATGTGGTGGTGGGGTGTTCGTCGTCATCAAAGGTGGACTAAGGTGATGGGAGCCAGTGTTCGCAGTATCAGTTTCGTGTTACGTTTCGCACCCTTGGGAGTTGGGATACAGATACATATTGCGTATCGGTGGGAAATATCGGTTGTATCGTGGAATGTATCTCACTTTTTGGGAAACATGGGGAAACATTGGGAAATTGATTGAATTTTTCAACGAAACTTCAAGGATTGTTAAAATGGACCTCAATACATACATTTAAATTATAATATGTAAAAAAAAAAAAGTCCACATAATGGAGTTCCTTTGTAAAAGGATCCTAAGCTATGCGCTATCTGACTGAACTAATGCAACTATTGTTTAAATTGATTCCATAAGATATACAAATGTAACAAGACATTAATGTAAACACAACCAATGCATTGACAAAGTAAAACAAGCAAGAGATGGATGATGCAACTGAATGAGTATCCTCCAAATGCAGTTTTGACTATCCTAGTTCAACGCAATGCTAGCTATCCTACATGGCCTAGATCTATATGAGGACTCAATAAAATCTAGAAAATAGCTAACTGGACTCAACAAACTATAACCCCTACGTAGAGTCGGAACGCGGGTCGAGCTGCGCAGTCAGCTCGCCGGGAGTGCAAGGGGCGGAGCGCCCGAAAGCCCAACCGTTTTTTTTTTTTTAGGGAGGAGAAATTAGAAGAAAATCGAACCAAAAATCATTTTTCCTACAAAATGGGGACTCTTGTGCGTCTGACCGATATAGTAAAATAAGAGAAAATTGAGAAAAAAAATAAGCCTCCCCAAGTTTTTTCTCCAAAAAAAAAAAAAAAAACCAAGCTTGAAAACATTCCGGCGTCTTTGACCGATACCCGGACAATATCGTCCAGGTAACGATGATATTTGGAATCGTAAACAGAAAAAATTACGATATTTTGACGATATATCATGCAATATCGATACATAGTGCGATATTATCGATATCGCACGATATATCGTGCGATACCAAGGAATCGGGATTTTGTTATGTTATTACTGGGCCGATACTTATCGGCGGGCAGCGATACCGATAATATCGGCCGATATTATCGATACTGCAAACATTGATGGGAGCAAGGATAGGGAGGGCCCAAAAGAGGAGGAGAAGGGGAAGGGACGTACACTAAGAGTAAGGTGATTTGGAGTTGGTAGAAGAAAAAAACGGAGGAAATGAAAGGGGAGGGGAGTCAAGGGGCGGGGAGAAAGTGGGGGAGGGTGAGAAGATGGGAACCAAGGTAAGGAAGAAGGAAGAAGGGGAAGGTGTGGGGGGTGTCTATTCATCCGTCGGTGGTGGAAGGGGTGCTTAGGGGGCTTCAATGGAGTCTACTAGTAGGAAGGTGAATTGGGGTGGGGGGGGGTACTAAGAAAATAAGGGAGGGTGAGAAGATGGGAAGCAAGGTAAGGAAGAAGGAAGAGGGGGGAGGTGTGGGGGTGCCTATTCATCCATTGATGGTGGAAGGGGTGCTTAAAGAGCTTCAATGGATTGTGGTAGTAGGAACCAAGGCAAGTTTGGTAGAGGCTGAGCTTGAGAATTGGTTGGAGCAGAGCAATGGTCTAAGTAAGGGCAGTTGGATTCTAAGGCCTCTCATAGACATGGCAACATGGATATCTATGAGGCCAGGAGAAGACCCCGGCAAGATCATCTTCGTAGCAACGCTATATCAAGGACCGCTGATTAAAATTTCTAGATGAAAAGACTTGATGCTCGAATGGGAGGAAGTTTGGTTTCTGATCAAAGATCTTCTGCTTTAACTTTGGATTACTAAAGTTGTTATAGAGCTAGGCTCGTGCTTGGAGGAGATTCTCATGGTAGATTCGACAACAACAACCTAGGAGTTGAGGGTTGCTCGTCCTTTGGTAAGGAGAAAGGAGGCCGGTAAAGGAGTTGGAGCGGATTTTGGTAGTTGTGGGTGAGGGTGGAAGTTAGGGAGGAGCGGGAATGAAGGGAAGCATCTGGGGATAACAAAAGCGGCGATCATGGAGGTCGGGGAGTAGACAACAAAGGCGGGTAGAGGAAGCCCTATGTTGGTAGAAGAGCCATGGAATCATACTCTAGAGGAGCACTAGAGTCAGGTCAAGTCACGTATCTGACACTGGAAGCATGCCAGGAGGAAGGGGATCAAGTTGCATAGAGCGAATCACCTCGTGCGAGGCCAGTCGAAAGGTGAGAGGGATCGGAGGAGCCAGCTAGCGCTATCTCAAGTGGGGGTAAGGAGGTTCTGATACATGTGATGGTGGAACGGGGAGTGGCAGGAGAAACGAGAGTTATGTCGCCATATTTACGGCGATGGAAGTGTGGAGGGAGTAGGGGGCACGTATCCCCCCGCCTTAATGGCAATGGGAAGAGAGGCCGGTGGTATGTTGGCGCATGACAGAAGTCGCAGCAACAATATCAGGGAGGGGCAAACAGGTGTGGATGCATGTTGCCCGGTCATTAATGAGGGAGGCATAGAGAGACGTATCTCACTACATTAATGGCGACAGAAGGAGAGGTCGGCGACAGCTCAATCAAAGTGAGGAATATTTATGGGCAATGCAGGCTCGGAGTGTGTAAGGGAAGGGTGATGTGTGTGCTCTCAAAGTGAAGATCATCGACACACGCCAAGATCGATGGACCTCGTGCAGAGCTTCTGTCTGCAAGGAGCTAGAGTGTGAGACACGTGGCTTCAGTATGGGTCAGCTCTCAGCTCTCATCCCCTGCGCAGAATAAGCGTTTGTGTTGGCACGTGGGGAGAAGGAACTTATTACCTTCACATGTGAATGAACTCCCCCTTCTATCAACACGATAGAGGATCTCCCATCCAGATGTTTGTGGGAAGCCATCAGCAAAGCAGGTAGAAAGGGAGTGCTACTCAAGAGGAAGGGAAAACCAGCAAGGGGCTGAGCTTCAGCTTGCCAATTAACAGTCATGCCAAGAAGAGAATGATAGTGGTCAAAGAGGTGGGTCGTTGTTTGTCGCTCAAAGAAGGACAAGAGGACCAGGCGTTGGTTCTGCTTGTGGTTGAACCATTGGTTATGTGCAGAGGGGGGTCACTGCCATTAGAGGAACAGTTGAGGTCTTCAGAAGCCTTGAATGTGATGCCACTGCAAGCAGCTATGCTAACTAAGGAAGTCAATGGGTTCGAGTTAAGTAGCAATGGCACAGAGATCCTCCTTGTGCCAAGCAAAGTGAGGAAGCATGTCTATGGCGAAAGGCATATGGAGGGTTCAGGAAACTATGCGACACATAAGAAGACTGCTGGGGGTTACTTTCAGTGACTATGAAGAGGATTGCTTGGCCATATTTCATTTCGTAGAAGAGAGAGGTTTACAGAAACAAAAGATGGCGCAAAAAGGAAGAATTCCAAAAACTCCAAAAGGCATTAGGGAGCTGGCAAGTCTCAATGCAACAGTTGTAGTGGGAAAGGGAATTAATTCAAGGGGAGAGAGAACAGGAAGAGGGACAAGGTCTATGAAACAATGAAGATGGTGAGTTGGAATGTGAGAGGTTGAGGGTGAAATCAAAAGAGGACCAAGATCAAGCGGCTTTGATTCAAGGGGAGAGAGAAGGGGAACAAGGACTAGGTCTTGAAACAATGAAGATGGTGAGCTAGAATGTAAGAGGTTGAGGGTGCAATCAGAAGAGGACCAATATCAAGCAGCTTCGCAGGCACTACAAGATCCACCTAATGGCATTACAAGAGACGGAGCTCAAAGGTTGTCCAACATATAGTGGACTTTATTTGAAGGGTAAGGAATATGGATTGGGAGGCTCTAGTAGTGGAATGTTGGAGTGGGCGGCTCTCTGTCGGTGTGGCTAAGGGAGACAACATCAGGCTTCACGTGGGTATTCACAGCAGTATATGACCTGAATTTGGCATCCTAGCAAAGAGGCGTCCTAGCAATATCTACATTCTTTGCGCAACAGCTAATCAAGGGGGTCGGCTTTACAAGTATGTGAAGCTTTTCTAAGTGGGTAAACCAAAACGAGATGGTCCATCTCCCAATGGGGAATGTTAGATTTTCATGGTCGAATGGGCAGGAGAAGTCGATGACGTTGATTCTCAACAAATTCCTGATGTCTTCCTCTTGGATAGAGTGGTTTCCCCTAACGGTGCAAAGGGGACTCCCAATTTTGAGGTCAATGAGGAGAATTGGGGGCCACAAGCGTTTCAATTTGAATTGATTTGGTTAGAAGTGGAAGGTTTCAGGGAGCTTGTGAAGGAATGATGGGAGTCATTTCAGGTGGAAGGCAGGGCTCATTTCAAATTCTTTCAGGAAATGCACCTTTTTAAGAGGAAGATTAATGAAAAATCTGAAAAACATGTATCAGCCCCGTAATGGACTGTTACAGCCTTTACGAGGGGTGTAACAGGCTGTTACGGGAGCTGTAACGGCCTTTACAGGTCATTTCCCCCCATTAATGGATCGTTACGGCCTTTTCGGGTGGCGTAACAGGCTGTTACGGGAGCTGTAACGGCCTTTACTAGTCATTTTTTCTGCAGCGGTCGTTACGGCCTTTACGACCCTGTAACATGTAACGGTCACCACTGTTACCTTTACATAATGGCCTTTACGGCCTTGTAATGGCCTTTAGGCACACCATGATAGACTGGGCCTTCTTGGACTATATGCTAGGGAGATTGGGATGTGGCGCTCGATGGAGAAAATGGATGCAAGCCTGTGTTTGGTTGGCAAGATTTTCAATTCTAATTAATGGATCTCTGAAAGGATTCTTTAAAGCTCGTAAAGTCTTAGGCAGGTGATCCTCTATCTCCAATTTTGTTTGTTATAGTAGTGGAAGCTTTTAGTAAGATGATGGACAAGGGTCAGAAGGTGGGCTTGTTGAAGGGATTTGGGGTGGGGAAGGGAAAGCCTCAGGTTTCCTATTTGCAATTCGCAAATGATACCATCATTTTTTGCGATGCTAAGAATGGTGGACAACCTAATGAAGATCATTGGATGCTTTAAAGCTATTTCCGGCCTCAAATAGCACATCTAAAAGAGTGAAATGTTGGGAAATCACACATCAAGGTAGGAAATCCAGGGTTTAGTTGCCTTGTTTGGATGTGATCTTGGTTGCTTGCTTCCCATCCTCGTATCCGGGTCATGGAGAAAGTGGAAGGAATATTGGCAAGATGGAAGAGTAGACACTTATTATTAGGAGAAAGATTAAATTGATAAAAGCATGATGACAAGCATGCCATTATATTTTATGTCGATTTTCACATGCCTGAACTCAGTGTTGAACCCTTTGGAAAAGTTGAGGCGCAACTTTTTATGTTAGGGTGCAATAGAGACTCATAAATTTCACTTGTTGAAGTGGGACGAAGTATACAAGCTGAATAGGGATGGTGGGGTAAGGGTGAAGCAGCTGCAAGCGATTAACGACACGTTGTTAGGGAAGTGGTTATGGAGATTCGAGTCAGAGGGAGGCTCTTTATGGCGTCAGGTGTTGATTGCAAAGTATGAAGCCTCAGCAAGCAAATGGGTGGTGAGTAAATGGGTCATCGTTGTATAAAGCCTCCGGGATTTGCAAGGCGATTGAAAGTGCGGTGGCTAAATCCAAGGTGGGCATCCAATTCAAAGTCAAGGACAATGAGAGGGTGCAGTTTTGGGAAGACGTTTAGATAGGGGAAAGACCCCTCTGATTCATATTTCTTAGGATGGCTAGGATTGCAATAGATAGCAACATTACAATTGCCAAATGTTTCTCTTATTCAGGAAAAGAACGGGTGTTGAAGGTTGTTGCAAGCTTGGCACAGAGGCGGTCATGGTAAGGAAGGGAAGCTTTTGCGGAGACTGTCCTTATTAGCAGGTCTTTGGTCCATGTGGGACGAAAGGAACAACTGATGCTTCAGAGACAAGCATGGGTCGGTGTCAAGGATGGTCGAGCGGGCAAAAGTGAATGGTAAGGCCCAGGCATTTTCTTTAAATATTAGTGTATCGGGTCTCTTTTAGCTTCCTTTGGGGCTTTTGTAGCTTTGGGCGCCTTTGGCACTTTTTTAATAAAATTTTCAATACTTGTCAAAAATTTAAAATAAAAAATAAAAAAAATCTCAACGCACGTACTCAATCGGGAAATGTGTCGACATCCTTAACACCAACTAAATGTAACTAACATAGTGACATGAAAGTGATAACCAAATGCCATAAGCCTCAACTAATCAAAAACAAAACTATTCAATCTACATAGCTGTACTTCTTATGGGTAGAAGTTTTCAGCATTTGACTGAAACAGTTATCGCAAACTGCATGTGCTGGCGAAATGACATGCACTCACGTGCTCTAGCTGAGTGCAAATGGTTGCCACAGTTTCACCTTTCACACTTGGATTGCTTTCACTGTATTTGCACGGCAATTGCAATAGAGGAATCTTGTACAACATGAGTATCTCTTTTGAAGCTCTAAAGAGTCCGAAACTGTGCATTGCAGAATGAAGTTTAACTACAACACTATCAAAGTCAAGGTGCCAATGGTAGTAACAACTTACGACTACAAATATCAGACACCGATTTCAACTAAAATAACATGAATAGTTCACACCAAAATTGCTTTATAGTCAAAGCCCTTGGATGAATGGAGATAGATATTTACCTGCTTAAAATTGCTCCAAACGTTACAATCAGGGCCACGCCCATCACGTACTACTCTTATGTCAATGTCTGCACCCTGAAAATTATATATTAGCCTACTCAAGGGAAGAGATCCACATTAAATATAATTGGTACACAATTCCTTGTATTAGTTTGAAGGAATTCTATCCATGAATTGAAATCAGAGACTAATAATATAAATTCAAACATCGACGAACCATTGTCATTGCTCCGAAATGTGCAGCAGCAACAAGAATGCTCCCGGTGCCAACAAAAGGATCGAAGACCAACTTTCCGGGTTTGGCCAAGGCTTGGTTAGCCATAAGAAAAGCCATTTCTGCATCCATTGCCGTTGGGCCCAAGTAACTGCGACTTTTTAACTGATAGGTCGGCAAAAGTTTCCTATCTGCAGCCCCAACCTCCCGTCCAAAAAAAATTCTCTTTT
Organism: Liriodendron chinense; assembly: GCA_003013855.2. Lineage (NCBI taxonomy): Eukaryota > Viridiplantae > Streptophyta > Magnoliopsida > Magnoliales > Magnoliaceae > Liriodendron > Liriodendron chinense. The sequence continues at coordinate 5,189,371 of ML058453.1, forward strand.
GGACAACTGGTGGAAGGCCATTGTTCGACCCATAATCATCAGTCTCCATAAGCCAAAACTTGTGATCTGGGTTTCGTAAATTTACACGACCCTGAAAATCACATACCCAATTTCAGAAGCAGCATGAGGGACATAATAGTATAAAACTGCTCGACCAGTCATGCATGAAGCTAGGAGTGATTAATTGAAAGAGAAATCAAGTTTATTTGGAAGCCTTGATGCAAGATCAACTGTGCAACACAGAACAACACAAAACCGAATTGGTAGAGCTCAAGTTGTCAATTTCCAGAAAAAAGTAAAAGTTTCAAGAAGTTTATATATATATATATATATATATATATATATATATATATATATATATATATATATATATATATATATATATATATATATATATATATATATATATGTATATGGTTTTGCTAACATCCCCACCTTCATGGGATTGTTCGCAATGTCACCAAATGTTTTAAACAGCACATGGGGTGACCCATCATTGTATATATATATATATATATATATATATATATATATATATATATATATATATATATATATATATATATGGTTTTGCTAACATCCCCACCTTCATGGGATTGTTCGCAATGTCACCAAATGTTTTAAACAGCACATGGGGTGACCCATCATTGATTTGAACCATTCATTCATTCATACAACTAGGAGCATGACATGGTGTAAGAATTATCCAAACAGATTATCCTAACCCTTTGAATGAGGCCAATCTGTTAGACTATTACATCCAGCCTTCATTTACGAGCCATAAATCACATGGTTATAATCATCAAATCAAAGTGTCACTTTAGAATCGTAAGTAATACAAAGTGGGATCTATCTATTAGATGTTTCAAGATGATGATTGGACCTATTTTGTTTCTCTGGTCAATCTTGACCGTCTATTTTCATGTTATTAATTGGAAGCTTAGGATCACCTGATTGGCATAATTTTTGCACCATGGCTTGCTCCCAGTTGCACGAATGAATAAACAGTTTGGATAGACAACATGTCACCCTGTGTGCCATTTAAAAGGTTGGAGACATTGCTAACATCCCCATGAAAGTGGAGACTTTAGCAATGTCCCTAAAGCTTTTAACTGACACATGGACCCCTGATCATCAATCAGAACCATTCATTCAATAGTACCATTGGGAGCAGGCCATGGTGCAAGAATCAAGCCAATTGGATGATCCTAACCCTATGGATGAGGCCAATTTGTCACAAACATCAGGTTCTTTTTTTTTAATGGCCCATAGATCACATAGTTAGAATCATCAACCAAAGTGCTATTTTGGAATCATAAGCAATACAAAGTAGGATCTATAGGATGGATGGTTCAAGATGATGTTGGACCTATTTCGTTTATCTGCTCAATTTTGACTGTCCATTTTCCATGTTATTTATCTGATGCTTAGGATCATCTAATTAGCGTGATTTTTGTACCATGACTTGTCCCTAGTTCTATGAAAGTATGGATGGTTCAAATCGACGATCAGGGTCCCCACGTGTTGGTCAAGAGCTTTGGGCCGTTGCTAACATCCTCATAAAGGTGGGGAAGTTAGCAAAACTAAGCACCACAAGAAAATGATGTGTTGTAGATTCATCTCAGAAAAAGGAGGAAAAAAGGTACCATGGGAACTGGGTTGGACTAGCCCTGCCCCGCCAGAGTCCACCCAGTCCTGGGCCAGTTTTTGGGTTGAGCCACAAGGTCCACAGGCTTGGCCTGGCCCTGATACCAATCCGGGCAGGACCCAGGCTTGCATATTCTTAAAAGCCCAATGAATAAGCCCACCCCAGGTGACTATTTAATATCAGTAGTTGAGTTTTTGGCTGGTGGACCAAGCCCAGACTGAGCCTGATTCCTTATCTCATGTGCTGAGACCGGACTGAGGTCCTCAACTCATGAGGCAGACCTGGCCATACTTCAGCCCTGTCCTACCAAACCTGGCTGAGCCCATTAGTAATCCTAGCATTGAGAAACTACATGCAAAGGATGACAAACAGTATCACAGAGCATTTTGACACCCAAGATATAGCTCAGAATAAAGAAGCTGGAAGATTCTTCATGCCCTTTCTCTCACAGGTATACATTATGTATTCCCACAAACCCCAGCTCACAAGTACCTAAGCCAGCACAAGTACTTCAAATAAGAAGAGCTGAATGGCTTGCACAAATTTACATAACTAGAAGTCACCCAGATGAAAACATAGAAATAACAAGAAGAAATAGGCATCACCCATCCCCCAATGAGCAACTACATGCATCAAAGTTCTGAAACCAAATAGTCTGCTGGCACAAAGCAGACCTCCATCTAGAACTGCATGAAGAAAATCATCCAGGAAGACCTTGACTACAATTACAAATACATTCATCCTAGTTAATGATTTTCTCTAGACAGAAGGTTATAATCACATAATCAGACAAGGTTTTTGAAAACAATAGTGATGAGAGTTGAGGCATACAACTACAAGACCAACCTTGAATGGTATATAACCAAGGGCCTGAATACGTTCATTTTGCTCTTGAAGGCTGAGAACCTTGCCGAAGCTGTCCACAGTGATCCTGAATGTGCTTTCCGATGTAAGGTAAGGTAACTTCCTTTCATCTGCAAAACCTTTTATAGCCTCTTCCAATTCTTCATAGCTACTCCCTTCACCCCAAAGTTCATAAATTCCCTTCACTAGTATACCTGTGATTTTTTTATTAAATAAAGGGACATACAGTATCAGCATTTTGTATGTAGGCAAAGGATGCTCTGCATGAGTCTTGTGTTTGGGTGTGGGCACATGCATATGGGAAGGGGTATTTACAATCTTTAAAATTACATCGAAGTTCAGTTGAATAGCAAGGGAAAATCAAATAAAGAAATAGAATCAGATACAAGAAGGGTCCTTTAGAGAGCCATGCAAACAATCTGTGTTATGTAAGGTTTTCCTAATAGCTATTGTTATGTAGATGAACTTCAATTTTACAATAGGACAACTTGATTTCAACATAAACCATCTGTGCCGCAATTACACAGGAACATGATTTTTCTAGGTGGTGCCTATGTTAGAAACCTCCACCACCATGGACGTGGACAGGTGCATTTGACCAAGTTTGGATTCTAAGTACTACTAAAATCAAAATATAGATGAGGAAGAATAGTTGGCTGCTATGTAGTGTTAGTGGGGTCCACAGTCAATTAATCCACACTGTTGGTCTGACGTCCTGCTGTAGATGGGGGGTGCCACAAAATTCTCCAAGATTAGAAGATCATGATTCTTCCATCATTGGCCCCCAAATAGATGGACAGGAAAAAAAAAATAGAGCAACACTTCACTTTCAGCAGAAAACAGTCCAAAATATGGAACCGTCAGGATCTCCCAATAGGTTATGGGGCCCACCAAACCAATGATTTGGATCACTAGGTCATAGGCCTCAATTGGACAGAAGTCTGCACCTCAGCAAGCCATACATCAACACAGTCCTGGTCACTGGAATTTTAGGTATTGCAAATATCAAGATCATGAATCTAAGGAGAACACAAGGGGGCCTGCAAATTATGCCAAAATGAAAAATACCCATTATTTGTTTTGAGTTCCAAGAACCCGCTAAGATCAAAACACATAAAGGGCTGTTTGGATGGGAATAAATGGAGGTAAATGTGGGGAATTGGAAGTAAATGGAGGTAAATAGTATTTGAGGTGTGTTTGGATGGCAGTAAATGCATGGAAATAAAATGAAATGAGAGTAAATGGACATGTAAATGAAATCCTCTCCACGAGAGAGGATTTGGAAGTAAATGGGGTGAAATGCATTTTTGAGCTCCCTTCGAGAGTCGCACGAGTAAAAAAAGGTGGCACTACGCACACGTCCGCTGTTCACACAACATGCTAGTGCTACTTCGAAACAATTCAATTACTGGCTACATCACTAAAATCACACTTATAGAATGATCCAAACCATCCAAAGATTGGCCATCTAAATGGACGGTTGAAAAGCGTTGGCAAATTGCTTGTTTGTGATCCTTATGTTTGTGGCCCACAGGAGGCTCAAAATTTTCTCATTTTTTGCTGTAGTATATATTGCAATATTACAATCATTCTATTAAATATCACGTATATACACTAATTTGAGATATTAAAGCTGATTTGGGATATCACATATGTCCCTATGAATATATTGAAAAATTCTAATGCATTCCAATTCCTCCCATTTACACCCATTCAAACAGAATGTTTGGATTTCAAATGCATTTCATTTACTCCCATCCACAATTGAGTAAGTCATTTACTCCCAATTTCATTTACCTCCAGTTCCATTTCCCGTTTACCTCCATTTACAAGCTCCAAAACGTGCCCTAATGAAATTCAACAAAGAAGCTACAAACTAAGAAAGAAGCTGTCGTTCTGCATTACGAACAGAACAAGAACAAAAAGGAGAGATACGAAAGAACTCACTTCGATTGGCAATGTTTCGAGCAATATCTTCAGAAGGAAGGCAGACGAGATGGAAAGGGGAATCGGGGTGGTGGTCCTGTGGAAGCTTCCATTGGAGTGACGACTGACCCTGAGGTGCGTCGGGGAATGCGCCGAAGAGCTCAGCAAGAGCTTCGACTTCCGGACGCCTGTAATCCAAAAGCCTGTGGAAGAAAACGCACAGAAACCACATGGAGTAAGAGCACTCCCTCTCTCTCTCTCTCCCTCGAAGAAGAAGACTCAAGCTACTCGGAGTGGCGCAGGTTCTTAAACATCACTCGCCTGGCGCTCGTCATACCGCTCTCTCTCTCTTCTCGAAGAAGTCCAAACGAGTCGGAGTAGGCGCAGGTTATCAAACGTCACTTGCCTTGCGCTCGTTAGACAGTTTCCGCCTCTCTGCTATTCGAATCGCATACTTTCACTAGGGCAAAGGAAATGATACGACCGGTAGAGCTAGAGATCCTCGCTACCGAAGCCGTGGCAGTAGTGTATGAAACGGGACCGCGGCGACCAACGTTTGATGGCCCATCGGTTCAAAAATGGCACATTTGACGATCCATGCCATCGCTTCCATGTTCAAAAATTAGCTTGATTTTTTTTCCTAGGAGTACCCTTTTGGATTCAAATACCTGGATTCGGAATCAATGCTGATTCATTATGTTTAATAGCTTGTATTCATAATGCACTAGAATCCAAAAATAGTAATGTATTGAAAATATGTATATTTAGATGAACTTGAATTTGATTACTAAATCAACTTTAATATCCCTTATTATTAGTTTAGAATGTGATGCTTGACACAGTAATTATGATAAGCCTGTAAAAATGCGTAGTTGGACAAAAAATAAATGATGAAATTCTAAGTATTGAATGGGTCATAAGCATAGGATCACAATCGAGAGACTAACTGACATTTTTTAACCATTGATATATATGGGTAAATTTGGAATGATCAAATCATTCTATTGATAAGTTTAGTGATGCAGTCAATAATTTAATTGTTATGAGATATCATCAATGGGTCACGTATACAATGGATTAGTAGCCTAGCGACAATTATGTTATAAGTGAAACTCTCCTCCGTTGAGAAAAAAATGGGAGAGAGCTAATATAAAAGAGATGGCAAAACTCAACAAAATTGAGTATTTCAAATTCGCATCGATTTTAAATACCTCATAATCCATGCTACCAAATGATTCCTAGATTTTGAATCCACTCCAATATTCCTTAATCCACACAGCCCAATGACCCCTAACGTTTACAAGTCTAAATTGTTTAGGCATATGTTGTTTGGCTATGAATAGTAAACTATTTACAAATAAGTAGTTATTTGTCTTTGGATAATTTATAAAGTGTTTACAAGCTTTAATAAGATATTCACGCTTGACAAAGCTTGTAAAAGTGTATCCTTATAAAATTTTAAAATGACATATAAGAACTTCATTTACGATAGACCATTAACATATCTTTAAGTTGAACATGTCTCAATAAAATGCAAGGTTGATCCTTAAACTAAACTAAGCATTAGATGGAAAAGGGTTACTCAAAATTCAAATCCTGAAAATACTAGCTATTAAATTTTTTTACTCACATGGTATGCATTAATTCAAAACATATTGACATTTATGTATAGTTTAAATGAAAAATTACTAATAATTTAAATTAACTCAATGAATACTCATTCCACATTTACTACTTAAACCTTAATTTTTTAAATAATTATTCAATTATAAAATGAACTATAAACTTTACAATTACATCTACTAAATCAAAATTAGCATTAATGATAGAGACCCGCTTATTTAGAATACTCCCGTTCTGCACCTAAGGGAATGTTCAAAGTAAGGTGAGCATACACAAGTTCAATATGATTATTTCTTACCTAAAATTTGAAATACTCTTATTATATTAAAATTTTGTAAACATGAAAGATAATAAAATTTAAATACAGAGAATAAAAGAATATAAATTTAAGTACTAGAATTGTAAATATGCTATGAATGTGATACTTTTCATGAATCCTCATAAAAAATATTCATCTCTTACAACATCGTACTCAAGTGAATAACTAAGTTACATTAACACTGATGCACTGGTACCTCATGGTGAGGGACCAATTTATACGTTAGCTGGTCACATTATTGCGTCAATTATACATCTGATGCATATCCACATACACAATTACACTCATACGCCGTATACAAAGGAGACTCCAAAGGACCCAGTGAGTTTTAGGGTCTTTCACCTAAGGAAGACCCTAGAGATACGATTGTCCTACTTACTGGCTTTAGGGTCTTTCGTCCAAGAGACACAATCACCCTACTTGCTTATAGTACACCTAATACATCAATCTCGATGCTCAATAAATGCTAGACATGCATGTAAAATGAATTGTTGTTTCATAGTTGAAAATTCCAAATTTAAATACAAAGTTATCATGAATTTATTCTCATGTTTTTGCCACTCTTAAAATAATATTTTCAATTTATTATAAATATCAACAATTACTTAACTGAATTTATCAAAATATGAATAATAATAAAAAAAAATTCTATTAATGATTCTATAGGTAGTTTCATTTAAATTTTAATAATTAAAATTCTTAAATACAATATTTTTAATTTAATATTTTTAAATTCAAGAATTTTAAAATTTATTAAATTTTATTTTGATAATGTATAACAATAATTTAATCTTAGTTCTAAATCAGATTTCCATTTAAATTATAGTTGTCTAATTTTTTTAAAAAAATAAAAATATATCATATTACCATTAACAAAATAGAATTTTAATTTATTAAAATTTAGTTAAATAATAATCTAACCTTAATAAATTAATTTTCAAACGTTCTAACATTAAATCAAAATTTAACAAATTAATATAAATCAAGCATTTCTACAATTAAGGAATCAAATCAAATTTAAATTTAATTTTTTGCAAAATTGATTAAATCAATAAAAAAGATTCAATGCATAAATTAAATTAAATTATAATATAACAAATTAATTTAATAAATTCTAAATCTTATGAATTGAATTAATTTAATAGTTTATATTTAATAAAATTAATTTAATTTATTAAAACTTAAAAAATTCATAGTTAAAATTGTTGGGGTTAGGAGCCCCGCAGCGGAAGCAATCAAAGCAGGCGAGGAACACACCACAAATGGCAATCACCAAGCAAATCACCACACACAAGAAGGCAAACCAATTTTTTACGTGGAAAAACCCCTCAAGGGTAAAAAACCACGACACAAAGCGACACTAATCCACTGTGAATCAGAAGTTACAAGAGATTACAGAAGAAATACCATGGATCATAACCCACAAGAGAAACCCAAGCTACCCGAAGCTAATTCTCACATAAGAAGGACAAACACAGCCCTTTCCCTCATCCCAGAGAACTCCAAGCTTCCTCCCTAGCTCTTTCCCTTGCCCTAGAACCCTCTCAATCCCTTGGCCCATTGGCGGCAACCCTAATCTCGGATTACATTTCCTTAAATAGGAGAAAACCGGAATTAGAAACTCCTTGCGCAAAACCACGCAAGAAACCGTGTCCAAAAAGGAAATTGTCTGGCCGGTCGGCTGATCGGTCGGATAGCCCAAAAAGGCTCCAGCAACCTGCTATCTTCATCTCCAATGTGACTGACCGACCGGCCGGCCGGTCGATGGTCTTCATGCAAGAAGGTTTGAGGCGTCCAAGCCCAACAAACTTCACTACGACTCAAATCTTCATGCAACACCTCGCCACGTACCATCTTCATCTCTACTTCGTCGTCATCATAACTCCACCACTTCTCATGCCTCATCGACTTCAAACTTGCACCCTCATCACCCGCTCGCTCATGTGGCCCTTGCACATGCCACACACGAGCAACCGTGGATTCCGCTGCCGATCCCGCAACTCCACCATGAATAGTGCTCCAGATCAAACTCGATCGCAGTCAACAAACCTGATTGAGATATTGGCGTACCGATCCACCTTCTTCAACTCTACTTCTTTCATAAACACCGATCGCTTTCCATGTTTTTCTTTCACGGAATCCTTTTCCACAATAAATCTCATGCTAGAAGACGTCATTGATGTCTCACCTCAGATTCTCTCTGCCTCCTTCCCAACTTTTAGCTCTGATACCACTTATTGGGGTTAGGACCCCCACAACGGAAGCAATCAAAGCAGGCGAGGAACACACCACAAATGACAATCACCAAGCAAATCATCACACACAAGAAGGCAAACCGATTTTTACGTGGAAAAACCCCTCAAGGGTAAAAAACCACGGCACAAAGCGACACCAATCCACTATGAATCAGAAGTTACAAGAGATTACAGAAGAAATACCATGGATCACAGCCCACAAGAGAAATCTCAGTTTACCCGAAGCTAATTCTCACATGAGAAGGACAAACACAGCCCTTTCCCTCATCCCGGAGAACTCCAAGCTTCCTCCCTAGCTCTTTCCCTTGCCCTAGAACCCTCTCAATCCCTTGGCCCATTGGCGGCAACCCTAATCTCGGATTACATCTCCTTAAATAGGAGAAAACCGGAATTAGAAACTCCTTGCGCAAAACCGCGCAAGAAACCATCTCCAAAAAGGAAACTACCCGACCGGTCGGACCCCCCCACCGGCCGGTCGGCCGACCGGTCGGATGGCCCAAAAAGGCTTCAGCAACCTGCTGTCTTCATCTCCAACGTGACCGACCGACCGACCGGTCAATCGGTGGTCTTCATGCAAGAAGGTTTGAGGCGTCCAAGCCCAACAAAAATTAGATTTTTAATTTACAATGATTATTATCTTAAGAACATCTGATCTCGATAATTAATCGACTGATCCATGTTACATTATAAACAAAATAAGATTAAATTCTTTTTTTTTATAGTTTGAAATATTAAATCAAGATTATAGTACGAACCATACATATTTAATTCAGCAATTATTTTCAAAATTTTCATTAATTAAACTAAATAATTATAAAATTTTCAATTGAAAAGGATTAACCACATCAAAATTTTCATAAATAATTTGAAATTAAGCAATACTATTATTAAAATTCGAAGTAAAACAACACAAACAATAAGCTGAATTTTTTTTACTTTCCTATCTTGATAAGAGCTTTAGAATTTTTTTTAATTTTTTTCTGCTTTCCTTCTTTTTTATTATCTTCTCTCCTTTTATTTTATTGTTCTTTTTATTTCTTCTCATTTTCTCTCATGCCATACTTCTGAGACCCACTACTATACAGAGGGCCCCACCATTCTTAATATACACATGAAAAAAATATATATATCAAAACACACTCCTTAAATAACCTTTCTCATAAACAAAACAATCACAATCTATTGGTTCTATACTTATGGCATCAAAGGCCTCACATGTGTGTATGACGTGACGCGCTTGGTGCATAACAGTGTCTGTGCATGGTGCTCCATTGGCACATATGTAATTAGATTGTCTAAATCATGAAAACCAGATAGTTTAAAGCATAAAATAATATTAATTCATTGATTTTAGTGTTTGCTTTATGGTGATCTATTTGTTGAATTTGAACAATTGATTTAATTTTATGTTGACCGTCATTAAATATCATTGCTCCAACATTTAAAGTTGTGATTAACTATAATGATTTTTTCATAAATCATCTAAAGTCTGCTCAAATGTCTGTGAGATGCTTGCTATTTCCTTCTCCTTGAATGTTTGTGAGAAAAGCCATGAATCCAATATCAGTAGGCATACCTAAATTGGTAGGTAAATTATGTATTGGAATTTCTTAGGGCCTACGATGCTCTCCTTAATAGAGAAGTTTGGAAAAAAATTCATTCCTTGAAATCAAATTACCTATAATTTAAAACATGACTTTTTTTCACGTTTCATATTACACCTTAAAGTTGTAATGTGTTTACAACCTGTAAAGCCTTTACCGGCAAATGTAGGCATTCAAACAACCCTTGCAATTAGATTCTCTGTGATCCTTTACAGCTTAAGGATTTTGCTGGCATCCAAACAACCGGTTAATTAGTTTTTCCATTGAACTCTATAAAGTGAATATTTGAATTACATGGAGGATATTTTAAACAAAGCTAGGGTTTCTTGAAAATTTGAAAATATAGTTTTGCCTAATCTACCATTGAGATTTTACCTAAAAGAAGTTGTTTACACCCATTTTCGATAACAAAAGTTGAGTGAATGGTTTGGATCTTATATGTAAAAAGAGAGTGCAACGACCTTTTTCTCTGCATAGCTTGCACAGTCTCTCCTTATATGCGCGTTTAGTTTTAATAAGATACAGTGACACCCATGTAAGAGCTCCATATGTGTTGGTCTTTCACCATGAGATTGCATCTTAGATAATGATATGAACCATTCATCGTTTGAATTGTATGCCCACAAAGGACATCTTAAGAAAGATTAGTTTGTTGAATTCATAATCATATATTCAGATGAAGATAAAATATTGGAACATAATTTTTTAATGACTCATGTTCAACTTCAAGAGTCAAAAGGTCATGATCATCAATAAAGCATGATTATAAGATTATAGCTTTTATAAAGCAGTAGCGAAAACATGAACAATACTTATCATTATTTAAGATGCAAATCGGGTGAAAACTCACCCCATATGGTATTGCAGGAAGGTACATTGTATGCTACCAAATCCTTCATTTGGTAGCATATGCCATGCCCCTAGTATACATAGAATGTATGAGAAATACAAATTTTAAGATAAATTTCATTGCATGTGCAGCCCAAAAATGCAATAAATATTAATTTATTCTGTTGAAATGCTAAATAGGCATTTTAATACTTTTATATGACGTGATAGTTTTGAATAAAATATTTTTTAGATTGATAACTTAAGGAAGGCTCCTAAATCATCTCAAGAGACTTCAATAGCCTAAATGTAGGCTTAACGGTGAAAATGGACCAAAACAGAAAACTCTCACAAAGGAGGAAAAAAGGTTCACGTTAGGTTCCACAAGACTGATTTAAGCTAACTCATTCTGACTCCCAAGCATAAAGAATCATGTTCAAGTCAAAACAAGTTAGTTGATGCAGGCGTAGATATGGTGAGGGTGATCACCGTCTTCCTCACGGGATAGCTACCTTGAATCCACGAGGCTTACGAGACTCCTCAATCAGATTTCCTTGAATCCATGAGAAATAAGAAAGTAACAATATTTCCTAATAAATTTGAAATAAATTGATTGATGGTGAAAATTGAAATTACAACTCTTTAAATAAGGAACTCAAACCTAGAACGGAGTTTTAGACTTATACTCCAACTCAAACACCCTAAAAACGTAACTTAGTATTTATAGACAACCTTTATTCCTACTAAACTTCATGGTTTTCGGCAAAAAAAGTAAGTGCCTAATCCGGCCTAACCATGTTATTCTACTAACTTTTTTTAACCCCTTTTCATGTTGGCACAACTTCTATAACTCAAAGGATCAAAAGTTATATTTAAACTAAAACTTACTATTTTGTAGTAAAAATGAAAATAAACTAGACTTTCAACTGTCGATCTGATGGAATCTCGCAAATCTAGCATGGGTAACCCAATGTAGTGGGGCTGGCTGGCTGGTTGGCTTAAGTAGGTTTTCCTGCCTCAAAATCATAGATTATACATCGAAAAACTTGTTCCCGTTTGCGAGATATGATTGATTCAAGGTTCTGATAATCCGGATCGTTTCTGTCTCTGATTAGGCCTTTTCTGGTCCATATTCATCATAAATGCATCAACAACCCGCTCTACATCATTAGCCCAAGCCTACTACAGTTGCAAGACTCTCATGATTGACTTGACCTAGGTATGACCAAGTTTAGGTCAACTCAAATGAATTCTATTATACCTGGACAAGTTTTCAAACCTTAGTAGAGATATAGAGGAGTCATCGAATTTTAATATGATTGAACTAGCCCTAGATTTGTGGGTCATATCTCTTCATCATTCCTTTTACACACATGGGATGATCGTGTGAGACAAATTTTCGAAAGGGACCCTTACTTACTGACTAAAGAATAAATTGAGATGGTCTTGTCCACCAGTTGGACTCCTAATTTATCATCCAATGCATTTAATTTTCATCCAATCATGTGTATCATGCGCGTAATATCCCTCCCGCATAGAAGGTGTACCCAATATAAGGACATCTTGTGCAACAATGTCAGCCTAATCCACCCATCAGATGGCCCACACATTTACCTTTTATTGGTATCAGCAACCATCCATTATTTTCTATGTGGCACTCAACCTAACTGGCGGATCCAACTATTTTTTTTACCTAGATAAGTCTCATGGTGGGCGACTTATAAATTAGAATTGCCAACTTCTTACACACATGACATGATTAATATTAGAATGGCTAACTTCTTACATACATGACATGTTAGATCTTATTTATTGGTTGGATAGTGACTTGTTGGTAAGCTACTTATTTTTCAAGTATCATTTTTAAACACTTAAGACTATTTATTTTTTCAATTACCAAAGTAATGTAAAAGAAATGAACAATGCTTATAATTTATGTTACCTCTCCTAGCAACATTTGCATTTGACTGTCTATCCACATGTTTGGTTTTTTAGTGGTAAAATCATATCCATGGCATTTTTATATTACTTTAATATCAAATCATAATCAAAATACACTAATGTTATTATATGAATTCAAAATTTTCACAATATTGCCAAAAGAAAAGTTCAATGTTTATAAATTCCTCGACTTTGTAGTTGACCCATGGTTCCTATGTTTAATTTGGCAGTGGTAAAATTAAAACGATGACACAATCAGATAAATTGGAAAAATAAATGAGCCTTAATCCAAAAAGTTTCTATAAATGAGATTAGGAGAGGTGCATTTTTTCTGCATGCTCTTACACATGCCAACTAGTGACACATACAAGATCCAAGCTGTCCACATATAATGCCATGTCATCAAATTACCATACCCTAAATATCAGGCCATTTTAAATATAAACGGATCACACTGGTCTTGCAAATATTGGCCCTTGACTGATGTACAGGTGTGACAGGTAAAGTTTCCGCCAAAAATTGAGCGGTACTTTTGGGGGAGCGGATTGCCTGCCCGGGGCTGTATGGGGTCCACAGAGATGTCCATGGAAATTTTACTCCGTCCATCTGTTTTTAAAGACCACAATAGGACAGGATTCTTAAAATCAGGAAGATCCAAAATTCAGGTGGGCCACACCAACAAAACAGTGGGGACAACAAATTCCACCATTGAAACCTTTATGGAACTTATAATGATGTTTATATGCCATCCAAACCGTTCATAAAATTATTACCAGTCAGGTAAAATGTAGGAACAAATATCCCACTGATACAAAACTTCTGCCACCGCCAAGTGTTCAATACCCACTGTTTCGTGTGGTATGTCCCACATGAGTGCCTGGTGTCACTGGCAATCCGCTCCCGACTTTTGGGTGTCACTCAAGCCGACTATATAACCGGAGCCACGATATACTGAAATTGAGCGGACTGACGGACGCGGATTGGCTAGTCCCCAACACCAGCCAGGGGGCTGGTGTCATAGCTGTGTGTGCCCCACCATGATGTATGTGTTTTATCCACGCTGTCCACCTCATTTTAGGGCATTGGTCCAAAAATGAGGTAGATCCAAATCTCAGTGGACCACACCACAGGAAACAGTGGGAATTGGACGTCCACCGTTGAAAACTTCTTGGAGGCCACAGAAGTTTTGGATCAAGCTGATATTTTGTGTTTTCACTTCTGTGTGACCTTATCAACAAGTTGGATGGCAAATAAACAATTTGGTGGGTGCAGGGAAGTTTTTAATGGTGTACGTTCAACCAACACTGTTTTCCTGTGGTGTGGTCTACCTGAGATTTGGATCTGCCTCATTTTTGGGCATGGATAGACAGCATGGATAAAGCACATACATCATGGTGGTTCCCACACAGCTTTGACAGCAGCCCCTGCTGGTGTTGGGGTCACTAGCCAATCCGCATCCCGGACAGATGGGCTCATGCGTGAAGTGAGGTGGGCTCATCTTATCATTTTGACTAATGGGACTCATAACAGCTAGCGAGCTGGTGTCAAAGCTCTGTGGGTCCCACCATGATGTATTTGTTTTATCTCCATCCATTTGTTCGGCTCCTTTTAAGGCATGAGACTAAAATTGAAGCGGATAAAAATCTAAAGTAGACCACACCTAGAAAGGCAGTGAGGAGAATAATTTCCACTGTTGAAACCTTCTTAAGCCCCAACCTTTCATAAGATCACAAAGATATGGATGAATGGAAAACATAAATATCAGCGTGATCGAGAGCTTCTGTGACCCCCAAAATTTTTCCTATTGCCCCTTTGTTTCCTATTGTGTGGTCCACGCGAGCTTTATATCTATCTCATTTTTTATCTCATGCTTAAAATGAACTGTGCAAATGGATGGACGGGGTGGATAAAACAAATATATCATGGAGGGACCCACGGAGCAAACCGCGTCCCATAGAATGGATCTAGGGAACCACCTAAAAGAGTGATCAGCGGCCGGTGGGCCTCAATTATTCTGGCTCCATTGAGAATCACAATAGTAAGCTACTTTTGAGACATGAAATCTACACGGTAGGACCACCTAGTGAGTTGCTCTGATCTCTCACACGTGTTCCTCATTTCCACGTGTGAGGTGAGTGTGCACCATTACTTCATGTACATCAGCACTAACCACCATGCATACGCAGACGAACCATATGCATTGTAATAACCGTTGAATGGCTTTCCTTCTTGGGTCTCACCATCTGTCGTTACTATGCTATGCGGATATTAGTCCAAATTACTTAACTGCCCTTAGCATTTTACATAGCTACAAAACCTCCTCTAATTTCAAGGTTGTGATGTGAAGTTGCACCATTGTCAATGTTTACTTGCCAACTTAAAAGAATATTAAAATACAGAGCTTTTGTTAAGCCCACAACAGTGTAACATGTCAGCTAATGCACACACCACCGAGGGGATTAGGTGCGGCCCAGCCTCACCCATTTGACAGTGTGGTCCTTACTGTGGGGTCCATCTTGATGTATTTATTCTATATTCACGCTGTCCATCCGTTTCACTAACAGGGCATAAACACAAAAATAAAGATGATCCAATTCTCAGGTAGGGCGTATAGTAGGAAATAAGGGTAATTGAACACGGTACTATTAAAATCTTCCTAGGACTCATTGCAATGTTTATTTGTCATCCAACCTGTTAATAAGGTCACATAAATTACCTATATGAAGGGAAAAAGCAAATATTAAGTCCAAAACTTATGTGGCCCATTAACGGACAATCACAAGTATTTCCTATGGTATGGTCCACCTTAGAATTGAATCCACTTCAGTTTTTGTTTTTGGGCTTATCCCCTAAAATGATCTAAAAAAAGGATGGATGGTGTTGATATAGAATACATATATATATGTCAAGGTGGCCTCAAGGTAAGGGACACACTGGCTTAGGTAATGCCGGGGCCACACTAAATCATGCCAGTGTAGCACATAGGTGCATTATCCAAGCCATCCATTAGTAGTTGCACAATGATAATAGAAATAAGTGGACAGGTTAGAAAACTTCAGCCGAGTTTTTTTCACAACCGTACATTGGTTCAATTAAGTGTGGCCCCACCTGACTAGTAGATAGAACTGATTTTTGGAATAGGTAATCTAAAAGTAGTACCCTTCTGATGGATGGCTTGGATATTGCACTTGTGTGCTATGCTGGCATATGTGGTGACGTGTGCATTAGCTAGAACACGCATGTGGGCTTACGAAAGCTCTGAAATACAAACTGTTATTGCTAATTATTCAAATTTGAAGGAACCCAATTATGACTTTATTAGCATTTTATTATTTAGTAATGAATGGGTATGGGTATTTTGGTAATCTTCCCATGTCAAATGCAGTTATTGGTTTGCATGGTTTTATTTCACCACCCCTTTTCATTATCATTTTCCTCTCCTTATCTGAATCCAAATCTTCCTGGGACTCTCCCTTGCATGCTTCTACATCGACTAGCATGGAGCAAAGCTCAGATAGCTATGTTCATTCGGTGTCAGAGGCCAACCGTCTTCTCCCGTCCGCCAGCCGTTGGAATTCCATTGAGATTGATTTTGGCCTGCACCCAGAGGCAGATTCATACGATTCTCTTCCTTCTAATTACCCGAAGTCGGTCGATTGCAATCTTGTTATTGCCGATAAACAGGCATTCAAGCGATTCATCTACATCTCCGTCTCTCTAGTTCTCATTATCGTCACAATCATTCTGTTGTTGAGGTTTTTGCCTCACAAGCATGACCATAGCAAGTCTTCGAAGGACCTTACACTTGCACTAAACCATGCTCTCCTGTTCTTCGACGCGCAAAAATGTAAGTTCTTCATACATTTCCTTTTTATTTTCTGCATTTTATTGAAGAAGATTGGTTTTTGCAGCTGGGGTCTTGCTTGAGAACCATACCGTGAGGTTCCGGGGGGATTCGGGCTTGCAAGATGGGAGTTCGAGCAAAACCCATGCGAATCTTGTTGGTGGATTTTATGATTCGGGCAATAACATTAAGTTCGGATTTCCGACGGCTTATACAATCACTTTGTTGAGTTGGTCAGTAATTGAATACCATAAAAAATACGCGGCGATAAATGAACTTGATCATGTCAGGAGCATTATCAAGTGGGGAACCGATTATTTGCTTAAAGTCTTCCCTCCTACCAATTCTACCAATGATGCTGCCATCTTGTATTCTCAAGTAAGTGATTGGTGGTGTCTGCAGTTGCCCTTCTTTTTATTACTTAAAGTCTACTTATTTTTTTTAGGAGTTACATATTTTATTCATGTATATGTTCATATGGATATAAGAGGCACTTGGTCCTACGGATTTTCAAGAGCCGGGCTGTTTGGTTTGCAGGATTAAATAGTATATGGAATTGCATTAGATATTGGAATTAACACCATTATTGCATAATGATTGCATGTTTGGAAATGCGAAGGTATTTTGATGGACTGATCCCAAATTGATGGACTAATCCCATGTTTGGGATCAAAGTCTTCCCTTGGGAAAAACACCTTTTTAAGTGAAACCTATGCTTGGTAGGCCATGACATTGTAATCAACAAACCATATTCACAACTGATATTGGTTACCTGTACACATATGCAACTCAAATCTCATGCATAAGGGTGCATATGGTTAGACAACGTGGATAAAACACATGAATGCAGGCCCATAGATGCAATATCTATTATTGGGACCGGATGATATGATACCTGGATTAATCCAATATTTTCCTTCACTTACAAATGCCATATAATTTGCATGGAACCAAATGCAATTTCATACCACCTAATCCTACGTTCCAAACAACAAACAGGCCATAAAGGTAACAACAACAATACACGATGTATGGTGTTTTCCTGGCCGCTAGATTACCTACTTACACAAACAGGCTATCAAAATGATAAAAAAAAAAAAAGAAAAAAAGAAGAAGAAGAAGATAACTTTTCCCAAGGCATCTGCCAACGTCTCAGGCATTGCCTCCTGGTTCAAGAATTTTAACTCAATTCTGTTTTGAAGTTTTTATAAGAGAAATGGGTGTGAGAAATATCTCTTTAATCTTTATAATTGCTGGCTTTTGTAATTTAATACCTAGTGTGTTTATAGATGTTCCTCTTTGGAATCTTGATTGCCTTTTACTTCTGATCATAGGTTGGAAGTACTTTGAGCACTAATCGTGTGGATAATGATATTACTTGTTGGCAAAGACCTGAAGACATGGAATACCCGAGGCCTGTTTCCATGTGTACAAAGTCAGCATCTGATTTAGCTGGAGAAACTGCCGCGGCATTAGCATCAGCGTCGTTAGTTTTCAAGCATGAAAAGGCTTACTCGGAAGAATTAATCCGGGTAGCTGAAGAGTTATTTGCATTTGCAACAAATGAAGAAAACCTAGGAAGTTACACCATGGATAAAGCTTGTGGAGCTGAAGCACAAAATTTTTACAATTCTTCTGGTTACTTGGATGAGTTGATTTGGGGAGGAACATGGTTGTTTTTCGCCACTGGAAATGATACATACCTTAGAAATGCAGGTGAGAGGTTCGAGTCCGCGATGGAAGCAGAGCTGACTGCTGATACGGGAGTTTTTTACTGGAACAACAAGCTTCCAGCCGCTGCGGTAATCTCGTCCGGGGATGTGTTTGGATGCACTACCGAATTGAATTGTGATAACCAATCTAAATGGAAAGAACCCACTTGTAATTTCCTTAGCATTGACATCCATGGACTAGATTCAAGATTGCACGTACATTAGTTTCAAGTTGGATTTGAAACAAATGTGACTGATAGCCACAGGACTACGAAACTAGATAAATAATTTTAATGCTTTCATTTGGGCATCCAAACACAGTCTAAATCTCTGAAACACTTTGAATTGTTGTGGGTTTGGGTTAGTATTTTGTTCTGTTCTAATTCTGGGTTTTCTCCTTTTTTGTAGGTTTTGCTAACAAGACTAAGATTTGTCCATGATCTTGGCTACCCATATGAAGCCACACTAAGATCAAGCTCAAACATGGCTGACATGCTCATGTGTTCCTATCTCTCTCTTCATGAAAACTTCAATACGACACCAGGTAAATGCAAATAGAAAGAAAATGAAGAAGCTTAGAGCCTTTTTTTTAGCCACTTAAAAAAAATGAGTTCTTCTCATTTTAGTAATTTTAATGGTACTTTAGTATTAGAGACAATGATTGTTGGTTATCAGGATGATTTTTAGTTCTTACCAATGAGGAATATGATCTCTAATTCATAATCATGATTAACTAAAATTAGATGAACTCATTTTAAATTGGCATCCAAGCAGGCCCTTAAAAGTGTAGAGAGTTTGCATGAGTTTTTGTGCACTCACATGTTCATGCTCACATGGTGCATGTCCCTTCATTACACTCTAAGGTGTGTGCAACAAGCTGATATACAGGGTCCACTGCCTTAAGAAGTGCATGCTTTTTCCAATATGCTGGACCCACAGTCAGTGATGTGGATCATGGGTTTGATGGGTCCCACTTCATTATTTGGCTTATTTTTCATTTAATGTGGACTAATGCTGTTTTTTTTTTTTTCTTTCTTAATTGTACAGGTGGGTTGATCCTCTTGAAGCCAAATCAAGGCGGCCCACTACAGTTTGCGGCGACCGCGGCGTTTCTAAGTAAATTATACAAAGACTATCTTGGTATTATTAGGAGTTATGGAGGGAGGTGTGGCTCTGATTCATTTTCCCAACAAATGTTGAACACATTCTCAACATCTCAGGCAAGTTCATCGAGAGTATTTCAGTAGTACGTTGATTAATCAAAATCAAATAATTAATCGACCACCTCATAGATGGGCTAATGGTAAAAAAAAAATGCATCTTACACCTGTTTATAACCGTTCGATCTGGAGATTTTATTTTCTTCTAAATAGGACACCAATCAGATATCTATTAACTTCTGATATCTATTAAAAAAAATAGGACACCAATCAGATATCTATTAACTTCTGACGGGCACCATTTTTGGGTATGTCTCATCCAAGAGGTGGTCCACTAATTGGACGGTGCAGATCTGTTACCAAAGTGCACTAGTTATAGGCTCGCAGTGTTGTATATATTACATTAAAATTGGTATTAACATCCCCTAAAGGTATAACTGGCAGATGTGTGAGAGATCCAAGCCATCCATCAGCTAAGTAATAGGTACCACTATAAGGATGCCGTTAAAAAACCAGGCCCATCCACCGATCATTGAGTTACAATGTAAGAAACCAATGGATACCCCAACTATCTCCAACCCTATGAGTGGACTGCACTGGTCTTTGGACAGGAACACACTCGCAGTGGGGCCCACCAAATGATGATGGCTTGTGGATCTCACACACGTCTGCCACGTCACATGGGGTGGCACGCAGATGGGTTTTTGTTTTACAGGTCTGTGGGCTTAAGAAACCTCATTGAAGGGGGTGTCTAATTTCCACATTTCAGGTGGAATACATACTAGGGAGCAACCCATTGAAGATGAGCTACTTGGTGGGCTTTGGAGACCATTTCCCAACCCAAGTACACCACAGGGCTGCATCAATCCTCTGGGACGACAAAACCTACTCTTGTGCTGAAGGGAGCAGATGGCTCCACTCCAGAGATCCTAATCCAAATGTCTTGATAGGTGCCATGGTAGCTGGCCCAGATCAGAATGACAAGTTTTCAGACAAGCGGGACGCGCAACAGTTCACGGAGCCCAGCATATCGGGCAATGCTGGTCTAGTCGCGGCCCTGATCGCACTTCATGATCCTACTCCCGCCTCTTTGAGTTCGAATGAGATTGATGGAGGCATTGATCAGATGGGTATCTTTGCGAACATCCGATAGATCGATCGCGTGGTCCATCTTTGTGAAATTTTGAGGGACCGATCGGTATACATTTTATTGATGGGCCTGTGATTGCATGATATATATTGCTGTTGTTTGGACGTTCCAATTCATTAATTACTAGGCATTTACATGACATTGATTGAATTTTAAGTTGTTTCAATCTCAAATGGTTTAGAGTTCATCATATGAGAAAAGGATCACACATACAAGCACTGTATGTGGACTTTCGCATACTTGTTGAGTGTGTAGGAAATCAGAGCCTTGCAAAAGATGGGTCGCGCCATGAAAATCAAGAGCCATGAAAATCAGGCAGATCAAATCACTTGGTGGGCAAAGTTGGGTCAGGCGATTGGCTGTCCCTCTAGTTTGATGGTTTGGCTAGCCATGTACATCCTGATTTTTGTGCCAGGGGATCTTCAAGGTGTGGGCCACCCTTTCCGAGGCAGGGATGTGCATGTATGTCAACGTATCTTGAGCATTGATGTGTGCGTTTTGCCTTCATCTATGCTACAAGAATGCCCCATGCTCTCAGAGCACTACGAGTTACAGTGATTGCATCAGTTCAATCAGACTGTCCAATCGATTGAACCCAAACGGAATCATTGGTTAAGTCTAGAGCATATTTCTAAGGCTATCAACTACCTGATTATCAATCAAAGGCCCTAAAATTTAAGAATTTCGTGTTTGATAATTCCATATTTAATGCATATTGTACTCTTTCAATGTATATATACAGAAAATACATGCAAAAAGTTATTTTCTGAACCTTATTTTGTCACCATGCAAAAACCACATTGAGCAGATGATCCAATCCATCTTTGATTTGGTTTTATTTTCTGCAGCCATCCTTTCCCAAGCGATGGCTACGATTGAGCGGATGGTTACGATTGCCTAAAAAAGTAATTCATTACGATCACAAGCAATCCATGGTGGTATCTAATAAATAGAGAGGTTAAATTGTTTATTAAACCTATTTTTATGTAAATGATCTCAACTCTTAATATTAAAGAGCATTTCCGGAATGGTGAATATTTGTCAAATTGGTGTATGCTTGCATAGTTTTCCATGAAACATGAAAGAAAAGAGGCCAAAATAAAGAAAACAATAATTTAAAAATAGGCTTAAAGTGTGTTATGATGTCACTATCTTTAAGACGATATTTCCACTCTACTAGTGATTAAATTAATTTGGAAGAGGGTTACAACAAATCTACCTCCGAGATACAATAAGCCTCTTCTTCTAAACCGAAGAAATGTAGGCTTCGGCCTCTGGTATGCAAAATTGAAAAATCGCGCTCCGAACACACTTTCGCAGTGTACACCCCCAACTTCTTATTTTTTACTTACTAATGTTTTTCCTATTTGTAGTTTGCTCCCTAAAAAAATTACAACTACCTAAAAAGACCCAAAATGAAAAATTGAGAAGAAGAAGAAGAATGAGACAAAATTGCTGGACGAGTTGTGATTTAGAATAACTTGAAAGTGGGCTTTTATAGAGTTATATGTTGGAGAGCCTTCAAACTATGTGCGTGGACAGGGTGCTCAGACCGGTCTGACGAAGTTGGCCCAGATGCATAGTGGAGGCTGCAGTTTCCACGTGTGCCTAGACCGGTCGGTCGACCGGTCGTCAGTGGGCTTCGACCGGTCGGGCCGGTCGGTTATGAGGCAACATGGACGGATCTGTTTTGTTTCTCCCTGGAGGGTCTCTGTGCTAGGTGCGACCGGTCGGCTGTGTTCGCGGTTTTCTTGCGCAGTCCGCAGTACTACGCAAGGTGTTTCTAATTTCGAATTTCTACTTATTTAAGGAGTTATAATCCTTCCTAGATTAGAATCCTAAGGTGTCCAAGGTTTCCTATTCGTACTAGGAAGAGGGGAGAGAGTTGTGAGAGAAAGAGAGAGCTTAGGTTTTCTCTGTTTTCCTTACTTGTGGGCTGTCATCTTTGTAATCTTCTGTTTAATTTATAGTAGATCGCTTTGTGCCGTGGTTTTTTACCCATTGAGGGGTTTTTCCACGTAAATTCGGAGTCTCTTGTGGTAAATGCTTGTGTGTGATTGATTGCATCTTGTTTACTTGTTTGATTTCGCATTGCTTCACGTGTTCGGCGTTCCGCTTCCGCTGCCAGCTTTCCCAACAAGTGGTATCAGAGCTAAAGTTGGGGTGGAGTAGATTTGAATCTGAAACGAGAAGATGGGATCGGGCGCAAGGTTCGAGGTAGAGAAGTTCTCTGGGAAAAATAACTTTGAACTATGGAAGGTGAAGGTTGAATCCTTCCTGGTTCAGTAAGGGCTTGATGATACTCTTGGAAAGCGACCTGAGGCTATGAAATACGATGAGTACGACAAGAAGGCAAGAACCTCAATCCTGTTAAACCTTACGGATGATGTTCTCCTTCATGTCATGAAGGAGAAGACTGCGGCTGAGACGATGACTAAGCTAGAGAAGGTTTATGCCAAGAAATCTCTAGAGAATTGTATGTATGTGTTGATGCAGTTGTTTACCTTGAGGATGACTGAGGGAACGAAGGTGGAGGACCACCTGAGCAAGTTCAATAGGCTGGTTTGCAAGTTGGTGGAGATCGATGAACCGATGAAGAATGAGTATCAAGCATGCATCTTGTTAAATTCTCTTCCAGATTCATATGAGTTGTTCAAGGACTCTGTGTGCGCAGGGAGGGAAATCATAAGTGTTGAGACCGTTATCTCAGCCCTCCAGTCGAAGGCGATGAGAAAGAAAAGCGGTGACGTGGCTTCCTGTTATTCCTCAGAGGCACTGGTTATGAGGGGAAGAAGTTCTGAGCATGGAGGATATTCGAAATCGGGATCTAAGGCCAAGGGCGAAGGGAAGGCTAAGGTGAAGTGCTGGAATTATGGTCAGGAGGGCCACATGAGAAGGGATTGTCAGAATCCCAGGATGAAGCAAGAGAAGTATGAAAATTCTTCTGGAGAGGGAGCCAATACCGTAGAGGACGGTGGCGATTTGTGTGAAGTTCTGACTGTATCTGGCAAGGGATCTCACGATAGTGAGTGGATCCTTGATTCAGGGGCTTCATGTTACATATGTCCTGACCGGCGTTCATTCACGACATACAGGGAGTATGGTGGAGAATTAGTGTTTGTGGGCGATGGAGTCGCTTATAAGGTTGTGGGTATTGGTACTATGCACATCAGGATGTTCGAAGGAGTTGAACGAGTCCTGGAAGATGTGAAGCACGTTCTCAAGATGAAGATGAATGTGATTTCTCTTGGTGCACTCGAGGCGAAAGGATGCGTGTTTATCGGCCATGATCGTTGTTGTGAAGTGATGAAGGGGGCACTCGTGTGTATGAAGGCACGGAGCTGTGGCCATCTTTACATGTTGATCGGGAGCACAATTCACGGTGGAGCTACGGGAACGGTAACGAGATCCACGGTTGCTTGTATGTGGCAAGTGCCCAAGGGCCACATGAGAAGAGCGTAAAAGGGCGTAAATTTGCAAGGATATGGTCGATGGTGGCACGAGAAGCGGTGGAGCTATGATTGAAGATGAGATGAAATTGCAAGGATGTGTTGATTCGATGTTTGAAGCCTCGGTGGAGATTGTTGGAGAGCCTAAAAACTATGTGCGTGGACATAGTCTGACGAAATTAGCCCAGATGCATAGTGGAGGCTGCAATTTCTGCCTGTGCCCAGACCGGTTGGCCGACCGGTCGTTAGTGGGCTCCGACTGGTCGGCTATGAGGCAGCGTGGACGGATCTATTTTGTTTCTCCCTAGACGGTCTCTATGCGAGGTGCGACCGGTCGGGCGACTGGTCGGCTGTACGCGCGATTTTCTTGCGCAGTCCGCAGTACTGCGCAAGGTGTTTCTAATTTCGGATTTCTGCTTATTTAAGGAGTTGTAATCCGTCCTAGATTAGAATCCTAAGGTGTCCAAGGTTTCCTATTCGTACTAGGAAGATGGGAGAGAGTTATGAGAGAGAGAGAGAGTTTGGGTTTTCTCTGTTTTCCTTGCTTGTGGGCTGTCATCTTTGTAATCTTCTGTTTAATTCATAGTGGATCGCTTTGTGCCGTGGTTTTTTACCTATTGAGGGGTTTTTCCACATAAATTCGAAGTCTCTTGTGGTGAATTCTTGTGTGTGATTGATTGCATCTTGTTTACTTGTTTGATTTCACATTGCTTCACGCGTTCGGCATTCCACTTCCGCTGCCGGCTTTCCCAACATTATAAGGGTTGAGTTGAGTCCTTTTTCATGAAAAGACATTTTCTTCCATGATGTCTTTTTATCAATGTCATCCCTCCACCATAATTTTGGATCCAAAATTATAAAAAAAGCACGCACCTATTCACTAAGAGTCACCATAATTCACAATCCAAGAGCCACTAAGTTTCACGGTAAACTCCTTTCATTATTTTCTTCTTCTTTACATTTGAAAATTTTAACTTTTTTGTTTCTTTAATTTTTTAAACCCAATAATCTCCCACCATTTTTTCAAAATAAAGAAGTCAAGGTATATAAGGAAAATTTATTCATAGAAGAATATTCACTTAGTGTAAATAAATCAAAGTTGCATTAGAATTTTTAATCCCCGTGGTCTTGAATTAAGTATTCCATGTGACACAACCAAACATGTCACACCCACATATTTTTAATTGAAAGAATAGAAAGAAAATTATAACTACTAGACCTTTCAAGGTGGTGTCTTTTCATTAATGGCGTCCTTTCATTGAAAGAGTAGATGCAGAAAGAAAGAAAGAAAATACAAACTTAAAAATATGCTTAAAGCATGTATTAATATAATTATCTTTAAGGTAATATATATTCACATCTTACTAGTGGTTAAAGTAGTTTGTAAGAGGGTACAATAAATCCACCTATGGGATACAATAAGCCTCTTTTCTTAAATAGAAGAAATGTAGGTTTCAGACTGCAAAACTGAAGAACCGTACTTCGAACATACTTTTGTAGTGTACACCCTTGACTTCTTTGCAATTATAATTTACTCATTAATTTTTCAATTGTTTACAGTTTACTCTCTGAAAATTTTACAATTTCTGTAACTTTTTCCATAATGAAAAATGGCGATGGAGAGGAGATGATTTCGAAATGATCGAAAGATGGGGTTTTTAAAGACATTTAAGAGACACTTAAGAGCCCATTTCATGAAAATGCATGTTTTTATGACTTTTCAAAGTGTTTTCTCTTCATTAATGGCATCCTTTCATCGTTGATGGCATTCTTTCACCGTTATTTTAAAATCAAAAGATGCTCCATTCACCAAGCTCGAAGGTAGATTTGTTGTAACCCTTTTGCAAACTGTTTTAACCACCAATAGTGTCTGAATATCGCCTTAAAGATAACAATATTATAACATGCCTTACTTCACAACCCATTCTCTTCATTTTCTTTTTATAATTGAAAAAATTTAACAAAATGTGCTTTGGACCTAGTGAACAATCTAGATCGATAGATTATATGGTCTAAGTCTGTTAATGCAACCAAATGCAA
Organism: Liriodendron chinense; assembly: GCA_003013855.2. Classification (NCBI taxonomy): domain Eukaryota; kingdom Viridiplantae; phylum Streptophyta; class Magnoliopsida; order Magnoliales; family Magnoliaceae; genus Liriodendron; species Liriodendron chinense. The sequence goes on from ML058453.1 coordinate 5,215,734, forward strand.
CCAAGAGTACTATACTTTACAATGTTCTAATGGAGCATTTGTCTTATACTGCTATATAAAAGCAAATATCGTTTTTTTTTTTTCTTCAAGACTCTGCATGACTAAAATACTCCTGTTAAATGACAATATTTTTTAATTAATTGGTTAAACGCACACAGGCTATTTCATCATTCTTGTGTAATCTACTAGAGATTGGATTGATAAAATCGCACAAAACATGAATTGATAACCATAGGAATTGGGTGCCCCTGGTTGAGTGCCGATCAATGGGAGTTACCATTAGAGAGACTAGATAGATTTTATAGATGATCAATATGACTCCTTAACCCTCCGACTAAGTAGTAGTGTTTGTCATGTGCAATTGCTTGGTGTGAGCACGCATTGATTTTAAGGCAAGTGATATTGTTAGAGTTAGTGCCTTAGAAAACCATCCATGCCCTTATCCACTAGCCACATGGATGTAATAGGGCGGATCTCAGCCGTTAATTATGGTGATTATGGGTTCTAGATTGGACATGCGATATACCTAATACCTCAGACAAATTTAGTGTTGCCCTCATTCATTAGGTTTGTTGAGGAGTGATTCCTCTAGTAGTCCTTGGGAATTTGAGATTGGACATGATAGTTATTGATCTGGGAGAGTCGTGGTCCATGGATTTTAGTATCTTGATAGACCATGATCGTAAATGAATATTAGTTCATGAGATGTACAGTCATCTTATGTGAGAGAATTGACTTAGATCAGGATGGACAGTCTCTACTATCAGGAGCTAACTTGGTGTCAGTTTATGCCTTGCTCTTACCTCGTATAAGAGTATGAGTATGCCATGAACAAAGGATCCAAGTCCGGGCCTTTGGTCACTCACATTGGTAGATCAAGATCGAGATCAAGTCAACAGTTTGGGGGCTCATTAGCTTAAACTGTGATCGTGAGATCGGGACTTGGGACTTGGGACTTGATGATGAATGAAAGATGGTTTGACTGGTAAGGGTCACGATCTTGACTGATGGGCTTCAGCTTTTCCTACGAGGTTTATGTAGGGGCCAATAAAAGTGGACATACATGGGTACTTCCATCAAGAGCCATTGATTTGTATACGGGCCAATAAGGGATCCATTAGTTTACGTAGGAATATGTTTATGGCTTTAATCTGTACAATACTCTGAATGTTTTAATTAAAATTTCAAAGGTTTTTAACCATTAAAGTTTTGTTTCAACCGTTAAAACTGCTTTGATCATACTTAATGATAACCCAATGACCCAACCTGATGGTCTACTTCTGATTGGCATAGGATTGGATCATTAGTAGATACGCTATGGCGGTGGGGGGATTGAATGATGAGTATATGCATGGATGATGCGAATTGACGGGCTTCCTTCATAGTAAGTTACACCAAAGTCCATAGGGTGGCGGAGCACCACATTGGGTGCACCCCTAAACCATTACCCCCACTTATTTATATGATCTTATTCTAGAGGAGAAGGAAAATGTTGCTACACCCACGAATTAAATTTTGCTACACCCACGAGTTAGCTACGCTAGCTACACAGGGTGTAGCAATGACCTTACCTTGATGTATTTGTTGTATCCACACTGTCCATCCACTTGGAGAGATCATTTTAGGGAATGACACTAATTCTGAGGCAGATCCAAAGCTTGAGTGGACCCCAAGAAGTTTTTAATGGTTGTCGCTTAATCCCCACTATTTTCTATGATGGATCCACTCGTTCTTTAGATCTGCCTCATTTTTGGTGTAATGCCCTAAAATGATCTCGCCAAATGGATGGACGGAGTGGATACAACACATATATCATGTTGGGGTCATTTCTACACCTGGTGTAGCTAGCGTAGCTAACTCGTGGGTGTAGCAAAAATCTTCTCTTAGAGGAGAGGAGGGCTAGCCTTAGATGTTGCCTACACCATGGGATTGTGAGTGTGAGAAAAAAAAGAAAAAGTTTGAGAGAGAGCAAAGATCCAATCCGTTCTTTTCTATTGTCCTCGTGTGTGGTCTACTTGTGTAGATGGTATATGCCGTCCTTACCCCCTATTAGAGGATTAGACATTGAACTATCTTGATTCTCCAATAGTAAGATAAATTAGGGAGAGACTCCTTGATTTAGGAGATTAACATTAATAGATTGACATCACAAACATCTCTTTCGTGCATATTGTGTATAGGTATGATCTCCACTGTTTATATATATATATATATATATATATATATATATATATATATATATATATATATATATATATATATTGTAGAAATTTAATGTTATTGCAAATGAAAATTCTTAGAATAGGTCTCATGATCAAATTATATTATACTATATTTTTCTGTATTTGTACACTAGGGACCCAACAAACCATGCACGAGTGCCCAATTTACATAATTTATAACTTGTAAATAATCAAAATGCCACATTTATACATTAAGCATGATCAAATAATTACATTAATTTCTTAAAATGACATTCCTACCTAATTTTTCCATTGAAATTTTGCCCACTCATCATTTCACTTAAAACCATCCATGTGATAGACATCAATTACATGGTTATGATGTATTGGTTAATGTGATTTTATAGATATATCCATCCAAAATTTACCCCACAATTTGAAAGGTTGGGATGCTCATACATGAGCGCCTAAAATCGCCAGAAGATGAGTCACCACCATTTTGAACATAGCGGTGAATTATCAGAGTAGCCTAGCAACATATTAATAGGGACACAAATTGCATATTGACCCATCATGCCCCACCATGATGTATTCTATCAACGGTATCCATCTATTTTTCCATCTTAGTTTAAGGCATGATGCAAAAAATAAGGCAGATCCAAATCTCAAGTGGACCACACCACAAAGACAATGGTGATTGAACGACCACCATTAAAAACTTGTTGGAATCATGAAAGTCTTGGATCAAGCTAATACTTTGTTTACTTTCCCTTAATCCAAGTCTGTATGACCTAACAAACAATTTGGGGGTGGTAAATAAACATTAAAGTGGGCCTACAAAGTTTTTAACGGTGGGCGTTAATCAAAATGATAGGGACGCAAATTGCATACTGAACCATCATGCCCACCATGATGTAGGTATTCTATCCACGATGTCCATTCATTTTTCCATCTCATTTCAGTGCATGGCAGATCCAAATCTCAAGTTGACCACGCCACAAGAAAACTGTGGTGATTGAATGCCACCATAATCCATGTCAACGGTTTGGGTGGTAAATAAACATTAAAGTAGTTATGGGAAGTTTTTAACGGTGGGAGTTCAATCAAAACTGTTTTTCTGTGGTGTGGTCCGCCTGAGATTTAGATCTGCTTCATTTTCACGCTCAAATGAGATGGAAAAATGGATGGACAGCGTGGATAAAACACATACATCATGATGGAGCCCACAAAGCACAGACCAGTAGTAGCAGAATATTCGATGGAGACCGAATTGACGAAAATGCCATTGACAGCGGATAAATTACAACGGAGAGAGGCCAATCCGACCTTGCAGAGATAATCATGGCAGCTGCTGGAACAGTGTACCCAGCGGCCATTCTCCGCCCTGTATGCGCACGTTTACTTCCTCTGCAGCGCACGATAACCATCAAAACGCCTTCCTCTTTCTTCCCTTCTTTTCCCTCACACCCTTCCTTCTCTCCTTCTCTGCAATTAAAAAATGCCCCTCCAGCAAGAAAATTCCAAATCCGAGCTGCAAGAACAGAGTCCAAAGGCCTCTCTGTAGGCTTCAGAGCTCCTGACTTTGAGGTACTTTTCGAAAGAAAATCCATATGGGTGACTGCAATTGCTTCAAATTATGCTGAAATTTTAGTGGGTTTTCTTCCTTGAATTGAATTGGGCAGCTTCCCGAGCCACTGACTGGGAAAATGTGGAAATTGGATGATTTTGAATCATATCCTGCTTTGCTGGTAATACCCTCTTCTTCAAATTGTTTTATTTACATTTTCAGTTGATTTCAGTATTCTTTTAAGAAATTGTATATATGATTGCTATGTTCTTGTTTGAATTGCATGGTCTTGGGGTTCCTAATGTCGCACCTTATCATTTTTAAGTAGCATTACTCATTATTCTGTTCGAAATTTGGTACATTTCAGTCGGCTTTTATGGTTTGTACAAGTGGGGTTCCATTATTCAGTGATCCAAACTGTTGATACTATGGGCCCCACTGTGGATGGTCCATATGCCAAAAATCTCCAGATAGAAAATCGTGGCCCTTAAGTACTTTGCCAAACAAATAGAGGGTTAAGATAGGAAATACAGCAATGGTTCAGACTCAACAAAGCAATGCCAAATATTCTATAGCTAGGATCTTCCTCCAAAAAGTTGTTGATGTATTAAGATAACCTCTCTACAAATTTCCGGCTGTTTAATGAAAACGAAGCATCGCAATTGTCCCTGCTTGTGTGGCTAGCAAGCTCCTTGGGCACTTCATGCTCTAGAAGTCAACTGTTTGTAAAATTCTCTTTGTGGATGGTATGCAATTGTTGTTCTAAGCTGCAGCTTGGGGTATAAATGTGTTGGCATGCGAGTGGTGTTGGTGATCATGTATGGATCAGTTCCCTACCATTTGTGCTGTCAACTATTGAAGCACAACCCTTCATGTTTGTGGGTGCTTTGTGCTCAGAATTCTGCTAGGCAACTCGCCTCCATGACCCTACTTTGCATGCTTGTTCTTTTTAGCTTACGTTTAATAATTGGCTGGGGGTTGATACTGGGGGCATGATGCTGGCCTGTGGGTGGTGTCCATGTTAGTCTCTGCCATAGCTGGTTCAACGAATCTAGATAAAAGAGGAAGGCTGATGTCTGGTGAGGAACCGGCTGTAGAACTTTTTTTATTATTATCTTGGACCAAGCTACCATTCAGAAGCCAATCCCAAATTGTTCAAAGGAAGTCTACCACAACGATGATGATGACGACCCTCTCTACACATACATAAAAAAAGGAGGGATATAACCAAGTAGAACGTGAGAACATGTGTTCACATGTTCACACTATTCTAACAAATTGAGTTTCAAACTACCTAAGAGATGGAAGACCTCATAATTGATGCCACCCATGCACATAGCAACATATGCTAGCTAAATAGCAGATGTAGTAGTGTATCCCATTAGTTGGTATACAGTCCAAACCTGAACTACTTTGGGTGGGGTTTCGACTGTATGGAGTTTAATTTGTACACACCACACTACGGGTTTATCTAGGTGGAAGAAAGGATAGAGTAGAATTTTTATTTATTTTTTAATCCCTACATTAAGATGCTGCTACGGGTGGATCATTAATGCAAGAGGAGAGAGAGTCCTAATGAAACTTCTGGTGGAGAGAGGTGTCTCTGATCACCAGAGAGGCCACTACCCTCAACATATGTTTCACTGCTATTGTTTTCTCACAGTTTGAATGGATGATATGATGCACTGCTGCAATATGATGGTGCAGGTGATGTTTGTTTGCAATCATTGTCCCTTTGTCAAACACTTGAAGAAAGATATTGTAAAGCTATCAAATTTCTATATGAAGGTTCGCGAACGATATCCGCTTTAATCATATAGATTGCTTCAATTTCCCCATCTATCCTACTTTCACTTGGGGGATTCATTTTTGAGCATTACACTAAATGGCCTACTGCTAATGTGTTTCTCGTCTGCGGTTGCAGAAGGGACTTGCAGTTGTTGCAATCTCATCGAACTCTGTAGCTACTCATCCACAGGTATCTTATAATATTCAATATCTTACTGCATCACTAACATTCAAATGATGCTAGGTCCAGTAAAATTTATTTATTTATGTGTATCGTTCATCTGTTCTACTAAAGAATTTCAGCAGTTTTCACTGATAACCGACTGCAAAGAACACGCTTCTCTTTTACACCTTTGTCCAGAGGCTAGTTAGCCCCACATGCACCCTTCAGATACACCTTGACACATAGACTTCCAAGTAATGCATCAGGTGGGACCAAGGTATTTTGTAATGGTAACAGTGGCCATAATGGCCACCAGGCCCACCACTGTTACCTTTACGATACAGGTTGTAACAGTTGTTACGGCCCCCATAACGGCCGCTACGGTCTCTTTTTTAATTGGAAGAAAAAACCTAAAAATCTGTATTTGCCCCATAACGTTGAAAAAAAAGTATGTAAAAGAACCTGTATTTGCCTCATAGCAGACCATTACAGGGCTGTTATGACCTTTACAGGGGGTGTAACGGGCCGGTAACAGCGGTTACAGATCATTTTTTCCATAATGGCTGTTATGACCCCCTAATGTGTAACAGTTGCCACCACCACCTTTATGGAACAGCCTTTACGGAACACCATGGGTGGGAGTCTACTGTTACAGTTGTCAATGGTTTGGGTACCCGATGATCTGGCATGCCAATCCGGCTCAGATCCAGGTCTCAACTCAAGTTTTGGATCCAGGTCACAAGACCTGCAATCCAGTTAACAATCAGTTCAGCTCAGGTCAAGGTTGGTCCGACCCATTGAATCCTAAATATAGGAATCCATTTGTTATTTAATGCATGTGAAAAAAAAAAAATTTACTTTCCTCAAGCATGGATTGGAACTAGATCTTACTGTTGCATTTAAAAAGAGAGAAATCACTTTATGTAAAGGCAATTGCTGCCTCGCAGGCGGTTGTTTTTGGAAAAGGAATTTTGGGTTTCCCAACAGGAGATAAACTGTGATACTCTTGTTTGCTGGAATGATTTATAATCATGCTGACGATGATCGTGCACTTGGCAGTTGGCACACATATGCCTTAAATTAAACCATATAAATCATGGTACCCACTGTATATGGATCATAACCTAAATCAGATGGAACCTATGATTCTAACTTGCCAATATTTTGACATCTAATGTATAGTTAAGCCGAAAAGGACAATGACATAAATTCGATAAAGAAATGCCTATTAATCAGAGGTCAGAAATTGTCTAACAAATCTCTTGTTGGAACTATGCCCCATCTACAGTGGGTCCTACTATTTGAGTGATTTGGATTTCATCAAATGTATCCATGTGTATGATGATTGATTTCATGCACATGGCTGCCGTATGATGCCATCTTAATAAATTCCTCCAAAAAATAACATACCATCTCGGTGATCACACGTTTGCAGGCTCTTCCCTGATTCTATCTCTGCAACTTGCTATCCATCCTCTCTTTCCCTGAGGATCTCGAGGCAACGGCCCTCTTATTGTCTCCCTCTCATACAAAAGCAGTACCTTGATGTATTTCTCTCCAATGCAGATCTTGGTATCAACTCTCTTTAATTGTTTCAGACTCAGATCTGAATTCAGATCCATCTTGGATCCAGGCTGGTCTTTTCTCCATTTGGATCAGATCTGGATCAACCCTGTTTTGTCTCGAATCTGACCTGGTTACAGCCCTACCTAATATATAGATGATTTGGCTAAAACTTACAGCCTGAGTGTTTGAACAAATGATCTGGATGGCATCTTCCACCTGATACATGGCTTGGATGTCCTACTCTGGCTAGCGGCTTTGTGTGGAGTTGCATGTGAAACCCTTTGTAAATACCTTTTTTTTTTTCCCCGCTTTAGTAGCAATAAAAACATCAATTTGGTTATGTGATATCACTAATAACTGACCAACTGTTCGAGTGGTTTGCTAATTTATCTCTACATTCTACATCATGTTGGTTCTCACAGGATGGACCCGACTTCATGGCAGAAGAAGCTAAATTATTCAACTATCCTTTCCCTTATCTTTATGATCAGGTAATCTTATGCAGATTTTCATCTACCCTTGCTTTCAACCTTCTTTTCTATAAGCAATATTTCCTTCGCTTAATTGACTATTCTAAGATACGCAAAAATGCACCGTTTTCACTCACCACGAAGAAAACAGGTCCTCAAGCAACTGTCACTCAACCCTTGATAAGAACTCAGTTCGCACGGAGAATTTAATGTTTTTTCCCCTTCCATAATTGTAAACATTTCTAAATTTCACTTTAACAAAAATCTCGAAGCCTGTGTTGCATTGATGGAGCATTTAAAAGAAATGCCAATAAAACGAGGGATCTTGTGGATCATTTATGCAAGTTTGAGGTTGAATGAGCTAAGCTTGGACATCTATACACAAGTAAATTTGCAATGTACGCATGCCTCTCCACCCTTATACACTAATATTTGCAAGTATGCTACCGTACATAACATATGCATATGCCATTTATTGTTTTAACAAGTATTGCTTTTGAATAGAAGGCCAGGATTTGTTGTTTTAATAGGAGAGGTTTTAACAAACAATTAATGCCGGGCTTAGATCAACAAAAGCCTCAATGGAGTTTCTTCTTGCTGTAGTGTGGGAAAAAAACCAATTGAGGACATGCTTTGAACAAATGGAAGTGTTGATGAACGTAAATAATGCAGTTGAGAGCAAGGAGCTTGGGATTGCCTGAACTGATGCAGGACGGCTTAATCTAACCTAGATGCATGCAAAAACTACAAATAGGGCGAATCATGTAGCATTAAATTAAACATTCGTTAACCACATCATAAAATAAGAATCACACAAGAGAAACTTACAAAGATTAGGGCCATCCATCACAAGCAAGCAGTAATGGATTCAATTCCTGGCGTGGATTGGATCCTGCAAGAGATAGAATTCTTGATCTCCCATGGGCTCATCCAACCAATCATGTCAATTCTTTAATCTATGAAAATTGGGATTTTCTGGATTAAGGGAATGTGAAAGCTCAGGAAATTTGAAAATAGTTCAATCACAGAGGACAGTTCGGGGATGGAAGGTAAACAAGGCATTGATGATGGGGGAAGACGGTTGGAAGAAGAGGGATAGAGATTACCTTGAAGAAAAGAGGAAAGAAGAAGAGGTGAGGAGAAAGAGAAAGATCCACCAAGAGGAGTAGAGGAGGAGGAAGAAGAAGCCATCACTTAGATTAAAAAAAACCTCAATAATCATAGCATAAATTAACAAAGAGTCTAGGGCTCAACCCTATTAATAATTTGGAATTAATAAAATGACTAAAATACCCCTAGAAACCTAAGAAAATAAGAAAATCGCGTCTTTCTGCGCAACACCATTGTCCCGTCGTTGGTTGACCGAGACATGCATTCGGTCGACTGAAGACCCTTCTTCGGTCAACCGAAATCCGCTTCAGTCACGATTATAGATTGCCTGTAATCTTGATCTCCTCTTCCTTTGGTCGACCCAGCCCTGCCTTCGGTCGACCGAAGGTCTCTCTGGTGTCTTTTGCTACTTTGTCTGCTCCACTCATCTCTCCACATGCTCCTCACGTGTCGTCAAACCATAACGAGATGGGTAGCACTCACCTCCGACGTTGATAGACTTTGAAAGGCGTGATGTCCGTTTCATGAACTTTGGTTGGAATCATTGTTATCATGACTCATGATGCATGGATTGAGTAGCTGATTGGCTTAAAATATTTCTAATATAGATTCTTTTCGTAATCAAAACCATCGAGCTTAGTGAATCGCAAAGAATAATTAATATAGTTAACATGCTTTTAGACGGCGTATTGTAATTTATGCAAGCTAGACTAAACTGATTAGGTATCTGGGAGTAAAACCTAAACAAAGATATACGAGATGCACTATATTAGTAGTGGTTAAATCCTCTACTCAATATTTTGGAATTGCTTTGTTTAAGAACCTCCTCTTAGTTGCACTATCATTGTTTTGAGCCCATATCTCAATCGCACAAGGTGTGTTTCAACATTGAGGTCTTGGGTTCGACCCCAACTTATCAAAAAGAAAAAAAAAGTGGGATCAATTTCATTCTATTTTTGTTTTTCTTATTTTTTCAGAATATATATTATCAAAAATACAAATGCTCATGATCTAGAGACATACCAAATCTAGAAAATGTTCAAGATCGAGTTCTAGTAAAGACAAATCCATAGCCCGCAGTAGCAACAAATATATACCCCCAACCAGATCCATGCCCGAATTTTTGTGAGCGTGATTCAACAGAGTCTGTGCTCATGATTGATATATTAGAGTTCATGGTTCAGTTACTTTACCACCCCACCTAGTGAAAGACTGCTTTAAAGTGAAACATCCCCACACATTTGTCCCATTCTTTAGAAAGAATTTGATGCAGGTTAATGAATTAGACGATAGGTCGAAAATTGTGTGTGTGTGTGTGGGGGGGGGGGGGGGGGGGGGGGGGGGGGGGGGCAAACTCGGCCGATCCATGGTGGCTGGACCTAGCTCACGACGCGGCGAACTTTGAGTTCGGCACCCAATGCCCATACATCAAGTCTCGAGCTCAGCACCAGACTATAAATTTTAGGGACAATTTTTTTTTTTTGCTAGTAGATATTAGGCATAAAGACTGACATTTCTAATACTAGCAAAATAACCAATTTTCATTATATACTATATTTCATTACAACCGTTCCACAAAAGTGCATATCCATCAAAATGAATAAGAAGCGTAGTGTCCAAAAATCACACGACAAGCATCATCTGCTACTCTTGTTTCTGGCACTGTCATGAAAAATATTTATAAAAAGAAGGCATGAGCTTTAAAGCCCAGTGAGTACACATGTATGTGTGATGTGTCTTACATGCAGGCAAGTAAGATAATTTTGCCACAAAGGAATCATGTATGGCGGAATGCATGTAGTATGTGAGGTATGATGCTGATATCAATGCAATGCATATCCGTTATGATCCAAACCAACGCTACTAGCACCACTATGTCATGCTACCACATCTCTGTTACCACAGCCATAATTGTATCACATGTATACGTAGTCACATTATCATAATTATGCTGTTATATCGGCAACTGTATAATCTCAGGAAACACCATGGTTGACACCCATGCACACCAGGCACCAGTAATCAACCTCGCATACCCACCTTGCGGTGGTGTCGTAAGACTACCCACCCGGCATGCTAATAGTGGACCTCCTTTCGCGCTTCTCCTCGTCAGCAGGTCAAACTAGTACCTATTTGCACCTCAGCCTTTAAGCAGGTTGGATCCACCTCTTCTTAACCCGACTTTGTTAGTGGGAGTCAAACCCATCACCCATGTGTCCACTCGGCCCGATGGTGAGGCATCCCCAGGTACCTGCCCCATCTCTTTGAGAGCCCTTTCGAGCGCATGTACATGATGTCTAGTAACCTGATCCTACCTGAACCATACACCTTCGGTACCTTCTGTGGGTTGTTCGACATTTTCGACGGGATCCAAACGAGCGCGCAAGTATGAGCCTAACTGACCCAAATCTCGAGACCCCAAAATGTACTTCATAGCGATCGCCCCACTGCCACGAGCATGGAGGTACCTTCTATGAGTCGATGCGATAACCCGTTAGGGCGGTACGACGCGAAGAATTTAATATTGTTCATGTGCATGAATATCTTTTGTTTTTATCACTAAAATGATAGCATGAGTATAATGCAGGGGCATTTTCACACCGGGCTCGAGTGGGGTGGCCTATGTGAAGCAAGGGCACACTTGGGGTGGGTGGCCCATGTGAAACAAGTGGCTCGTGTGAGGTGGGTGGCTAGTGTGATGCGAACCTATGTGAAGTGGGGCCCATGAAGGAGGGTTCGGCCGAAGGCCTGGCTTGGTTGAAGCATGAGCTTGGGCTATGAGATAAAGGGATTGATTCACCACGCTCTATTGGTTCTAGCTTTTAGAGCAAGTGGTTAGTCGTCCTGCGTCAAAAGTGGTATTAGAGCGGGAGGTCTCATGTTCGAGACTCCTCACCGGGGGTGATTAATGCAGGGGCATTTTCACACCAGGCTCAAGCGGGGTGGCTTGTGTAAAGCGGGGCACGAAACTACCTTTATTAGTCCTTAATCCCTTGATTAAGCTCTTTAATCAATCACATTTTCAAAAGTCAAAAGAAAATCTCTTTTCCTTAAATGAAGGAAAATGTTGACACATCACCTTTTTCTAGAAACTATTCAGGGAGGCTAAACCCTTTTTTTTAGCCCTAAATCATCATTTATTAACCTAAAATCAATATTTTCCAAAATATTTCCCAATACCTTTCACAAAAGTCAAAATGCTTCCTATTTTTCATCCTTAAATCAAGGAGAGATGGGCCACATAAAGAGACCACTTTTTTAGAAAAGTTGCTCTATTAAAAGCCACTTTATTAAAGTCTAATTACCCTTAATAATGGTACTAATGAGTAATGCATGAAGGATAGTGATGCGGAACAAAAGCATTCAAGGTGTACTAATGAAGAAAGTGCCAACCACAAGTACCATCCTTGTGGATAGGCGACTATTGAGGAGCATTGAAGACCTTACACATGTAGTCCGAGACATTTGAAAAGACCCCACCTTGGGAAGACATGTGTAAGTTGCTTTGAGGAGATGATCAGACCGTTGGATCGTGATGATGATGTGATCGGACCGTTGGTTCATTGTGGCCCACTTTCATCACACCATCATTGGAGCGCATTGGACATCTTAGATTTGAGTTTATTTTACGCATTTTTTACTTATTTGAGTTTTGGGTTAGTGTGGGTACGTTTTTTTCATGCAAATGTCTTTTTTTTGAAATTTTGTTAGTAGGGGTATTTTGGTAATTATGCTAATTCCGAATTTTATAAGGGTGTTGCCCTAAACCTTTTTGATTAGTTGTTGATTTATGAAAAAGAGCAAACCTTTGGTTGCCTCCTTCCTCTTTCCCTCTCATGGTGCTTCTTCTTCTTCCTTGATCTCCTTCTTCTCTATTCTTCTTGTGCCCCTCCAACTTCTTCCAGGTAATTCATCTTCTATTATTATCCTTCTAAACCTCTGTTTTGTTTATTCCCCACGATCTAAACCTTGAGAATCGATCTAAACCCTAAACCCCCAAATTCTCAAATCCCTAATCCGAGAAACTTTCTGATTCTTCGGACTAGTGATCATCATTGATCGATTGGGTATGACCATGCAAGATCGGGAGGTTCCATCCCTCGCCGGATCCAACCTATACGCTACTTGAATCCCATACTCCATGGTTGTGATGATGGCCCGTCCCATTGCATGTTTCCTTTATGATTTTCTTAGTTTATGATGATTGATACTAGATTTCATTATTATTATTGCTTTTATTTCCGCTGAATAATTGTGTTCATGAGCATGCATCATATTTAGGGCTGTCCTGCATCAAATTTGGTATCAGAGAATAGGCTTGCATGGTTTTGTCTAGATCGAGTTATCAAAAAAATTAGGGTTTTGATTTTTAGGTTTGTTTTAGGAAATGTCCAGATTTAGAAAGTTTCCAATTTTAGAAAGTTTTCTAATTTGGAAAATTTTCAGATTTAAAAACTTTCCAATTTTAGAAAGTTTCCTAATTTGGAAAATTTTCAGATTTAGAAAGTTTCCAATTTTAGAAACTTTCCAATTTTAGAAAATTCCTAATTTGGAAAAATTCCAGATTTGAGTCGCATCATCTAGAATTAATTAATGTCAGTTCATTGTAGTTTAAATTCATCGCATTCATATTGTGAGTCACCAGTCCATAGAGTCTTCCCGTAGTGAATGGAGTATAGACGTTTGAGATCTTCAAGGCCATTAAGTGTTTTCGTGTGGCCGTCGAGACCCAATGGAAAGCCGAACTCCGATGAGTTGGCCTCCTTTAATGGTCACATGGACCCACAAACATTCCTTGATTGGCTTGAAGACTTGGACTATTTTTTTTATTGGTATGATATGTTGAATGATCGTCGAGTGAGGTTTGCCAAGTTGAAATTGGAGGGCCAAGCCAAGTCGTTTTGGGCAGATTTGGAGCGAAGAATTGATAGAGTTGGGAGAGCCCCGATCTCACAATGGGACGAGATGAAAGAGCGTTTGAAATCAAAATATCTTCCCATCTCTTATCGTCAAAAGCCCTTGGCTCAGAAGAGAGTTGCCCCACCTTCCCGTCCAAACACAAAACCAATATGGTCCCCTCCTTGTAAAGTGGTCCAACCCATCATTAAGGAAATCTCGACTTATGAACAAATGGAGTGTTTAACACCAATTATATTTCCTTGGAAGCAAGATAATACCTTGGTGAATGGCCAGTTGGAAGAATCCAATCAGGTTGTTTATGAAGTGGAAGAGTACGTGCCTAACGTCACTAGTGATGAAATGGAAGAAATTGAGGCATCACTCATCATCGTTGAGGATGACGAAGTGTGTGCTAGTAATGAAAAGGTAGAAAGAATTGAGACCGCACCACTTCCAAATGTCATGTGCGACTTAAGTGATGTAGATTCCCAATCTAAGTCTCTTACCATGATGCACACGAATGAATTTGAAAAGGAGACTAGTGAGGATATGATGGTGGATGCCCACATGACTTGTGATATCCCACCAGATGATTTATGGGATAAATTTTCACCCATATAGGACATTCAACACACAATCGATCTTGTCCCTAGGTTAGTCCTGTCAAGCTTTCCTCCATATCAGGTGAACCCCATAGAAAATATAGAAATGCAGTGTCAATTTGATAAACTTATTGGAGAAGAATTCAATAAGGAAAGTTTGAGTTGGAGTTTTGTTTTGTGTGTCATGCCTGGTCTTTTCACTTCCAAGAATAATGGCATGTGGCACACAAGTGGGCATATCCTGACCGTCCACAAAGCTTCAGTCAAGTGTCATGCTATCATGCGACGTATTCACGTCATGGTGGATATGATGACCTTAGTCCTTATCCCGTATCTTGATGACATTTTGGACATAGTGGTTGATGCCAAGATCTGCTCAAGACTTGGTATTACTAGTGTTTGTTCTCAAGTGTTGCGATACCTGAAAATCATCCTTGTTTATAATACTTATAATGAGAAATTGTGTGTCACCCGTGGGAAGTGTTCTTTTGTTTTAGTTTTTCAAATTCTAGGTCATAGGATTGTTTATTTCCATAGGATTGTTTATTCCAAGTTCGTGGATTTTTCAGAGTGTCCTTTAGTGTCACCCATGTCTGTCATCCAAAGGTCTTCAGAGTCAGCCAATGCATTCGCACGTCATATTCATGATTTGCATACACATATTAGACAGCGGATAAATAAGAGCAATGATGATTCTAAAATCTCAGCTGATTCTCATCGTAAATTGCAAGAATTTCAAAAAGGAGACTGTAGTGGTGAGGATAAGGCCAGAGCGGTTCTCACAAGGTTCCGCTAAGAAATTACAAACGCGTAGTGCTGGACCATTCAAAATATTGCAGAAGGTTGGGTCTAGCGTGTATTGGATCGACCTTCCATCTGAAATGGGCATTAACCCAACTCTTAATGTGGAAGATCTAGTCCGTTCCCACCATCCCATCGTTGATCCATCGTCCCTTTCATGGCCTTATTCTGATTTTGCTATACAACCCCTTCCACCCCTTCCCCCACCCATTACCCATGAAGAAGAAATTGAGGAGATCTTGGGTGAAGAGATCATTCTTATGATAGGCGGAGGTTTCCAAAGATACTTGGTCAAATGAAAGAACAAGCCACCGTCAGAATCTACATGGTTGATAGAAGTGGAGTTACAGAGCGTTAATCCAGATTTACTAGAGCGCCACAAGAGTTTTAACTCGCCGGAGTCGAGTTCTTCTCAGACGAGGAGTATGATGCGGAACAAAAGCATTCAAGGTGTACTAATGAAGAAAGTGCCAACCACAATACCATCCTTGTGGATAGGCGACTATTGAGGAGCATTGAAGACCTTACACATGTAGTCCGAGACATTTGAAAAGACCCCACCTTGGGAAGACATGTGTAAGTTGCTTTGAGGAGATGATCAGACCGTTGGATCGTGATGATGATGTGATCGGACCGTTGGTTCATTGTGGCCCACTTTCATCACACCATCATTGGAGCGCATTGGACATCTTAGATTTGAGTTTATTTTACGCATTTTTTACTTATTTGAGTTTTGGGTTAGTGTGGGTACGTTTTTTTCATGCAAATGTCTTTTTTTTGAAATTTTGTTAGTAGGGGTATTTTGGTAATTATGCTAATTCCGAATTTTATAAGGGTGTTGCCCTAAACCTTTTTGATTAGTTGTTGATTTATGAAAAAGAGCAAACCTTTGGTTGCCTCCTTCCTCTTTCCCTCTCTCATGGTGCTTCTTCTTCTTCCTTGATCTCCTTCTTCTCTATTCTTCTTGTGCCCCTCCAACTTCTTCCAGGTATTTCATCTTCTATTATTATCCTTCTAAACTTTTGTTTTGTTTATTCCCCACGATCTAAACCTTGAGAATCGATCTAAACCCTAAACCCCCAAATTCTCAAATCCCTAATCCGAGAAACTTTCTGATTCTTCGGACTAGTGATCATCATTGATCGATTGGGTATGACCATGCAAGATCGGGAGGTTCCATCCCTCGCCGGATCCAACCTATACGCTACTTGAATCCCATACTCCATGGTTGTGATGATGGCCCGTCCCATTGCATGTTTCCTTTATGATTTTCTTAGTTTATGATGATTGATGCTAGATTTCATTATTATTATTGCTTTTATTTCCGCTGAATAATTGTGTTCATGAGCATGCATCATATTTAGGGCTGTCCTGCATCAGATAGTGAGCCATATCACCCTTCTAGCCTCTTTTCCTCTTAATTACCTTCCCCTCTATATATTTACCGAGGCTTTCACATACTGACAAGGTGGATGGGTATCACGTACACATACTAGGGTGGTCCTCATATGATAAACGGTGTTGATAAAACACATATAATTCGATGGGCTCCACTTCCAAGTGGGTTGCCAATAGGTTGGATTGCAAATTATCATAATTGGCCTACAATGGTTTGGAGGGCACGGGTAACACTCACACGTTACAGCGGGCCTTAAGATGAATGACTTGGATATATAATGGATACATCAAAGTTAGCCGCAATAGGGCGACGTTGGTGTAACTTGTATAATGTGGTGGGTCCCACTTCCAAGTGGTCCAGCCAACTGATGGGTTCACACATAGACATTACGGTGGGTCCACAACAAGTGGAAGGTGTATGTAACTCACATACATCAAGGTCGTTCAAGGATGAGCAATATAAATGTACAAGGCACACATCAAGGTAGGGTCTACAACTGGTCCCATGATCGGGATCGTTCAATTGATGAAATGGTTGAACAGTGTGGATAAAACACGTACATCTCGACCAGGTCCGAATGGATAGCGTGGATTTACATACATCATGGTAGGGTCTACATCAGGCCTTAGATGTTTTTAACGGTAAGCATTCAATTTGCACTGCTTCCTGCTGTAAGGCCCACCCGGGATTTGGATCCTGTTAGAGTCCCTTGATATACATTGATACACCATTCTCTAATGGCTTGAGCTTTTAGATCAAGTGGTTGTTTGACATGGTATCAGAGCGGAAGGTCCTGTGTTCGAATCTCGGAAGTAGCAAATATGCCACCCGTAATATATTCTCCCACGAGGGGCCGTTTATGGTGTGAGTTGTGTCCCTCCACCGTTGCCCAGTATGTTCCCATGCGGAGTTCCACCCCGCACGTACGGGGGAGTGTTAGTGTCCCTCAATATACAGTGATACGCCATCCTCTAATGGCTCAAGCTTTTAGATCAAGTGGTTGTTTGACAAATCCATTTCATTTTTGGGCTCAAGGCTCAACACGGGTTGGAAAAACTAATGGATGGTGTGGATATAACATATACGTGACGGTGTGTCCCCGATGGGTGTCAAATAAACATCATAATGGGTCCTAGGAAGTTTCTAACAGTAGACGCTCGATTCACACGATTTTCTGTGGTGTGGCCTACTTGAACTTGCCTCATTCTTGGGCTTTTCCATACACCAAGTTGGGATTCATAATGGGTCCCACAAATCTGGGCCGTTGGACAGCCAGTGGACCCTAAGAAGATTTAAGTGGTGGACGATCAAACGGTGCTGTTCTGGTGGCGCAGTCTGCTTAAGAGTTGGATTTGTTTCACTTTGAGGTGGCCCTTAGCCTAGTGGATGGGTCTCACATGCGCCTAGGTGGGGACCGCCACTAGGTCAGATGGAAAATAAACATTATAGTGGGCCTGAGGTAACTTTTAATGGCGGATGTTCAATCATCACTATTTCCTAAGGTGCGGTCCACCCAAGATTTGGATCGGCCCTATTTTTGGGCCCATAGCCGAAAATGTGTTGGAAAATATGATGGACGGTGTGGATCTCATATCATGGTACACATACGACGGGCCCCACGGCTTAAAAAGGAGGAAAGAGGTTTGGACGTCCCTCTCTAGACGCCGACTCCAGAGAAGACGTCCTCTCCTTCTTTCTTTTTCTATTTTCTATTTTCTTTTATTTATATATTTTTCTTTTTTTTTTTTTTTACTTTTAAAGTTTTTTTTTTTCCCCAAAAGGTTGGATGGCAAATAGCCATTATGGTGGCTCTTAGGAAGGTTTTAACGGTGGGTGTGCAATCACTCCTCTTTTGGTGTGGTGCGGCCCGCACCGACACCGAAATGGCTTGATTTTTGGGCTCCTACCCTAAAATGATCTGGAAAAGCTGATGGACCGCTTGGATCAAACGAAAACAACATTGTGGGCCCGCAAGAAATTTCTAGCAGTAACATTTAATCCACACTATTGCATGCGGTGTGGTCTGCCTGAACTTCAAATCTGCCCGGTTTTTGGGCTCTTACACTGGAATAATTTGGTAAAATGGATGGACAACCAGATGGAACACGTGCATCATGGTGGGCCCTGCAGCGGGCCCCACCTTCATCCCATTTTTTTTCATGCAACAACAAGTAGCAGACGCTACTTGCAGCTTCCTCTGGATGTTGCATGTAATATTTTTTTTAATATGTGTGTGCTTGTGCGTGTTTGAGAGGTTGGCCACCTAGTGGGGTCCAAAAAACGGATGGGTTGGATGACGAATAAACATCATGATGGGTCCAGCAATTGGACCAAGCTGAAAATTATGTGGTCCCTTTGTGTAGGTCTTGATGACCGCATGGACGGGTTGGATGGCTAATAAACATCATGGTGGGGCCCACGATCAGTAGTTCCATTCGGAGTTTTGGTTCAAGCTGATTTTTACATCTTCCCTTCATCAATGTATATATGTGCCTATGGAAGGTTTGGATTGCAATCGAGCATCATGGTGGGAACCACGGTCAGTGGATCCCACTTTTTCATCATCATCATCATCATCTTCATCATCACAACAACATCATGATCATCATTATCCATATAAAAAAAACAAAAGATTAAGTGGAAAGGGGAGTGTACTCACCTTGGTATAAAGTTTTAGTGGTTTGGATCTCCTTGGTGGGTGCCACCACCATTCTCTCTCTCTCTCTCCGCCCAAATAGAATTCTCTAACAATTTATTGCTCAAAGCCCTTAGCTTAGGGTGTGAAGGGCAATATATAGAGGGGAAGGTAATTAAGGGGAGAAGAGGTTAGAAGGGTGATGTGGCTCACTATCCTCTATACATTACACATTAGTGCCTTTATTAAGGGTAATTAGGCTTTAATAAAGTGGCTCTTAATGGAGCAACTTTTCTAGAAAAGTGGCCTCCTTATGTGGCCCATCCCTCCTTGATTTAAGGAGGAAAAGAGGAAGCATTTTGACTTTTGTAAAAGGCGTTGGGAGATATTTTGAAAAATCTTGATTTTAGGTTAATAAATGATGAGGGCTAATAAAGAGGGTTTAGCCTCCCTTAATTGTTTCTAGAAAAGGTGACGTGTCCACCTTTTCCTTCATTTAAGGAAAAAAGAGATTCTCTTTTGACTTTTGAAAAATGTGATTGATTGAAGAGCTTAATCAAGGGATTAAGGGCTAATAAAGGTGGTTTAATACACCTAATGATTTCTAGAAAATGTGGCATCATTCATGTTATTATTTTGGTGATAAAAACACGGGATATTCACATACATGCACAATACTAAGTTCTTTGCATCGTACCGCCCTAACAGGTTATCGCATTGACTCATGAAAGGTACCTCTGCGCTCGTGGCAGTGGGGCAGTTGCTACGAAGTAGATTTTGGGGTCTCAAGTACTGGAGGTGTACGGTTTAGGTAGGATCGGGTTACGAGTTTTACACTAGACATCATGCACATGTGCTAGGAAGGGCTCTCGAAGAAACGGGGCTTTATGCAGGGGGCGGGGTGCACTTCTCCCCTTCACGACGTGGGGCTTCAGTTACGTTCAAAGAAAGGAGAGTTATGAAGTGGATTGGAATGCCATTTGGCAAACCATAGGCAACATTCGGGCAAGCAGCAGTTCAACGCTACAACACTTTTGCATCGATTCCTTCTCTCCATATTATGATTGAATTAACTCTTGTGGAAAAGTCGGTCACTTCATTCATGTTCGAGTTGTGGCTATTAGTTTTTCTCCCGGCATCTCCACTCCTAATGCAAGCATCCATTTAAAGAGTGATAAGGAGGGAGGAAGAATCATCTCCCTAACTTCCTAGATCTTATGCCAGAAATGGAGGATTTCTTGCTTGCTCCGGAACGATTATTGACCCAGGTATGGAGTATTTAGGGAGGTCTGCTCGGAGGTATTCAATTATGTCTGATCGGCTGATGAAGGCAGCTCGAAATCAAAGTTCTCTTCCGGTCCCCGCCCACTGAAATGCTACCGCAAATATCTGGTTTGATTCATTGGCAGAGAACAAGGGATAGATAGTCCAAAGCGAGTAGCTAGCTATGGCTTCAAAGCTTAAAGCAAACTAATGGGCTCATCAGGGCCTTACATACATCTAAGGCCTGGGCCCATTAATGAAAAAGGGGCTGTTTTTCCGTGCCAGCGATGTAACAGCTAGTTTCAAAGCTGTTGGCACTAGCCAACCCCCCCGTTTTGAAGCTAGCCAATGCCACCTTCTTTTGAAGTGTGTTCAATGGCTTTTCAACAGCCAGCTGAAAAAACATATGCAACACTAGCATGCAATGGCTATCCGCTGCAGCTCCTCCTATCAAGACTAGAAGAAGGTATGCCCGCTCAATCAATCCAATTTCGGATTGGATGGGGATGAAGCTAGTCTTCTCGAATCCTTGAACTCCTCCAGGCTAGAATTTTGCATTTTCCAGCCAAGCCAACTAACTTCGGATATTCATGAGTTATTAACATTCTTTTTGAGCTACTTACATTGCTGAAAAGCTGATTTTCTGTATTTCACGAATATATATTTTCTAACATGGATACATGAATGCTTCAGGACTTCTACCTTCTCAACTTTTAAAGAACTGCTACATTGTTGGCCCTGCTTTTGCTGAATGTAACAAAGGAACTACCTAATGTATTAATCATGAATAAGTTGTGTGTCTAGATAGCAGAAGAGAGATGGTCAGTGTAATGAGAGAGAAGGAACCTTGATGGAAATCCAAAAGTAATAAGGGAACCATGATCCCATGGGTCCCTTATCTTTCGTGCTGTATTAATGCCCACCTGAGATGGTCACTGAGAAACTGGTTTAGACTCCTTCATAGCTCCTTAGTTGTCAATGCATATTGAAGTAAAAGACAAAAAAAAGAAAAAGAAAAAAAGAAAAAAAAAACTAAAAGACAGCGTGTGGTAGACGTCTCTTTCTCTCTCTCTCTCTCTCTCTCTCTCTCTCTCTCTCTCTCTCTCTCTCACACACACACACACACACACACACACACACACACACAAATGAAAAAAAAAAAGAAAGAAAAGAAAAAGAAAAAAAACTTGGTCTTAGCAATCTGGATCTCTTTAAGGGCTGGGGCCATCTGAACCTTTCAAACCTAGAGGCAAAATCTTATGGAGATCACTTAAGCTGGGTCATCATTGAGCCTCAGAAACTGAAGTTTGGTTTTATTGAGAACTACTTTTTTTCCTCGTGGATAAACATTTCACTTGCTTATGTGGGTAGGGAGGCCATTGAGATTTTGGCATCTCTAGCTAGATTTGGCGTTAGTCATTTCTCTCTTTGTATAGGTAAATCATTCCCAATTAAATCCATTTCTTAAAATAAAAAAAAATTTATCACTTCCGATGGCAACCATTTTGCAGGTTTGAAGGAATGCAAAAAAAAAAAAAAAAAAAGTCTTGTACAGATTCTGTGCCATAGACTGTGTTGTGGCAAGTGTGCTATATAGTTAGCTGAGGGCTAACTACCAAAGATTTCAAAGGGATGACGGCATTGGATTTCCATAGGAACTGGGGCGAGTCATCCAGGATTCTGTCTGAATCCTCATAAGAATAGGTATGTGGAAGCTACACGTCGATGGTAGTTCTAAGGGCAACCCAGGTGCTACAGGTGTGGCTTGAGTTGTGAGATATGGCAGAGGCTCTATTTGTTTAATTTCCTCCATCCTTGCGAGTATACAAGATTCCAGTTATGTGGAGTTGAAGGTGGTTGAGGTTGGGGTTAGTCTTTCATTTTTCAAAATATGTGAGGCCCCTGTCTACAGCTCATTAGACGAACTAGTACCAGAGACATATCCTTGCTAGGGAAATGACCAGGCTTTGAGCCTGCTTACCTTTCCTTACCGACCCTTCGAGGTAGAATCCCCAAGGTTACCATTTTTTTTTTTTTTTTTTTTGATGCCTTCTAATTTTGGAAGGTGGCTCCAAATCTACAATCATTTGGGCTGCTGGATGTTGCGAGGTGCCTTCAAAGTGTGATTTTCTTGTTAATGAATAAAAGCAAAAGCTTCCTCTCATAATATTTCCTTTTCTCAAATATCTAGGGAGGCTAATTCTACAGCAGATGTCTTAGTGAAAGAAGGTGTCTCTGCAATGGAGTTGCGTATTGCCAACAGAAAACATTGCCTTACTGGAATTTTGTTTTCACATGCAGTCGCAAGATGTTGCACAGGCCTTTGGAGCTGTCTGCACGCCAGAGTTTTTCCTCTTCAAGAAGGTATTGCCATTTATCTGCAATTACCTCCTGTTAATCCACTGCTTTAAGCAGGGAAGTTGATTTTGTATCTGCTTGAGTGCCTCGGACTTATCTTGGCCTTCATTCTTGGGCAGCTGGTCTGTGACTCTGACGGACTTTTTTTTTTTGGATCCTCAATTGAAATGATTTCCCTCAGTTTTGTGGGTCCAACTGGATAAACGTGATGCCTACTAACAAAAGTAACCATCTGAATCCCACTCCCACACATGCCAACGTGGCATGTTCTTGCAAAATTGGATTGTTCATCTGGCAAGCCGCACCATTTATGTGCTGTGGCAAAAAGAAAAAAAAATGGTCCAGTCATCAGGTAGATCCCATGTGTTTGAGAAAAATGGATGTTTTTAAGATGACATATGGTCCACATTTAACTTACTCATAGTCCACCTGATGACCAAGATCTGTCTGGCCATGTAATGTATATGGTAGGGCCAACCTGATGAACGGTGCCAATCTTTGACAATGTGCCATGGTCGCTAGTCCGAGGAGAGTAGGATTTGTAGCCATAGACTCCTTGATCTAACCACTGTTTGTCGTCAAAGGATCAGGAAAAATCATATTTGTCTAATTTTTTCACCAAGCAGCCTCATTTAGGACTCTGCAGATTGTAGTCCTTGGCCAGGCACAAACGCGCAGGGCACTACCTTTTTCTGTTTCACAAATATATGTTGGAGGAACATTTTAGTTAATAAATCTACATTATGGAAATTATTGTTGCGTCAACAGGTGGTCATGTTTTGGTTTACATTGTCTCCATTCAAGTCTTAAGTCCTTTTCTAACGCCTTTTACATGATTTGCTTAATGTGCAAAACAATTTCTCATTCGAAATTTGCAACAGGATGGACGGAGGCCTTTCGAGCTGTTTTACCATGGGCAGTTTGATGATTCGCGACCAAGTAATAATGTGCCAATCACAGGAAGGTACCTTTCTATGACTTGCCTACTATTGTTGTTGCACCTCTATTCACGTCCTTGTGTTGTTTTGTAAAAAGCTTTATTGGAAGGATTCAAAATCTTTATGAAAAAATTCAAATGCATAGTTAAAATTGTCATGCCATGTACACATGTTAGATAATTGTTGTACACACACCTACAAGATTATTGTGACAAGCTCATTCTACACCCCCCCCCCCCCCCCCCCCCCCCCCATATAATATTTATGTATGTATATCAAGGTATTCAAAATCAGTTACGTAACGGCCATAACGTAACAGTAACGGTCATAACCGTTACGTGTTGCGGGGTTGAAACGGCCGTAAAGGCCGTTACAGAAAAAACAGGCTGTAAAGGCCCTGTAACGGTCCCTTAACAGTCTTGTAACAGTTTTTTCAAAAACTAAAAGAAGGGCTGTAACAGCCGATATGGGGGCCGTAATGGGCGTCACGGCCCGTATCATAACGGTAACGGTGGTGGCCGTTACGACCACCGTTACGTTATGGAACACCTTGATGTATATGATGTTAATATACTTTCTGTTGATTTGGATATATTTTTCTTATGATCCTTGGCCCAAGTACATGTATATTGTCCTCTGACATTAAGATCATGAAAGAGGGGCCCGTTGATGGTGACTAAGACTGTGGATCTGATGGCATCCACTGTGGATGGACCATGCCGCATGATCTCCCTGATG
This sequence comes from Liriodendron chinense, assembly GCA_003013855.2. Classification (NCBI taxonomy): domain Eukaryota; kingdom Viridiplantae; phylum Streptophyta; class Magnoliopsida; order Magnoliales; family Magnoliaceae; genus Liriodendron; species Liriodendron chinense. The sequence continues at coordinate 5,240,214 of ML058453.1, forward strand.
GGACAATCCTAACACTTCGATCAGTTGCCTGCAAGTGGACAGTTAAAAAAAAGAAACAGCAACAGTCTGCACCTAGTTGAGGTGGCCAAAGAATGGATAGCTAGGATTGAGTCCTAGAGTTAGAGATCTTTGGGCATGGCTCTTCTGCAGCAGATCCCATCATTCAACAGCCTAATATTAATTGTGGGCCCTATTTTACAAACTCAAAATATCCTGAGCTGAGGATCATGTAATTCTTCTTCTTTATATCATATACTAATATGGCCAGTTTTGTGCTCAGTGGGCTCATCTGTCATTGCATGCTCTAGACATCAACTGTTCTTAAATTCCCCTTTGTGGGTAGGCAATAGCTGTGCAGCATTGGGCCTCTGTGGTGGCATGTGAGTCATGTCGGTAATCATGTATTGGCAGGTCCCTTGATATTTTGTGCAGCCAAGTACCCAAGCATGTGGCCTTTCATATGTGTTGGTGCTTCGTGCTTAGCAGTTTGCCTGGCAACCCCCCCATGACCCTACATAGTTCTCACCCTCTGGTTCGTGCATGTAATAGCTGGGGTGGGGATCAATAAAGGTTGGGATGTGTTGGCATGTGAGTGGTGTCAATGTGAATCTCTTCCTATGCCTGGTTCCAAGAGCCCAATTAAAACAGGAAGGTTGATGTCCGGTGGGCAGATCATAAAACTTTTGTCCATCTACCATTTAAAAGCCAACACCAAAATTCTCATAGAAAGACTAACATGCCGATGATGATATTTATATGAACTAATGTATTGTCAGTCAACTGTATGTACAAAAAAATGTTGGATTTTCGTGGTTGCTGTCTCTGATGGGGACCCAGATCCAAGTCCAAGTTAGAAATGTTGCAACTAATTTTATGTGTAAAATTCTTTGACGTGTATAGGGACTTGAGTCTTGCAATAGATTGTGTTCTCAGCGGCCAACAATTATCCGCAAGGCAAAAACCCAGGTAGCTTTAATTTTTTCTCTATTTGTAATTTCCTGTAGTACATTTCAAGTGGAATTTGCTTGCCTTCCCATCTTACATGCTCAAGGTCATTTTGTTGTGTCTAAAAAGCGTTGGATGCAGTATAAAGTGGCACCCTGAAAAGAGTCAGTGATCAAAAGTGGGCAGTTTAACTTTCTGGAGATCATAATCTACACGTTTGAATTATATTTGAGGTGTGTATTCTACTGAAGATGGCTGCTATTTTATTGGATATCAACAGATTACATCTCAAACATGCATTTGAATGCTCAACTGAACTGGACTGTAGTAACGATGTTGTACCTTACAATGCATCAGATAGGGCCCGGCTGATGCAAGATCAGGCCCTGAATTGCGGTCCAATGCACGGCCTACAGATCCATTTGGATGCTAAATCCAATAGTCTGATTGACCTGCGGGGCTCAGAGTCAATCAGATGGCCATATAACCAAACAGTTGGACTCTGGGGTTCATAAATCCCACCATATTCCAAATCCGGACTTACATATCAATTTTAGGGCATTAAATAGCCCAATATATACCAAACAGTTTTGATATTTATAGGTTTTTTATAAAAACTGTCTGGATCCAATATTCCATTCATCTGTGCGAGGAAGTCCAATCAGTCGCTTAATTTTTGGATATTTATATGGAATTTTAATTGGTGATTTCTATTTTAATTACACATTGGAGATAGTTTAGCAAATAACTCTTATTTGGGCAAATAGGCCTTGGCTTCTTTGGTTTTAACAAGGATTTTGTAAAGGTTATATGTAAATGTCGCCACACATTTGTTAGAGATCATTGTGAGAGTATTTTTATGAATAGAAATTATTTTCTTCTTGTTTCTTGGTGGGATTCAGAAACCTAGAGGCGTGGTTCTTCTATAATCTCCTTGGCCTGATTCCATTGGTCTTGTGTCGAGGAATTCCACATATTTATCTTTATTTGCTATTTCTTTCAATCTCATGCTGATCATTGGGCTAAGATAACAAAAATGTATTAAAAATTAAGTTGAAGGGAGGGATTTCCCAGTACAAAGGGAAGGGTGAGGAACCCCTCCCGAGCCAAAAAGTCTGTAATGGAGTTAGCATCCGTGCCAACATGAGCAAACAAAGTACTTAGCCCAGCTGCCAGAGATCCAACTTCATTAAAAACAAAAGAAAGGCTCTAAGGTTCATACCCGACCCCTTTGGGTTTGGGCTTTGTTCCACTTTATAACATTGATAAAGTCCCGTCCGACAATTACTTGCACTCACAAAAGAATCGTGGACTGCCCTGACATCTTCCCAATGAGCATACGCTTCGGCCTGATGGGCAAATCCCTGCGAAAAATATCTTACCGCTGTCAACAAAGAGATCCCTGCCCATTCTATTCATGCCTGTCTTAATTTTCTCAGTTACTTTCTGGACTGAGGATGCTTCCTTAAAGATCTGTCTGGTTCTCTCAAGCCATATCTCCCAAGAGAGCAAAGCAAAGAAGCTGCTACGGAATTTTGCTGCCAATCTTAAACAGACCACAATTGCAGATGTTGCAAAATTCACCCACTTTTTTCTGATTGTCGACTCAATGACAACAACAGGCTTAAAAACTATCCCACAAATATGAAGCCATGGCCCATGGGATAGTGAATCAGCACATGATGGACTTATTGATGCATCAGTTAGGTAGGGTGAACATCCTCCTTTTCCAGTGATCAAGCATTAAGATTTCATTTGGTATGCATTTGGTAAAAGGGAGAGCCAACAACTCACCTGCTGTCGACCATTTTCGTGTCCTCAAACCTTCTTCATTTTCGAAAAGATGAACCACCTCGAGGTCTGAGGATGCTCATAAGCTCAGTAAACTTGTAGATTTCTTCACCTTTCAAGTTTCTTCTGAAAATCATTTTCCACACTAACTCCCCTGCTATAAATTCGCATCACTCTTTCACCGATGCTTGTTTATGAGAAGCCACTCTGTATAAATCCTCCTCCTAAAGATTTGATTCCCAAGGAGAGATCTTCAGGAGGATGAGGTTGATGAATTATTGGAGCTGCTTCATCATCTCTCGGGAGTCACTCTCACGGGTGGGGATGATTCGATCTCGTCTTACTCAAAATCCGGAAAGTTTTCAGTCCAGTCACTATATTGTCACTCATCAGGCAATGTCCAAGTTGATGCAAAGTCGCATACTTTCCCCATTTGGTCCTATGGTGTCCCATCAAAGGTGTCAGCATTTGATTGGCTTGTGGGGTGGAATAGAATTCTAACCATCGATAATTTGCGGAGAAGGGGCCTTACCATAATTAATGCATGTTATCTATGTTGGAGAGAGGACGAAACAGTGAATCATTTATTTATACATTGCCCTTTCTCAAGGGAGTCCTGGTATGGTGTGCTGGGGCCCTTCTGAATCTGCTGGGTGTTCCCGGAATCGATAGTTGACTTGTCTGTCCAATGGCATGAGGTAGGCTTAGAGGCAGCTTCAAAGAAGAGATGGATAATGTTCCTCTTGGTTGGTCTGTGGGCTATTTAGGCCAAAAGGAATAACATATGTTTTCGAGATAAATGTGGTTCTTCTTGGAGTGCTTTCTCGAGAGCCTTGCTAATGTAGTAGATTGGGTTGGGCTGCAGCCTTTTTAATCTTTTCTGTTTTTTCTCTGATGTTTGTTTCTTTCATTCTTTGGCTTCAGCTGTTTTCTAATACTGTTGTCATCCTTCAAAAAAATAAAAATAAATAAATCAAGAAACGCGTCACGACACTCTTTCACCGACGCTTGCTTATGAGAAGCCACTCTGTTTATTTTGGTCATGGCATGCGGGCGGTGCCAGGAAAAAGGATCTCCCTAGATGGAGAGTTTTGCACTCTTAGCTGTCATTTGGTCTCTTTGGGGGTGAGAGAAATGCCCGCTGCTATTGGAATAGAAGTTCTTTGTCTTTGGGGGGGGGGTCATTTGTAAAGTTCACCGGTGTATTAGGTACTGGGTGCCTTAAAGGGTCTGTTTTTTTCTTCTTTTTTTTTCCCTTGGATTTTTTCCGTTGTATATCTTTTTTATGTTTTGGTTTCTTTTTGCTGTTTTGGCTGGATGAAATTCAGTATCTTTCAAAAAAAAAAAAAAATCTAGATACATGTTGGCAAGCAAACTCCCCAATCCACACGTCCTCCCACAGCCGAATTTTGTCCCCATGAATCCATACTTCTCTATAATTGTTATGTACCTGAATCAATACTTCTCTAGTTCATTTCCATCTTGGTGCTACATTGAATAAGCCAATTTGGTGCAAAAGAAATGACCAAGCTGAGGGTGTCGCTGATTTAATTCATAATGATCTCCAAACCCATGGTTGAAATTTCATGCACTTCAAATGGTGCCTGAAATGATCTTTATTGCATTGTGGGGGCTGGGGGCTAGTTCCTGGTTATGAATTTAGTGGAGCTAGACCAACTTGGTCATTTCCACTTTATTCTATTGAATTATTGCTATTCAATTCAGTTGAGCATCCATTGCAGCCTAAATAGGAACAAAAAGGTGCAATTGGATGATTTTAGCTTGTCTGATTTTTCCATGCTCCATTTTTCCCCTTATTCCTCTTAAATGGCCACACAGTCTGGTCTCCCTGAGATATACAGTGGTGAATGAGTGTGCAGCTTATCTGATTCATTTGACAGTCTCAGACAGGGAGATGGGAACCGTCTTGAATTCCCTTTGAAGAATTGGGTGATCTAGACTTGCCAAGCACTGTCAGGGTGGTTCCTCAAAATCCCTGGAAGCATTTTTTTCTACCTCAGTGCCTGAAAAGAATGCAGCAAGGAAACGATGACTGGCATGTGACTGGAGTTGCGTTGCATTTGTATCTGCTACTCCTAAATAAAATGGTATTAATCTTCCGTACTTTTTCTGTTTGATTTCATACAATGGAGTGTGAATGGCCTCCTAAGATATATATCACATCACAGTGGTGGCAAGACATGCATGTATTCTCTAAAAACTGTTAAGGCATGGCGATATACAAGAAATCTGTCATGATTTATGGGTTTCTTCTAGCATTTTTCATCCTTTGAATTCCGATGTGTGTAACGAGCTTAGGATCACTTGAAGAAACTTTGATGTTAGATGCATGAGATGTACTTTCAGCTGGAACTGGAGTTTTCACTATTCAAGGTCAAGACAAACAAGAGGTTTACTAGCCCCACATGCACCCCAAATCTGCCAAACTGGGATGTGTAGGACATCTGAGTGGGTGTCAAATGGGAGCCACTGTACTGATGATCTGGCTGAAAATTCAGTCTGTTCAATTATCATGAAGGCGACGTGTGCATGAAAACAAGGGACGTGTGGCCTACCTGATGTTTAAATGACCTGAATGTTTGTTTCTCACTTAGTATGTTGATTCACGGGCACCGTTTGGCATGTATGGTTGCATGTGGAGGTGCATGTGGATTGCAGAGGGATGCATTTCAGGCTAGAAAACCTCAGAAAACAATCTCTTGGACTATGGATTCCCCACCGAAATTTAGAATCAAATGTGGGCATGCTAATTCCAGACACCCTGTCTTCAAGTGCTAAACACAGGATTCCCACATGCCATGGCACACATATGTCGGACTGAGAGCATTCGTAGTGGTCTCATGGTGCATGCGTCCTTTCCTAAAATCAGGCTAGCCCACTCATCATGTGAGCAAAGCAGCATGCATGTTGGATATAGATCGTTGGCTATCTAACCATCCATTTCTTTGTACATGTGTCACCTACCCAATTAATGTACTGGCTTGATATTCAAATTAAGGAACATTAACTGTGGTCCACCCTAGGAACGTCCTGGATCCTGCCATGTTGGCACATATTGTGTTTGTGTTTGGCGCTTGAAGATCAGGTGTTTGGAATTAACATTTTTTTTGTTAAGTACATGGCTTTATGTGTACGTGCAGAACACCATACCGGTGGTGTACACTGTTTTATGTGTACATGCAGAACACCATTTCAGTGATGTATATCTCTTTGTTATCTGCTAGTTATTCTTGACTTGTTTTGATTGAAATGATAATTATCTCCTTGTCCCTTTGTAATCAGAAGATTATTGCTGAGGAGAGATATATACCACAACTCTCTCTCTCTCTCTCTCTCTCTCTCTCTCATCACCACATCTTCCATTATGTGGTTTCTTGAGTTTAACATTTTTCAAATCACTGTATTTGGTAGGTAGGCTATATTTTAATTACAATCCATCTATAAAATCATTTAGGGCCCATTTGGATCGTAAGTTGCTTAATATAAGTTACTTATACCACAAGTAGCTTATTTTAGTTTATACTTATTAAGAAAATCAGCACTGTTTTTGGTAGGTAGGCTATATTTTAATTACAATCCATCTATAAAATCATTTAGGGCCCATTTGGATCTTAAGTTGCTTAAGATAAGTTACTTATACCACAAGTAGCTTATTTTAATTTATACTTATTAAGAAAATAAGTATGTTTGGTAAACAACATACTTACCAGCTTTTCCTCTCTTTCATCTCCAGAAAAGTTAAAAAGCTAAAAATATTAGCTGAAGTGATTATATGTTTTTAAGTAAAAAAGTTACTTATTACTAATCATAAACCAAACTTACTTATCTGAAATAAGTTACTTATTTACTGCTGTAAGTAGAAAAAGTAACTTATTTGGTGGTATCCAGCCCTTAGGGGGCATTTGGATCGTAAGTTACTTAAGCTACTTATGCCTCAAGTAACTTATCTTGATTTCTACTTATTAAGCTAAAGTGATTAAATAACTTTTGAGTAGAAAAGTTACTTATAATTGATCTTAAACCAAACTTGCTTATCTACTACTATAAGTAGAGAAAGTAAATTATTTGATGGTATCCAAATGGCCCTTAAAAGTTGTATTAATACCTCCTAAAAACTACTTTGGGAATTTTTTATATTGGAAATATCTTGTTTCTTTTTGTTAATATAGTCCCATATTTTAAGAATTTTGGCAAATTAAAAAAAAAAAAACTTTGATACATTTGCAAGCCGCATCAATCCTGATAGCAAAATGATGGAACAAACTGTGGATAAGCACAAAGCGCAAAAAGCATAATGATCAAGCGATCCCGACTCATCAATTTCGCTGCTTAGCTTGGACATTTAACCATATTTTTAGCCATCTTCTCGTTGGCAGCAGATAATTTATGATCATCTGATCAGTATGGTTTTTGGTTACACCCTATTCACATCGAATGTGGGCTGACAATTTGAACTGTCTGGATTGATGTACATATGGGCCGCATGTAGAGATGACACATACAAAACTATTTTATTTATTAAGTTGTCCTCTATCTCAAGTGATGCATGTAGATATGAATGCTAGATTTTATTTTTTTTCATTACCTTATTTTTCTTGTGCTATTTTGAGGTGTGTTTGGTTGCACCAAATATCATGAAATTTCATGATTAATCAGTCTATTCTGTTCCAAAACTTCATGATATTTCATGTAATATGTTGCAATGAAACACACCCTTAATAAGTTGACCACATTAAATTTTCCTTAATCAAGTTGAGGGCGAGGGATTGTTTCAAGGTATCCAGTCAAAATAATCAAACTAATGAAAATCTTTACGATTTCAACTTATAAACCTCAATCAAAATTATCTAAATTGTTACTTTTTTGTATTACTATTAAATTTTTTTTATTTTACTTTCTTTATGACATTTCCTTTAGTTTTTAACGCTTCCACTGTTCTCTTTTAGCCAGAAAAAGTAGTTAGGGACCCAAATGTGTTGGGTCTGGTCCGGAGCCCAGATCTGAACCGTTAATAATCAAGCCTAGATTTTAGCCCAAGACCTGATCCATTAGTATCTGGGTTGGGTCTGGATGGGTCCAAGTCCAGTACTCTGGGTTTGGGTCAATCGTTGTTTCAGCCCATTGGCTGACTAGCTGGACCTGCTTTTGTGGCTGGTTAAGACCAAGCTAAATATGTAGTGAGTCAGGCTCCAGTTAGAAATGTATCCCATTTAAGTAATGGGTTAGGTTTATCCATTGAGTCTGCCCAATTAGAATTACATAGGTCGGATCATGGTTGGGCTGGATAAATTATAAGTGGGTCCGGTTGGGCCATAGGGTGGGTCGGGTTTGGGTTAAACCTAACCCATTTCACCCCTATTTGGGCAATTTTGGGTTGGATCTAGACTAAGAGGATGTAGACCTGTCAAAGTATCTATGGATTGGTCCAAGTTGGGTTGGCCTGATATTTAATTCTGTACTTGATATAGATTTCCTGTTAAGCGTCCAACTGCAGTGTTTCTTTAAGCAGGTCTTCAAGGTTTTGGTCAATTGCCCTAAAGCATCATTTTAAGGGATGGTTCTTGATTGAGTTCAGGTGACCTGGGCTATTTTTGGGTAGATCCAACACATTTAGAAGTCAGGTCCCAGGCATGGTTGGCTCGATTTTGAGATGTTCTGGACCTGATTGGAGTGGTATTGGGTCCTAGACGCAACCCGGTGGGTCCAATTTCATGTCGAGACCCATTGTTATCTGATCAGGTCCCATTTGCACCCTTACAAATAATATTCATTTACTTTCCTTTCAGTACCCAACAAGACATACTAATGCTGTCATCCTTCATGCTTTATCCCTCTAAGAGACTCGAGGAAAATTCTACCCCGCTTGCCACATAAAGCAAGAGAGTAATGTGAGAGACCTTTATCAGTAATATCATTAGTGAATGTAATTTATCTTTGTGATTCATTTGAGTTTGGTTGTATCAAATATCATAAAATTTCATGACCATAGAAATATCATGATATTTAGTGCACCCAAACACTTTTAAATCACCTCATCATATTGTCAAGATTCATGATAAAAGTTGTGGAGGAAGTTCAATCCCCATTGCCAACCTGATCAAGTTGTAAGTGGGTAGGATACGGTCCGATATTGCAATATCCTTATACAATATAATTTGGACATTGGATACAAATACAGATTCAGATATTGTCTAAAGTAGTCGGATATAAGCCACATAGTCTAGTACTCGGATATTCAAACTAATATGTAATTAAAAAATAAGTTAAACATCCAATAAAATTAACAAAAATACCTAAAATAGAAAAGTAATTTGCATTATTAGTTAATATTAAGTTACAAATCCTAAAGCATTTGTACACCATGGAATTTCATATATCATATATTACTATTTAATATTTTGATTAAAATATTGTTAGTAAAGTAAATTATGAAAATGCCCTTGGGTAATGGGTAAGCGGATATAATATCCGTTTCCGACACGCTTAGAAGTCGGATGATTGGGTAAAAATCCCTTGTCCTTATCCCATTTGCTTGGGTCGGATACGTCAGGTAATAGGGTAGATGGATATCAATTGTGAGCTGTACAACCTGATGCAACCCTCGTCCCTTATTCAGGCTTGGTTGGACTGGTAGTGAGATCTCAAAACTCCCACTGGCTGAGTTAAACACACCCTAAAATATGAAAAGAAAATTCATATAAGTTCATATAAGTTAACTGAAATACTTGGGACAAAGCTATGATGATGATCATGATTGATCATGATGGATCAACGCAAGTCGATGAGGATCCGAGTCAGCCTAACTTGAGCATGGATTGGCCTGAGCCAACAACACAAGTCGCCGAGCCAAGCAGTGCAGCCTTGAGTTCTAGGAATCTCCAAAACCATACCTTGATGTTAATTAAAGCAAACTATCCTTTCCATTTTTTATGGGTCCATCGGACAGTGACATTTTCTCTTTGGTGGGTCATCTGGGGTCGAAACCATTGCATCGATGTTGTGACGGGTCCCTCAAATGGTTACTTTCAGGGCTCTACCCCCTGCTGTAGAAACCTGTAGTACACCTGAAAAATCCTAGAACATTGATTACTAAATTCCTAATTATTTGTGATGGCAGTGTCCCAAAGGAGTTAGGACATTAGTGTTTGATTGTGGCTTGCATTGTCAGCTATTATAGGATGATGGCGTGTGGGGAAGCTCACCCAACTGTAAAGATGGGATAGACAACCACAAGCAAAGCAACATTCCAAGGACTTGGACATGGTGCATGGAAGTCCTTATCTTTGTTCAAGTGGAGTGATGAGGCTGTTGTCCCATTCCTTTCACTTCAATTCCCAACCGAGATCCTGCTATCAACAAGGCATTTTCTCTGGGTCCACGCCTCTAGACAGCTGCACATGTGTGAGAGCTACGTGTGTGGCTGGTGGACCCCTCGTGAAAGGTGCAATTGCTGATGGGCAGGTTCAATCAAGTGCCGAATATGGTGTAGTGTTTTTGTGCTGGGTCCCGTTGTCATTCGTCCTTGGCAATCAGATGGCATTGGGACCTGCTCCACAATGGCGAGACGACGATGGGACGGCATTTTGGTCTTCTAAGAGGAGAGAATTTTAGTGATTTCAGATGCTCAGAGGTGTTTGGGCTTTCTCTCTGGTGTATGTCTGTCTATGGATGGTCATTTTCATTGGTTGTTCCATACATGTACGTCTGTGAGTAGAATGATCCTGTGTGGAAATTTTTACACCAAAACTCACTCTATAAAACATCATCCCATCACTGCACATGTCCATTAATCTTGGCCATTCAGTCAATGGGCCACCTCTTGAATGAGCCATAACTGAAGCTGCACCCATTAGATGCTCATGAACATCTGATCAGTAAGCTCTATTGGATGGTTGTCTTGAAAGGCTTCATTGATCAGAAAGTAATGTTCTTCCAATCATCGTGATTTCAGTCTATCTCTCATCAAGGAGGTGGCCCATCAATTGGATGCCTTGATCAATGGCCGCATTCACCAATCGGATGACAAAGGCAGTTGCTACATTGAGTTTTAGTGTATGCCTTGTAGTGTTCCAAGTATCGATATCACTACAACAGAAAAACGCTAAAAAAAATTTAGTGAAACTTCAAAAGATGCTAAAATACACATATTTGTATATTTAGGTATAAAAAATTACAAAAAAAAAGGCATAAATAATTAAATTCCCATTTAACAGGGCTTAAAAACGTGTCATTGTAAGAAATTAGTCCAACCATCTAACCTTACATTGACATTATTTTGGTGAGAAATCGTTAACAACTAGAAATGAAAAGAAAGGTTGTGGTCTTGATATCGCTCATGTTATCACAACAAAAATATCACAATTTATTGATATTATCGTCAATAATTTGAACACTACCTAAAATCATGTGCCCAACAAAAGAAAAATTAAAATAAAAACTTTGTTAATAACCAATTTTTTGGCAATATTGATACATTGGCGATGTTATTAAAATATCACTAATATATTGGCCATACAAACGGCACTTGGAGTTTACACAGTAAAAAATATTAGCAATACAAGTGATGCCTGGAATTTACATAGTCAGAAATATTGATGATATGTATACATTGGGGATACTTTGTGATACGCCATCAATACCTGGAATTTCTAATGCTACCAATGTTATTGGTATCGCCAAGCTGAAGTCCCAGATAATATCAGGGATATTTCAATAATATTGGGTATACTTCCAAAATGATGCCTTGTAGTTGGGATCTTTTTAATGAAGATTTTTAGTTGCTGAAAGAGGAAGAAGGACAAAAACAGTGAGAATCTTTATGGATTTCCTCAGCTCTTATTATCTTCCCATTTTACATCAGCAGTCGAAATTCCTGAAAACCTACTTTGGGGTCAGCTTAGATTCCATACACCCACTTCCGTTTTTATTTTGTTAGCCAAGGCAAAAGCCAAAATGAGGCCACCACCAGAGCCAGTTGTAGTGAAGTAAACAGAACCATCATGAGTCAGTAGATTTTGATGTTTTGATCCTACATGGTGGCCTAGAAGCTCTTCAAAAGAATCATATTCTTTATTTAACTAACAAATGAAAATGCTAAGATTCGGTAGAAACCCGTAAACTCCATTGAATTTGCATGGCGAGAAACTTCTAGCAATTTTAGTGGCAGGGCAATCATCTATGAGTGGGCAAGTTAGATGAAAACCTTAGGAAGCGTTTGGATGCATGAGGAATTTGAATTGTGAAAATTCAGTTTAATCATGAAGAAATGATAAAAATTGCAGTTTACGTTTGTCCTACTCCAACTTGAAAGCGAAAGCAATGTACTTGCAATTTGGAGCCCATACCCTCAATTCGAATGCTAAGGGAACCACTTCATGACACTCATAATTGCAATTTGATTCAAATGTGAATCCAAACGCAACCTTATGAATTATTTTTCCTGCAATTGAACATATTTCTACTCCCATCTCTTGGGGGGACTAAATCTGCACAACTTAATGATCCAATCATACATACAATCATACAATTCAAATCTCCTTACTGAAAGGCTACCGTACTGGAACTGGAAGAGAAGATCAAGGGAGGTGATCTGATAAAAGGTTCAGATGGTCTAGTGAAACTGCTGCAGTGGGCTGCTTTCGTGTTGGCTAGGAATCCCTTGCGAGCCATATCAGCTCTGGTGGATTCTTCGGTTTCGTGCCTGATTTCCTTGAGCAGCACAGCTACATCTTTCATGGTGGGCCTCTCCGCTGGACAAGGGTTCACGCATAGAAGGGCCACACCAAGGACTTGAAGCATTTCCTGGATCTGAGACTCTGCATGGTCTTGAAGTTGCTTGTCGAGCATGTCTATGGCCAATCTGCCTGTTTTCCGCAGTTCCCATCGGACCCAATTGACAATGTGGGTCCCATCTGGGATGCGATGATCGGTTGGTTGCATCCCAGTTAAGACCTCTAGAAGCACCACACCGTAGCTGTAGACATCACTCTTCTCTGTGATCTTCATACTGTATCCATACTCTGCAATCCATGATGGTGATAAAGAGATTGTTAGTTGAACAGAAATACTCATGTTGCTAGTGCAGGCAGAAATTATAAGCATGGAAGAGATTTCTAAGATTCAATCACAGTTTCTCCCTTTGCTGAATTTAAGAGCCTGCAGGTAAGCAATTTGCGGAAACTGAAAGCATTGGTATTTTTAGTTCATTCCAGAAGAGCCATCAGCTAGAGTTTAAAAACTCTTCGTGCAACTGAGTCAACTTGATTTGAACCAGACTTGGGTCAAGTTAAAAGGTTAACTCATTCTTGTAAAACTTAAAGAAACTCATCTTATAAGCTCAGACATTCGATTACTCAAAAATTAAAATAATCAGATGATACCAGGATTTTAAGCTAGGAAAAGCAGGATCAAGTACTCTGACCAGGTACTGAGCCAACTCATCCCAGGCTTTCATTGATCCGAGTCAAGGTAATCAAAGATCTCTAACTTTAATAAGCATATTCCTCATTATAAAACTAAAAACTAAGAAGAAAGATCTGAAACTCTTTCACTTACCAGGAGCAATGTATCCATAAGAACCAGCCACAGTATTGCAGGATTTTGTATGATCAGAACAATCGACGAGCATTGCAAGGCCGAAATCTGCGAGATATGCTTCAAAATGTGGGCCAATCAAGATGTTATTGGCCTTGATATCACGATGAACGATTGGAGGAATACAGTCATGGTGAAGATAGGCCAGCCCTTGTGCTGCTCCAAGAACAATCTTATATCTCAAATCCCAGTCCAAGAAAACCTTCTTCTCATGAAGCAATCCAGCCAAACTCCCATTGCTGATGTAATCGAACAAGAGTAATCTGGTATTCTTGTTAGTACAAAAACCCAAAAGCCTTACTATGTTCTTATGTCTGATAGACCCAAGAGTCTTAATTTCCGCTGAGAATGAATCCTGCTCTGAAATCTCTCCATTCTTAGCCGGCCACAGCTTCTTAACTGCGATCACCTGTCCGATTCGAGTCTCGACGCGATAAACCTTGCCGGAAGAGCCTTGCCCAACAACATTCGAATCCGATAGCTTTGTGACAATATCATCAAGAGAGAAATTCAGCTTCTGAAATGGTGTGATCTTCCACTCCCACCCATGTTCATTTTCTTCATCTCTTCCAACTGCCCTTTTCCGAGCTCGGATCACCAGCAGTATTCCTAGAAGCATGAACCCCAGAGCTATAGCAACGCTAAGTATGACACGGAGAACTTCAGTTTGAGTTGAGTTTCTTTGTCCAGACCTTTCAGTGACCTGGGTATCTCCAACTTGAACAAAACATTCATCCCGACCAGTGCAAAGCTCTCGATTGCCGGAAAGACACGTTGATGGGAGCTCTCGGAAAAATGTTGTATCGGGAAGATAACCTGAGAAATTATTGTATGAAACATCCAAAGAAACAAGATTTTCAAGCTGACCCAATACCCTCAAACTCCCTACCAACATGTTGTGAGAGAGATCTAGGTACGCGAGCTTTGAAAACTTTGAAAATCCTTCTGGGATTGGGCCCGAAAGAGAATTCCAACTCAAATTCAACATGATATCTAGTCCTTGCAAATTGCCAATCTCATCAGGAATGAAACCAGACATTCTGTTGCTGCTCATATCCAGCAGCTGCAGATCCTTGCAAAGACCCAAGGACTTGGGAATCAAACCGGTAATATAATTGCCATTTAAAATGAGTTTATTCAGCGTCGTGAGCTTTCCTAAGCTCTCAGGAACAGAACCTGAGATTCCATTCAGTGAAAGGTCAAGAACATTGAGAGAAACAAGAAATTCGAAGGAGGCAGGAATCTGGCCTTGAAGCCTATTTTCATGCAAATCGAGCATTTCTAGATGAGTACAGTTACCAATTCCTGGTGGAATTTCCCCGGAGAACTGATTTTCTGATAATTCCAGGAAGCTCAAGCTACTTAAAAGATTGATTTCTGGTGGGATTTGGCCTGATAACTGGTTAAATCCCAGCCGCAGACGGATCAACCCAGTGCAATTGCCAATGTCTGGCGGAATCTTTCCCGAAAACCCATTTGAGATGAGCAACAGTTTAGTTAAGTTCTTCAGATTGAACAGAGAATTAGGAAGAGACCCAGTAAGGAAATTGTGCGAAAGATCCAATGCTTGAAGCTGTTCGCAATCACCCAATTCAGACGGTATGTTACCATGGAGCTGATTCTGCCATGCGAAGAACTGAGTCATCTCCTTCAACCGCCCGATTTCCACCGGAATCTCACCCGAAAGTTGGTTATTATCCACTTCCAGTTGTTTCAGGCTCGACAAGTTCCCCAAGAAAGGCGGAATTCTCCCGGAGATGTTGTTTTCAGATAATAGAAGCTCCTCTAACCTGCCCAAATTAGAATAGGAGAGTGGAATTTCACCGGTCAGAGAATTCAAAGACAAGTCTATAACTCTCAAATCAGTGCAGTTTCCAAACACTTCAGGAACATTCCCGGTCAGATTATTATTCCACAACAAGATGCTCTTAAGATTCTTCAACAGGCCCAATTCGGCTGGAATCTCCCCAGAAAGTTGGTTTTGGTATAGGAACAGAGACTCAAGAGCAGAGCAGTTAGCAATTTGAGGAGGAATCCTGCCCGAGATATTCGCAGTATAGATCGAAAGCGTCCTGAGATTCTTCAATTCTCCAAAACTCGCCGGAATCTCACCCGAAACTGCAGTCGCTGCAAGACCCAAAAAAACTAGACCTTTGCAGTTTGAAATCTCAGCCGGAATTCCTCCACGAATTCCCGCATTCCCGCCAGCCCTTAAGATTTCCAGGTTCAACAATCGTCCAATTTCCACTGGGACCTTTCCAGAGAACCGGTTGTCAAACAGCTCAAGCCGCTGGAGACTCGAACAGTTGCCGATTTCCGGGGGGAGCTCGCCTTGCAAGAAATTGGAATTCAATGACAGGAACATCAACTGGGATAGCTTTCCGATATCAGGTGGGATTCTCCCACTGAGCGCATTGTAGCTAAGATCAAGCATGGTCAGCGACGATGATAGGTTCGCAATCGATGATGGGATTTCTCCGGTGAGGTTCGCATTAGAGATGATGATGGTGGTGAGGGAGGTGAAGGAGAGTAGCTGACTAGGGAAGGTGGTGGGGAGATTGATGGAGTTGATTTTGATTTCAGAGACCAACCCATCTCTAGAACATGTGATGTAAGTCCAATTGCATGGATTCTGGTGGGATTGGTTCCATGAAGAGAAGAGAGAAGGAGAGGAGGAGTTGAAGCTTGAGAGCCATGAAAGGAGGGAGAGTCCTTCATGGTTCAATGCAGAAATGGGAAGGGAGATTGAGAGGCTGAGAAGGAAGAGTAGGAAAGAGATTGGATTGCTTGGCATTGGGAAGTTTGGTTGTGGTGGTGTAATGCTTCTCTTTCTTGAGTAGTTATAGTTCTAATGGAACTACTGCTTCCTCTAGTTGAAATTGATGTTGCTTTTCTGTCTAAGTACTTCAGTTTCAATTCCAGATTGGTCCCATGGATAGACTATAAACTGAAACTTGTTGTATAAGACATCTCTATATATGATTGGATGGACTAGATTAGGATGATGGACGGACTAGATTAGGATGATGGACAACATGTTGGACAGTGCAGGTGTATACACTGAGTTTTGGTATATAGTTATCCACAAGAGAATTCCTCCAAATGGTTTTAAGACTCGTACGGCTTGGTGATGAGTCGTATTGGGCCGAGCCAACAGCTACTCTCAGCTCCGACTCGCAGTGACATACCAGACCGAACTTGACTCTTATTATAAATTTTTTAACACACGCACTCACACTTTGGTGGGAGAAGTATGGAGGTGAGTCAAACTAGCAAAACAAAAAACACACAAGTAAGTTCATACAAAAAAATAATTCAAATTTTACATGAGAAACCCTTTTTAAGTAAAAATTACAGTTAAAAAGTAATATGCATTATAAATTTTAGAAGTTACAAGAGATGAAATTACCCAATCAAAGTCCTAAGAGAAACTCTAGCTTTCTCTCTCATCAAAATCCTCTTAAACTCGTAAACATATCTTAACTAATAATTGAAATTAGAAATAACTTATGCAAAATCGCGTAAAACTGCAAAAATCGGTGGTCGATTGACACCCCCCAACCACCCGACGATCACATGTTCAGACATGTTTGATTGTCTGAACATGCCAAAAAAAAACCTCAACACACTCACTGTTGGATATAATTGTTGAAAACAGCATATTAAAAAATCGAGAATAGAATTAAAATAATAAATTAAAGAGATAAATAACTTATGTGTTTGAGTCGAGACATGACTGATTCACTCGGCTTGAAATCAAATCTGCCCTCCTTGGGCTGCATCCCAAACGCAACAAGATTTTTTGAATAGATGGCCTCCAGGATACAACGATTATTGCCCGGTCCCAATGGTGCACTCGCTGTACACGGGCTCGAACCAACGTGCAGAACTTAAACCGAAGTTATTGACTCACTTGCAAACTCAGTTGACAAACAGCAATAAACCAAATAGGATTTTGAAGAACTAAAAGGAAAACTTGATTTCAGAGAGTGAAAACGGATTAGAGGACAGGTCTATATATGAACCGAGATTAGATGCCTGAAGCACTGTTTCAAATGGATTAGGTCCGTTGGGTTTAAACCCAACAGGAGTGACCGAGTATACTTAAGGAAAATTGTTTAGCGCGAGTGTACTCTCAATCCCACCCAGACTCAGACCTAAACCGACACTGGCACCGGCTCGGCTCGGCGGGCGGGCGGGCTAGCGCACGTTTGACCAATGGCATAGATTTGAGCTAATGGAATAGCCTCCCATCGGACCAAATTCATAAGCCCCCTAAGAAGGGTCTCAAGGAGCTCAAGCCCAATACTAAAATTTCATCTTATAATTTTATGATTTCTTTTATACATAACATGGAAGGAAATTCAAATTTAAAACACATTTTAATTTTAAAATTCATTTAAAATACAATACTCACATCACAGTGAAATTTCACCATCACTGCAACCGGTACTCGAACCTTTGACCTCATTTTGAACGCCTGTGAGTCTAACAACGAGGCATGAGTAAGGACCTGCCTTGACGGTTAATGCAGAGATGAGAATTACAAATATACGAGATGTGCGGAAGAGAAGGGTCATACATGGTGGTGACCCAACTGCCATATGCGTGGTAATTGGCAGTGTACGTTAACCCATTGATTCCAAACCGTTGAAATCGGACGGAGTACTATTGATGGAGTAGATTCCGTACCGTTCAAATCGTGAGGAGTAATATTGATGGAATACTGTATGAAGAGTACATTAGTTGCATAATCCAAACAGGTAAATACGAGGCCATCAAATGGACGGATAAAAATAAATTGATCAAGGGATCCAAATTCAACTGACGATGTCATGTGGTTAAGATTGTCTGATAGTTATACTCTTAGCCAATGCTTCATCCATAGTGGGGCCCGCATAGTGGATGCCTGGATGGCCCTACGTGTATACCACGTGAACATTCTGATGCGGTTTGGATAGTGACTCTCCCACTAGCAGAAAATGATCTGAAAAAATGGATGAACAGCGTGGATGACACACATACATTATGGTGGGTCCCACAGAGCACGGACCACTGGCCGGGCACTAACCAATCCGCGTTAATTTTGTTCAGGCCAACCTATCCACGGAACGGACTCCGATTAGGTATGGAGGGGTGCGTGTCACCTTATCGTTGATAGAGAGCCGTAGGGCCTGCACCAATGTGATGGAGCTGTGAGCACACCACTTTCACATCAGTGTGGGCTTGACCAGCTCTCCACCAATGCCGAGGTGCACACACCCCGTCCGGTCTCTTCAGCGTCCAGGTGGGGTAGTACCTAATCTGAGCCCCCACAGAACCACCTGAAACTGTGATTAATGGGCCCACTGCCATGCATGACCCACCTTTCGAGGATCTTCACAATTTGTTGAAGTATTTTCATCTGTGAACACCACCGTCTGATTTTGACCTTTTCATTTTTAACAGTTCATTTACAAGGCCCAACAGATTATCTAAACGAAGTGATTTTCTTCAGCGTTAATCATTTATTGGTGGGCCGACAGGATGAACCGTTCTGGTCATTGAGCGTGGGGACCACGTAAGGAGCGACCTGGGACTGATGGTACCGCGGACTATGGATCTTTTTGCTTGGGGAAGTCCTGGCATCCGGCATCATGATATGGGCAAACCTCATGTGGTCCAGTAGCGGATTGGGTGGGGACCCATCAGCACCCAGCTACGTGGTGTTGGGCGCTGTCGGGCCCATCATGATGCGTGTTTTTAATATCCACTCCGTCCATCCTTTTTTCCAACTCATTTCAGCGCATGATCCCAAAAATGAAGTAGATCAGAAGCTCAAGTGGACTACAGTACAGGAAAGTGGTCATCCAAAACTTTGGTGGCCCTGAGAAGTTTTTAATGGTGAGCGTAAAATCACCACTGTTTCCTGTGGTGTGGTCCACTTGAGCTTTTCATCTTCTTCATTTTTGTGCTGATACCCTAAAATGATCTGAAAAAATGGATGGACGGCATAGATAAAACACATACATCGCGGTGGTCCCTACAGCGCGGTGGTGTTGGGTCCCCACCCAAGCCGCTTCCATGTGGTCCCGAGTGTGCAACACTGCTATTGGTGCGCTCCGGAACCACACAACACGTGGAAAGTCTAATCATTCATCTGGACCGCTCATTTGGCTCACTCCGTTATTCATGCGACACCACAAAAAAACTCACCCTGATCGAAGGATGCCAACCGTCCAAATATTGACCTCTCTTTTTATGACCTTCAGTTTATAAAGCCACATAGGGATGGTTATGGTTGTCTGATCAAATTATCCTCCTTATTTTGACCCAAAAAAAAAATCCTATTCGCATTGACCATTGGAACTTCTTTGATCCAGATCGTCCATTTTGCATGCAATTGATCAAATGGAAAAGCTCATCTGATAGGTGTAAAATTTCGTGGGGGTCCATGAAAAGTGAGTGAAAATCCAATATATGCCGCAGATCGATGATTTGACCCTCCACTCATCCAAAAGCACCACTGAACTTCAACTTGGGTGTGCCCGAGACAACTGGAGTGGGCCCCGAAAGATTAGCATTAGCTTAAGCGAAAGAGAAAAGCTTTGATACTCTGGCAGATCGTGATGGATGATATACGGGCATTTGTAAATTCTGTACATCCCAACAGATAAATCAAATTAAACTGTCCAAAGTATGAGTCCTTGCTTAGATGTATCATGAACTAAAAGTCAAGCTTATTCGAATATCTGACTACCGGATTGGTAGGCACACATTGGACGGCTACAAAATAAAAAATCCAATGGTCCTGTTTCAATAAACAAGTGTCCACAAATCACAGGTCAGGATTGTTCAACCAATCTGATTTTTTGAGCTGTGACTCAAATCAGCAGGTTCCACAATTTAGACAGTCTTACTTGAGTTAATATATACACCATGTAGAATGTCCGAGTGCCCGAGTATCAAGCATATCCACCTCACGAGTATCATATAACTCCCCTAAGCAAAATAGCAAGTTAGCAACAAAATGATAATTCCAGTATATATGTTGGAAAAATCCAAAAATCATGGAAAAGGTGGGGGAAAAGCTCCAAAATGAGAGACATGGTGGATCAAGGACAAAGAGATCTTTACATAAAAGCTGACCTTTCAAAAGGATGAGGAATTTTTTTGTAGTTTGTTGTGGATGAATGTGAATGTGATGGGCCACCCAACCCATTCCTCATACATGAACCTCTGGCCCCTCCCCCAAAAAATACATGAACCATCCACACCCAATTGACAATACAAGCTATACAGCTTGCATTTGAATGTGATGGTCCCCAAACATTTTCCTCAGGTGGTCCGTTGTCCCCAAACTTTGATGTATGTATTCTACATCCATGCTGTCCGTCTGCTTTTTCAGATCATTTTAGGACATGAGCCCAAAAATGAAGCAGATCGAAATCTCAGGTGGACCATACTATAAGAAACAGTGGTGAATGAACGCTTCACCGTTAAAAACTTCTTATGGCCCATGTAATGTATATTTGTCATCCAACCTGTTGATAAGGTCACACAAACCTGGATGAAGGGAAAAAATAAATATCAGCTTGATCCAAACTTTTGTGGCCCACAAGAAGTATTTAATGGTCAATCACCAATGTTTCCTATGGTATGGTCCACCTGAGATTTGGATCTGTTTCATTTTTGGGATCATGATCTAAAATGATCTAGAAAAACGAATGGACGGCGTGGATATAGGAAGCATATATCAAGGTGGAGCCCACTTTAAGGGCTGCACCTAGTCCGCTCCCTTTTCCTCTTATCCCTTCCACAACTTCCTTTAAAATGACGAAGGTACCCACTTGTTTTTAAACCACCCATCATAGACCTGTCATGCATGTATATCTAATCCAGGCGGTCCAAATCTTGGTCCCCCATCATGGATGGAGCATTGCCCAGAATTACAGTGATCAGATCATTTTAACCGTATAATAACCGCTATTGAATTTTGACTGTTGGGCATTTTCTTTTAACTGTCCATTTGATGGACACTAATGGAACAGTTAGGATTCCCCAATCGGTCTGATTTCCACATATATTCTCTGTCCACAATCGAGCCCACAATTGGACCGTATGGATTGATGAGCACATACCATCTCTGCACCGTAGATTACTCGGTCACCATTTCTGAAGCAGTGGCAGACTCACACCTTAATCTAAGAACATTTAACTTGCATTTCATGCCACTGAGAAGAAGCCATTCAGATCTGTACACGGTGCTCGCCAAACTTTCGTACAATGCCATCCCTGCTTTCAGTTTGTACATGTGAGGCACATGGTCCAGTCATTAGTGGTCCAAAACGTTAATGTCATGGGCCCCACTGCTGGACCACATGAAAAAGTCCCAACCCTACAAATAGGTGGCCCAGCTAGCTAGGCAATTCAAGAAGGTTGAAATTAGACCAGAAAAGGCCAAATATCTTGCAGCTAAGATTCTCCAGTCTGGCAATTTCTGGGTCATGCCCATCCAGGCTGAGGCCCATCATATATAAATGTTTTGGTGACTTAGAGAAATGGGCCCCACATGCCTAGACAATGCGTCTACAATCTTGTGAACTTGGGACCTATAAAATATCAGACCTGTGACCTAATGTTCAAGCCCTAGTTCATTTGCTTGCAGAATTAGCAAAGTTAAAGAAGGAATAGAAAATGATATGAAATTGCCTTCTTACTAAACAGCACTTTGTGGGTGTTGTCGCCGTCGCTCAACCATTCTCTAAGTAATATGGGGTCCACTTTTAAATAGTAGGTTGGAAAATGATTTTAGATTGGTTGTCCACCCGACATTAACTTTCCTTTTTAATCCAACCAGTCCCAATTTATTTCGTCCTTTGCATTTATTTATTTATGTAGGATATCTGATACATCAGCAGACATGGCGCGTTTAATCAAGGTTTAAAGTATTGTTTACTTCTCACCTGATACATAATAATATTGCCCACGACATATTGGCACGAAACAGCCCAAAATAGGGGTGATAGGGGCAGTATGGAAATTCTCACATTTAATTCAGTTTGGATCATTAAAAGACAATGAAAATATAAAACAAAAGTGCCAAAATATTGGAGGATGGAGAGTTTAGGTTTATATGGTTTCTACTTATATGGTGCCAAAAGTGCTATATATATATATATATATATATATATATATATATATATATATATATATATATATATTGTGAAAAAAAACTATTAAATACAAATTTTCAATTAAAATTGATAGATGGCTATATATATATATATATATATATTGTGAAAAAAAAACTATTAAATACAAATTTTCAATTAAAATTGATAGATTTGTACATGTATGAGTAATAATATACATAGGTAATCAAATGGTACGTTAAGTCATTCTTTGCCTCTCTCAAGTCCTTTATTTTCTGGTAATTCTTATATGAATGGTCCATCTTTAATTGAAATTTTTCACCTTGTACTAGATTCCATCGATCGGATGGTGGTGGCCATCACTAATTTTAAATCACTGTCAATTTTTATTTTAAAAAAAAGGTCAATTTTGCCCAAAAATATGATTTTTTTCTTTATATATATATATATATATATATATATATATATATATATATATATATATATATATATGTGTGTGTGTGGGAAATGGTACTATGCAGTTAGAGTTAGATATGAACCAAGTTTAATTGTTCAGATCGACTCAAATCGACTCGGTAAAACTTTGTTCGAATATAAAGCCCTGTTCAACTCAACTCGAACTTGAACTTGACTCGAATATTGATTGACTTGTATGTGTATATATATATATATATATATATATATATATATATATATATATATATATATATATATATATATATAGAGAGAGAGAGAGAGAGAGAGAGAGAGAGAGAGAGACGGGGGGGGGTTGGATGACAAATAAACATGACTGTGGGCCCTAAGAAGGTTTCAATAGTGGACATCATTCTCCTCACTGTTTCTAGTGGTGTTGTCTGCTTAGAGCTTTGTATCTACCTCATTTATTTTAATGCCTTAAAATGAGCTATACAAATGAATGGACAGAGTGGATAAAAGAAATACATCATGGTGAGGCCCACAGAGTTTTGACACCAGTTTGTTGGCGGGTGTTCGCGTCACCAGCTATAAGCCAACCCACATTCATGTCACAAGCTATGCGCAATTACTGTGCTAGAAATCTAGGTGGAGTCCACTATGATCTTTGTGAGGAATCCATACCATCCATCCATTTTGTGAGATCATTTTAGGATGTAAGACAAAAAATGATCTGAATCCAAGATTCAAGTGGGCTACACTAAAGGAAAAAGGTAGTTGGAAAATTCCTACCATTGAAATCTCCCTAGAGTCCATAGTGATGTTTAATGCCATCATAATGTCATTCCTATGGTGTAGTTAATTGGAGATTTAGTTGTTGCTAAACCTTGTGATTTGTCGTTTGTGAACAAATCGATATTTACCATTTAGTAGTAGAAAAAAGGTGAAATTGTTTGAACTCATAAAAATTGTTCAAAATTCATATGTTCGAGATTGGGCCAAACCAAATCGAGTTCGAACAAAGCTACCCTACTCAAATGTTTGTTCGAACACACCTACTTAAGCAGCCGAACGATTTGATCCGGTTCATGTTTGACTCGGATCAAATCATTGCCCACCTCTATATGCGGTCACCCTCAACCTCATGAGAAGTTCCCATGAGGTCGAGCTATGTGGGACCCATTGTGATGTTTCATGAGCATCCACACCATTCATTTGGTGGGTCCCCTATTGTTTATGGGATATCCAAAAAATCAGCTGGATCCAGAATTCAATTGGGCCATAACAACTGAAAGAGTGAAAAATCATGCCCACAACATCTAAAATCACTTGTTGGGGCCCACCTGAATTCTGGATACGGTTGAAAATTGGTGTGACTTCCTGTTTGAGCGGGACACGCACAATGGATGGGCTGGATTTGTCAACCACGTCCCAGTCGATCTTATAAACAATCATAAAGTTTTCAATGGTGGATATCCACTCTTAATTGTTTATGGTGGCGACTCATCCTTCTCACATGTGACATTTTCATACATCTTTGAAACAGTCCAAACAATAAGAGATTGTGGATGGATCACATTTCTAAAATCACACTGAGAAACCATCCAGAGCTGTAGAATGGATGATTAAAAAAGTAAAACATGAGTGATCTGAATTCCAATGGCAAGAGAGATGGTTATCGTCATCTCTTGGTTTAGTTTTTGCTAGTGTTGTAGATCTGGTTCAGAGATTTGGGCAGTTTGGATAGCCTTACAAACCACATCATTTTGCATGGTTGAAGAGTCATTGTCATTTGTTTAAAATGGTGGTAAACTATCATTGAATCAATCCACAAAAAGTACCCCTAAAAGACAAATTCACCTCTTAGTTGCCTAAATGCCATTTATTTTAGTTTAAAACCTTTTTCATGTCCTACGACAATACATGACTTTAGCAATGTCAGGGAAGGGGATTAGATCCTACCCCCACCTGGACGGACTGGGTCCAGGTAAGGGCTTTATGCAACCCTCCATGATTAATGAGTTTTATTCCACATCGTCCATCCATTTTCTTTCGGATCATGAGGCAGATGCAAGGCTCAGGTGGACTCCACCACAGGAAGTAGTGGTGATAATCACACCTACCATTGAAACCTTCCTAGAGCCTATCGTAACGTTTATTTGCTATCAAACTTGTTCATAAGGTCACATAGATTCAGGGAAGACAAAATGTCATCTTGATCCAATACTTTTTGTGGCTCAGAAGAAGTTTTTAATGGTAGCAATCAATCCCCAATGTGTTATCCAATTGAGTAGGGCTGTAAATGGTCGGGTTCGGGGCGGGTTTAGCCAAAACCAAATCCGCCCATTTACCAAACAGGCCTGGGTCTAAATTTTAGACACAGACCCTTTTACTAAATGGGCGGGTCCGGGTCGGGTCTGAGTCAACCCATCAGACCCATTTAAAAACGGGTTCGGGTCTGGTAGAGGGAGATTCACCCATATCCATTATAAATGGGTCGGGTCTAATGGGTCCAGGTCTGGATCAAGTATGCAAGAATTTTACAAGGCTTAAAATCAGGTCTAGGCTAAACGGGTCCCTTGAAACATAGACCAAACCCGCCCACTTACTAAATGGGTTCGGTCTAATGGGTCCGGGTCTGGATCAAGTATGCAAGAATTTAACAAGGCTTAAAATCGGGTCTGGGCTAGACGGGTCCCTTGAAACATAGACCAAACCCGCCCACTTACTAAATGGGTTCGGGTCGGGTCGGGTCGGGTCGGGTCGGGTTGGCCGGGCCTAATATAAAGGAAACCAGACCCAAACCTATTTAGCAACGGAGTCTGTTCTTGGACCCAGACCCGTACCATTTAACAAATGGGTTGGGTCTGGGTCGGGTCTAAATGGGTTGGGTCTGGGTACCCCATTGGGTCCGCTGACCTATTTACAGCCCTACACTTGAGCCTTGGATTTGACTATTTTGGACTTGTACCCTTAATGATCTAGCAAAATGGATGAACACCTTGGATAAAATTCACACATCATGATGGCCCCACAGAGCCCCTGGCTGAACCGAGTCTGCTGAGGTGGGCGCAGGACGCAATCCTCCAAAGCCCAAAACCAATTGCATCAGAACCTTTGCCCGTGACTTTTCACATTATAAAGTAGCTATGATTGTCATCTTTGCATGATATATGTGGCATCTACCAAGTGTGGGGCCTGATTGCTGATCTGTTGCGTCCCACTATGAATGAATGATACCGATTGTGAAGAATCTCACAAATTAGAAGATGCCGGCAAGGGATCTTGCCAAATTCATTTTTAGTCGCATGAACTTCCATGGTGTAATCATCTCTTTTTAATCATCCACCTAGTGGCCACAAATCAAAATATTAAGATCCATCGATGGTGGAAAGCAATGGACATATGATCCAAATTATCCAACCATGTCTCCCACTTGGGAGAATCAAGAACCTAAACATACCATGCAGAGATACAAGTGCCACAACATATTATTCCTCCTAGTGCAATGTTGATGACAAATGATTAGTATGCCTGTTATGGTAGTTAATTGTAGAAAGCTGCATTAGACAGGACACATCTTATGATTTGACTTTTGTCATTGGTGCAGATGCCTCTTTAAAGATCACCTTCAATGCTTATTATATATTTTTCTGAAAACTAACCTAGCTTTATATCTTTCAATAAAACTAAGCTACAGTTAACAAATAATAAGAAACAAGTGAATGTTAGCATACTCTTATGTCATATAAAGAGACCCAAGTAGTGATAGCTGAGTAGATGTCACACAAATCTTTTTCGGAATATTTTGATTACAGGACAAGTCCTGATGTTTGATGAAAGGTCCTGTACAGCATTTTTGCAGCCGTTGATAAGACTGATCAAGTGGCTGTCGGGTGCAGTCACCACCAATTTGGGATCGATCAGATAAATGATTATCTTAGCATACGACGTCGGATGGAGAAGCCTTACACCATAGCTTAGTGTGGACCATCCGGCTGGATCTTTCCTCTAGTGGGTAATCATGGACCAGTACTGAGAAAAGGATAGTGTACAATTTGCGCGTTGTCGGTAATAAGTGTGATGTGTGGTGTTTGTACTTTGTGACATGGACACAGTGATCACCATTTGGGCTGTCCGGAATGTGGGCCACACTGTCGATATGTAAAGTTGGAAAAGCATCGCAGCATCTAGATGATCTTGGTGCGAATAATGTGATGTTACCCCCCACCAAATTTTACTGCCATCCGCTTTGCTCTAAACACTCATTTAGTACCACAAATAGTCAGTGTGAATTTGGCCACATCAATCATCCAATCAGATGGATGGTCTGATCATGTTTGTAAATGCCAAGCAAGTAAATTATTACAGTTTAGTCATGTCCATTTTATTGGACCAGTGACAGCAATCCAATTAGATAATGCATCCAAACACACCCTAATTGCTGCTAATACCACCAAAGGTAATACCTTATAAAAGACTCCATTAGAAGTTTGAGTGTACATAAAACTCGATCGGCCTTGTTTTCAGGAAATATCAGACAAAAATCTTACTAATTTTGCTACTTTTTTTCCAGCAAATGCTCGCGAATTTCATATTTAGATAATAGGACTGAATGTAATGAGTACGGAGAAATGGGAGAAGCGTCGTACCTCCAATGTCATTGCTACATACGTGGCCTTCATGGATTAGATCTAAACCGTTCATTTGATTGATCGAATAGGTAAATGGGTCATAATTCAAAATTGGACAGTGGGAGCTATCTTGTTACTGAAATTGGACGGTGTGAAACTTAGCCATCCAATTGTTTCGTAAACTATGACCGACCTGATCACTGGACCCACATTATCTTAGAGAAAGGAGATTTACAAGTAATGACCTACATGATGGGCGGCTTGGATCTTATGCAAATGTTTCATGTTGGCACATGTGGTGGCATTTAGATGTGCTGCCTTGCATGAACACATGGATGATCAACTTCCAATAATCATGGCATGAAATAAGGAAAATAATGAAAAAGATTGTGCTAAAAAAAATTATTTAAATAAAAAAAACTCTTTGATGCTTAGCATGAAATAAGGAAAATAATGAAAATAGTGTGCTAAAACATTATTGGAATAGCATGGTGTGAGGGTTGATGCTTAGGCATAGGCATTTTAAAATTGTACACATGGCGTATGTCAAATAAATCAAATCATCTAAACCGTGAGACCCACATTAAATATATTTTGTTATTATTATTAAGTGTCTCGCCTGCTAGCCCAGCTAGAAGACGCCTAGGCGTTTCAACAGCTGGTCTTAAGTTCGAAATGCTAAGGAGACACACTAACCACACCGGTGGGAGGGTAGATTGTGTGACTAACTGTGTGGGTGCGTTGTTCAGATAACAGGGTGGTTGCATTGCATGACTAACAAAAAAAATGTTTATTTATTAAATTTGGACCATTGATTGTTTTCTTTAGGCTGTCCATTAATTAGCCACGGATGAGACAATCACTGAACCAAGTTATTATATAACTGCATTTAAGGTTCATAGGAATCAAATACCCATGATTTGTATGATTTATATTGAGTTCGTGGTATTCTAGATGTCGGTATCTCTCTCTCTCTCTCTCTCTCTCTCTCTCTCTCTCAAAAGAAGTTATTTGATGCAGAAGCAGAGCATAATGCTTGCTTGATATGCAAGCATTTAGAAATAGTGCATGCCTAATCATTTTGAGTTCAAGGTATTCTTGATGTGTAAATATTTTATGTCAGCATATCAACCATCTCTCTTAAAAGAAGTTATTTGATACCACAGCAGAGCATGATGCTTGCTTGACATGTAAGAATTTAGAAATAGTACATGCAACATGTATTAACTCAAGCAAACAATTTAAATTGTATAAACCCATTGTTGGTAAGTTATAATTCCAAAATTGGATTTGTCAAAAAACCATAACCTATGATTTATAGGCACTTTTCTTTAAATAGGATTATTGGATTATTTTAAATAGGATTATTGGATTATTTCATTTTAATTGTCGAATAATGGTTTGAAATTGGATGAGTTAATAAGGCATTTGTAAGAAGAGGTCCCTTTCATATTTGGTGTTTGCAGATGACATAATTTTAAATGACAAGAAAAGAGAGTCCTAGACACAAAGTTAGATTCATGGAAATGTGATTTTGAATATAAAGTATTTAAAATTAGTTGGACTTCAATGGAGTATATAAAGTGTAATTTTAGCAACAATAAGAGTGGTAATGAGAAATTAGTTGAGAAAATTGTTGACTGAAAAGTTTTTAAAAATTGGTCACTTTCAATACCTTGGTAGAACACCGCTTAAACTGAAAGAAGAAATTTAGAGGATGTCTATAAGACTAACTATACCTTATGGGACATAATGTCAAGCAGTTAAAGAACAACATGTGCATACGATAAGTGTAGCTGAAATGAAAAGGTCAAGATGCATGAATAGCAAGATGAGGAAAGATAGAATTAAAAATAAATATTTTCGAAGGAATTTAAGAGTAGCACTCATAGATAATATGATGATGGAAAGTATCTTTGGATGGTTAGGTTATATGCAATAAAGAGCAAGATCGGCACAAGTTAGGAGTGAGTTGGTGTAAGTTGAAAGTTATAAAGGGATAAAGGAAATTAGCCTAAAGGGACGTAAATGAAAATAGTAAAAAAAAAGACTCAATAATCTATAGTCTAACCAAGTAATGCCCCTTTATAGAATGGAATGGCGTAAAAAGATCGGTGTAGCCAGCCTTAATTAGTTGAAAATAATGCTACCACAATAAATAAATATCCACCAATCTAATAGTTAGGTAATCAAATAATGATAATGTTTAGTTAATTATACAAAAGTTTATTTTTATCCCATGTAGGTTTTTTGTAAGTAATTTCGAAAAGATTGCATATATCCATCACATGTGGTTCAAGTACCAAAGTTTCTCTTTTAAAAAAGCAAGAGTGAAAGAGATGGTGGGCATGTGATACTGATTGAAAGGCCCTTTTCATTTTTTTGCAAAAACCCTCCCATATCCCTGTAAAGGCAAGGTTTTAGTTACTCCTAAACCTGGTGGACCCGGCCTACGCCTGATTAGATCTGTTTTTAACCACGTCCAGGTCCAAAATGGCAAACCAAAACCAGACCCAATATCTAAAAGGATTAGAAAAATTGAACCCAAACCCGTTAAAATTAGTTAGCACTAAGTCCAGCCGATCTGACCTGGGTCTATTTTAAGGACTCCAATTGCATAGTAGGCTTAGCTGACCTGGAATCTTCACCAACATGATTCTCAGGAGCTTGATCTCCATTGAGAAAGATGCCCAAATCGTAAGATTTGATTTGTAGCATTTTCTATGAATTTTGTTACTTTCCAGAGGTGAACTGATGGATACAGACAAGCACCACAACTTGTGGTACTGCACCACCTTTAAATAAAACACCCATCTGGTGGGCCACAAAGTTGGAATCGATGGACAACCGACCGTCGGACTCAACAAACATGTGTGTCCTACCTTTCGAGCGAATCATCATGATTTCGTGGAAGGGCAATCTTTATAATGGGACCCACCATCGTCACGGTACTGTACTGATGTCGTACATAAGTGAGATTGTACGGTCCAGCAAGTTGTGGCACCAGACGTGCGAGATCAAAGTTTTGATTGGGCCCAGCCTGAAAAATCCTAGCCCAAACAGATCAAGATGTGGACCCAAACTGATGCTCGTCCATTTACAGCCGTTGACAACCTGCCGTATTTCACCATGGTGTATGGGCTGTCGACGTTTTTATTATGCAATCCTAGCTGTCCAATTTGTAGCCTTCAATTAGATGGCGAGAACTGAAAGACAGCTAATGGTTCAGATTCAAGGGGAAGACGTCTACATGGCACAGGGCCCATTAGATTGAAGCAAAGAATTCATCGAATGTAAAACTCGTTATGCTCAGTGTCAGTCATGACATTTGGCCCGCTTATCATGTGGGCTACGTATGGAGTATTGCGAGTATTGTTGGAAATCCGGTCAGCGGAAGCACCGAAGAAGATCAAACAATCACCACACAGCCACACAAGCAATCAACGCAAAAGCAAACAAATTTTACGTGGAAAACCCTTGCAGGAAAAAACCACGGCACAAAGCGACACCTCCACTATGAATTCCAGAAGATTACAAAGCTAATCTACCCTCAAGCAAATCTCAAAGATGAACAAGGCACTCTCAAACCTCACAATCTCTCCCCCAAGCCCTTATCTCGAAATAGGACTCCTTGTTATTGATTAGGATACATCTAAGACGGATTAGGAGGAGCTTTTATAGGCCTCCAACCCAAAATAGAAACATGCAACTCGAATTCACGCAAAACTGCGCGTATACCCAACTATACTTAACCGGTCACGACAGGTCAAACCTGTGCAAAACAGGTCCAGAGAGTTTTGCCTTGAGAAAACATCAAAATCGGCGTCCACCGACCGGTCAAGACCGATCGGCCTCCTTTGTCCGACCGGTCAAAACCGGTCGGGCACTGTGTTCAGTGAGCTTGCAACCTCCCTGTCTTGCCATGGGATCGGTCAGACCAGTCAAGACCGGTCGGCCTCCCAAAAAAGCTGTCATTTTGGAGCCTCTTTCAACAAACTCCATCGAGGCTTCAAAATCGAACCATCTTCCATTTGCTTCGTCGATCAACTCATCTTTAAAACATAGTGTCGTCGCTTCTCGTGCATCACTGCGTCTTCATTAAGCCTTTTGCCAATCCTAGAGAAGTTACGCAGAACTTGAACTTCTTTGTTGGGACCACCTTGGTCAGCATATCCGCCGGATTCATGCTAGTGTGAATCTTGTCCAGAGTCACATCTCCTTCCTCAAGCACCTGTCGAATAAAATGGTGACGCACATCAATGTGTTTAATATGAGAATGATAAATAGAATTTTTAGCCAAATTGATAGCACTAGAGCTGTCACAATTAACCGGCATGGCTTCCTGTTGAAGCCCCAACTGATTTATCATTCCTTTCAACCAAACAGCTTTCTTGAAAGCTTCTGTCACCGCCATGTACTCAGCTTCAGTAGTGGAAAGAGCCACCACAGACTGAAGCTTAGACATCCAACTAATCGCTCTACTCGCTAATACAAATGAGTACCCTGAAGTCGACCTCCTATTGTCCATACTACCTGTGTAGTCAGAATCGACGTAACCAACCAACTTGTCCTTGGACTTTTCAAACGTCAAGACATAGTCCTGCGTACCCCGAATGTATCGAAGTAGCCATTTTACAGCTTCCCAATGTTGTTTGTCCGGGTTAGACATGAATCGGCTTACAACACCCATAGCCTATGAAATATCTGGTCTTGTACAGACTATGGCATACATTAAACTACCCACAACACTTGAATAGGGCACATGAGACATAACATGCTTTTGTTCATCCGTTTTGGGACAATGTTCAGAAGAAAGCTTGAAGTGAGCCGCGTGGGAACGCTAACCGGTTTGGACTTGTCCATCTCGTACTTTTTCAATATCTTCTCAAGGTATTCTTCATGAGATAACTACTACCCACTCCTCTTCCTGTCTCTATGAATATCTATGCCAAGAACTCTCTTTGTAGCCCCCAAATCATTCATCTCGAATGTCCCTGAAAGCTGAGTCTTCAGCACATCGATGTCAGACATGCTATGACTGGCAATAAGCATGTCATCTACGTACAACATCAGTATGAGAAACTTCTCATCATTCAGTGTCTTAAAATAGACACAATGATCATACTCGCTTCTGGTAAAGCCTCGACTCATCATGAAGTAATTAAATTTCTTGTATCATTGCCTAGGCGACTGTTTGAGACCATACAACGATCTCCTCAACCTGCAAACCTTATTCTTGGCCCCTTGTACTGTATAACCTTCTGGTTGCACCATGTATATCTGCTCTTTCAATTTCCCATGCAAGAAAGCAGTCTTCACATCCATCTGTTCCAGCTTGAGGTCGTATTGAGCAACCAGTGCCAACACGAACCTGATAGATACTTGCTTCACAACCGGTGCAAAAATCTCACTGAAGTCTACGCCTTCACGCTGAGCATAACCTTTCGCTACCAACCTTGCCTTGTATCTATCCTATTTTTTTTCGAAAAATCCACTTACACCCTATCACTTTTCGGCCCATTGGAAGCTTCACTAGCTCCCAAGTCTGATTCTTGTACAAGGAGTCCATCTCGTCTTGCATTGCTGTCTTCCACTTCTCAGCATTTACATCCTGTAGTGCTTCCTCAAAGTTGGACGGATCCGCCTCATCTGTAATGACAGCGAATACAACGTTCGAGTCATCCTTGTACCTTGCCGGTAACCTGCGATCCCTTGGTGGATTTCTTCGCATAGGTGGCTGCTTCACCTAATCATGTACATTTGTCTGCGCCTCAGTATCGGCCCGTGTCTCATCTCTGTCGTCATGAGTATCAACCTGTCCTGATGTTTCTGGTTCCTTTATAGCATCCTGACAGAACAAAGACCCCTCATCAAACTTGACACCACAGCTCAGGGTGTTCTTCCGTGTGACAGAGTCATATATTCGATATCCCTTCACACTATCACCATAGCCAACAAAGATTCATTTTCTGGCCCTATGGTCTAGCTTGTCTCTCTCAACTGACGATACATGAGAGTAAGCCTCATAACTAAAGACTCGCAGACTTGAGTAGTCTAGCGTACGACCACTCCACACTTCCTCAGGGATTTTACATTCAATTGCCATAGAGGGTGACTGATTTATCAAGTAACAAGCCGTGTTAACGGCCTCAGTCCATATCTATTTACCCAACCCAACAGTACTAATCATGGATCGAACTCTATCCAAGAGAGTCCGATTCATTCGCTCTGCTACACCATTCTGCTCTGGCGTGTGGCTCACTGTGTTGTGCCTCGCGATCATCTCCTCTTTACAATACGTGTTAAATTCCCCAGAAGTGAACTCACCTCTATTATCGGTTATCAAAATTTTCAATTTCTGCCTTGACTGATTCTCCACCATCGCCTTCCAATACTTGAAGGTCATGAAGACATCGGATTTATTTTTTAGAAAATAAACTCAAAACTTCCTGCCATAGTCATCGGTAAACGACACGAACCAGAATGACCCACCAACGGAAATAACGGGCGACGGCCCCCATACATTGGAATGGACATAATCAAGCACCCTTTTACATAGAAGTTTACCCCCTTTAAAAGACAATCTAAACTGTTTCCCATACATACAGTGTTCACATATACTAAAGTCTACAGATTTAAAGGAAGGAATCAAAGATCATTTAGAGAGTACCTTCATGCCCCGCTCGCTTATGTGGTCTAAGCGTGCATGCCACATACGTGCAGACGTGGAATCCGCTACAGTCGTTGCAGCTCCACTTATTGAAATGCTCCCAATCATCCTATAAATGTTACCATGCCCTTGTCCCTTCATAATTACAAGGGCCCCATTTGAAACTTTGCAGAACCTGTTAAAACCGGTGAACTTGCACCCCAATGTTTCGAGTGCACCAAGGGAGATCAGATTCTTCCTCAACCTAGGAACATGCCTTACTTCCGTCAAGGTCCGTTCGATCCCATCGAACATCTTGATGCGCATTGTACCAATCCCCAGAACCTTGCAGGCGTAGTCATCGCTTAGAAATACCGAGCCTCCCTCATACTCCCTGTAGGAAGTAAAGATGCTCCTATCTGGGCACATGTGATATGAGGCCCCGGAGTCCATGATCCATTCATCACAGAGAAATCCAGGCTTTGACACCGTCAAGACCTCACACACATCACTACCACCTTCCTCGGCTTCAGCGGTATTGGCTTCCCTAGAAGAATCACCTGACTTCTCCTTCTTATATTTAGGACTCTTGTAGTCCTTCTTCATGTGCCCAACTTGGCTACATCCCCAACACTTCAACTTGCCTTTGCCTTTGCCCTTTTGATTTGGATCGAGAACGCGACGATCCTTCACCTCGCTCAGAATTCATTCCTCTCATAAACAGTGCTTCGGAGGAGGAATTAGTATCACCGCTTGTCTGTCTCATGGCCTTCGATTGAAGGGCTGAGACAACGGTCTCGACACTAAT
This sequence comes from Liriodendron chinense, assembly GCA_003013855.2. NCBI lineage: Eukaryota > Viridiplantae > Streptophyta > Magnoliopsida > Magnoliales > Magnoliaceae > Liriodendron > Liriodendron chinense. Next base: position 5,275,203 of record ML058453.1, read on the forward strand.
AGTGTCCCTACCCGCGCACAACGAGTCCCTGAGTGACTCATATGAATTAGGAAGCGAGTTTAACAAGATCAAGGCTTGATACTCGTCTTTCATCTACTCACCAAAATCGAGCAACTTGCAAATCAACTTGTTGAACGTGCTAATGTGGGCCTCCACATCTGTCCCCTCCGCCATCCTTAAAGTGAAGAGTTGCATCATTAGATACATGCGATTTTCTAGAGACTCATTTGCATAGATGTTCTCTAGCTTGGTCTATGTTTTTACAACGATCTTCTCCTTCATGACGTTATAAAGGACGTCATCAACAAGGCACAATTGGATTCAGGCCATTGCCTTTTCATCCATCTTCGTCCACTCATCATCTTTCATATCGGCAGGACGCTTTCTAATGACGTTCATGACCCCTTGCTGAGTTAGGATGACACGCATCTTCATCTTCCATAACTCGTAGTTATTTTTGCCCGAGAACTTCTCAACGTCGAACTTAGTACTTGAAGCCATGAGATCGTTTCAAAAAACTTCTTCTTCAACCGTTTAACGATATCTCTGATATCACTTGTTGGACGTCCGGTCAGCGGAAGCACCGAAGAAGATCAAACAATCACCACACAGCCACACAAGCAATCAACGCAAAAGCAAACGAATTTTACGTGGAAAACCCTTGCGGAAAAAAACCACGGCACAAAGCGATACCTCCACTATAAATTCCAAAAGATTACAAAGCTAATTTACCCTCAAGCAAATCCCAAAGATGAATAAGACACTTTCAAACCTCACAATCTCTCCCCCAAGCCCTAATATCGAAATAGGACTCCTTAGTATTGATTAGGATACATCTAAGACGGATTAGGAGGAGCTTTTATAGGCCTCCAACCCAAAATAGAAACATACAACTCGAATTTGTGCAAAACCGCACGTATACCCGACCATACCCGACCGGTCACGACCGGTCGAACCTATGCAAAACAGGTCCAGAGAGTTTTGCCTTGAGAAAACATCAAAATCGGCCTCCACTGATCGGTCAAGACTGATCGGCCTCCTCTGTCCGACCAGTCAAGACCAGTCAGGCACTGTGTCCAGCGAGGTTGCAACCTCCATGGGAACGGTCAGACCGGTCGGCCTCCCAACAAAGCTGTCATTTTGGAGCCTCTTTCAACAAGTATTACTTCAACGGTTCATGGATCTCATATAGCTGTGGCTGACCTGATTATTGGATCAGCCTGAGTTTTGGATCGGGGCACGTTCGTGCCGAGTCCCACCTGTTGAATGGGCCAGATCTTGCATAGGTGTTCCACGTTGGCATGAGAGGCCCATATTGCAGAAGAGATCTTTGGCTTTGGTATGTCTCCCTTTCATATGAAATCTCATCTTATTTGTGCTTGCTTTTTCTTCCGGTGTGGTAATGGAGCCTAAGTGCGTCCATTGGATGTGGCATACATGCACGTCAATCCAGGCCGCACAATTGAGTATGTAGACTAATCTGAAGATCACACTGGTCAGGCGATCTTAATTATCTGATTTTCCACTCGAATTCAGGATGCTCACTGAATTGATGGTTTTACAGCTACCAGTTGAACGGCTAGGATTGTCTAATCAGTGTGATCATTATGCTACTTCAATTTAGCCCTGTTAGCAGTGAGATCCATCATTTGGACAGTCTTGATTGGCATGAATGACTGCCACGTGTACAGTAGCATGTGCTAGCAGAAGCTATGAGCTGTTGCAAACGCACATTGCAGTCTTACCACTAGGGAGGGCCTGCCACGTGGATGTATCCTGGCAAACCTCTCGATCCTTATCAGTCATTCCCCATTTTTCTCTGAGAGAGAACTTCGATACTCTGGCGGAGGGTGATCGTTGATACGCACGTACTAACAAATTGCACACGTAGCATACAGTTAAATAAAATCAATCCATTCAAATATTGGCCCTAATTTAGATGGACCTCAACCTAAAATTACAGCTATTTATTTAAATTAATTTGTGATCAGAATGGAAAACAGGAAACGCTTCCAATCTAAAGTACAAATGACCACTAATCAGAAGTTATAACGTTTCGATCAAGTTCATTTTTCGTTGACAACCTATCTTCAGTAGGTTCCACAATTTGAACGGTTAGATTTACTTTTCATATACCACATGTACACTTTCTAAACACCTGCATATCAACCATGACAGTTTACCAGAGTATTAAAGAGCTCTTTCTATCTCCCTCTCTTTTCTTTTTCTTTTCTTTTTTCTTTTTTGTTTTTCATAGGACTGTTTGGTCTAATATTTTACAGTATTTTCTACCGATATTGAGCATTATAAGGTTATGGAATAGTTGGGCTTCCTCATGGGGCGACATACATACTCAAATGCACGTTTGAAACCTTAGATTCATCCATGAGACATGTAGTGCACCATAGCCCACTAATATTTCTCAAAGGTAGGGCTACCAACCATTGTGCCATCCCATATGTCATTAATGTCTATATATGCACTAGAATAGTTAGGGGTGGCCCACCTGATGAATGGGTCGGTGTGATTTTTATGTTAGGACGTGTCCTCCAATGAGCCCACCTGATGAATGTTTGGATGTTGACATATGCGTGGACCATGAACGTCCGTAACCAACGGATGTTTAGACATGTAGATCATCCATAGTGAGATCAACTAGATTAACGGTCCAGATTGATACCTCATCCAATTTGTTAAGAAATCAAGTAACATAGAAACCATCCATTCCAGATGTTAATAAGGGCCACTCAATCTCTCACATTAATGTAATCATACATGTGTAGAACATAATGATCGTTCAATTTGTGACCAGCGAGATTGTGTCTTCAATCTCGACGTTGATCGGGAAGGATGTGGGCCACAACCTCATTGCAAAGATCATGTCAAAATACATCGTCATCGTCCAAGGAGATGGTGGGGTTGGCACCATTAGACAATCTAATTTCACTGATGGTAACATGTTATTTTCAAATTCTTCATTTGTGCTCTAATATATATAATTTTTTTTATTCACGTATCAAGGTTTTAAAATTTGGACGAGCCATGTGCGACTCATCGGAGTTGACTCGGACTCTGTTCAGACCGGATCCAGTTTGACTCGTTTGGCCAAGTCACGACCCAACTCGGAACCAAATGAGTTAATCAGAGTCACAGGTCTTAAAACCGTGTTCGTTACTAGAGCTGTACATAAGTCGAGCCAGCTCGGTTAGCTTGGGATTCAGCTCGATTTGAAAGAGGGCTTCAAACCAAGCCAAGCCTTTTTCCCTGCTCGAAATGAATTTTGAGCCGAAAGCGAGTTGGGCCTCACTCGATTCGGCTCGGCTCATTCATAGCTCAATTCAGCTCGGCTCGATTTTATATATAATATAATATATATTGTATTTAAAAAAAAAATTATAAAAGTAAAAACACTAATCCCTCTTTATTCATTTGCCTGACTCGAGTGCCCCCCCCCCCCCCCCCCAAACAAACCCTACCTAGCCCAAGCGCCCCTGCCCAACCCTACCTAGCCCAAGCGCCCCTGCCCCTATCTGGCTGGCGAGTCTCTCTCTCTCTCTCTCTCTCTCTCTCTCTCTCTCTCTCTCTCAGCCGGCCACCAAGCACCGTCCGACCTCTAGCAGCCCGTCCCACCATGCACTGTCCGACCTCCAGTCGCCCGTCAACTTCCACCAACCCTGTCCTAATTGTGTCGGTCAGTATACCAAACTTTTATATACATATTTCCAAGCTTGACCCTAAGCTCGAGCTTGAAATCGGCTCGAACTGGCTCGATTCGGCTTGAAAGCTTGGTCGAGCTAGCTTGAACATAAAATTCTAGCTCGATGGCCAAGCCGAGCCAAACACGAGCCAAGGTGGTCATTGTTCGAGCCTAGCTCAAACATGGCTGAGCTCGGCTCGTGTACAGCTCTATCATAAGCATTGTGGGTGGAAGTGGGCCTAGCCTATCAAGATGGGCCCTAGCCCAGGGTGTTTATTCAACGGTCCTGATTCTCCTGAATGCTAGGCCTATATATTTATTGGGCATGACATTCAGGTCCAGGCCCATTCGGTGACAACGGCAAACGAAATTGGATCGTTGGCTTTGAAGGGCCTCATCATTACCAGGGGCTTCAATGTGGCCCATTTATTGGACAGTTTTAGAATTTTGGGCGATGCCCAACCTACAAGACCATAAGTTAGGCCTGGGCCCAGCTATGGTGAGCCTAGCTTGGAAGATCAATAGCCGAGGCCAGCCGATCGTCAACGCAATCCATAGGTTTGTCAATAGGCTGGACTGTGGTAACCCCAGGCCAGTCCCATTTAAATCTTGGCCATGAACTTCAGGCCATTCCCGAACTGTGATCAGATAGATGTAAAGATGTAAACGTCCAAGATTCAGGCCTGGAATAGAAACTGTTGTTAAACTGAAATCCAGGCCTAGTATGGCCCAAAAATAAATCTTAAGCCCAACCCACCTAAAACGAAGTCCGGCCTGTGGCAGGCTTGGCCCAAGGCCTAATGGGCCAGCCTTAATAATTGGCCCAGATAGTTAGATAGTTATGATTTTTGGGTTACATTCTTGTGGTGGCCCAGCAGATTAATGGTCTTAATCAATTTACATTTTTTTCACATTTATGCAAATAAACTAACCTTTATACAATGTTAATTGACCTTGATTCCTTCTAATATTGTTCTTTAAAGGCGACGACGTAAATGATACAACAAATAGCGAAAATTATAATACCGATGTCGATGGTGAGAGCCGTCATTGCCTGATCACTCAGCTCCAAGTTCTTCCCACCAAGCCGATCGACCATGTCCGGTACCGATTCGCAGTTCTTCAAATCTTGCTCATAAGGGTCCTCCAACTTCATCTTCATCCTCTCGGCTTGTCGGCTTGCGGCCTCCTGGGCTAGTGTCCAATCGTAGAATCTACGCCTCTCTTCATTGCTCAGAACGTCGTAGACCTCTCGCAGCTGCATGAACTTGTCAGATGCCACTTTCAGAGGGAGTGATGTTGTGTCGGGATGGTACTCCTTCGATAGCCGCCGATAGGCGGCTTTGATCTCTTCCAGGTCAGCTTGGGCCGGTATTCCTAAGAATCTGATCATCATTTACAAATATAGTGAGCCAACAACACAGTAAATCCATCATGTATGCTTGATGATCCGAGATCAATGATCTTGTGGTACTCATAGAGCTGTCAATGGACCAGCCTGGCCCGCGGGCTTTCAGGTCTGGCCCACTTCAAATGGGTCTCAGATTGAAATATTAGGCCCGTGGCCCTGTTGTGGGGCTAAAATTTGGGCTGGGCTCTGACTGCATCTATGACCAGTTGGCCGGGTGCATTTATTGTTTCAAGGGCAATTTTGTCATATATCATACATGGTGGGGCACATTTAATGAACAGCTAAGATCTTTCATGGGCCTAGGCCTAGGTTTTATTTTGCAGGCTGGGCTCCTACCGACACAGCTGGCCCATCCATAGCCCTAGTTACACAGTCGTCAAATGTCTCATTCTTGATGATCAGAATGTGGTGATGAGTGGGCCTAGCCTCCTAAAGAAATGGACCCGATGTCGTTTGTAATGGAAACGGAAAATACTTGGTATGTAGATTTTTGCCTCCGGTAGAAATAGATTGTCGATAACACAAAATATGCATGGGATTGAGGCGCGTACTTTGTTGCTATCTTTGAGATAGTTCGCGCACCTTGGTGCAATAAACCAGTGCGAAAGGTTGTGGATGCATCTATCCACCAAGACTCTCTAGTTATCATTTCTACAGAGCGTGTATAAGCTGTGAGAAAACCAACACCCAACACACTTCATTCCTTTACAGCAAGGGAGAAAAGGGTTATTGTTTTCGACATTTGCTGAAACCCTAACCATAATCCCTTTATAAACCCCCCGAATATAACGTCTTGAAAAAGATCCTTTTAAGAGAAGCAATTGCGTTGTTTCAACATGCCAATGGCCCACCAAGACTCCGAGCAAGGAGACCCCTGCGCGAGTATACGTGGGTGTGCACGTGCACACACGCCCAGTTAAAGGATTTCGGCCAATTTTCCCACCAGCTGCATTCCCCTGTGCGCTCATACAGACTTGGGCATTGTTCAACACACATCATAAGAGTCTATGTTGGGTAATGACATATAAACCACTTTTCCTCCCATTCTATTCAATATAACACTAAAGAAAATTACAAAAAGACAAAAATAAAAGGTAACATTATTTTGTTGAAATACACATAACAATTCCTTAGTTATTTCAATTAAAATAAACGGGCAAAAGGAAGAATTACTGTGCATAAATGACGGTGACAATGTTTTGAATCTCACTTAGTAAATCGTGTTTGGACTATAAGAAATTAGTGAACTAAGTCTTGAACTATATTTCTTTTAAAGTAGATCGTACACGAAACACGCACAGTAGTATAAGTGTTATTCGAATGTGTTTAAGAGCTGCACATTACGGCCATGTGCATCATCCCGATTTTTCATGAGCGCTCTAGAGAATTAACCCAATTCTCACAAGAAGTGGCCCCACTTTCACACTCAAGAGTGTCTCTCTAACATCTATAACCCCACCTTAAAATATGGCTATAAACTCATTAAAGGATTCACCAAACCTTAATGTTGGGGTTAGGAGCCCCGCAGCGGAAGCAATCAAAGCAGGCGATGAACACACCACAATGGCAATCAACAAGCAAATCATTACACACAAGAAGGCAAACCAAATTTTACGTGGAAAAACCCCTAAAGGGTAAAAAAATCACGGCACAAAGCGACACTAATCCACTATGAATCAGAAGTTACAAAAGATTACAGAAGAAAACCATGGATCACAGCCCATAAGAGAAATCTCAAGCTACTCGAAGCTAATTCTCACATGAGGAGGACAAACACATCCCTTTCCCTCAACCCAGAGAACTCCAAGCTTCCTCCCTAGCTCTTTCTCTCGCCCTAGAACCCTCTCAATCCCTTGGCCCATTGGCGGCAACCCTAATCTCGGATTACATCTCCTTAAATAGGAGAAAACCGGAATTAGAAACTCCTTGCGCAAAACCGCGCAAGAAACCATGTCTAAAAAGGAAACTGCCCGACCGGTCAGACCCCCCCACCGGCCGGTCGGATGGCCCAAAAAAGCTCCAGATACCCTGCTGTTATGGCTCCATCGTGACCAACCGGCCGGTCGGTGGTCTTCATGCGTGAAGAGTAGAGGCGTCCAATCCTAACACTTAATTCATTATAGAAATTTGCATTACTAACATCATAGAGAGGGACAGAAATAACTTCTCTTAGTATGTAATGCAATTTAACCAAGTAATTATATGGAAACTTATTTTTTCCATTGAACTTAATTCTTGGGATCTCCAATCCTTAGGTTGGGTCGTCGTTTCCAGTAATTCATCTTTCTATGGGCTTAAGTCTCATCTCCTTCTATGCCAGCCAAGCTATCACAATGAATGGATATAGGCGGTACAAATTTCACCCAAAAAGGTATATCTATTAATAAAATTTCTATCCATTCAACTTCCTCACCAGCTGCAGCCAAGGCAACCAATTCAGATTCTATCATGGAATAAGTTATAAAAGTTTGTTTTTTAGATTTTTATGAAACAGCTCCAATTGCCTTGATAAAGATATAACCACTAGTAGATTTATAATCATCTGACCCTAAATTTCAATCAGCAACACTGTATCCTTTCTACTATAGTTGAAAATCTTTGGTAATGAAGACCAAGATTTCATATCTTTTTAAGATACCTTAAGATCCTATATATTATATTCCAATGTATTTCATTTGGGTTACTAAAATATCTATTTAGTTTGTTCATTGTGAAAGCAATGTCAAGCCTAGTGCAATTCATAGTATAGGATAGACTACTAATCACACTAGTATATTCAATCTAAGACATTTCTTCACATGTATTATGTTCAAGTTTAATTCTAAGGTCAAAAGGAGTACCATATAAATTTATAATCGAAGTGGTTATATTTTTTTTAAAATCTTTTTTATTTAATGGTATTGAGTCAGAGTTGTACCATTTTCACTCTTAATAATTTTAATCTCTAAAATGACATTTGCCTCTCAAAGGTCTTTCAATTTAGTTTCATTTATGATTTTAATATATATATCAAAAATTAAAATATCATCTACATACAGATACACCATAATTCCAAATTCATCAAATATCTTACAATAAAGACATCTCTCACCTTCATTGGACATAAACCCATTAGACATCATCACATTATCGAATTTTTCAGGCCACTGTTTAGGAGCATGTTTTAGTTCATATAAGGACTTCAAAAGTTTGTACACTTTGTGTTCTAGTCTTGATTCAACAAACCATTCAGGTTACTCCATTTATATTTTCTCTTCTAATTCACCATTTAGAAAAATACTTTTAACATCTATTTAATGAATTAAAAGATTATCCACAGATGCAATGATAATTAAAATGTGAATGGATGTCATTTTAAAAATATGAAAATATGTATCAAAGTGGTCAACACCTTCCTTTTTATTTAAATCACTTGGCTACTAATATAACCTTATTATTCTCAATTGAACCATTAGCTCTCATTTTCTTTTTGAATATCCATTTACAACCTAAGGTTTTTACTCTAGGAAGTAAGTCGACTAATTTTCAAGTGTTATTAGTTCTAATAGAATCTAATTCATCTTTGACTGCTTTTTTTCAAAAGTAGCATTATGTGACGACATTGCCTCCCTGAATGTTACTGGATCATCAACTAGTTGAGTTAAAAATACTAAGAAATCTAGGTCATAGTCATTGGTAATCCTTGGTTGTTTACTTCTTCTTATCTCAAGTTCTGACTCAGGATCTTTTAAGTCATTAGGGTGAGAGCATAAAGGTTCATCTGAATTTACAAAGGTAGAACCCCCACTGGATAGACCTCCACTGTTTTTTAATTTATATGGAAAATCATTTTCATGAAATTCTGCATCTCTAGATTTAATAATAATATTTTCACTAATATCTAGAAATCTGTAAGCTTTACAATGAAATGCATACCCAACACTTGAGCCCCCACTTGAGAGTCGATACCAAGACCCCACACTAAGTTGGGTCCCACCAATTACATCTGTCCAATCTTGATCAGACGTGGGGAATAAAATGATTGAATCGTCTATTTAATGGGTAAATTGCTGTACACAATACGAGATGCGTAGACGCCATACGAGGGATTGTTTTGTTTCTCAATTCTCCATCGCTGTGAGTACCATCCAACAGATAGAATCCTCCCGTGCCCGTGAAGATGGACACACAAGTCAATGAATCTGGACCAACCAATTGATCGGCCACATAGTAGATGTGCTAGTTCCTAATTTTGCACTGATTAAGTGATTCCAGAAAGTCCATCTCTATTAAGACAACTGCTCCAAACTGTCTGGACTGTCCAAAAGTGCTGAAGAATGGGAAATTCTGCAATCTGTAAAGTTTCCAAGTTATGGTTCATTAAATGCAAGTAGTGGCCTATTGAATGGACGTCCCATTTCAGGGGGACATGCAAAACCATCTAATAAATGGTACCAAAAAATGCTACTCACCTTATGTGCAGTCAAGATTAGAGCTAGCTGCAAAATGCTCTCCAGTATTTTGTACTATGCCAGAGTGTCATGGTTAATACACAGGCACTCATTATATCTATTGTATAGATCACAAAATCACTGATCCCACGTTTAGGGGTGCAAATGGGTCGGGTTGGGTGGAAGGAGGCCTGGACCCCAGACCCAACCCATTTGAGAATTAGGTGGACCTTAACTCCACCATTAAAATTTGGATAGGGTCTAGGTCAAATCAAAGTCAAGACATAGCGAAAGCACTAAACCCAACCCGTTTAGGACTTAGGTCAGGTATGAGTTTATTTTAATTCAGGTATAAAAATTACAATTTTCACACAAATAATATTTCATACCATCCAAATAGTGGTGTCTATCAAACTGGATTGCAAAAGTAAAATGTCCGGTGGTCCAATTCTAAAAGCAAGTAGCTGCACTGAAGTGATTTTTGGTATATTCTCCATTTTGTAGTTAGATTATCACAAGCAGTTGATTTGATTGGGTAACCACATTAAAATAGGAAAAGAAAAAAAATAAAGAAGGTAGTGAACCACTGGTGTAATGAGTCCCAAAGAGAATGAAAGGAGTGTATCATACTCAACTACTTTTCCTTGGGTCAGAGTCAGGTCAAGATCTGATCCATTTTAGTAGGATCTAAGTCAAGCCCATTTAAAAATTGGGTCTAGTTCAATAACGTCTAGTTGATTTTGAGAAGACCCGAGTCTCATGGGCAGTTTGAATGTAAAATACTAAGTAGTCTGATGAAGGGACAAATCATATGGTCAATGTAACCTCATCAGTGTGACTTTATGCTCCACCCATGGCTGGTCAGTTTTCTAATTTAAAATTTTCTAATCACTTTTTTTATATTGATTCAACATTTCTAAATTAGTGGGCCCATTTTTGTGGCCCAACTAAGGCTAAAAAATTCTCATTTTTTTGTTAAAGTATATGTATATTTTAACAAGTTTATTATAATTATTATGTCAAATGTCACATATGTGTATTGATTTGGGGTATTAAATTTGATTTACTTAATAATATTTAGATTCTTATAAATATGCTACAAAATTCAATGCATTCTAATTATAAATTACCAAACATAATTTTTTTTATAACATTGGATTCTAATTATAGTCCACCATCTACAATTGAGGATTTTAATTCACATGGATTCTATAGTAATTATAGAATTAGATTCTATTCCAAACCAAATACAAGCTTCCAAATGAGCCCTTAATAATTTGAGTTGAACTTTTATGCTCAAATTAAGCTGCTCATGGGTCTCATGGGTCTACATTTTGAACCCATGTTCAAGTGGCATATTGGGTCAAAGGCCTATTTGTACCCCCACCTAAATGATGAAAGAGCCTCCAAGCTTAGGTCAATTTGTGTGAGATTAAAGGCTAGTGGGCTAAGCCTAGGTATGATTTTTACGCCTAATGCCGGTCCATGGGCTTCACCACTATAAAATGGGCGATCGTGTATATCTCAAAGTCACATATATTTATCAATCCAGCACTCATGCATGCCCACCCGGTTTGTTGCCAAGGTGGAACTCACCCCAGATCATCTAATCACTGATAATTCCACGCCTGGCCCATCCATGATAAGATCTACGACATGGACGGTTCCGATAATGGATAATGAGCATTATGCGCACTCTACAGATTCTACACCCCTCAATCTCCACGTGGCAGCTTCATAATTCTCCAAAACGACGGGCAATTGTACACCGAAAGGCTAACGGTAAAACTGAAATAACGTACCAACCGCTCAATTCAAATCGGCAATACATCGGCGATTTTTTTATAGGGAAAAACAAAACAGAGAGAAGATAAAATAGAAATCGGGACCACCAAAGAAGTTGTAAGCACACTTACTGGTAGTGAGAGTCAATTGAATTCTTCAGCAAATCAGCAAATTTCTCCCCTAAAATCTCTTCCTCCTTCTTCTTATCTCCTCCGCCTGTTTGCGTCTTCTTCACCCCGATCCACCCTTCATCAGGATTCTCCCAGTGAATTCTGGTGTCCATACCTGGGGTACCCTTCCTTTGGCCGACCGGCGGCTGCTCCCCCGAGTCGCTGGATGCGAAGACGCGTATGCATCGATGGCGTCTTCGGGCATTGGCATTTTCGCCTTTTCGGGTGTGTTGAAGGAGAGAGAAGGAAGGAGCTGCTGTAGAAGCCATTGCTATGGCTTGTTAGAGCTTGAGGAGGAGTGTAAGTTAGTTTGGAAGAAATGGTTGGCTGTGGTGAGAGTTTGGGATTTTTATATTGGGCCCTCCCTCTTGTACTGACCACTCAAAAAATTGTGGTGGAATTTTAAAAGATAGATGCTCCAGTGCCATCAGAGCACTATAAGTTGTAGTACTCCTAGTTGTATTAGGACATTTAGAGAGTCCAATCCATTGATCTGAACCGTTCATTAGGTCCAATGTACATTTCATGTGTTACAATACTAACATTTCACCGATATGAAAAACGTTTACCATCTGATCAATGGCATTTAATATGGACGGTCAAGATTATTTTCATGAAAAATGGTTCAAATCAACTATTTGATCTATAAATTTCGTTACGGACCATCATGGATTGATTTTTATTTTAAAGAGTTGCTTTTGTTAGGCAATCGTAAACGCCCCGTCTGTTGCTTGTGAAAATGATGGCTATAGAAAAAGGCCAAATTAAGGATGGATTAGATCATCCGGTGGCCACGACATGTGTTCTCGACTTAATGAACAGTTCAGATCAATCGAATGGACTGTCCAAGTAAACCTACGCAACTAGGAGCACCATAACATATAGTGCTCTGAAAGCAGTCGAGCATTTTTATAGTGATCTGAGAGCACTGGGCCAGGCTGTCCGGGCTTGGGGCAGGCCCGTCGGTCCCCTGCTTGGACTGAAATATTCGGGAGGTGGGCGGGCCAGGCCTAACATTTAAGCCCGTTTTAATGGGCCTAACTTGGGCTATGTCTGCCCATCAACCGGCCAGGCCCGTTTAGAGTTTCAAGGGATTTTTATTACGTATCATGCGAAGGTGGGGCACACTGACTGTACAGCCCAAATCTCGAGCTTGATTCTTTTGGCCCATCACGGAGCAAGATCAGATCTAGGTTTTACTCCGCAGCCTTGGCCCATTGATAGCCCTATACATGAAGGTGTACCCTAAGTTGTGTGCGTCAGGCTATTTACGACTTGCTAGCCTATACGGTGGATATGTCGTTGGATCTGGTCACTCAATCTGAGCCTCCAGTGACCATCCATAGTACTAACTACTTGATTAACGGTCTGGGTCTGTGGAAGCCTCCGGTGTTGTGTAATATATATAGGTCATCACTTACAAGATGGAGGTATAGAATGTTTTAGAAACAAAAAATAAATATACCAAGTTAATTGACGACTTGGGGATGTAGCTCACATGGTAGAGCGCTCGCTTTGCATGCGAGAGGTACGGGGTTCGATACCCCGCATCTCCACTTTTTTGTATTTTTCTGTCAATGGGCAGTTGAAAATCTTGGCCGTCCATCTTTCATATATTTTTTTTCTGTCTGTCTATGGCCAATTGAAGATCTTGGCCATCCATCCGACCATTGGAAGATAAAAATATTTGGAGATTCTTTTAGATCAGGCGCATGGATGGGCAATTGGTGATCTTGGCTGAAGTTTTATCTTAATGGCATGGATAATTGGTGATCCAGGCCACCCATCCAATGGACTATCTCCAGAATTATCTATACTGGAAGATTGAAATGGTAGGAGATTTTGAGGTCAACTACATCGATGTTGGTTGTGCTTGGTGATTAAATCAATTGGATAGATCCTAACCACCCATCATCCGAGGGTAAGTGCCATGCAAAGTTGAAAACAGTGGTGTTATATATATATATATATATATATATATATATATATATATATATATATATATATATATATATATATATATATATATATATATATCACTTTGGGTCATTTGGGCACGTTTGGATACTACCAAATAAGTTACTTTTTCTACTTACAGCCGTAGATAAGTAACTTATTTCAGATAAGTAAGTTTGGTTTATTATTAGTAATAAGTAGCTTTTCTACTTAAAATTACATAATCACTTCAGCTAATTTTTTTAGCTTTTTAACTTTTTTGGAACGATGAAAGAGAGGAAAAGCTGGTAAGTATGTTGTTCACCAAACATACTTATTTTCTAAATAAGTAGAAACTAAGATAAGCTACTTGTGGCATAAGTAACTTACCTTAAGCAACTTACTATCCAAACGGGCCGGCTCAGTGGTAATAATCAGTATGAACCAAAAGATTTTTGCATTTAGAGATCCCAACTATTTTGAAGGATTGAATCCAAATGCCATAGTCACCTTCTTAAAGGTGATTTCACTTTAAGAATTAATGACCTCAACATGATGTTTAAGTGAAATCCACCCTAATCATCAGGTGCATCACTCCATTCTAGCCATTGGCCCAAAAATTAATCCAATATATGATTCAAGTGGTCCATACAAAAAGGTAATAGTCTAGAGAAGGACACCCACTCTTGACTTTGTTTCAAAGTCCATTGTACTCCCAATTGTTAGAGGCCACCTCTGAACAAAAAAAATCAAGCTCATTAGTGACTCAGGTGAACCACATAAAAGAAAATTAGTTTAGCGAGTAAGCAGAAATTTGGTTGCGGAATCTATAGTTTAGTAAAATACAAATTCCATTGTTGGAATCCAATATTGCAGAAATTGAATTGGAAACCAAATTTCATCTGGAACTTGCTGTTTGTTTGAAAATTGTGTAATCCAATCGTTACTTGTGGCGTGGCCTACTTGAGCTTCGGATCCGCCTGAGAATTTGACCCCTGGCTTATAGTAATCCTACAAGATGGCCGGTTGGATGGCAAATAAACATTACAATGGGTCCTATGTAGTTTTTAATGGTGGATGTTCAATCAACACTGTTTTCTGGGGTGTGGTCCAATTGAGATTTAGATCTGCCTCATTTTTTGTCTAATGCCCTTAATTGAGTTCTCAGAATGGATGGACCGCGTGGATATAAAACACATACATCATAGATTTACAACGCATTCATCGGGGCGGGCACCACACTAGGGGTATTATTCGTCAATATTGAATGACGCTCACTTCCACCTCTTTTCCCTTCCAGCCCTTCCACTAATCCCCATTCCAGCCCATTTGGATTTCCAGATGAAATCCTGTTCAGCTGGAATTTACCTCCAAACACATCAGTTAAAATTAGATTTCGCTGGAATCCAAATGTTAAGCTGAAAACATGCTTCTAGATGGCAACCAAACGGGCCTTAAGTGTTACCCATATATGGTTTCCAATCATGTAGTCCACCTAATTAATGGACTAGAGAAATTTTTAGGCCCCATAGTTTAAGTGGAGTGACGCGCCTGGTGTTCTGGGTAAATTTCAAATAAACATCAGGTAGGCCATGTGTAAAAACTCCACGTAAAATCCATCATGCCAAGAATAATTTTTTTATTCCACCGAATTCCATCCACATAATACCATATACAACTAAGAATTCTAATTCACATTAATTCGGTGATAATTGTATTTGAATTCTACCTAATGCCAAATCATACTGCCAAACGAACCCAAATGATTGAGGATGGAAAAACGAAAAGCTGCATAGGTTCCAACTACTATTTTGGGCTGCATTCAGATGCCACGGAAGAAAGAATGTGAAAGGCATTGTATCATTAGCCACCGATGTGGCCAATTTCATTTCGGCCGAACGCAAATTGCCTATGCCCCCACCAGCAAGAAGTTCCATGTGCAGAAGCTATGTCAGGCCTACCACAATATCCGTAGGAAAATCCACTCTGTCCATCAGCTTGGAAAACTCACAATGGGGCGGGCAGCCCAAAATGAGGCCGATCCAAGTATTACCCTGTAAAAGTCTATTTGGGCCACGAAACACAAATTGCCTTTGCCCCGTCACATGAAGGTCTTCTAGCCAGAAGCTGTGGGGCCCACAGTGGTGTCAGTGAGAAATCCACTCCCTCCATCAGTTTCACAAGCTCACAGTAGGATAGGCACACAAAAATGAGACATATCCAAAAGTCAGGCAGGCCCCACAACTGGAAAGAGGGAGAATGGAGGCACCCACCATTGAAACCTTCCGGAGCCCATCATGATGTTCATATGCCATCCAAACCATTTGTAACATTATTCCCACTGGGATGAACTGAAAACACAAACACCAGCATGATCCAAAACTCGTGTACCCGCGAACATTTCAACAGCGGGGTTTCTCCATTCTCACTGTTTCCTGTCATGTGGCCCATCCAGTCAGAGTAGATTTTCCACAGACACCACGGTGGGCCCCACAGACCTTGCAATCGAGGCGGTTCCTTCACTTGAACAATCTAGCTTAAAATTAAGCCCAGAGCTCTTTCAACTGGGCATTTGGCTCAAGAAAAAACCTTCATCCCTACTGGCAAGTACAGCGTTTCTGCTCAAAGAGCAAGTGCCTCTTTGGGAGAGCCTAAAAAATAATTCATCTCATTTTAGTTAATTATGATAATGTATTAGAGATCCTGATTGTTGGTTATCAAGATTAGTTTAAATCCTTACCAAAGATACAACATCTCTAATAAATAGTAACAATTAACTAAAATGAGGGAAAAACCCATCTGGTGAAGAGAGATTATGAGAGGACAGACAAATAAGTACAAGGCGCCCAGCTTCATCAAATGGGCAGTTTGCTGAGGCTCCCAATTCCAAACATGTGGGGGCACATGATCTGGTGATCCTGACCACTGATCTGATGGCCTCGGCATGGACAGTTCAAACCCCAAAAATCCTAACCCTTTGATTGGCTGCCTACACAGAAAAGAGAAAGAACACAACAACAGTCCACCTTCAACAGAGAAAAAGGCCAAGGTTAGGAAGGACACCAATGGGAAGATCCGGGCATTAGAGCTGTCAATGGACCAGGCCAGGGGTTTGCTTCGGCCAGAATTTTGAATTGTTTGGTCCAGGCGTGACAGGCCAGGCCTATTCAAATTTATTTATTTTATTTTGCCCAGCCCATTGACAGCCCTACCTGGCGTCCAGCCCTTGCACCTTTTCCCCCACCGGGAGTGGACCCTCTTTAAATACCAATTTGCAGGCATCAATAGAAGCGTTTTATGAATGTAGGATCTTTCAGTCTACAAGATTTTTGAGGCTTCCCATACCCAACAAGGTGGGACCCGTTAGATCAGTGGCCTGGATAACAGTACCATGGGACCTGAATGTACAGATTCGGATGCCTCAAGACACAACACATCCTGCACTGGATGAATAGGATAATCCCACGGGAGATTTTTCGTGATAGTGTATCGATGGTTGAGGTCATCAGTCAACAGCCAGGATCATCAAACTTTGGGCCCCACTTATGGAGGCAAGGGCATGTTTCAAAATTGAGGTCTCAGGTTTGAGCCCAGGTTAGCCGTAAAAATAAAATAAAATGTAACCAATAAACAATGGGATTTTTACCATGAATTCTTCAGGAATTCGAATTTTATGAAATAATGACTAGAAGATTTTTTTTTTTATTTTTAAAAAGGTGCCTTTTGAGGGTAAAAAGGCAATAAAGTCTAGAATTGTGGGGCCTACATTGTAGGTATATAACATCAAACCATCCAATAGATGAATCCTATCACAAAGATCAGACAAACAAAGTTCTGGCAGACCCAACCGAAAGGTGGGCCACACCATAGAAAATAATATACACTGCCCAAAAACATCTAAATTCGTGTATAGCCCATCTGATGATCCGATTCACCAGATCTTTTTGTTCAAGTGATCATCATGGCAGGGTTCATATGTTGGACGGCTTGGATGTCAACACATACCATGTGGGCCCCACAATTCTCAACTTTATCACTCTTAAAAGAAAGAACGAAAAAATATGGGGGTAATTCAGTGCTTTTGTCCCCTGAGAATCACTACCAGGTAAATTCAGTTCATGGAGGCATTATTTGGTAAAATCTGAATTTCAGAGGAATACGCAGTAAAAACCCCATTAAAAATACACACCTGCTCCTATAATTAAGTGCTTTGAAATATATAAGGAAAGAAATCAGCCAACACACTTAAACAAATAAATCATAAATAGCCTCCATATCAAAGAAATTATCCTTTGCAAGTACTTTATCAATCTATTGTGTATAGAGGTGGACAACAATCCGATCCGAGTCGAACATGGACCAGATCGGATTGTTCGGCCGCTTGAGTGGGTGTGTTCGAACAATGTTCGAACAAACATTCGAACAGGATGGCTCTGTTCGAACTCAATTTGGTCTAGCCCAATCATGTTCGAACATGTTCAAACATATGGATTTCGAACAATTTTTACAAGTTCGAACAATTTCACTTTTTTCGCTTGAAAATATTTTTTCTACTACTGAATGGTAAATATCGATTTTTTCGTTCTGTGTCCCACCATGATGTGTTTGTTTTATCTACTCCGTCCATCCATTTGTACAGCTTATTTTAAGGCATTAAATAAGAAATGAGGCAGATACAAAACTCAAATGGACCACACCACAAGAAACAGTGAGGAAAATGATGTCCACCATTGAAACCTTCATGGGCCCACAGTCACGTTTATTAGTCATCCACCTTCTCTCTCTCTCTCTCTCTCTCTCTCTCTCTCTCTCTATATATATATATATATATATATATATATATATATATATATATATATATATATAATCGAGTTGAACGAACGAGTTGAGTCGAGTCGATCAATATTCGAGTCGAATTCGAGTTCGAGTCGAGTCGAACAGGACTGTGTTTGAAATTGAATTGAATTTTTTTTCGAACACACCATGTGTGTTCGAACAAAGTTCGAACAATAAGACTTTCTGTTCGAACAGGGTTTTACCGAGTCGATCCAAACGGTTAAACTCAGTTCGTGTCCAGCTCTAATTGTGTATCTTGGTCAAGAAAAGACTTGTGTACAAAAAACCAGTTCTGAAGTTTTCAGTGTCATTTCTGATATTACTGGTAGTAATGGTGATTGTCAAAATAGTATCAATTTTTCTCGTTCTATTTCAGATTATGCATTCACTTATTTGAAATATATATAATAAACTCTTACCAATCATTCTTTGGTTGAAGTTGCAGCATTCAGCACTGCACGAAGCCCGCGAGTCTCTCCGGAAACAGATTCCCGATCAAAAAGAGCAGACACAACTGCAACACCTTTCAGATTCGGAACACCAATTTCCATGACCGAACTTGCGTTCCCAACACCAATACCGCCAATTGCAACCACTGGTAACTTGGAAGACATACAAACAGTCTTCAGACCCGCCAAACCGACAGTGAGATTGTTTTCCTTGGTGTTTGTCGGAAAAACACCACCGCAGCCAATGTAATCAGCACCATCAGCCCAGGCTTGTTGGGCTTGCTCAGGTGTCTTGCACGAGACCCCAATGATCTTTTCGGGCCCGAGAAGCATGCGGGCTACTCGCACTGGCATGTCGGACTGGCCAACATGCACACCATCTGCATCGCAAGCAAGAGCAACATCCAATCGGTCGTTTATAAGTAGGGGAACTCCGTGGGATCTGCAAATTTCAATACATGCTTCAGCAGCCTCCACAAATTCCCGTGTTTCAGCCTCTTTTTCTCTGAAAAAGAAAAGAAAGGAACACATTTACAAAAACAAGGAATTTGACTTGAGAATTGCCCGAGTCGACCCAAGTCACCCAGGTGTCTCAAGAACATAAAATTCTGTAATACTAGAAAGGACTTCTAAGCTACCCAACAATTGCTGCATCATGTATGCAAGCATGACATGCGCATATGATAACATAACAAACCTTAGTTGAATGATGGTGGCACCTCCTTCAATGGCTGCTTTAACAGCGTCTGTAATAGAACGTCCCCATTTTTTATTCATTCTAGAGTCAGTAACCACATATAAGAATAGGTCATTAGGATCAAATTGCCGCCTTGGATATGGACAGCCAATGTGATTCTTAAGCTTGAAATGGTGGTCAAAGGGACCTTGAGGCCCATGTCCAATGATGATGTCTTTGCTGTAATGAAGAGCATTCTCAACAAAGCGTTTAGCCACCTGCAGAAGCTCAGCAGAAATTTTTGAAGAAATTTAGATTACCAAGAGAAAGCAATCAAAATCAGTAAATCAGTTCACAACTTGCTAATAAGTGTAATGGAATCAGCATCAGCCATAAGATAATTGAAATCTAAGGCTGCATTTGGGTGCACTAACTATCATGAAATTCATGATTAGTCGGTCTAATTTGGTGCAAATTTTCATGATATTTCATGAATTTGGGGCGACCAAACACCTTGGATGTTACAGAGAGAACAGTCGAAACGGACATCCCTCTGGTATTTTAGAAGCACAAAAACAATTTAATTGGAACTACTGACTGCACCAATAGATGGGATTAAAAATGAGCAATTGGACAAAAACTGGCTCACATAAAATTGATCCATACTATTTCAACATCGAATAGAACTTCGTGCCAAAAGATGAGCAATGCAAACCAAGCATTTCAGGCTTTCCTACCCAGAAATGAATTGGAAGCTTCTTCTTTTTTTCTCTTTTTTTTAGAAGCGAACAAGCCCAAGTAATATTGGAAACCTGGAAAGGCCCACTAAGAAAGCACTACCTGCACAGCTGGAAGCATCGGAGAGCCTTTAGCTAATTCAGCAGCTATGCATGATGCCAGAGTACAGCCAGTTCCATGTGTGTTACGAGTCCTTATTCGTGATGCACGGAGTGCATGGCAATGCTCTCCTGCACAAGATAAATCAAATGAATGTTCCAAAAATCTGATTCCTAAAGTTCTATTTGGATGCACCACCAAAATACCAAAGGTAGGATTGGAGTTTGGGGCATCATGGAAAAAGGAACTCGCATAAGGTGGGCTTCTTTTCCATCCCAAATCAATAGATCAATTTGCCATCATCATGTTTTCCTTGGGAACCAGGAAGCTCCAAACATAACCTTAAATGTGTGGTGAAGTAAAAAAAAAATGGAGAGAATGCAAACCATTGGCAATGCTCAATGACCTGAAAAAAGATGCATCTCATACCATCAAAGAATATATCAACAGCATCTAATGAATCTGGGAGGTCCCCACCTTTCAAAAGCACATTTCTGCAACAGAAAGTAACACACATGGTTCTTGATTTAGCACGTCCTCTTTCAAATTGAAGCATCAAACATATATTCAAGTTTCTATTTGCAGTGGTTGATGGTATCAGTGATATCAAAATAAGATTCTATATAGGAAGCTGAAATCAAGACCTATGCACCACATGGCTGGCACAATCTTAAGTAGATAAATGACTACAGAATGGCAAAGCTAAAGAGGGCAAATGTGCCGAGTGTTATTAAATAATTCTGATGAGAGCACAAATTCCACAGCACTCTCCGAAGTATAGAAAATTTATTATCTGTCTGATCGAGGTCATGCCCTTAAAGTCTAGATTAACTTCCTTTTTGGCAAAATAATCTGAAAAAAGAAATGATTATTTAGTAGGCACTCATACAAACACAGGTGCCAACCCTAATTAAAACTCTACTGGCAGAATTTAAAAGCATTACTAGAGAAATGGGACCAGCTAGAGAGAACCAGCTCGAAGGTTGAAATCCCAGAGGGAGAGGGAGAGAGGGGGAGAGAGAGAGAGAGAGAGAGAGAGAGAGAGAGAGAGAGTTACAATCACTGACCTGGGGCCCAAACTATGTATTGATTTTGCTGCAGAACACATGTCAGCTACTGTTTCCAATTGCATGCCGCCAAGTAAAGCCGAAGCTTCTTTCAGATTAGGGGTCACTATATCAGCAATTGGAAGAAGCTCCTCTCTGCAGCATGGATGAACAAAATACTGTTGTACATTATGCGAGCAGTAGAGCACAGTAGCATGGAAATCAACCTGGTAATGAACTTTCACATGAAAAAGTTTTCATACCGAAATCCAGTAAGGATAGAAGGACCAGCAAGCACATCCCCACTCGTAGATACCATGACAGGATCAACCACTAAAGCTGCCTTTAAAGGTAAAAATTGTATTAATTTACGCGCCATACCAATTACAAAAGCAATTCAAACCCATTTGTGATGTCCATGTATACCTCGAACTGGATACTCCTTGAGACTTTGGCATAAAACTTTCACAACACCAACAGAAGGGAGCATACCTGTCTTTACCTGAGCAATTTCCAAAATAACACTATGATCAATTGCATTATCAACTTGCAAGCAGCATAAATCCTGGAGTTTTGACTGAAAAAATGACAGAGCGTGAATTATAGAGATCGTGCTATATGCTTTAATTTCAAAGCAGCAAGCAAAAAATAATTGCATGCATTGGAAGTGGAGAATAAAAATTAGATAGACACTACTGCTTGAACTACTGAAGCATATACGCTTTTGGATGGGTGAAAGTAATCAAATAACACATGGAAATAAGCAAATAAACCGTGGTTCCAAATAATAATAATAAAAAAAAAAGGCAGTTGGAGGCCAGAATTGGATCTCAGTGCGAAAACTCACTCTAGTCAAAAGATATTTTAATCCAATAAAGATTTATTTAACAAAACTGTCTGACTAGAGCTAGTCCTTATGTTTTATTCTTGGAAAGAATTATAACTCTTCCAAGGTCTTAGGTTTTTCACACCATATATTCCTCATGATTGACTTCAGTCACCCTCTTCTGATTTTGCATTCGAAGCACCAACTTCTTGTTAAATGGTATGCAATGACTAAACAACATGTTGCCCGGCTTACTGTTGCAAATTCCCTCGTTTTTATAATATGGTATGTTTTTTATTTATTTAACTTAGAGACAAGTTCCCAATTACTGTAGGCTTGCACCACAGGTCGCCATTGAGCACATAACTTTTCGCATTGGTTATGGATGAGTTAACGAGGCATTTGCAGGAAGAGATCACATGGTGTAAGTTGTTTGCAGATGACATAGTTTTGATTGACAAGAGGGAGGGCAAAAACATAAAGCTGGATTTGTGGAGGCATGTTTTAGAATATAAAGGATTTAGAATTAGTCGGACTAAAACCGAGTGTATGGAGTACAATTTTAGTAACAATAGGAGTGGGAACTAGGAATTGGTTATGATTGCTGACCAAGAAGTTTCCCAAAATGACCACTTTCAATATCTTGGGTCGATAATTCATGAGAGTGGAGAGATTGAGAAGGATGCTGCCCATAGAATTCAAGCAGAGTAGAAGAAATGGAGATGTGCCTATAGAGTTTTATGCAATTGTCGTGTACCACTGAAACTGAAAGGGAAATTTTATAGGCCGGCTATAAGACCAGCCATGTTTTATGGGACGGAATGTTGGGCAGTTAAGGAACAACATGTTCATAGGACAAGTGCAGCTAAAATGAGGATGTTGAAATGGATTAGTGGCAAGACAAGGAATGATAGAATTAGAAATGAATGCATTCAAGGGGATTTAGGAGTAGCATCAATAGGTAATGAGGAAAAGTAGACTTAGATGGTTAGGTCATGTGCAATGGAGAGCAAGAACTGCACCAGTTAGGAGTGATTTGGTACAAGTTGAAAGCTCTAAAAGGGCCAGGGGAAGGCCCAAACGGATGTGAACAGAGGTCGAAAGACGAGACTTGATGACCTATGGTCTAACTAAAGCTATGGCCCTTGCTAGAGTGGAATGGCAGAAAGGGATCAAAAACCAAATTTAAAGGAATTTGTGAATGTTTAGCATTTCAAATTCCCATTCACAAATTTCTAAACTACATCACGGATAATTGAAATTCATTCACATTCAAACACGGCATTGAATTTGTACAAGAGAAAAGAAGGCCATGACACCAATCCCAACCAAAACATTAAAGCCATAGATATCCAAATCACACTCACGCATGCGCGCATACGCGTGCACAAGTGAATCCTGATAGGGTCAGCTACGTGAATTAAAGCCATAGATATGCAAACCAACCGCACACACACACACTTCAAAGTTTCCTCGTCATCATCATTGAAGCCTTATCCCGATTATTAGGGTCAGCTACATGAATCCTTTTTCACCATTTCAAAGTTCCATTATCTTTTAATAATGTCCACCCTCCTCTCAGCTAGTGTACCAGTCAGAAAAAAACTCAATGCAAGTCATTGATCTGTCAGGAAAACACACCTTATGCCTACCCATCAAGCTAGTCCAAGCTTAATTGCATCAGTACTAATGTTTTTTGTATCGTTATCACATAAAGTATCGCACCCTCGTGATATGGATGCATACCGGTTATCACATGGGATATATCGGTTGTATCGTGTAATCTATCATTGTTGTTGGGAAACATGATGAAACATTGGGAAATTGGTCAAATTTTTCAATGAAACTTCAGGGATTGTTAAAAAAGACATCAATACGCACTTAAAAATCAAAACATCACAAAAAACAAGTGCACATAATAGGTTTCTTTTGTATAGAGTCCTAATCTATGCTCTGATTGATTGAACTAATGCAAGAATATTCAAAGTCTATTCATATAATTTATAATTTTAACAAAACATGTATGAAAATACGAGCAATACATTCTAAAGGTAAAGAAGTAGAAAACTAGAAATATACCTGTGAATAATATGTATAGTTGTGGCTCAAACCCACATAGAGTTGCGCGATAACTCAAAATCATTATATCTATCTCGACAGGATCGGGCATAGTATTGTTGCTCCACAAACCAGCAATATTATGCCCAAGTCATAGTAGAATGATACTGGTGAAGATACTCTCTAACATGACACTGGTACTCATCCTCTCCGATTTAAGAAATTTTGGGAAAATTTTGAACTTTTCCCAATTTTCCGCAAATTGGCCCATCTTCCCCCAAATCACAAAATTAGAATGTATGTGATGATGATTTCATCAAACACTCCTAAATACTCCGAAACGGGGGCCAATTGACCACTGATCAAAGTGAAATTTCGGGAAAAATATATATATTTTTTAACATTTTTAATTTGAAAATATTTTTTTCCGGAAAAATCCCCAAAGAATCACAAAATCGGGTAATATACATGTTTGATTTTGTATTTAGACACAAAAATTGCAATCGATTTGCAATAAATTGAAATTTTTTAATTTTTCTCAATTTTCTACAACTTGGCTCATCTCCCCAAAATCTTGAAAGCAAAGCTTCAAATCCATGATTGTTCATGCAAAATATGAAGAATCATGGATTTGTAACCATTTGACACTAATTTAACATGATTAACAATTAAAAAAATGGATCAAAAATCGAAAATTCTCACCAAATCGAATTAGGTTGGATACATCGGCACTACCTGTGCGTTTCGTATCGCACAAGTGGAGTATCGTAGGATATGTCGGCCAATATCATCGACACTAAAAACATTGATCAGTACTACTCCAGGTATTCTCATCCCTATTACAAAGTTCCTCGGCCTCAACTAATGTGAAGCTCATTCTCAAATGTGTATTTGTAAAGAGAAACGTGTGTTAAAAAAATCATAGCAATATTGGAGAACTTTTCCTGATATATATATATATATATATATATATATATATATATATATATATATATATATATATATATATATATATATATATATATATATATATATTTTGGAGAGAGAACTTTTCATGAGATAAAAAAGGGCTTCATAAACGTTTATCATCTCTGACTAAATATGCACAAATTTGAAAAATATCAAACCTTCGTGTCAATGAGAGACAAGATTGGGTTTGGCTATTATCGAAATCAGGTCTTGAAGGACGCTAGAAGAAAAGACGTGATCCCCAATAAGATAATGAATCGAGATGCAGTACAATTCAAATGTTTGGCAGTAGACGGATCAGCGCTTCTAGAGCTAACAACATTGAAATTAGTGAAACAAGGCTAGTGATGTTTATCAGCTAACACGGTATATATGGTCTACATTTTGCACATATGGTGGAAGTTGAAACTACTGAGAACTTGAAGACATTATTAACCATTCGACCACCTACAAATAACAAAAATGTCATACGGATCAGAGTTCGAATAACGGTGAGATATCATATGAGTAATCAAATCATGTTGATAGATTCTACATTCCCAACATTCTGTCAGCCAGTTAGAAAAAGAAATAACTTCATTTTCTTAGGTATTTGAGACCAAAACAATTTAGACAATTGTTTATGCTCAACTGGCCAATATGAACAGATATTACAACTGAATTTAGATTTGACATTAGATGCTAAAACCAAAAAAAAAAATACAAGTATTATGCATTGACAGTTGCAGAGCAAAGGTGGGATTACATGGAAATAAATCCAAAAAAGAATATATGGTGTTGGATATGGGAACTAGCTTCAGGTGCCAGCTTATCAAAACTTGCTTTTGAGTGTTTGTCACTTACCACATCAACCTGCATATCAGAAAGCACGGATCTCAATTGATCGGCAACAAAGTCCTCTGGAACAGGATGAACTCCCTGGTTATAAGAGAATGTCTCTGTTAGAAAAACCTTATTTCGAGATGAGTAGAGGCACGGGCAAATATTGCATTCTTGGGGAAGTATTTATTGTGTGGTATAAGGATGCAACCTGAACCCCAACTGTGTTCTGCGCAGTAACTGCAGTTATTACAGACGAACAGTAAACTCCAAGTGCTCCGCAGGCTTTGAGGTCAGCTTGGATTCCAGCACCAGCTCCGGAATCGGAACCCGCAACAGTCAAGACGTGTGGAATTTTTTGTTTGGAATGCCGATCGGTGCTGGTGGCTTTTCCTTCCAGCATTGACATGAGAGTCCTATCACTCATTGCATTCTTAGACATCCCCCTGGTAATTTTTATTGAAATCGGTGAACAGGCACTTGGATTTCTTGTAGTTTGAAAGACTTTTGGAGTGGTGTCAATACGATCTCTGAATGAACATATCTGAAAAGAAAAGCTTACGTTTTTGGTAACTTCAACGAGAGAGAGAGACCCACAAAAGAAACTGTTTCGATATACCTGAAACCAAGATCATGCAGGATATTTACACACAGCATATGGCATTCTGTTCCAGTGAGTGTTTGGGGAACTGTGGAAAATGGAACCTGCATAATTATGCAGGATGTTGCTTTCACACTTTCACAGCCCCAAATCGATATCATAAAACATTCGACATCGGATATTGACATGAGCCTGGGAAGAGCCCGTCAACCTGACTGTTTCAGGATTCCCAGAGGGGGGGAAAAAAAAGCTTTGAAGCACTAAACAAAAATGGAATAGCACTAAAGAAATGGAATAAAGCTAAAGAACATCTGATAAAAGAAGATGCTTTGAAAAATGATCACATACCGATGCAGAAAATTTTCTTAATTATATCGGCAAAATAGCACATAAACCTTGACTTTTAAGCTGGAATACTAGACTCTCTTGACGAATTGAAAAGGGAGCTTTACTTAGCAATCCAATTCCAAATGCCCCAAATCCAAGATTGCCAAATGACTGCTTACGAGAAATGATCCGGGCGCTAAATGCTAATATTTAAATTAGTTATCAAGCTCTTACATGTAGCAAGTACAAAGCCCATTCATGAATCACAACTGCCTTTGAAGTTCTGGAATCACATCCAGTCCACATGTGGCATACACACACATCAATCCAGGCCATCCAAGTAGCAGGGCCCATTGACGAGAGAGCATAACCAGAAAAATTGTACTCATCGAACAATCCCAACTGCCCAATTGATAGGCGGAAGTAGAACAATCAGTGGTCCAAATGCAACGAGTACCATCAGATGAGAAATATTATTCTGTCAGAGTGAATTTCAAGCTAGCTTCATCCACAATCGGGCCCATGATATGAATGGTCCGGATTGCAGTGCACATGCTGCAAGTGTGGTGAATGAAAAAACTACAATTTAAAGATGTATCATTAAGCGGCACATCCAAGCAGCTTACAATCTTAAATTCAGCTTAGAAAATGAGAAAGGAATTAGGAAAAAAAAATAATACTAAAATAGAGACTCTGCAGGCTACAGCAGCTTACAATCTCAAATTCAACAACGGAAAACCAAGGAATGGCATTTTCGCAATTTCAAGCATATTTCTGGATTAGTACAAGCTTCAAATGCCGTAAAGTAATAAAAAAAAAAAGAAAATTAAAAAGAAAAAAACAGATACCGGAAACGACATTCATAAAAGAAAATGAGATAACAAATAATAAATAATAAATAATAAATTAAAGGCATGTATTCTACTGGATTTATAGAAATCAAGAAAAAGAAAAGAAGAATAATCTAGCCTTAATATGTGATGAAATTACAATAATACCACTTATATCTCTTACCTGGAATGAAAGGGAATGTGAGAATATTTCTGTATGACCCATAAAATAAATGAAATTTTAGGGCAAAGGCTTTCAGCGAGAGTGTGGGAGAGAGGAGGGAGTCGGGGCATGAAAGAGTAACTTTTGCATATGTCGCGACTAACGTTCCAGCGATCTGTCGCAGCCCGGTGGGGCCCAGTAGCTACTGACGCCCTCAGTAGCTATCCCGCTACTGGAGTGACTTAAGTTTTGTCGGCCCCACCATGATGTACGTGTTGTATCCGCACTGTCCATCCGTTTGGAGAGAGCATTTTAGGGCATGACCCACAGAACGCGCATATCCAAAGCTCAAGTGGACCCCACCACAGAAAACAGTGGGAATTGAACGCCTAACATTAAAAACCTCATTGCGGCCATAGAAGTTTTCGATCAAGCTGATATTTGTGTTTTCCCCTTCAGAAATTTTCAATGGTAGACATTCAATCCCCACTATTTTCTTTGGTAAGGCTCACTTAAGCTTTGGATCTGCCTCATTCTTTAGTCTCATGCTCTAAAATGCTCTCTCCAAATGGATGAACGTACAACACATATATCATGGGCCCCACATAACTTGGTGACGTCACTTTAGTAGCAAGGTAGCTATCAAAGCCTTCAGTAGCTAATCCGTGACAGGTTTGATGATGGGAACGATCCGTGTTTTGGACCTGTGCTATACGGGCTAGGGTTGAAAGTCGGGTGGGTTGGGTTGGGTTGGGTTGGGAATTCTCAACCCAAGGCCAACCCAAGTGGGCTTGGACGAGTTGATACATGCTAATATTTTCATTATTACATTAGTCTACTATGTTTCAATATACGTATTATTTTTTGTACCCATGACTTTATTAATTATATATGCAGTTATTTATTATAAAGAACTTCACTTTTTCTAAATAAGTAAGTTAAAATATAGCGCAACTACTCCTTTAACATTTAAGCATTTCAAATTCAACCATATCAAAATTCAAACATTATAAGTTTACTTACTAAATTAATATAAACTAATAAGTTTATTTAACTAAAGTATAATAAAATTATAAATAACTTGTACATAGATTGGGTTCGAGTTGGCTCAGGCAAAGCCTGACCCAAACTTTATCAGGTTGGTGTTTTCCTGGCCCAAGCTCGAAATCGGTTTCAATACCTTCTGCCCAAGCCTAACCCAATGTTGGGTCGATTGGGTTGATCCCACCCAACTTTCAGCCCTAATACAGGCCACCCTGAGAGATAGTACCTGAACGGATGATTTTGACACTTGCTACTTGTATATGAATTTAGAAAGATGAAAAGGAAAATTGTCTTTGGCTTGTATTAACTCTAAAAATCAAAGGTCAGGCTAATCAATGAAGCTTGACTGCATATATAATTAATAAAGTCATGGGTACAAAAATAATACGTATATTGAAACATAGTAGACTAATGTAATAATGAAAATATTAGCATGTATCAACTCGTCCAAGCCCACTTGGGTTGGCCTTGGGTTGAGAATTCCCAACCCAACCCAACCCAACCCAACCCAACCCAACCCACCCAACTTTCAACCCTAGCCCGTATAGCACAGGTCCAAAACACGGATCGTTCCCATCATCAAACCTGTCACGGATTAGCTACTGAAGGCTTTGATAGCTACCTTGCTACTGAAGTGACGTCACCAAGTTATGTGGGGCCCATGATATATGTGTTGTACGTTCATCCATTTGGAGAGAGCATTTTAGAGCATGAGACTAAAGAATGAGGCAGATCCAAAGCTTAAGTGAGCCTTACCAAAGAAAATAGTGGGGATTGAATGTCTACCATTGAAAATTTCTGAAGGGGAAAACACAAATATCAGCTTGATCGAAAACTTCTATGGCCGCAATGAGGTTTTTAATGTTAGGCGTTCAATTCCCACTGTTTTCTGTGGTGGGGTCCACTTGAGCTTTGGATATGCGCGTTCTGTGGGTCATGCCCTAAAATGCTCTCTCCAAACGGATGGACAGTGCGGATACAACACGTACATCATGGTGGGGCCGACAAAACTTAAGTCACTCCAGTAGCGGGATAGCTACTGAGGGCGTCAGTAGCTACTGGGCCCCACCGGGCTGCGACAGATCGCTGGAACGTTAGTCGCGACATATGCAAAAGTTACTCTTTCATGCCCCGACTCCCTCCTCTCTCCCACACTCTCGCTGGAAGCCTTTGCCCTAAAATTCCATTTATTTTATGGGTCATACAGAAATATTCTCACATTCCCTTTCATTCCAGGTAAGAGATATAAGTGGTATTATTGTAATTTCATCACATATTAAGGCTAGATTATTCTTCTTTTCTTTTTCTTGATTTCTATAAACCCAGTAGAATACATGCCTTTAATTTATTATTTATTATTTATTATTTGTTATCTCATTTTCTTTTATGAATGCCGTTTCCGGTATCTGTTTTTTTCTTTTTAATTTTCCTTTTTTTTATTACTTTACGGCATTTGAAGCTTGTACTAATCCAAAAATATGCTTGAAATTGCGAAAATGCCATTCTTTGGTTTTCCGTTGTTGAATTTGAGATTGTAAGCTGCTGTAGCCTGCAGAGTCTCTATTTTAGTATTATTTTTTTTTCTTAATTCCTTTCTCATTTTCTAAGCTGAATTTAAGATTGTAAGCTGCTTGGATGTGCCGCTTAATGATACATCTTTAAATTATAGTTTTTTCGTTCACCACACTTGTAGCATGTGCACTGCAATCCGGACCATTCATATCATGGGCCCGATTGTGGATGAAGCTAGCTTGAAATTCACTCTGACAGAATAATATTTCTCATATGATGGTACTCGTTGCATTTGGACCACTGATTGTTCTACTTCCGCCTATCAATTGGGCAGTTGGGATTGTTCGATGAGTATAATTTTTCTGGTTATGCTCTCTCGTCAATGGGCCCTGCTACTTGGATGGCCTGGATTGATGTGTGTGTATGCCACATGTGGACTGGATGTGATTCCAGAAAATGACTGCTTACGAGAAATGATCCGGGCGCTAAATGCTAATATTTAAGTTAGTTATCAAGCTCTTACATGTGGCAAGTACAAAGCCCATTCATGAATCACAACTGCCTTTTAAGTTCTGGAACTTCACTTTTTCTAAATAAATAAGTTAAAATATAGCGCAACTACTCCTTTAACATTTAAGCATTTCAAATTCAACCATATCAAAATTCAAACATTATAAGTTTACTTACTAAATTAATATAAACTAATAAGTTTATTTAACTAAAGTATAATAAAATTATAAATAACTTGTATATAGATTGGGTTCGAGTTGGCTCAGGCAACCCGGGACCTCGACCCAAGCCTGACCCAAACTTTATCAGGTTGGTGTTTTCCTGGCCCAAGCTCGAAATCGGTTTCAATACTTTCTGCCCAAGCCTAACCCAATGTTGGGTCGATCGGGTTGATCCCACCCAACTTTCAGCCCTAATACAGGCCACCCTGAGAGATAGTACCTGAACGGATGATTTTGACACTTGCTACCTGTATATGAATTTAGAAAGATGAAAAGGAAAATTGTCTTTGGCTTGTATTAACTCTAAAAATCAAAGGTCAGGCTAATCAATGAAGCTTGATTATGGATGGGCTAGGGTTTTAGGTTATACCCATTGGAGGGGCGGGCATGGCATGCAGAAATTTCAATACTTTCTGCCCAAGCCTAACGCACAATTAATGGAGCCCATCCTTAATCTTCTAAACTATAATCTAACCGTCTATATTTGTAATGATCAAGAGTCCAACAATCGGTGGCTAGGATTACTTAAACGGTGTAAATTTTTTTGGACAGTGACCCAAGTAAAATTTTCTCTACAACCAGCTGTTGGTGATCAGTTTCACATCTGAAATTGGCCTGAAATGAACAAATAAGAGTATTTATATCTTGACCGTAGAAATCAACAAAATTATTGTGATAGCTTGTGTGTCCAAACGCACCCTCAAAACTCAAATCAGTTGGAAGTCGAAATGCTTACCTTACGTGAGAGCGAGAGAGGATGAGAGTCGCCCATCTGTGAGGAGGATCGAAGAAAATTGAGAAAAAGAAAGGCAGGCCCGGCTCTTTATATAAGGCCATAGTGCAAACTGCCATCACCATTCTTATATGGTGGTGACTCATCCGTACATGGGATCCCCAAATCATGGATGATGAGACTGACAAATCCATCTGAACGATGGATTGAAGTCTATTTGATCACAACCGATGCATGCCAGGACGGACTCATAAAAGATTAAGGATGGGCTCCATTAATTGTGCGTTTGGT
The DNA here is from genome assembly GCA_003013855.2 of Liriodendron chinense. Classification (NCBI taxonomy): domain Eukaryota; kingdom Viridiplantae; phylum Streptophyta; class Magnoliopsida; order Magnoliales; family Magnoliaceae; genus Liriodendron; species Liriodendron chinense. The sequence continues at coordinate 5,307,379 of ML058453.1, forward strand.
TTTTTTAACAGTTAGGAGAGGGATGCAATCTTTGATGTTTTACAGGCCATTTTGTGATGTGTATTTGAAATCCAAATTTTAAGCACAAGGCTAAAAAGTCAGGCTAACTTATGATTCATGTAGGCCACGCAAGAGAAATAGTTGGGAGAGAGGTGTCCACACTTGGTCCTTACAGGACCAAAATTCCACTCCAACCATTAGATGTCACATCCAAATTTAGGCTGGAACCCGGACATCAGGCTCACACATGATCGAGGTGATCCACACCAAGAAAAATAGTTTTGAGGGTAAGCAATGCCCTCTGCACTATTACCGACGGTGCAGTCCCAAATCACAGATACAAATGATTATTTAGCCATGAGTTTTACTTGGAAAAAAATTACCTCTTGGTTGGGGTGCATTTTACATCAACATTATGCTGGGCTCACTCAAGCCACCCATCACTAGTCTCTTTTGAGTTTTTCTTTTTAATTTCCTAACAAACCTTAACAAAACCGATGTGATGACCCGGGTGATGGACTGTTGTACATAATCAGGCCAAATTGATAAAGCATGCTTTAATTTTTAGCTCAAGATTGGACTAGCCCTATTGATAGCCTTACCAAGATATTTTCATCCGATGTAGCAGGATTTGATCAGGCCACCTGCCTCTGTCAAAGATGAAATCCACACAAAGCATGCTTGAAATGGATATGCATTGCTCGACAACTGGACATGGCAGGATTTGATTGACCACATGTTGTTGTCAAATATGACGCCACCCAAAGCATTTTTGAAAGTTGTTCGACTGAACGGGAATTATTAATGCTCCATGGAGCCCCACCATGATATTTGTGTTTTAACCACATTGTCCATTCATTTTGTCAACTAGTTTTGAGGCATGATCCAAAAAATAAGGTAGATCTAAATCTTGAGTGGACCACATCACAAGAAAAACTATTGATTGAACTCTATTGCTAAAAACTTCCTAAGGGCCACTATAATGTTTATTTGTCATCCAACCTGTTGATTATATCACATGGACCTGGATGAAAGAAAAACACAAACATTAGCTTGATCTAAATCTTTTGTGGCCTCAATATGTTTTTAATAGTTAGCATTCAATCTCCATTGTTTCCTATGATGTGGTACACTTGAGATTTGGCTCTGAATCATTTCAAGCTCATGTCCTAAAATGAGGTGGCAAAATGAATGGATGGATGTGTTTTATCCATGCCATGTGTTTTATTTACATTGTCCATCCATTTTGGCGGCTCATTTTAGGCAAAGAGCCTGAAAATGAGGCATATCCAAATCTCAGGTGGACCACACCACATAAAAACAGCAGTGATTGGACGCCCACCATTGAACACGGTCTCTTGTCTGCTATAATGTTTATTTGCCAACCAACTTATTAATTAGGTCACACATACACAGATGGAGGAAAAACACAAATATCATATCTAAAAAACTTTCATGGCTCCTAAGAAGTTTTCAATGATAACTGCTCAATCAACTCCATTTATTGTGGTGTGGTACACCTAAAGATTTGGATCTACCTCATTTTGTAGCTCTTCATTATAATGAGCGGGCAAAATGGATGAATGGCATGGATAAAACACATATATCACATATCACAGCAGAGCCCATAAAGAACTGACCAATAGCAATAATAGGGTGTTGCTGCTAGCAAGGTCAGTATGCAATCTGTAGACTCAGATTGGGTACTACCCCCACCAGGACCTAGTTAGAGATGGACGGTCCTATCAGGGCTCTGTGGGGCTCACCATGATATATTATTCTACCAATCCATTCATCCATTTTTTTCATATCATTTAAAATGATGAGCCTAAAAAGAAGGTCGATCGAAGGCTCAAATAGACCATACCATAGGAAGCAGTATGAATGAATGTCTACCAAAAATTTTAGAGACTACAGAAGTTTTGGATCAAGCTGATATTTATGTTGACCTTATTAGTAAGTTGGATGGCAAATAAACATAACGGTTGGCCCTAGGTTGGGGGGTCATTGTCACCACTACTTCCTATGGTGTGATCTACTGGAGCCTTTGATCTGCCTCCTTTCTGGAATTGTCACTTGAAATAATCTGTAAAACTTGATAGACAAAACACATATCTCATGGTGGCCCATAGAGCCCCTGAAAGGACCGTTTGTCTCTAGCTAGGTCCTGGTGGGGGTAGTTCTTAATCCGCGCTTGCAATCTTCGTTTGCAATCGGCTCTGTTTGGTGGGCTATCCTTGGTAGTGGCACGTGGCCGGATCAAATCCTGCCACCTGTTAGGCAGTCACCAAGGATAACTCTAGTGACAGGTGTCGTGGGGCCACCGTGACATAAGTGTTTTGTCCATGCTGTCTATCCATCTCGCCAGCTCATTTTAGAGTATTAATTAAAAGAGTTTGGATCCTCTGTTCGCTGAGGATTAAGAGTATTGAGAACATCTCCTGAAAATCATCTTGATATCAATGATCATAAACATGTTGGGGAGTCTTCAAACTATGTGCTAGACAGGGTGTGCGACCGGTCGGGCGACTGGTCTGACGACCGATCTGGCCGTTTGGTCTTATGCACGTGAAGACAGAAAGAAGCTCCTGGTGTGGCCCTAGACCGATCGTGCTACCGGTCTAGAGGGGGCTGCAACCGGTCGTGCGACCGGTCGGCTGTGAGGCAGAGTCGGTGTATCTCCCTGGACTGTTTTTTGCGTAAGGTGCGACCGGTCGGCTCTGCGCGTGGAGTTCTTGCGCAGTCCGCAGTACTGCGCAAGGTGTTTCTATTTTCGGATTTCTTCCTATTTAAGGTGTTGTAATCCGACTTAGAGAGGTATCCTAAGGTGTCCAAGGTTTTCCTATTCGTACTAGGAAGAGGGGAGAGGTGTGTGTGAGAGAAAACTTGGGTTTTTTCTGTGTTTCCTTGCTTTGTAGGCTGTCAATCTCTGTAATCTTCTGATATTCATAGTGGATCGCTTCGTGCCGTGGTTTTTTTATCCGTTTTGGGGATTTTTCCACATAAAATTCGGAGTCTCTTGTGGTGAGTGCTTGTATGATTAATTGCATCTTGTTACTTGTTTGATTTCGCATTGCTTCACGTGTTCGGCGTTTCACTTACGCTGCCGGCCTTCTTTCCCAACAAAACATAGATGGTCCACACCGGCTGCTTTTAAAAGGGGCCTATCCTCAACTTGGACCGTTGGTCTTGGTGTCATCTCCTTGGATTATGGAGGCAGCTGGAGAACCGCTTTGCTGAATGATTCTTATTCTTTGAGCAATGATGAGCAAAAAATGGTAGGCCAAGATCAACTACAGAAAAAGGGTTTGGGGAACAAGCGGGATCATCCATCATGGTCCCCACCATTGATTTCCTTTCTCCCAAGAATTATATATGCTGACCGGGTGATCCCAAGTCCCAACCATTCAATTAGTAATCATGAGCAAAATGGACGGTCCATGTAGATTAAAACTGGGCCAATCATCCAGCATAACTATTAGTCCCATCACTGATTGAGCACAAGAAAAAGGTTCACCAATTGGATCTACACCATCCATCAAGTGGTCACACCTTGGTTGCCTATTTCTCTCAATGGAGATCAACCATTGCCATCCGATCAATGTCAGACAAAATGTTCGATCATAATCAACTACAATATCTTCACGGGGCCGATCATCTGTCATGCAAGCCTTAAACTTTAATGCGTGTTTTGAGTGGATGATCCTAGCCATCTAATAAATGGTCACCAAACAGATGATTTGATTTGGTAGGAATCCTAAAGAACGAAACTATCCCAAATGGCAGGCCCCAATGCAGATGAAGCAGATCATGGCAATCACAATAATCGCATGCCATCCGCTGTCCGTTGAAAGGTTAGAAAGTGAAAGTGTCAGCATTCCCAATGAAATGTAAAAGGTCGTTTTGGCACCATCGAATTATAGAATTGGTGGTAAATACAAAAAGTTGGCTCCTTTCAAAAGCTTTAGGTTCCTTGCTAAAGCCTATATGCAAATCATTTTACCACCTATGACAATGATGTCATCATGAGATTCATTATTTTTTAAATAGCTCCAATAATTGGTATACCCCACCTTAATATTTATGTAAAATCCACTCCAATCATTAAGTGTGCCACTCCATTTTAACCGTAGGGTTCAAAAGTTGGCCCAGTTTGTGATTTAGTAGGCCATACGAAGTGAAATAGTTGCGTGAGATATTACTTATATGTTATTTCCAATTATATTGTCCACCTAAACCTAAATCTAGGGCTGTAAATGGCCGGGTTTGCGTCGAGTTTAGCCAAAACTAGACTTGCTCATTTACTAAATGGGTCTGGGTTCAAATTTTAGACCCAGACACTTTTACTGAATGGGCGAGTCTGGGACGAGTCAGAATCAACCCATCAAACCCATTTATAAATGGGTCGGGTCTAATAGGTCTGGGTCTGGGTCTGGATCTAGTATGTAAGCATTTTTACTAGGCTTAAAACCGAGTCTGGACAGGTCTGGGCTAGATGGGTCCTTGAAACATAAATCAAACCCACCCACTTACTAAATGGGTTCGGGTTGGGTTGCGTTGGGTTGGGTCAGGTCAGGCTTAATATAAAGGAAACCAGACCCAGACCTGTTTAACAATTGGGTCTGTTCTTGGACCTAGACCCATACCATTTAACAAATGGGTCAAGTTTGGGTCAGGTCTAAATGGGTTGGGTTTGGGCACCCCATCGGGTCCGCTGACCCATTTACAGTCCTACCTAAATCATATACCAAGCTGAGTTTTGGAACCTGTGGTTAATATAGAATGATATACTTGGTGATTGTGGTGGATTTCACATAAATTTTATGGTGGGCCATTGTTAAAGAATTTTAATGAAATATATATAATGGATGAAAAAATGTGTCAAACACAAATTTTGAATTCACATGAAATCTATATGCATGGTGCCAAACACAACCTAGAATTCTAATTCACACGGATTCCATAGTAATTGTAAATTGGATTTAGTGATTCGGGCAAATTTTAATAGACAAGGATTTAGTGAATCCAGAGAACCATAGAGCTCGGTGGGTCAAATGCCCACCATTAAAAACTTCACAGGGCTGCATCAATTTCACATTTGTATCTTCAGTTCGCCATGTCCTTTTGACTTTATCAAATAGTTGATCGGCAAAGAAACATTAGATGGGCCATAGGAAGTTTTATATGGTTGGTGTTCAATCATCACTATTTTTTATTGTGTGTTCCACTTGAGTTTTGATTTTTTTTTTTTTTTTTTTTTTTTTTTTTTTTTTTTTTTTCACTTGAGCTTATGCAAAAAAATAAGCTCTTAAAACAGACGAAATGTATGGATATAAACACACACATTACAGTGGCGCCCACGGTCACACATTCATCTAGCACACAATTGCCCCCTGAATTTATCCAATTTATGCCGAAACATTTATGTTTGTGTTATACTCCATGATAGTGGTGGACCAGGATTGGGTGTTGTCGTGCGTGTATCGATTCATCCATTTTAGGTATAGTACTTATGTAGTGGCGGACCTGGAGTCATCCATTTTAGGTATAGTACATAATAGTGGCGGACCTGGAGTCCGGATCCTTTGTTGGCTTCCAAGCAGGAAAATCCTGCTTGAAGCCTTCTCATTGGTCCACATCACACTGCATGATGTCAGTATGACCAGGTTGCACTGAGGTGTGACCAGGTTGCAGACCTATGTGATGATGTGGTCCAATAAAAAGGCTCCAAGCCAGGTTTCTCTGCTTAGAGCCAACAGAGGATCCGGATTTGGTGGACCTGGATTGAGTACTTCCCCACCTGTTTTGTTCGGGACAGGTTGGGCCTCTTTGGGACCACCGTGATTATGGGTTTTATCCACACCATTAGTCTATTTTGCCTGTGTCATTTTAGGATATGAGCCCAAAAATAATCAAGTGGACCACAAAATGGAGATTACATGCTTACTGTTGAAAACTCCCTAAGGCCATGAAAGTTTTGGATCAAGGTGATATTGTATTTTTCCTTCATCCAATTCTACTTTATGTAAGAAATAGATGGCAAATAAGCATCACCGTGGGCTTTAAAGAAAGTTTTAATGGTTGGTGTCATTAACACCATTGCTTCCTATAGTGTGATGTGGCCTACTTGAATATTGGATATGCCTTATTTTTGGGCTTATAACCTGAAATGATATGGAAAAATGTATGGACGGTGTAGATAAAATCCATATATCACAGTGGCTGCTCAGAGCCTCATCCTATCCCAAGCTCGGGACAAGCAAGGACAGCGTGTCCAATCAAATCCTGTTGTATTGTGCTTGTGTCGACGAATTTCGCTAGAGAAATGACGTCAAAAGGTTGTGGGCCCCACCATAATGTATGTGTTGTGTCTACACTGTCCACCCATTTGGAGAGATCATTTTAGAGGATGAGCTAAAAAATGAGGCCGATCCAGAGCTCAAGTGGATGCCATCAAAGAAAACAGTGAGGATTGAATGCCTGCCATTAAAAACTCCTTGGGGGCCACATAGGTTTTGATCAAGTTGATATTGATCAAGTTGATATTTGTGTTTTCCCTTTATCCATGTCTGTGTTAACTTATCAACAGGTTAGATCTGAAATAAACATCATGGTGGGCCAGGAAGTTTCAATGGTGACTTCACTGTGGCGAGAGTGAGTTACATGATTGGTTTTGTTTAGCCAATCTCATTATAGGACTGCGACTTCCTTAGAGTGAATTACATGATTGAGGCCGTTTAATTCAAGTCAGTCACTCTGGCGTTTACCATTCGTGGGTATCCAGCTTTAATACGCTGCAAGCGCATGAAAATGACATTCCTTGAGAAAGCAGTCCTTCCGCTTCCTTTCCAAAGGAATTATTTGTTACTCTGATAGACCAAAACTTCTCATACTCAGGCACTCTGAACTTGCATGGTGAGCATAGATGAACAAAAATTAAACCGATTAATCTGTGGAACTCACTTTACCAAAGTGCCAGACTCAAGAACAAGTAAGTTGAATGATCACAGCCTCTGATTCTTAGACAGTTGTTTGTTGAAATAGAGCACTTTTAACCGTCAAATCAATGTCCACCAACCTCATATTCAGATAATCAACCCAAATGTTTGCGTCATGATACTAAGTATGCAATGATTTATGTAGTTTTTAAATACATGCGTATCATCCTCCACACTCTGGCAGAGTATAAGCTCTTTTCCACAGGGAAAAACGAATCTCCTTGCCAGTTGTCACTGGGACACCCTGGCTTGGTGCTTTCTTGCTGTCCATCCACGTCCAAAAATGAAGACTGCTGCAAGGGGCGCCAATTAGGTGTTAAGCCGGGAACATCTTAGTGGGTGTTACCCTACCGTATGGCCCAGATGGATGATATTTTGTATATCCACTCCGTCCATCCGTTTCTATAGATTGGATAGCAAATAAACATTATGGTGGTCCTCATGAAGTTTTTAATGGTGAGGATTCAATCACGACTGTTTCTTGTAGTGGGTCCACTTAAGATTTGGATTTGCTTCATTTTTCAGATCATGTCCTAAAATAATCTGTCCAAATGGATGGACTGTGTAGATGTAAGGAACATACATCACAGTGGGCCCGGATCTACCCACCTCCGTGGATCCGGGGATCCAACTAAACCGCGCTCAGTCAGGGGAAAACGGTTAGCTTCCTGGAGATAATGGTGCTATTGGACCGAGCGGTACCCAGACCAAGACAACACACTTGAAGAGAGGTATTTCTGATAATCCAACTCAAGAGGAAACCGTTTCCAAGAGTATTGGACTCGGTGGTGAGTCTGGTGACCCTAGCTGGTGAGTGCTGTGGCCCCCACTATGATATATGTATTTTATCCACTCAATCCATCAATTTTACCAGCTCATTTTATGGCATTATTCAAAAAAAGGTGAGGCAATCTTAGGTGTACCACACTACAGGAAAAAGTGGTGATTGAACGCCTATTATTAAAAACTTCCTAGAGCCCACCGTAATGTTTATTTCCCATCCAACCTGTTGATTACGTCACACATGAGTGAATAAAAGGAAAACACAAAGATTAGATTGATCCAAAACTTTTGTGCCACCAAGAAATTTTTAATGGTAGGCATTGAATCATCACTGTTTTTTTGGTGTTGTCTACCTGAGATTTGAATCTAATTCATTTTTAGGATATTGCCTTAAAATGATATGGGAAAATGGATGGACGGTGTTGTAGGCTAATACAATCTGACAAGAAGTGAAGGGTCGTGACCATATGAATGCGAGGAGTCCAGGTCGTACTCGCGAAAAGGGATCGCGTCTCCTGGATGCGAGCAGCTCGGCTCGTGCTCCTCAGAAGGGGTCGCGCATCCCTGATGCGAGCAGCTCGGCTCGTGCTCCTCAGAAGGGGTCGCGCATCCCTGATGCGAGCTGCTCGGCTCGTGCTCCTCAGAAGGGGTCGCGCATCCCTGATGCGAGCAGTTCGGCTCGTGCTCCTCAGAAGGGCTCGCATCTATAGGGTACGAGCAGCTCTGCTCGGGCTCGTCAAGAGGGTTCGCAGTTCACGGAAGCGAGCACCCCTAACACGAGCAGCTCCCGACATCAGAGTAGTCCTGAGTCTTTTGGTTCGGATGGTCTTCTTCCTTTCGGCGTCTCCTTCCTTTTCGGTAGCTATGACTCCAACTATGAGCAATCAGCGCTATTACCATGTCGATCAACAGCCTGTATAGGTTGGTCTTTGGGCTTATCTTCTCTGGTGATTCCGAATCTCAGATTGCTATCAAGAAACGTGATTGCCGGAAGGAGTTATTAGGATAGATACTATCTTAAGGATAAGGATCTTGTCTTCCGAAATCAGCGAGATTTCAGTATCGTACGCGATATCAGCGAGATTTCAGTATCGTACGCGATATCATCGGGATTTCGATATCTTATGTAACAAAATTGGCTAGCCTCAGATCTATATAAGGGAGTGACTTCATGAGGAGAAAGGTACGCACGCTTCATTCAATCTTGGTTCCGTTTTGCTTGGCTTCTCTTCTTATTGTGGCCTAACTTAAGCATCGGAGGGCTAACGGCTGAGCCCCAGCCACCCTTATTTGCTGTCTTGCTTCAGGTCTGGTGGCGAAATCCCTGATGGAGTGAAGGAGCAAAGCCGGAGGATCTCGTTACAGAATCTGACATTAACAGTTTGGCGCCGTCTGTGGGAACGACTTGATCATCAAAATCAATCGTGTTAACCACCGATCAAAATCCTTCGGTGATGCCTCCTAAAAAGACAGTTCATCCTTCAACTTCGAGGCAGGCACCACCTCCGCCCGGTGAGACGGAATCCACACCTGCCCTCCCACCTGTTCCGACGGATATCCCTCAAGGAGCCCAAAATATGCCATCAACGAACCCATTATTGGAGGCCTCTGGAAATCAAGATGATGTCTTGCGTTTCCTCGGGAACACTCTCCTAACCCTAAATGCCGGAGTTCAGGCACTGTCAAGTCGGCTAGATCAACACTTCCCTGAACCGCAAAAACAACCCTCCGGAGGATTACCACCACAACCCATACCGGTAGCCTCCAGACATTCTATGGATGAACCACAGGCCCCGCCACTTGGCGGCCATCCCCCTGTACTGTCTCCACATTCCATACATTCCAGTTCGTCTCGACAACCTCAACCGCAAGGCTCCATCGCCGAAACATCTAGCTATACCCTACCGTGGGAAGGAGATCTCAAGAGAATCCAAGATCGTTTTGATGTCATGGAACAGCGATACCAGGCAAATCGACCATCTGCCGTTACGGCGGCGATACACCAATCTGAATCTCCCTTCACTAGCGAGGTCATGGAAGCCCCGTTGCCCAGAAAGTATCGAGCGCCTGTTATCGCTCCGTATACAGGCATTGGCGATCCTCTGGAACATTTGGAAACATACAGGTCCCTCATGGAGTTGGAGGGACATGGTTCAGAAATCATGTGTAGGGCTTTTCCACTTACATTGAAAGAAGCGGCTCGTACGTGGTTTCGGGGGTTAAAGCCTCGTTCCATCAGTTCCTTTTCTCAATTATCGGAAATATTTCTTTCTCAATTCATGGGAAGTATTCGCATTAAGAAACCGGCCTCCCATCTGATGAATCTGAAACAGCAACATGGGGAGACAATAAAAGAGTTCACAGTACGGTTCACTGCTGAAGCCGTTCAAACCGAGAGTTACACTGAAGAAAAGGGTCTCACAGCCCTCATCGCTGGAATAACAAGCGAGAAATTCAGGTTTGCCTTAGATAAAAGCCCGCCGAAAACTATGGCGGAATTCCAAGCCAAAGCTCAGAAATATATCAATGCGGAAGAAGTCGCATTGACACGCCATGGAGTACAAAGTAAGAAACGCAAGCCAGAGGGAACTTCTTCTACAGATAAGAAATACCGTTGTGATCAGCGCGATCGTTCTCCCAGGAAGCCTTACTCTGGTAAATATCATAATTACACTCCTCTTAATCGGTCCCCTGAAAAGGTTCTAATGGAGATTAAACACAAGCCATATGTGAAGTGGCCCGCAAAGATCAAATCCGATCCCGAGAAGAGGGATAAGAGCAAGTTCTGTTACTTTCACAAAGATCACGGGCATAGGACCCAGGACTGTATCTCTCTACGAGACCATATCGAAGCCCTTATTCGAAAAGGCCATCTCCAAGATTATGTTGCTCGTAAAAATCGATCACCAGAAAGGGCGAAGACCTCATCTCGCCAGAAGGAACCATCTCATCATCAAACCGATCAAGAGGACGCTGAGCCCACTGGAGAAATTCGCACTATCGTCGGAGGACCAGCTTGTGGGGGTGACTCTCAAGCTTCAAGAAAGGCATACGCTCGAAAGGCGTCCAAAGAACCCCAGCAAATTTATTGGCTGGAACAGACGTCCAGCTCATCAAAAGCGAGCCATCCTCCAATTTCTTTCGCCCTCGAAGATGCAGCGGGAATCCACTTCCCTCATGAAGATTCTATCGTAGTTACATTGAAGGTATCAAATTATCTGACTCATCGGATTATGGTGGATACAGGTAGTTCAGCCGACATTCTGTACCTGGAGGCTTTCAACAAAATGGCACTTTCCAGAAGCCTCCTCAAGCCAGTGTCGACCCCCCTCGTCGGTTTTGGAGGAGAGGTAGTAACACCCGAAGGAAGCATCGATCTCCCAGTTACTTTTGGAGAGAGTCCGGCGAAGACCACCGTCTTCATAAACTTCCTCGTCGTAGATCGAAAATCAGCATATAACGCCATTTTGGGGCGGCCGTCTTTGACTAAGGTTGGAGCGGCCTTGCACCCTTCATATCTGTGTGTTAAATTTCCAACCCCAAATGGCATCGGGGTCGTACGAGGAAGTCAGCAGGAGGCACGGTCCTGTTACCAGATAGCCCTCCAAGATCGGAAGAAGGCTCAAGCGACGCCCGTCCTAGAAATAACTCAAGGATCGCCTGGTGTTCCCTCGACCACCTCGTTGGATCCGAGAGAAAATGCTCTGAAGTCGGGAACTCCAGGGGAGGAAACAGTGGCGATCCACCTGACCGAAGACGATCCATCTAAGATCGTGTGCATCGGGTCCTCCTTGACCACTGTCCATCGTGAAAATTTGATCAGTTTCCTCACCGAATACAAGGATGTGTTTGCTTGGTCTCATAAAGATATGCCAGGCATCGATCCTGATGTCATCGCACATCGTCTCAACATTGACCCGAAGCATAAACCCGTACATCAGCGTCGACGTGCCTTTACTGCAGAAAGACAAATGGCAATCAAAACTGAAGTCGAAAAGCTACTCGCGGCTAATTTCATAAAGGAAGTTGACTACCCAGAGTGGGTCGCGAACGTAGTTCTCGTCCGGAAAGCTAATGGCAAATGGAGGATGTGTGTCGACTATTCAGATTTGAACAAAGCGTGCCCCAAAGATAGCTTTCCGACACCGCGGATCGACCAGTTGGTCGACTCGACAGCTGGACATGCTCTCCTCAGCTTTATGGATGCTTATTCTGGTTACAACCAGATTATGATGCATCCACCTGATAGCCAGCATACTGCCTTCATCACAGATCGGGGACTATATTGCTACCAGGTAATGCCGTTTGGTCTTAAAAATGCAGGGGCCACTTATCAACGTCTTGTCAACAAAATGTTCGCTGCTCAAATCGGTAGGAATATGGAAGTTTATGTCGACGATATGCTCGTGAAAAGCATCGTTGAAGATAACCACATTTCAGATCTTCGAGAAGCTTTTGATCTGATGAGGAAGTATCAAATGAAGTTAAATCCAGAAAAATGCGCGTTTGGAGTGTCTGCAGGAAAATTTCTTGGGTTCATGGTTGGCCAGCGTGGAATTGAGGCAAATCCTGAAAAGATTAAAGCATTGATAGAGATGAAATCCCCTGTTACTCTGAAGGACGTTCAGCGTCTGGCAGGTCGCATCGCATCATTGAATAGGTTCATCTCGCGAGCATCTGACAAGTGTTTGCCCTTCTTCAAACTCCTTCGTGCAACGGCCAAATCTGATTGGAAGTGGACACCTCAGTGTGAAGAAGCTTTCCAACAACTGAAGCAATACATGAGCACTCCTCCCATTTTATCTAAACCTGTAGCTCATGAGCAACTCATTCTTTATTTATCTGTGTCTTCCACGGCTGTTAGCGCCGCTTTAATAAGAGAAGATTCCGGAGTGCAAAGGCCCGTTTATTATATCAGTCGAGCAATGGTCGATGCAGAAAATAGATATTCTGATATGGAGAAACTGGCCCTAGCCTTAGTCACGGCGGCTCGAAAGCTGCGACCTTACTTTCAAGCCCATGCTATTTTAGTACCAACAAATCATCCACTACGACAAGTCCTTCAAAAACCTGAGGCTTCCGGGCGCTTAACTAAGTGGGCGGTCGAAATCAGTGAGCACGATATCTCATTCTGTCCTAGGACCGCAGTCAAGGGCCAGGCCGTGGCTGACTTCATAGCCGAATTTACGTATTCTTCTGAAGATAATGTCATGACCAGCGACCAGCCTCCGTGGTCGCTCTTCGTGGACGGGTCGTCACGGGCCACCGGTAGTGGAGCGGGCCTGATTTTAGCGGCTCCCGACGGGTCGCATTTTCAATATGCTCTGCGTTTCGAATCTCGCATCTCCAATAATGAAGCAGAATATGAGGCCCTAATTGTTGGCCTCGAACTGGCCATTCTACTCGCAGTCCAGAATTTGATAATTCATAGCGACTCCCAGCTCATTGTCAATCAAGTTCTTGGTGAATTCGAAGCCAAAGAAGAAAGAATGGCCTTATACAAGTCTCGTGTCCTCATCCTGCTCGCTAAGTTGAAGACTTATAAAATAATTCATATCCCTCGCGAGCAGAACCAACTTGCCGATTCCTTGGCAAAACTCGCTTCTGCGCCGGAATCGGAGTTATCACATTCGATCCCCATCGAGCATCGTCAGAACTTGAGTATCGACCAAGTGACTCTAGAGCAAGTTCTATCGGTACAATCGTCTCCATGCTGGATGGATCCTATCATCCTTTACCTCAGAGATGGATACCTATCAGAAGACAAGAAAGCTGCGAGACAAATTCGGCTTCGAGCTGCCAGGTACACCTTACAAGATGGAATATTGTTGCGAAAAAGCTTCTCCTTGCCATATCTAAGGTGTCTTCATCCAGAAGAAGCACATCGTGTTCTAGATGAGATACACCAGGGGGCATGTGGTAATCATCCCAGGGGGCGATCCCTGGCATATAAAGCGATGAGGCAAGGATATTATTGGCCCACGATGAAAGCAGACGCCATCGAATTTTCTAAAAAATGCGACAAGTGTCAACGATATCTACCCATACCTCGTGTACCGTCTGAACGGATGACCCCAGTTGATAGCCCTTGGCCTTTTTCCCAGTGGGGGATCGATATCATCGGGCCCTTACCTATGGGAAAAGGACAGAATAGGTTCGCGATCGTGGCGGTTGATTATTTCACCAAATGGGCCGAGGCAGAACCGTTAGCCAAGATTACTGAAAAACAAACTACTAAGTTTATATGGAGAAATATCATATGTCGTTTCGGGCTTCCTCATACTATAATTACCGATAACGGAACGCAGTTCGACAACGCAGCCTTTGATGAATTTTGCGACAAATGGAAAATACGTAATCTCCGCACTTCTCCATATCATCCTCAGGCGAATGGGCAGGTCGAGGCAGTGAATAAAATAATAAAGCACCATTTAAAGACCAAGCTAGGTGAATGTAAAGGGGTGTGGCCAGAACTTCTGCCAGAGGTATTATGGGCCTATAGAACCACGGCTTGTACGTCAACAGGTGAAACTCCTTTCTCCTTAGCATTTGGTGTTGACGCAGTGGTACCGGTGGAAATTCAAGTCCCCTCATATCGGATCGAGCAGTACGATCCCGCGAGCAATCACGAAAACCTTCGACTTCATCTTGATCTCCTGGAAGAGCGAAGAAATGCTTCTCAAGTGCGAGTGGCAGCGTATCAACAACGTATTGCTCGATATCGAAATGCTAGGGTTCGGCCCAGATCCTTCCAACCCGGGAATTTGGTATTAAGGCAAAATCTTGGAGTTCCTGCCCGTTCATTAGATCCAAATTGGGAAGGCCCGTATCGGGTTATCAGGGTTGTGCGACCTGGTACTTATTATCTTGAGGACATGCTGGGGAAGCCCGTACGTCGCCCTTGGCACGTGGAGCATTTGCTACGATACTATCCCTAGATTCGATGTAGTTCATTACAACATTTTATGAATAAAATAGAAGATATCAGTTGGTTGCTTTTCCATTTACATGGACCTGGATAGCCCTGAAGAGAATGCTTACACATCCTCTTGGCCAATTGCCTACCCTTGGTAGGACTGAAGTCGTTACTAGTTGGTTGCTTCTCCATTTACATGGACCTGAACAAGCCCTGAAGAGAATGTATACCATCTCTTGACCAACCTTCTGCCCTTGGTAGGATCGAAATCTCAATCGATAGATCAGTCTATCTCAACGTGGACACGGTCACGCGACCCCCGGATTGAGTCTTTATTTTTTATGAGCTAGTTGCTCGCAACTGATGAAAGAGATCGCATTTCCAAAATGCGAAGCAGCATAGCGCGTGCTTGAATAGGGTCGCAGTCATGCACCCTAATCGCGAGCACTGCGGCTCGTGATCGAATTCGCGGTCATGCACTCTAAAATCGCGAGCAGCGAAGCTCGTGCTCGCATGTGGGTCGCATTCCCTGATGAATCAAATGGGATCAACACAAAGCAACAATGAAGGAGAGAGAAGAATACACAATACTAAAAAAGTAAGTGTTCATTAAAATAATGACCTTACAATTACAGATCTCTTCTTTTTAAAAAAAAAAAAAAAAATACATAATATGGGAAGCTGCCGAGGTCAGGGTTGGTCATCCTCTTGCGCAGGCTCGCGGCTCTCAGCTTCAGGACCAGCTTCAGGAGCAGGAGCAGCATCTGTTGCCCCGGTGACTTCGTTCTCAGCAGCAGCCCGTTCTTTAGCTGCAACCTCGAATGCCACTCTGTCGAATTCCTCAACGTTAAAAGTTGGAGCAATTAGCTGCATAACCCTGACCGCAAAATCGCGACCAGCGATGTACGCATCATATCGCTCCTCGTCATAAAGTTGAGAAGTACGAAACTCCTGAACTGCGCGAGGACCCTCATCAGATACCATCTGAACGAGAGCCACTCGCTCTTCCTCCCAGTGGATGGAGTCATCCTTCAGCTGATTAAGTCGCTTCTGGGCCTCCCCGAGCTGGGTCCGAGCCTCCTCGAACTTGGTCCGAGCATCCTTGAGCCATTCTTCAAGCTGGACCTTATCCTTGCGAAAAATCTCCTTCTCCTTCTCGCTCTTAGTATGGATCTCTTGAAGCTTTGCGAGCTGGAGGTCCACTGACTGAAAGCGCTCAGTCAGGGATTGGATCTTGATCAGGAGAATCTCCTTCTCTTCGTCCAACTTGGAGATTTGAGCCTCCAAGGCCTTCACCAAGCGGTCCCTCCCTTGGACCTCGACTTCCATCATCTTCTTCTTCTTCTCCGCATCCTCCACGCTGCGGCGAGCTGCTTCGATGTCACGTCTGACTCGAAGCGTGAGATCCAAGCTCTATATAAAGCAAAATACATGGGTGTGAGAAAGGAAGTAAGTTAAAGCAATCCACCTTATCAGGGACGAAAAACACGAATCGTGTAAGTTACCTGCAACAATCTCACCCCGATGTCGGTGGAGAGGGTTTCAGGACTTGGTTCGGGGAGACTCCCAAAGGAGTTGGGGGAAATTTTGTCAAACATAAACTCGCATATTGGATGCAAGTGAGGAGGAATGACAAAAGTCCCCGAGCCCGAAGCCTGGGCTACGACCATCTCCTTGGGCCCTGAGTCGCGAGCACTCGCGACGCCAGGGACGGGCATCGACAACTCGCGAGCAGTAGTAGGCTCGCTTGAAGGCCCCTTTGGAGGGAGGCCTCCCCCTCTCCGATCACCTTTCGGTGAGTTGTCGGCTACCTCGATGATTGGAGGACGAGGAAGGTCAGCTGGCGGGGGTACGGTGGAGAGAGGGGTCGCGTTGACCGGAGGGGTCGCGGTCGTACGAGAAGTGCTCGCGACTCCTCCAGAGGCGGTTTGGGGTCCGCGAGCAGGCCCCTCTGCGGGAGTAGGCGCATTTGAAGGACCCCCCGCAGTTTTCTTTTGCCTCTTTGAGGCAGTGCCCTTCAGCCGGGGAAGTACCCCCAGTGCGCCTCTCTTATCGCCAACATTCGTCATCTCTTCTTGGAAGGTGAGACCCGCTGCGCAAAGATGACGAAGTTCTAGTGCAGTGTTGACGTGGCGCGCAGCCGCAGGGAGCTTGTAGACTTTGACAAGTTTTTCGTTGAGCCCTCCTCGCAGATTTGGCTTCACACCAATTGGAATTCCTGCGAGCAAAAAAAAGAAAGTTCATTAAATCGTCAATACAGCAAGGCTATTGTTTCCTTTCGGACAAGTAAACAGGCACTTAACCCACCTTCGCCAAAATGGCGATTAACATTATGGCCTTTGGGGTCGGATCCCATCTCGGACTCCCAGTTACCGGAGGCATAGAACCACTTCTTTCTCCATCCCGGGCAGTTGGAAGAAGGGTTCCCCAAAATGAAGTTATTCCGGTGCCAGAAGCAGAGGTAGTACCAACCCTCGCTAGCTGGCGCCTTCTTCAGCTGGAATAACCTCAAAAATTCCTCAGCGGTTAACTCCTCGTTACCCGCCTGCTTCCAAAGGACGAAAGCACTTAGAAGAACCCGCCAGCCGTTAACTATAAGTTGGCCCGGGGCAATCTTATAGAGACGGAGGAAGTTTCGAATAAAGGGGTGGAGGGGAAGGCGTACGCCCACTTTGAAGAAGTATTCATAAACAGCCACACACCCAGGCGGTGGTGCATCGGCTGTCTCCCCTCTCCCAGGCAGTCTGAATAAAACAGAGTCTGGAACCCTATAAACCTCTCTAAGGTTAGAGAGTCTTTCCTCCGTCAAGATGGAAGAGTAACCGGAGGCAGAATACCTCCCAGCCGGTACTCTGGCGTTATTGGATTCAGAGGAGTCAGGGGTTTCATCTCCCAGAGGAACAATCTCTTCGTCAGAGATTTCCGCCATTATAAAAAGGGGATGGAAGATGAAACGAATGAGAGAAAAGAAAGAAGGGTACCTCCGTAAAGAGGTTTTTCACTCCAGAATAGAGAAGGAAGAAGAAGAAGAAAACTCTGCAGCAATGGAATTCGGAAATGAAGGAATTTCTCTAAGTCCGATATTTATACGCAATCATTCCGCTTGATTTGCTGGACACGCGGCAGATTCTCATCCGGCACGTCAGACGAACGGACGCCAGCATTAAATACGGAAACACGTGGCACCTGACGCTTCATCTCTGACGGCAGAAAAAGCTGCGCAAAAGCTGGTCATCATAAATGCGGAAGCACGATAAGTGAATCATGCGCGATTGCCTCCCAGAACCCAGCTGTCAACACTAGCAAACCCTTGGCATAGTTCTTCAATACCAAGGGTTTGGGGGGCCTCTGTTGTAGGCTAATACAATCTGACAAGAAGTGAAGGGTCGTGACCATATGAATGCGAGGAGTCCAGGTCGTACTCGCGAAAAGGGATCGCGTCTCCTGGATGCGAGCAGCTCGGCTCGTGCTCCTCAGAAGGGGTCGCGCATCCCTGATGCGAGCAGCTCGGCTCATGCTCCTCAGAAGGGGTCGCGCATCCCTGATGCGAGCTGCTCGGCTCGTGCTCCTCAGAAGGGGTCGCGCATCCCTGATGCGAGCAGTTCGGCTCGTGCTCCTCAGAAGGGCTCGCATCTATAGGGTGCGAGCAGCTCTGCTCGGGCTCGTCAAGAGGGTTCGCAGTTCACGGAAGCGAGCACCCCTGACACGAGCAGCTCCCGACATCAGAGTAGTCCTGAGTCTTTTGGTTCGGATGGTCTTCTTCCTTTCGGCGTCTCCTTCCTTTTCGGTAGCTATGACTCCAACTATGAGCAATCAGCGCTATTACCATGTCGATCAACAGCCTGTATAGGTTGGTCTTTGGGCTTATCTTCTCTGGTGATTCCGAATCTCAGATTGCTATCAAGAAACGTGATTGCCGGAAGGAGTTATTAGGATAGATACTATCTTAAGGATAAGGATCTTGTCTTCCGAAATCAGCGAGATTTCAGTATCGTACGCGATATCAGCGAGATTTCAGTATCGTACGCGATATCATCGGGATTTCGATATCTTATGTAACAAAATTGGCTAGCCTCAGATCTATATAAGGGAGTGACTTCATGAGGAGAAAGGTACGCATGCTTCATTCAATCTTGGTTCCGTTTTGCTTGGCTTCTCTTCTTATTGTGGCCTAACTTAAGCATCGGAGGGCTAACGGCTGAGCCCCAGCCACCCTTATTTGCTGTCTTGCTTCAGGTCTGGTGGCGAAATCCCTGATGGAGTGAAGGAGCAAAGCCGGAGGATCTCGTTACAGAATCTGACATTAACAGACGGCGTGGATAAAACACATACATCATGATGAGGCCCACAGAACTTCGACCACTACCGACCTGTCACTGGAGTAGTAACTACCGAATCCCAATCGGTTGGCAAAATTGCAAATGTAATACTAATAAACCATTGGAGAGGTTGTCTCAAGTATCCCTTTCGGCCTTTCCTCAACGGATGTGTCCCATCGCTCTTTCCGTTTTGGGAATAAATAACAAGGCATATCTGTAATGTCTATATAGAGATTTGGGCTGCACAATTAAGCACTGGCCAACTATCAATCAGTACAGCGAGCATATCTGTAATGTCATCTGTTGTGGTTGCTTTGAGTGGGCTCCATGGTGTGCTATCCAATCAGCATATGCTGGATTTCAACATCTCTTTATATTGGCTCTCTACTTCTGAATATGAATATTATTTCAATTCATATTATTTAATTGAATATATTCTTTTATTCCTTTTTAATAGAGAATCCGAAGCAAAATGAAATTGAGAGAATTTTATTTGTAAAAGAGCACGATATGTCTACCAGTATTGTATTTTGGGGTGATTTTTTACTGTGTCCATAATCTCATGGTATTTTTCACTATCGTCTTGAGAAAAGATAAATTTCCTGTATGCTTCTCTCGTACTCTGAGATTGATGGTTACAGAGTAGTGTAGAATGTGGCTGTCCCATTTGACAGCTGTAGATGCAGCCATTACGAACTTTACATAGGCTGCAACAGAAGTCTTCATTATTTAAGTAAGCTCTAATCCAGTCATGGGTGTAACTGCGTGCTGATGGAGCCACAGCTCACTTCTAATATCTTTTTCCCCTTTTTTTATTTTTATTTTTATTTCTTTTTCAAATAATGCAGAGAGGAACACACCTCCAGGCAAAAGCTGTTAACATATTTGGCGGTTCTGATTGAGTTTTAGTGTTCTTGGGACTTTCTCGAGGGGAAATGGCAGATGAGCATGTCAATTTGGCAACAAGCGAGAAACTGATAGAAATGGACTGGACAAAAAATATTGAAATCTGTGAATTGGTTGCACGTGAACAAGGGTATATTTCAGACTACATGTCTTTCCACCATTCCTGAATACTATTGGTGATTGCTACTAGTAGATGGTTATGAATATTTTTTTTTTAAGTTACATACATTAGTCTCTATACATCACATAATCGCTGCCACACTGGATGATATATTTCAAATGGTTCATATTATTTACTAGGAAGATGAAGACGAGTTACATGTGTGCTGTTGTCAAATGCCCAATTGTTTGTGCTGTTTTCCACTACAGTCATGAAGTGTCCCCATTCTCTTTGTGCCCCAATTATGGGCATCAGGAGGAACACTAGAATCCCTCCTTGTGTTCAGATGCTTGTTGCAGCTGAGTTGATTCATTGCAACTGCAAGGTTTCAATTACCAAGTTCAAAAACTAATTTGTAACTTATTTACTTGGTTTGACTAGGAGACAAGCCAATGTCAGAAATTAGATAATCATTTTTGAAGTAGAGTCTGAGTTTTTGAACTTTGTTTCGTGTATCATTAGCAGTGCAGTTAAAGGTGTTAGGCACATGCCTGACCATGTAATGCCTCAAATGCCTAGGTGCATGCCTGGAGATTCTCAATGCAATTTTTATGTTTATATCGTAAAAAATTAATATTTCATTATTTATAGATATAAGTTGATTTTTTTTTTCTTCTAAATAATCTAACTCAATAGTCAATCACATTCAATTCCTCCTAATCCGGATCCATATTCCCAAATTTCCTTAATTCTAAATCTTAATTTTTCAATTTTCCTAAACCTAACCCTATATTTCCCACTTTCCACAAATCCTCCAAATTCACCAATCCAAAACCACAAATTTGCTAAAATCCCTAAAATTTCCAAACCCTATAATCCAAATTCTCAGTCCCCAAATCCTCTAATATAAAATTTCCAATTACCCCAAAATTCCCAATTCACATTAAATCGCTTATATGGCACCAACAAAAACACAAACTACTTCAACAAGTCCAATGTGATGACCTTAACACACTATTAGAAGAAAGAAATCGAGAAGTAAAAGAAATGAGGAAAGTTGTTGGAATTTGGGGGGAAGAATATCTCAGACTTTAATCTCAAAAGAAACGACAGACATATAAGGGTACCTCACGGAAAAATGCCACATTTACTGCAGGGCCCAAGCACTAGGCACTTGGCACTAGGCAAATTGGACTTTTTAATTTTTAGTGGTGTCAGCAAATTCTCAATGCAAAGTGAAGTTCTTAAGACATCCTCCTTAGCAAGAGTTCTGTAATTTCGTTAGGAAGGGGAAATGATACATCCTCAAAACAGTCTTTAATCTCATCCAGCATACAGGAGAATCTCTATATGTTGGGCTCTTTTGACAAAGCATACTGGATTTTATTGCAAATTCTCCCTCCACCATCAAAGGAATGAAGAAGA
The DNA here is from genome assembly GCA_003013855.2 of Liriodendron chinense. Taxonomy (NCBI): domain Eukaryota; kingdom Viridiplantae; phylum Streptophyta; class Magnoliopsida; order Magnoliales; family Magnoliaceae; genus Liriodendron; species Liriodendron chinense. The sequence goes on from ML058453.1 coordinate 5,328,826, forward strand.
TACCCTAGATAATTTATTTTTCTTCCTCTCAATCCATTCAAACCCCTTCTTTCCTTGGAAAGACCATCTCATGAAAATCGTACAGCAATCACCTTGAAAAATCCTTAGGTAATCTCTTTGCCTCCGCACCATCTCATGAAAATCGTACAGCAATCACCTTGAAAAATCCTTAGGTAATCTCTTTGCCTCCGCGCCCCCCCCCCCCCCCCCCCCCCCCCCCCCCCCAACACACACACACACACACACACACACACACCGAATGTTAATCTCCTTGTAGTTTATTGCATATTATTGTGTTGAATTGACTTGATTTTTCATCCTCTTCTGACCATGAATTTGCTGCTTTCGACTAGCAGACAAGCCAGAGATGTCATCAAAGCTATTAAAAAACGAATGGGGAATAAAAATTCAAATACTCAGCTTTTTGCTGTTATGGTGAGTACTTGTTTTATGTTGTATCATGTGCAATTTATATTCTTCAGTCCTCATTATCTTTCACTTCGAAAAATGACTTCTGGTAGATTTTGGAAATGTGAAGGCAAAGCTTAACTTCATTAAGTTCAAAACAAGAGATTGCAAGGTATTCATATTCAAGCCATGCAAGAAGAGCATAAAATGGCTTTTATTGTACTTTTTAAGCTGGAAAGCACAATATAATGCAACCTATACAAATGTATCCATAACAGCAAAATCCATATGCTCATAACATAAAAGCTGTTTGTAACACAAATATGAGATCTTGTGTATGCATGTGTGTGAGAGAGGACTGATCGGCTACAGCTGATTTTATTCTGCCTTCACAAATTATGGTTCCACTTGTTCCTTAAAAACGTCTATATTTTCAAGGGCAAAATGCATGTGCAAATGGGTTGTCATAGGTGGGGGTTGTAGCCCGTAGGCGATTTGTCCCCAATCCCCATACACGCCCAAACATGAGGATGATATGCACAATACGTTGTTTTATATCTCATCCAAATTCCCTGTTTGAATGTAGTTTAATGGACACTTTAGTCTGTGAATATGGCTGAAATATCCTAGAGTAATAAACAATAATGAAAGACCCTTCTACCTCTATAAGGTGCAACACTACCTAGCAAACAAATCATTTCCTAAAGGACCCTTCATCCAATGTTCTCCTATGTGGATAGGATTGAAATTCAGAGAGATCAAATGATCCTATCCATTTGGTTCATTCCCTGCACAACAATCCACATTCAATGGACAAATGTCCTCTACATATGGACGATTGGGATTGTCCAGTTAGTGTTTTGTCATATCTCATCAACATTGAGTTCCACCAAATGGATGCTGCTGAACTAATATATACGTACCAAAATTTATGTTATTGGACTGAGGAGAATCTGATGCAGACATCAGTGGTGCACCCTTTAGAGTGTACCAAAGGAGGCAATGTCGCAGATCGAGTGTTGGAGCAGATGAGCTGATGTGGATGGACATCGAGCCCCTCGAGCCACTACATTGATGGACCATGAAGACCCCGCACACGTACATACACATATGGAGACTCCTTTCGTCGGATATGTGTGTGAGCTACTGATTTGGAGCGTTTCGACCATGGATCAAATAGTGGATGGCAATCGGACCATTGTATTTTTCCGATTGGGCCATCCAACCGTTGGATCGACTCAGGCCCACTTTCGTGGCCTATTTCCAGTTTTCTTTTTTTTTTTTCTATTTTAATTATGTTTTTGGACCTTATGGATGGGTCAGATGTTATTTTATGATTGTGGTTTAGTTTTAGGCATTTTTTTTTGTTCTTTTTCTTATTTTTAGGCACTTTAGTGCACACTTTATCTTTGCGTAGCCTATATATATACTATGAGAAACCCTATTTTGATTATTATTGAATGAATAGAAAATTCAGATGCTTTTCTTCCTCTTTATTCAAGAGATTAAGGTTTCGGGATTGGCCCTCGGGTGTTGAGGATTCCATCCCGGTTTTTTATTTTCCTTGTTTCTAGTTCTTCAAGGTACAGGCAAGGTAAGAATCTTCCATTTTCATAATCCGTGCTTTCTTTCGACCCATTGTTTCTCTATCTCCTTCGTCCTTTTCTAAATCTTCCACTTTTGGTACGAACAGAAAAGATGGATGACTAGCCATGAGAACCAGATCCAAACTTGACTGTAAACTGGTCTATGCTGGATCTGGAATATCCTCATATCCCTAGATCCTCCCTGTTTTACTGTTTTATGTGATTTTATGCTAAGAGGCATGATTCAGACGGACGGATCTCATCTCTGTGTTGAGATTTGTTAATCGCTCTGATTGAAAACAGGTAGTTGCTTAATTTTATTATTTGAATATCTTCCATCTGAATATGCATGCATCTAGGGTTAGATAATCGCATGTCCCTACAACAGAATCCCTCAAACATAACAAAGGACTTCACTGATTCTTATGGATACTTCCCTGCAAAAGATGGGTTGCAAGCAACTTTTGAAAGCATTTGCCGCTTCTCTTTGAGCTCAAAGAGACAAAGGAAACATTGAATATTCCTTTAATCAACACTGAGATACATGAAAAAAAATACTAAGCGCATACACACTATATTTGGGGCTCAAGCACCTAAAAAAGCCACTCCACTATTTGAAGTCCTCATGAAATCTGGATTTATTAGTGTACACGTGTGCCTTGCATCTGGTGGGGTGTGGTAGACTGAGGATATCCCAAGGATAGTAAAGATTTGTTTCTTATAAATACTTCTTGAAGTGGAGCATTGGAACTTAGTTGTAGGATTCTCCTATCCAGGTTTCACACCCACTTCGAATGCATGCTTGGGGCTTACGCTCCTGTTTCTGAGATTTTTATACTTCCTCACAATTTGAAACACATGCTTTCTTGCTCCAGCACTTGAATCAGCTTCCTTTCCTCACACGTTTTACCACTAAGGTTGGAATATTGCAAGTGACTTGCAGTTGGAAGCAACTGACTCATCTTCTCTTAAGCTCTAGGAAATGGAGGAGACCTTGAACATTGAGGGACGTGCAGATCAATACGCACATCCAAGCCAAGGTGTTCCATAACAATAACGGTGGCCGTAACGGCCACCACCGTTACCATTACGATACGGGCCGTAACGGCTATTACAGACCCCATATCGGCCGATACAGCCCTTTTTTATTTTCTGAAAAATACTATTACGGGACCGTTACGGTTAGATACGGGCTGTTACGGGACCATTACGGCCTGTTTTTTCTATAACAGCTGTTTTGACCTCTGACCGTTTCCGTTACGTATCGGCCGATACGTAACCGTTTTGGGATACCTTGATCCAAGCCCCGTGTTCATGAGTAAAGCCCATCACCTCTAAATTTCGTGAGATTTTATTCTCTTCTAAATATAGCTTTATTATTGCACAACAGAAACTGGGGACTTGGCAGACTGCTTGTGACCTTCACCTCTAAAATCTGGCGTCTTGCAAAGCTTCTTTAACAAGAAATACATGTAAGAGCATCACCTCTCTTTCTACCACAGAAGAACTTGCCCTTCTAACCAAGCTAATATAGCATAATTCTCTGTTGTCAATCTGTCATATGGTTTAGGTCCTTCAGGATGAAGAACAAAAAACTAAGCATTGAAAGCTGGAGAAGCCTTCATGTGCATAGAACCTTTGGACATGTTGTCTCTCGATTAGTTTGATTGACTTAGGCATATTTATCATCAATCTGTGGTATTTTGAATCAGTCTTTATGCTGCTTTTGTTTCCAAATACTTGTGCTTGGCATTATTGAATTTCAATTGTATTAGATTGAGATCTTGTCGCAAAACGAGGGGAGATATCATTTAGTTTTCATTTTCGTCATGGACATGTTTCTTCTTGTTGCGCTTCTCATATTTATTAACAACCTTTCAATTCAACTCTATTTCATGTCCTAAAGTAGTCCAACAGCTTCTTGGACAGTTTTCTCCAAGGTGCACCTGTGGGTTGCTTAACCATTCAACCATTTATTGGTATTGCAGTTGTTAGAGATGCTGATGAATAACTGTGGGGAACATATTCGCAGGCAGGTGATTGAGATAGGGCTTCTACCTATTTTGGTGAAGATAGTGAAGAAAAAGGTCAAATCCTGTTCTTCATGGATATGCAATTATTATCTGTCCACTGGGAGTTCTTTTCATTTCTTTTACTTCTATTTTCTTGTTGTTTTTTATTTTTATTTTTCTTTATTATTATTTTTTGTTTAGACTTTCTTGACAACTTTTAAATTATGTGTTACAGACAGATCTGCCAATAAGAGAGGATATTTCTTCTTCTGGATGCTACACAGACATCCCTTGGTGGAGCTTCTGAGAAGTTCCCTCAATATTATGCTGCATATTATGACCTGGTGGTAGGTCACATATTGAATATTTACAACTCTCAAAGGTTCTCTTCTTGAATGATTTTAATTCTAAGACTTTTCTTCTCATATGACAAATATCATTGGGTAAAATGTCACAACATGTTATCCTTTAAAAAAAAAAAGGCACAACATTATACTTTAGATTGTGTATGTTTATAGCAGTTTGATGCCAACCAGTGTTTTAAATAGCATGTAGCATATAGTGTTGTGTTCAGCCCTCTCTAGCGTATAGCGTAAGCTACACAATATTTCTATTTTTTAATTAAAATAATAGGACAAAATATAATAAATAGTAAAAATAAGTTCAAAAACAACAAAAAGCCTTCATTGTGATGATGGCATGCCCAAAAAATCAGGCCTATCCAGTCATCAGGCGAGCCACTCCACAAAAATCAAAGTACAACCACCCAAAAAGCCTTCATTATAGAGTGATTGGGCCACATGATGGTTGGACTGGGCGGTGGGCCACACTGTATAAAACAATGGCCAACTATGAGCCACCTAAGAAAATCAAGCCTATCCAACCATCACGTGGGCCACGCCATAGAAAACAATGCACGGCCATCCAAACACCTCCACTGAATCATGGTGGTCCATGTGATGGTTGGATGGGTTGCATATAATGCCATATGTACACCATAGGTCCATAGTAAGCCCCAAACAGAAAAATGTTTTATAACAATCATATCCTACAACATTGACAACATTGAATAGGAATCAGTCTCTCCTAAAAGGAAAATTTGAAAAAATCCCAAAAGAAGTCATAAATCTTCATCTGAAATTAAAATAATCTGTTAAGATATATTAAGGGGCAAGAACATACCTCTATTCAATGTTTTCTATATCGTTATCGCATAATGTTTCACACCCTTGGGGTACAGATACATATCGGTTATCGCACGGGATATGTCAGTTGTATCACGTAATGTATTGTTGTTGTTGGGAAACATGGGGAAACATTGGGAAATTGGTCAAAATTTTCAATGAAGCCTCGTGGTTATTAAAAAGGATATCAATACACACTTAGAAATCAAAAGATCACAAAAACTACTATATATTGTTCAAAAAAAAAAAAAAAAAAAAAACCGTTGTATATAATAGGTTTCCTTTATATGGGGTTTTAACTTATGTGTTGTCTTACTGAACTGATGCATGCATATATTCATATAATTTATAAATGTAAGAAGCAATGTATGGAAACACAACCAATACATTCAAAAGCAAAAGAAGAATTAAAAAACTAGAAATATATATGTGAATAATGTGTGCAATCATGATTTAGACCCAAATAGAGCTGTGTGGTGGCTCAAAGTCATCATCTCCATCTCGACAAGGTGGGGCATAGTATTGTTCTTCCACAAACCAACAATATTATGCCCAGATCATAGTAGAATGATACTAGTGAAGATACTCTCATACTCATCCTCTCCGATTTGAGAAAATTTAGAATTTCACCCAATTTTTTCACAAATCAGGTCATCTTCCCCCAAATCTCAAAATTAGAATGTATGTGATAATGATTTCAGCAAACACTCCTAAATACTCTGAAATGGGGGCCAACTGACCGCTTATTGAAGTGGAATTTTGAAAAAAAAAATACTTTTTAAGATTTTTAATTAAATTTTTTTTTTTTTAACCAAGAATCACTAGATCAGGTTACATACATGTTTGATTTTGCGTTTGGACACAAACATTGCAACTTATTTGCGAGAAATTGGGAAATTTCAATTTTTTCCCCAAATTTTTGCAACTCAACCCAACTCCCCCAAATCTTGAACTCAAAGCTCTAAATCCATGATTTTTCATGTAAACATGAAGAATCATGGTTTTGTAACAACAATTTGAAACTGATTTAAAATAATTTACAACGAAAAAAAAGGATCAAAAGTCGAAAATGCTCACTGGATCGAACAGGTGGGATACATCGCACTACCTGTGCGTTTTGTATCACATAGGTGGGATACAAGATATATCATGGGATATATCGTCTGATATCATTGATACTGAAAACATTGCCTCTATTAAGCTCGAGAAGCGATTCAATCAATAATAATAATAATTAAATAAACTGAATTTTTGAGCTTCAGGGCCACATGGACGTGAAAAGGTACAACAAACGGACCTTCTTGTAGGGCCGACTGATTGGCCCAAATCTCCTCTTCAATGGGTTTGTGGATTTCTAGAATCTAAATGTGGTTATGGGGGTATCTTTCACAATAAAAAAGAAAAAAGAATGAAATATAGTGGTGGGGGCCGGAGTTGAAATGCAGTAGAGAGCTTAGGGCTTGAAGGGGTAGGGCTTCACAATCGAAAGTCACTTTTTTTAAAATAAAAGCTAGGCGTTTTGTGTTTGATTTACGCCACTTAAATATGCTTGTGACTCTTCAGCTGTATACTTGTCACAATTGTAGAGATAGTTACAGGTGCCTAATACGTGTGATTCTAGAAATATACTCTATCCACGATAGGACCCACAGTTTGAATGGTCCAGATAGCCGTACTTTTGTGCTACATGTGAGGAGGATGAGTCACCACCATCTTCCAATTGCTGCTCAAACTTACACACATGTTAAGAGCCAAAATCTTAAAATTTTGGAGTGTCAACTAATGGGTACGCTACATTTGCTACATGCTACACACCACACAGCATACTCTACATGAGACTTGTGCTATTTGGTTGCGCTATGTAGCACCACAGCTACTATGCTACACAGTGTACGCTACCACTACTTATGAGCGCTGTTCAAAACACTAATGCCTGCTGAGGTCTATATGGTTTACACATAAGAGGGATAGGCACTTATCCCTTGATTCAGCTGTAATCATCAATATGTGAAGTATTTAGTATATGGTTTGGCATCTTCCTGAGATAGTGGTAGGTTAGGTTATGCTCAGTAAAGTTTATGCAGCCTTGAAGAATTCCAATTCTAAAAACTACGGTATAGGCTATGTTAATGCTAACACATTCTTGATATCGGGCACAGATATGGTGTTTGATCACAACCACTTGGAACTTTTATTTGCTGAGACACTGAAAAATAAATGTTAAAAATACGATAAACATGTAATTATTTTTTATGAATAATGTATAAAAACTACTCAAATAATAAGGGAAAATAGAGAAGCAACTGTTGATTTTGAAGCTTTAAACATAGATACAGAAATTAAGCTTTAGATATATATCATTTATTTGTATTTTAATCTGTTAAAAGTAAAAATTGTATCTGATAATGACCAAAATATGAAAATGCCCTTAGATGTTGACGGTCCTTTCTGGACCTCCTCCTTTGGAAAGTGTCCTATACTCCATTACGTTGAAGTAGTGTTTGCTGACATTACCTCCTGAGACTGGCCAGGAGATGTACATTTTATTACCTTTTCCCTTTGTAAAGAAGTGGAAGAAGAAGAAGAAGAAGAAGCAGAAGAGCAGAAGTTTTCTGCACCATAAAAAAATTAACGATGTCTGCACAGTTGTGTAGGAAATAATTATGTGGACATATCCTATAGCTGTTAGAATAAATGCAAGCTGCTGCTTGCTGGAGACAATAAACAATACTTAGAAATGGCTAGACACAAAAAGGCTGAACATAGAATTTTATAATAAGAATACTGTTTTAATTAGCTTAAAAATAAATACCCTTCTGCTGGAGTATATTTTTAGTTTTGTGAAAATAACTCTACTACAAATGCAAAAGCTGTTGTAATTGACATTTAGTTTTCTCCAGTGTGCGCAGGTGCAGTTCCCACGAGGCCCTTCCATTCCTTCTGACCTTCCTACTCTGAAGGTGGATACAAATAATTCACCAGCTAAGAAATCTGTCCCTGTAAAATTTGAAGGTTTTTCTCATCAATCCGCCTCTCAGATTGTGCCTGACTTGAGGTATCACGTGACTGCCATTTTTTATGGATTGATCTCTTATTTCTTGTTTGGTGAGCTTTCTTGTGCCTAGGTGCTCCTCTATGTTTTTTTCCTTGCATAGTATATGTAATTGGGGAAGTGTCCAGGCACCTTTGTCTCTAAGAATTTCTTTATGTTCTATGGTGAAGGAAGTAAATGAAAGAGGCATTGTACTCAAGTCATGTTCATATGATCCTCTTGAGTCTTGAACCATATTCATGTAGAATCCTATTATTTTACCTGCCAAACTATTATAATTTAACATGAAATAGATGGTCATGGATTAGAAAATTGGTTTCTAGAAGCTCTTTTCACCTGCATATCATACATGTGTCTGGTTGATATTATCTGAAATTTGAGGTTCACACCACATTTTCATTATCTCAATAGTAGATGTGAAAACATTGTTACCAAACCTACCTGTAATGAAATGATGGCTGTGGCCTTCTATCTGGAACTTCTTTTATATATATATATATATATATATATATATATATATATATATATATATATATATAGGGGTAGCTAGATTTCTTGGGTACTGATTTCACACGTGTGATTAGATCGGTCTCCTCTTTGCATCAGCTTCACTCCAATTATGCGGTATAGAAGTCCATAAGATCCTCAACATAAGCTAGTTTATTGTAGTTTCTTCCATCATGCTCGCGAATGATGTGGTTGGGTATCGATTCCCCATAATGGTATGACTGTCTTCTTCTTCTTCTTCTATTATTTTTATTTTTAAACATTTTCTGTTTTTTTCAATTCAATTCATGTTTTCACCTTCAATAAGTTAATGACAGTTCTTTAATTTTTATTTTTTTAAAAGAAAGCCTTATCCTATCCTCTGTTGCTACCGAGTCATAGCCTACTTTTCCTACCATAGTTGTTCTCTCCTTGTGAGCCTTGCGTTATGCTAACCTAGATGGTCATTGAATACTTCACATTTGCTGAGGGGCTTTTCTTTACTGCAGCTGCATTTGTTTATGATGAACTTGTAATGCTCAGGAACTGTTTCATGAACATAAAAATGCAAAAAAAAATATACTGATGTTATGTCTACTGTCATTACCTTCTGAAAAAAAGGCGTTTTTTTTTTAGAGTAAAAAATTGTCTATTGTTATTATCTCCATTTCTTTAACTGTATTTCTTCTGTTGCAGTATAATTCACAAGGCCACCAGTGCCATGGAGGTTTTAAGAGAGGTGTTGGATAATGTAAATCCTCAACATCCTGAGGTATCTACATCAAGTTCAGATGGTATCATTTTTTTCCTTTGCATTGTAGCTCATAAATATTATGTTTTATGTATTTAATTAACTGTTTCTGGTCCTGCTGACTATGTATGTACGGGTGGCTTTGTAATTTTATTGTTATGATTTTATAACTTGGCGCTTATTCATCTGCCTTTTTTTTTTATACCATATAGTCTTTTAATTTGCAACACAACAAGTGTTTGCCTTTCTGAGGGATATGTTCAGAAAAGCACTTCACACTTGTTCTAATTGCACATAAATGTGGAGATTTGGAGTTCGAAGCCTACTGTTTATGGGATTTACCCATGTCGAATGTTTAGTTAACTCTTGCAGGAAGCGATGGATGAGTTCACACTGGATCTCGTGGAACAATGTTCATTTCAAAAACAACGAGTTATGCATCTTGTGATGAAGTCTCGGTAAGGTGTTGCTGTTTTCTTTATTTCCAGAATAATGATCTTTCATGAATCCACAGGGTTAACAAAAAAGTCGTGAACAAATGAACAGAAAGGGGAAGGGTCCCCCCCCCCCCGACGCCCACGCCCATTTTAAGAATGGTAACTGTTTTGTAAAAGAAGGTATGGATGAGGAATCTACACCAGGAAAATACCAACTCATACCAAGCGACCAGAAAAACTAAAGAACAGCTCTTAAAGGAATTAAGAAACATGGCCCAAGACATAACATCCAACTCCGCCCTTCTAAAAACCACATCCAGCAACTTGCAGCAGCCCCAGAAGCATTTGTCATTCCTTTCTGCCCAAATAGGCCATAGACCTGCAAGAAGAGAGAGATGCCTCTGCTTCCTCCCTTTATTGCCAACACCACCTCCATGACAGGCAAGGAACATGTCCCAATAGATTCAGGCATCACCCTGGGATACTGAAAAAGACCGAGGAATGTATGCCTTAACTAATACATACTAGTAACCTAAAACTGAGGCCAGTGGTAGACAGGCTACGTTTCAACACAGATTATGGGTTCAATTGCCTATGTGGTGTGTGTGTGTGTTAAAAAGAAAAAGAAAAAGAAAAAACTTAAAAACTCTAAAATATAGATTTTTTTTGGAAGGATTTAAAATAAAGTAAATATGGTCACCAAAAGTAAAAAAATGCAGCACTAAAAATATAAGACAAACTCGCTGCAATTGACCATACCACAAACTGGACATTCACAAGCTTAAAAACATAATGAAAAGACACAATAATATAAAAATAGGCATTTTCCAATTATTTTGATTTATCTGATGTGTTAAAAAATTTCACTTGAAAAAATCACAGTGACATGGCTGATTCGGTCACTGATGCACAAGCAATAACCACTGGTACTCGTCGGTTTTTAGCCAAATGATATGTTATGATACCATATTTTGAAACTTGTGTATGTTCATCCCAACTCCAATGATTCTTGGTATCCCATTTCTCCCAGGGATGAGAAGGTGGTCTCTCAAGCAATTGAACCGAACGAGCAGCTACAGAAAGTTCTGACCAAGTACGACACACTTCTTTAAGCTCGTTCTACCTAAAGGGCCACATCTTTTGACCACGAAGAAGCAGAACAGGAAGAACCAGATCAACTTTTCCAAAGGTGTGTTTTTCAATCATTATTGTTGTGTTTTAGTGATGGAGTAAAACTTCAAGAAACACAAACAGTTGGCTGGGAAGAAGATTCATAATGGAAGTCCCTTTCAAGTAGTTTTTATGGAGTCCACCTTGCTTTTTCACTGGAACGTTGATGCTCCAGAAACCATAGTGGGATGTACTTGATGTTTTACAGAAGTTGCTCTTGTTTTTATAACATTTTGATTAACACTTGGATCATTTTGGTGATATTATTTCCCGCCGTATTGCATGTCAGAAGCCAAGGATTGGAACTAATTATCTTACAAGAATGTTTTTCTATGTTTGGCTTGACAATATCTTGTCCAGAATCCGAAAAGGAAAAGCATGTGCTGAAGACTATTCAAACAGCTTAGCAGATTCACTCAGGCCTATTCTTGGAGAGAAGCTGCACCGGCCGATTATAAGGCTATTCTCTATAAAGCCATTGGCATCCCAATGTTTTTGCCGTCTCTATCCCTCCCTCGCCAGCCAACCATGCAGAAAGAGAGAGATTCTTCAACGAGAAACCGGTGGAGGGAGGAATTTTGGCAAGACACATGCAGGGTCTCTCGCTGCACAGCCGTAATGGCAGCAGCTCATGCAGTGGGAGCATTGATTTTAATGAGCCAATGGTTCCATGAGGGCAAACTCCTTTGTTCTTGTAGTTCTCTAACCAATATTGGAATGACCAAGGTGGTTTGTAGTTTGTACAAGTGGTTTCTTTTGTATGTTTGCAGATGGGTCGGTTTAAGACTAGACACTTGAGTGTCTGTGTTTGTTTGCCAAATTTTCCTTAGCTGAATTTAAAGGCTGGTTCATGTGACTGAGCAGTGTGCAAGTGCCAACCCTTCCTATTGGGTGCGGCAGCAAAAAAAAAGGCAATGTTGATTCAAATTGTCATGTGCTGGAGAATGTATCTTGTACTAGAGTGGAAAACTAAAAACAATCTTGTTTCCAAAATGCATTGGTAGAAATGGGGTTTTAAAAGTGGTCATGAAATTGCATTCTGGTTTAAATATGTGATTTGTTGTGGGGATTTTCACAGTCATGATACATTTGGATGTCCCTATAAAGGGCATGCAGATGACATTCTTTACCACCCATTTGTTGTAGGAATTTTGTCAGTAAGGATACATTTGGATGCCCCTGGAAAAGGCATACGGATGACATTCTTTTCCGCCCATTGTTTGTCATTGCATTTAATCTCCTATTAGAAATAGGCTGCCAATGGGCCGTGCCTGTGGTTGCCTGCAAACCAGATTTTGAACTCATTGGGCCCTGCCCTATACAAAATTTTGGGTCTGGCCCAGGCTGATCCATAGACATCCCTCGCAAGAAACGCTACATACTAATTTTGACATGGAAAATATGTATATGAGCTTATCCAATGGTGTCGGCACACTATGGGAACCTATAGTGTAAACCTATGTGGGCCCCACCGTGATGCATGCATGAAATCCAAGCTGACCATTAGATATACTATTCCCTTTTTCGGCTGGAGCCCAGATGTTCCTGATTTGCTTTTCATTGGACCCAATAAGTGATTTTCCACAAAAGGTGGCAAAAGAAATATCGTTGGTCTGCAAAAAGATGGATTACAAAGCATTGGTTTCAGGCACCTAAATGGATGCAATGTCTAATTTTTGCACAAATTACTTGCCACATTTTTACAAAGAATGTGCTGAATATTAGTAAGATAAGAATGTGAAGGATAAAATATCAAATAAATCATTGTCATCTGCCAAAGATGTAGAGGAGGCTCTAGCTATAGTGATCCTTCTATTCAACTAATTCAACCTAGCCCTAAAACTCAGAGAGTTTAGTCAGTATTTCGCGGATTGGGTACAACCTAGCCCTAAAACTCAGTATTACACAGTTTCTTGAAAATATATATATATATATATATATATATATATATATATATATATATAGCCATCCATTCATTTTGAAAGTTCATTTTAGGGCATGAGCCCAAAAAGAAGGTAGATCGAAGACTAGTGCAGACCACACCACAAGAAGCAGTGCTGTAGTGGTGACAATGACCTCCACCGTTGAAACCTTCCTAGAGCCCACCGCGATTTTTTTTATTTTTTATTTTTTATTTTTAACATCCAACCTATTCATAAGATAAAATAGACATGGCCGAAGCTAAAAAATCAATATTAGCTTAATCCAAAATTTCTGTAGCCCCCAAAAGGTTTTCAGCTGCAAACATTTAATCCCCACTGTTTCCTGTGGTTGAGTCCGCTTGAGCCTTCGATCTGCCTCATTTTTGGGCTCACGCAAGAAAATGATCTTTCAAATTGAATGGACAGCTTGGATAAAACACATGTACTACAGTGAGCCCCACAGCCCCTGCAGTACCGTCCATCCAATTGGTGAGATCATTTTAGGGCATGAGACAAAAAAGAGGCAGATCCAAAGCTCAAATAGAGCACACCACAGAAAGCAGTCGGGATTACAAAAGTATCGTTACCTTTCATAAAAAAAGAAAAAAGTCCAATCCAAAGATGTAGATAATCACAACCAACTCCAAAATTGTATCCAAACAAAAGGCTCAATTGGAGGAAGAAGAAACTGACCTAACGTGGTCCCGATTCAGATTCGGTTCACAAAAACAGTGGACAAACTAATTATAGACGCATGCCTAATACAAGACTATTTAATGGACCATCATTTCTCTATAGTTTTTTTTTCAAACAAAGGTAAATTGACTTTCTCACATTAGGCTGCTTCTCACTTTGCTAAGTTTCTTCTCCCTGCCATCAGAGCATGGAACCTCAATATTGCCCCTGTGCCACCGAAGAGTGTCCAAGTGTCAGCGGATCATCAATGTGCAAAAATTGTAAACTAAAAATTTCATCATATAAAGCTTATGTAAGGATTATAGAGGTATAGTTAGTAGCTAGCCAGAGCCCGATAGTAAAAATAAGTATGTATTATACGATTTCTTTCTCCAAACTAGCCCCAAAAGTTGGAAGGAAATCAATAAGGATCCATTCACTGCAATTTCACTTGGAATTTGGAGTACAACTAAATGGTACCTAAGGTTTGCATTTCGAATCAAAGCCTTAAGGAGCTGTTTGGATTTGGGCAAAGTTGCACTACAACAAATTCATGGACAATCATACCTGTCTTTGGTTTGTCAACCCTCTTGTGCACAAGAACAAATGAGCTATTGGACAAGTAGTTATTGATGTGACTGTTAGACCATGCATTTGGTCTCAATTGGAGAGGTGGAACTACTTGCCAATGACACAATACAGTTATAGTGCACATGAGGATGAATGTTATCCATGCATGTGTAACATGTTTCAATGTGCAACGTGTGCGGCCATCAAGTTCAAGCATCACACGTGAAAATGTACCACCAACAATCTTTAAGCGTCAAAACAATGCGGCACATGTGTCAATGTGCACATTCACATGTGTAAGTGTGCCACCAACCAATCTTTAAATTCCCCAAATGTGTCATAATCTATCCTGTCCTTGATCCATGATGCTTGATAGAGAAGGGATGAAACTAGTTGGCCACAGCATGTCTATGACCAGGCACCTTAATAGCATGCCATGGATTGCTAGTGGCAACACAAAGCTGCCTAAGAGAGCATGAAATGTGAAAACTGCCACAGATGATCTCCACACAAACATATAGAGGCACGCATAATTCAGTTTGCAGAGACAAGACTAATATTGTGTTCAATCTTTAACAATGGCTGGCATTTGCAAAATAAGAGAGAGATCGTACCTGGCCATTCCCTGTTTGTCCCCCAGGTGCAAAGTTCCTTGGTTCTCCTTCCATGCCATCTCTACGGTCCATTTGTGGGAACCTTTGCCCCTCTCCAGACCCAGTGTAACTCTGACCATAATCAGAACCCACTCCCTGTCGATAATCTCCACCTCCTGAAGGACCAGTATTCCTGTAATCTCCACGGAAATCCCCTTGTCCAGGGGGTGCATAATCCCTTCTTTCTCCCTGTGAGAAGTCCCTACGTTCCTGATTAGCATAATTCCCTTGTGCTCCTTGGTTGTAATCCCTCTGATATGAAGGCATCGGATCTCTCCTTTCGCCTTGATAACTGTCTCTTCCCCTAGAGGCATAATCTCTACCACCTATTGGCATCGGATCTCTCTGTTCACCTTGGGCATAATAATCTCTTTTTTCACCTTGGCCAAAATCTCTCCTCTCCCCAGAGGGCGCAAAATCTCTACCAGGTGGTGGACCATAGCCCCTCCCATCTGATTGTCCAACAGGACCGTAGTTCTGTTGCGGTGCATAGTTCCTTCCATCTGATTGTCCAGCAGGACCGTAGTTCTGTTGCGGTGCATAGTTCCTTCCATCTGCTTGCATAGTGTTGCGTTGATCATACGGTGCATTTCCCTGCTGCATAGGCATTGGCTCACGTTGCCTGTCATACCTTGGCCTGTCATAGTTTCGGTTTCGATCACCATATCTTCCTTGTGACCTCCCATATTGAACTGGCGGAGGCCTTGGAATGATGGTCCCATTGATGTATTTATCTCCTGATCATTAAGAAACAGCAATGTAACATATTGAAGCAGAGATCACAACAGTTTCATAAAGATTCTAGTTTTATAAGACAAACTACAAACTATGATGATGAGATTTAAGACTTGACAGGTACGTCAAGTTAAAAGTTATCTTCAAGTATTGTACAATTGAAAAGGATCTACGAAGAAATACAGACCTCCGTACTCCTTGTTCACAGGGTCAATATATGAGTCGGGCAAAATGAACACAACTCCTGGCAAACCTGAATAAAAGAACAACAGATATCACAGGAAAAAAGTCATAAAAAATAAGTCATGCCCTCAAGGGAATCATTTCCATCATTATACATGAACCACTCACTCCTTCACCATAAGAAGACCATTGCAAATCTTACCTCGGAACTTCTCGGACATTTCCTCAGTCATTACAGCCTGAAACCCAGTGTAGGTTGTTGTACTACAAGCATACATTCTCTTCTTTGCCTCCTCCACACTGGAAACAACATTTGCTAAATCAGCACAAATCCTTTCTAAAACCTTAATCCATAAATGAAATCTACCAGACACATGGTTATATAACGGAGGCATCCATTGAAACATCCAATGAAATGGGCATATTACTTAAGCGAGCAATCAGATCCAGGCAAACTGGAGTTGCAATAAGTTATCAATAACTAAATGAAATGTAGCACCAAAAATCCAGTAACTAAATTCCAAACCATGACTGTTTTGTTTTGTTGTCTTGCATAGAGAAGGTGAACTAGCAGCTGAATCGGTTGTCTTATGACGATTCTATTACACATTTCAAGTTTCTAACAGAATATCACAGGAATCACCATAGATTAAACATAGTTAAAATGTTTGTGATTACAATCGCAAATATCATCAACGGTATATAATAAATAACAGAGCTTTGCTAAGGTTGCATGCACGTATAAAGCAGGACACGTACAGGCCACCATATGTGCCTATGTGACACTCGGGCCTTTGATCCAACTCATCCATAAGGTGGGCAACATTATTTCGCTGCTCTGATACAAAATTCAGGCTCGTCAAATCAACAAGTAGGCCTCAATTCGCAGAATAAATGGATAGATTACAAAGTTTTTGGGCAAGTTCTCCTTAACTGTCCAACCAACTATTTTATAATGTTGTGGTGTGTCTGCCAAGCAGATCACCTTGACTTCTGGCCAGGAAATCTAGATGGCAAGAACCATATGGGATCTCATGCCCGTGTGCAATGCTAGCACATATGAACAGCTTTATACATGCATCTCAGCTTAGCAAACCTCTAAATAACAAACAATACGTGCGCATGGGAGGCATGCACTGGGAAAGCATGCCAGAATTAGGCAGGCAACCCGCAAAACACTAAGACAACAGCCAAAGTTTGGTTACCAACAAAACTCTAAAACAAAATAGGCAACTAACAAAATTCAACACACGTAACCATAATTTAAACACTTGTCGAGCTGACTTGAAACTCAGCCATTTGACTCCACTCAATTGGCTTTTGAGTTGACTTGATGAAAAACTCTTTTTCATCAAATTTCTTGAGACTTTTCCAGGGTCATTGAGTTTAGTCAAGAACTCGACCAAATCGAGTTTTCCTAGGTCTTTCTAAGTTTCATATTATCTTTTCATTTTTATTAATTTATGCATTTTATATTACATTTTTATATTTTAAAATTTAATTATCAGGTTTTCACATTTTGGTTGAGTTGAGCTTTTGGCAGAAGCTCTGAGTCAACTAAACCATATGGAGGTTATATTCGAGTTGAGTTTTCAGGTTTTCAATGCATGGGCATAATCATGCAATCAAAACCCAGCAACTGGAACCTGGCAGTCATACCCCCCAGCAACATGGCCATTTCAAAACTCACTAACTGGAAAATTTTCAAATGTAAACGAGATTCTAGAATCCTTAATAATTACCCTCAACCTATGGTAAAAAACCATTATCTGAAAATAAATAAAAACAGTTGCTAGTACTCAGCAAGAACAACCCACAATCCAACCCAATAGCTAACTACAACCGAAATATGGCTACTGAAATTCCCAGGAGCAGTACTCCCATCCAGGTCATCTGACGACTTACATAACTCCCGATCAAACAAAGTGATGCAATCGCCCCACATCCCACACGTGCACACTCCGCACGTGTGTACAAGAAAAGGACCACTTACCCTTTTTAGCCCATTACTACTTTCCTTTTCTTTCAAATCTCTAGATTAGGAAATTTCCTTTTTCTTTCATATCTTTATATTAGGCAAGGAGTAATTTTAGACTTTTTTTTAATTTATGTATTTCTTATTTAGGTGCTTTCTTAATTATAATGTTTTCTTATTTAGGTAGTTTCTTATTTTCTTAAATTTCGTAGATTTTATAGCAGATTGTAAAGACTGATTATAAATAAGGCCCTACGGCCTATGGAATAAGACAAGAATTACATTTCTTTTGAGTAAATTCTCTTATTTTCTCTACGATAGTTGTTGAAGGGGGGGAGGTGATCTCTAGTTCAAGACTAGAGGACCGTTGAGCTTGCTCATGGTCTTGTATTCATGATCTTTAGCATTCGGCTAGAGGATTGTTGGGTCTTTTCCTACAATCTCTTTCTTCTTTTCATTGATCTATTTGTTTCCCCTTTCAAATTGGTATCAGAGGAAATTCTGCTCTTGGGAAACTAGAAGAAGGTAAATTTCTCGTCTCAATCCAACCTTTAATCTTTCCCCTTCATCCATCCGTCATCTTCCATTTTCTTTTCTTTCCCTTTTCCAATCTCAAAATCACCAAACCCTAAACCATACCTTTTCCATTCCCTCCCCCCCCCCCCCCCCCCCCCCCCCCCCCCCAAACCCTTCGAACCCTAATCATACAAAAAAAAAAAAACATTCTCGCATGCTTTGCAAAAGTCTATTGTCTTATACGCCGCACTAGAAGAGGGATGATTTACAATCTTGAGATGGCTACGCAACCTCAAGATGAGACTGTCACAATCTTACAACAAGTGATCTATTTGATCAAAAAACGGGTGGATGATCTAGAGGCCCGTTCCACAGCCAGAATGAATGCTTTGGAAGGACGTATTTGGTTCTTGAAAACACAAACAATGGAATCAATCCAGACCGCCAAACCTTTATGGATGACCTTGACAGAGAATTGGAATCCGAAAATGTTGACTCAAGGTATCCTGGCCGGAATGGTGACCTCTAAGAAAAAGAATATGAGCCTGGCTACGGAAACCAACAACATCGCCATGCGCAACCGGGAGCCAATGAGATGAACATTCGCACTTCGGATCATCCAATTTACCCCCGAGGAGGAATGAAATTTGCACTTCAGATGCCACCAAGCTTGTCAAGATTGACATTCCATATTACGATGGTAATTTGGATCTCAAAGTGTTCAATGACTGGCTAAAGTCAATGGAACAATATTTTCATTGGTACAAAATGGAAGAAGCTGTCAAGTTACATTTTGTTGCCCTGAAACTTAAGGGTATGCAACTCAAGATTGGTGGTACACCATCGAAGAAGATTTGCAACAATGTGGCCCCCCTCCTATAAGCAATTGGGAGGAAATGAAGGTAACATTGAAGTTAAGGTTTCTATGGCTGGATTATGAGACGACTTCTTTTCAAGAGCTCCTCACGCTGCAGGACAATCTGGCTGTGAAGGAGTACACACAGTGTTATTATGACTTACTCATTTGGTGTCACCTAACAGAAATTGGAAGACAATAAGTGGGTGCGTTATTGCAATGGGCTACGGTTCGAGATTCATAGAGAAACGGTAACTATTCGACTCAACAGCATAGATAAGGCGTATCAAATGGCCCAAAAAGTGTAGGAGCAAAATTTGGTGATAAGACGCGATTACCCTCAACGTGGAGGCTGCTATGCATCCATCTGCCCCACTACTAGTGGTTCCACTTCGTGACCACAACCATTCGTACCCCGCACTAACATGCCTTAGGATTACAAAATTGGTCAGACCTCTACCTCCAATTCTCTTCCCCGAAATGGTAATACAAAGGGAAAGTTTGTTGCAACAATGCAAGGGAGGTCAACCAACACTTGCTTTAAGTGTGGTGGTCGTGGACATTATGCGACAAAGTGTCCCTCTTGCAATCTTCAATTTTGCGAGACAGAAAGCTTCATTGCAGACCAAGTGGAAGATGAACATGAAAATGATCCCGGAGATGATGGGCAGGAACTAGATGGCCTTAAACAAGTTATCATTGGTGGTCAGAAGGATTCTGACAGCACCAAAAGAGGAGGCCCAAGAAGATTGGTTCCGAACAAATATTTTCCATACACGAGTATCGTGTGGTGGAAAAGTTGCCGAGGTCATTATTGACGGAGGCAGCAGCATGAACGTGGCCTCAGGAAGCATGGTGGACAAGTTGAAACTGAAGCCTCAAATGCATCCCAAGCCATACAAGATTGCGTGGGTGAATGACACGTACATCTCTATGACTAAGAGGTGCTTAGTAAACTTCTCTCTAGGTTGTTATGAAGAATCGCTTTGGTGTAACATCATTCCAATGAAGGTCACACATATATATATTACTAGGGTGTTGTGGATATACGACAGGGATGTAACTCATGAGTGTCGCAAGAACACATACAACTTTATGTACAAAGGAAAGTCCATTACTCTTAACCCTATGAAGGATGACGGATTTGAAGAGGCAAAGCCAGCCTCCGTAGTGTTGAGTATGGCCCAATTCGAGGAGGAGAGTCGTGAACGGGGAATCATGTATGCTTTGGTAGGATGCAAGACCGATCTTGTTGGTAATGTTGTTGTTCAACCACCTGAGATTCGGGACATTCTGTCCCAGTTTCAGGATTTGCTCCCTAATGAACTACTAAGTGAGCTTCCACCCATGTGCGACATTCAGCATGCAATTGATTTGGTACCTGGAGCGCCATTACTAAATCTTCCAGCATGTCGAATGAACCAAAGAGAGCATACTTTGTCGACAAGTGGAGGAATTACTAACAAGGGGCTACATTCGTGATAGCCTCAGCCCATGTGTCGTGCCGACATTGTTGACACCAAAGAAGGATGGCAGCTGGTTAATGTGTTGACAGTCGCGCCATCAACAAGATAACAATAAAGTACAGCTTTCCCATTCCACGCGTAGATGACATGCCGGATATGTTGGCGAATGCTACAATCTTTTCGAAGATTGATTTGCGAAGCGGGTACCACCAAATAAGAATTTGTCCTGGAGATGAATGAAAAATTGTTGATGGATTGTATGAATGGCCAATTATGCCTTTCGGCTTGATGAATGCACCTAGCACGTTCATGCAGGTGATGACACAAATTCTAAGACCATTCATTGGCAAGTTTGTTGTTGTATACTTCGATGATATCCTCATTTATAGCCGTTCACGGGAAGATCATTTGGACCATCTTCGCCAAGTGATGAGAGTATTACACCACGAGAAACTCTACATCAATTTGAAGAAGTGTACCTTCATGAGTTCTAGCGTGGTTTTTCTGGGGTCCGTCGTTTCAACAGAAGGCGTAAAGGCTGATTCAAAAAAGATAAGGGCCATTGTTGAATGGTCTACTCCCATAAACATTCATGAGGTTTGCAATTTTCACGGGCTTGCGACGTCTTATCGAAGGTTTATTAGGAACTTTAGTTCCATCATGGCACCCATTATTGAATGTATGAAGTCCAGTCCATTTGAGTGGACTAAAGCAACAACAAAGGCATTTCAAGAAATCAAGCAGAAAATAACAGAAGCTCCAGTTCTTAGACTTCCTAATTTCGAAAAAGTGTTCAAAGTTGCCTATGATGCATCCCACATAGGCATAGGGAGGTGTCCTTAACCAGGAAGGACATCCGATGGCCTTTTTCAGTGAGAAACTCAATGAGGCACGAAAGAAGTATTCTACATACGATGTAGAATTTTATGCTATTATAAACGCTCTGAAGCATTGGCGTCATTACCTCATTCATCAAGAGTTTGTGCTCTATTCTGATCACGAGGCATTACGTTACTTGAATTCTCAAAAGAAATTGAGCGATAGGCATGCTAAGTGGAGTGCTTATCTTCAAGAGTTCACATTGAACCTAAAACATCGCATCGGCATTGAAAATAAGGTAGCAGACGCCCTCAGCCGAAAATCACACCTATTGTCTACCTTATCAGTTTCTATTGTTAGGTTTGAAGAACTTAAAAAGGACTATGCCGCAGATGATGATTTTGGGAAGGTATTTTCAACACTCATTTCCGGCACAGGCACCAAGTGACGCAGGACATCCGACCAACTCACCAAAAGCTCCAAAGCTGATGAGGGAAGCACGGAATATCCTTTTATCTCATAGCCCAGGCTCGGCCAGGCCCTGGTCGAACCTTCCTACATGGGCCCCAGTCGTATGGGTCGCATCGCACGGGTGGGGCCTAAGTCGCACGAGCCACTCGTGTGGGTGGGGCCTGAGTCGCACGAGCCACTCGTGTGGGTGGGGCCTGAGTCGCATGAGCCACCCACCCCACACGAGCCGCCCACCCCAAGTGTGCCCTGATTCACATAGGCTGCCCCACTCGAGCCCGGACCGTGAAAAATGCCCCTGCATTACCAAGTACCTAAGATTTAGCTTGCACGATGGGTACGTATTCTTTGATATGAGGTCGTGTCTTCCTAAGAGTTCCTTGCGAGAACTTGTTATACGATAGCTTCATTCAGGTGGCCTGGTGGTCACTTTGGTATCGATAAAACGACAACCCTGGTCGAGGACCATTTCTACTGCGCAGATTTGAAGAAAGGTGTCAACATCATTGTTCGTCAATGTTGAGCATGTCAGTTGGGTAAAGGTAGCAAGCACAATATTGGTCTTTATACGCCATTACCTGTGCCAGATGCTCCATGGGAAGACATCAGTATGGATGTCATCATAGAATTGCCTAAGACTCAACGCAGCTATGACTTTATTTATGTTGTGGTTGACAGGTTTTCGAAGATGGCTCATTTTATCCCTTGTAAGAAGGCATCGGACACCATGCACATCACTAATGTTTTCTTTAAAGAGGTGGTTCGTTTACATGGTGTTCCCAAAACTATTGTATTTGATCATGATGTCAAGTTTATGAGCTACTTCTGGCGCACCTTGTGGTCTAAGATGGGAACTGAGTTGAAATTCTCAAGTGCTTATCATCCGTAAACAGTGGGCAGGCTGATGTTGTCAACCGTAGTCTTGGGAATCTACTTCAATGTTTGGTTTGTGATCATATCAGCTCATGGGACATCGTGTTACCACAAGCTGCGTTTGCTTATAACAGTTCTATGAACCACACTACGGGACTCTCTCCTTTCGAAATTGCGACGGGTATGCAACCGCGACAACCTATCGATTTAGGCCCACTACTTAGTGCGACTCGATTGAGACAGGATGTTGAAGCTTTTGCACAGCATGTTAAGGAGACACATGAAGAAGTTAGGCAAAAGATCACCCTTAGTAATGAAAATTGCAAGGGACATGCAGATGTTCGACGATGTTCTGCACAATTCCAACAAGGAGATAGAGTCACGGTGCGACTTAAGCCTAAGAAGCTCCGCTCCAAAAAGGCAGGTCCTTACCACATTTTGAAGAAGCTAAGTGATAATGCAGACTTAATCGAGCTTCCACCTGAAATGAAGATCAACCTCATTTTTAATGTGGAAGACCTTACAGTTTATCTTGGACATCACGCAAATGAGAGCATGGAGGAACAGGCTATCCAGATACATGAGGTACCACACCAGCTCGAAGAGATCATTGAGGACGTGTTGGATGATCAAATAGTTTCTACACACCAAGGACGGTATCAGAAGTTTCTTGTCAGACGGAAGGGCTGACCAAGGTCCGATGGCACATGGATTTTAGCAGATAATTTCAAGCGCATCAACCCAAAACTCTACGAGTACAATGCCACTAACTCGACGAAGCCGAGTTTTTTCAAGGCGGGGGGAATTGATGCAATCGCCCCATGTCCTACACGTGCACGTGTGTACAAGAAAAGGATCACTTTCCCTTTTTTGCCTATCCTACTTTATTTTCCTTTCAGATCTCTAGATTAGAAAATTTCCTTCTTCTTTCATATCTATATATTAGGCAAGGAGTAATTTTAGATTTTTTTTAATTTAAGTATTTTCTTACTTAGATGTTTTCTTAATTACAATGCTTTCTTATTTAGGCAGTTTCCTATTTTCTTAGATATTGGCTAGCTAGGAATTCTATCTTTAGATTCCTTCGCTTTTATGACAGATTATAAAGTGTGATTATAAATAAGGACTACGGCCTATGGAATAAGACAAGTTGAATGATATTTCTTTTGAGTAAATCCAATTATTTTCTCTACGGCAATTGTTGATGCAGGACCAATGCGAGAAATCAAATAATGTGGGAGATCAATAAGCAAAATTAAATTAATTAATAAAAATCACAAATGATGCTAACATCATCACAAATATCAAGATTCTAAGATAAAATCATGCATACTTTAAGGCTAAGTTGTCAAGCATCGTCCTACATGATCATTAAACATGGAAACTAGGATCTAATGTAGAGACATACAAATAGCATAGGGTTAGGTTTATTGTAAAGGGAAAAGTCTAATACTACCTAGGGTTTGATAGATTTGGGCGTAGGTAAAGCTAAGCTTAGGGAAATTTGGGGGAAAGGGTGAAATTGGGGCTAAATTGGGGAATAGGATTTAGGTATTAAGAGTTGGAAATTAGGGTTTTGGATGTAGGAAAATTAGGGATTTAGGTTAATTGAAGGATTTGGGGATCTAGGGTTTGGGAATTTGGGGAAATTGAAAGATTTGGAGTTTTTGAGTTAGGAAAAGGTGTTATATGAGAGGAGAAACAAATAGAATCAATGAGGGAAGAAGGGGGACCATACGGCCAGCCCTAAGTTTCACACGTGTGCTTGCTCACAGTCTTGTATTCACGATCTCTAGCATTCGACTAGAGGATTGTTGGGTCTTTTCCTGCAATCTTTTTGTTCTTTTCTTTGATCTATTTGCTTCCCCTTTCGGGGTTTGCATCACAAAGTTACCCAGAATGTGAAAACCAACCACTTTGAATGATTGAACAAAGCAATAACAACACCGCATTGAAAAACCAATTTTCCTTAAAAGAAGAAGAAGAAGAAGAAGAAGTAGGGGGGAGAGAGAGAGAGAGGGGAAATGAAACACGGTAAAATCCATAAAACGTGGAGCCACATTCAAACCTTATCCTCAAAAATCTAACCAGACTCTACAACATTTTAAAATCTAACCAATTGAATCACTCAGATAAGCAGTCTGACAACTGCTGATAATCATCATCAGCACTGGAAATAATGGCCTAATCCAGCATTCTACAGTTGGTATTCTATAGTTTATAGTCCATGAATCAGCTTGAAAAGTTCTGATGCGTCTACAATCCAATTTTTCGTTGCAGACGCAACCATTGCCCATTGTAAAAGGGAAATGCTATTTTAATGTGTGATCAAGCACGTTCCTTGAAATGTGTTCTCCGCCATAAGTGTAGTAGAAGTGTGTGGTCAGGACCATTGATCTGGAGGGCCACCAAGTGGATGGAACATAATCCAATAGTTGTGATGGTTGGATGTTTGACAGTTCTTTTTATTCCCACCAGCAAAACTACAATTATTTAACAGTCGAATGTCAATTTTTGCCCATATTTCCCAGCTTCCAGCTCCTTCACCAACCATCCGTTTGCATGCCAACGGAAGATAGCTAGCTGATGGACCGCTAAATCAACGGTCCTGATTAATCTGAAAATGTGTGATATCTACAAAAGAGGCATTCTGGTGGATGCTTCTTACATCATAATATCATCCTCTTTTCCGCATAAAAAGGAACCACCGATCATCATCGCCAGCTATATTCCTCCACCATCTAACTAAGAGAGTGAGAGAGAGAGAGGGAGCGAGATGCCCTAATACACGATTGAAGGAATTTGACAGCCTGAAGAAAAGAAAGCAGCAAGTACCTTCCGACGACCTTGGCGAGCGTTTGGACGTACGTCTCGACCATCTCCTCGGGGGTGGGCTTGGGATCCTTGGGAAAATCCATGGTGATGAGCCAGTGATTGTAATCACAGCCTTCGAAGAGGATCGTATCGGGTGAAATCTTCCCATCGTCGGTATCATGCGATCGCGACGATGAGGAGAGAGATGAAGATCGAAAGGAGCGAGATGAGATGAGGAAATTGGAAGGAGGCAGGAGGTTAGGTTTTCTGAGAATGGATGCTGATGAGATGGGTTTTGGAGGAGGGATGGAAGAGGAAGGACAGTGCTTGATTAGAGAAGAGGAGATAATGAGGTAACGGCGTAGGCGGAGATAAGCCATTATGTCGAGTCGCAGAGAATTTTAGGGTTTTTTTGGAGGAGGTTAGGGTTTTAGGAAGAAGATGAAATGGGAAAGCTTGAGTAGGGTTTTTGAGAGTGGGACGCGGATTGCCTGCGAAAACCTTTCGCTGGCATCTCCTGCGCTCGGAATCTAGGTGGGGCCCACCGTGATGTTTGTGAGAAATCTACGCCGTCCAACCGTTCTGTGAAATCATTTTAGGCGTTGCGACCAAACTTGAACAGGATCCAATACTCAAGTGGGTCGCACTAAAGCAACCGGTGGGTAGGAAAACTCCTACCGTTGAAACCTCTATGGGGTCACAGTGATGTTTATATGCCATCCATACCGTTCATAGTGTCATTCCTACTGAGATGAACTGAAAACACATATATAATTTTGATTCGAAACTTTTGTGGCCCACGAATATTTCAACTGTGGAAGTTCAATCATCACGTTTTCGGCCCACTTGAGTATTGGATCCCGTTCGTTTTTTGTCACAATACCTAAAATGATCTCAAAAAACGTTTGGACGGCATAGATTTATCACAAACATCATGGTGGCCCCACCTAGATTCCGAGCGGAGGAGATGCCTGCCAAAGCTTTCACAGGCAATCCGCGTCCGAGAGATGGGCGCGGATTTCCTACGCTGGGAACCATGGTGGGGCCCACAGTGATTTTTTTAATAAATCCACCCGTCCATCCGTTTTGGGAGATCATTTTAGGGCACGAAAACAAAAATGAACCGGATCCAAGACTCAAGTGGGCCTCAATAAAGGAAAAGGTGGGTAGGTAAATTACTACTGTTGAAACCTTTCTAGGGTCTACAGTGATGTTTATATGACATCCATACCGTTCATAACGTCACTACTATTGGGATGAACTAGAAAAACAAATATTTTCCTGATTCGAAACTCCTGTGGCTCCACAAATATTTCAACTATGGACGTTCAAATCTCACATTTTCGGCCTACTTGAATCTTGGATCCGGTTAATTTTTTGTTTTTATATCCTAAAATGATCTCCCAAAACGGATGGACGGTGTGGATTTATGAAAAAAATCACTGTGGCCCACCTTGGTTACCAGCGCGGGAAATACCTGTGCAATCGCAGGAAATCCGTGCCCGAGAGTGAGAGAGGGTATGGCGCGACGGTTTAAATGCAATGCCGGGTCCTTAGCGGGCGCGGTTTGGCTGATGACCCCAACACCTGCCAGTTAGCTGGTGTCAATGCTCTGTGAGCCCCACCATGATGTATGTGTTTTATCCACGCCATCCATCAATTTTTTCGAGATCATTTTAGTGCTTGATGCGAAAAATGAGGCAGATCCAGAGCTTAAATGGACCACACCACAGGAAACAGTGGAGAAAATGATGTCCCCAGTTGAAACCTTCTTAAGGCTCAAAGTGATGTTTCTTTGTTATCCAACCTGTTGATAAGGCCACCTCAGCTTTAGATCTACCTTTTAAACAGGATGACAGGGATAGACGGCGTGGATAAAACACATACATCATGGT
Source organism: Liriodendron chinense (assembly GCA_003013855.2). Lineage (NCBI taxonomy): Eukaryota > Viridiplantae > Streptophyta > Magnoliopsida > Magnoliales > Magnoliaceae > Liriodendron > Liriodendron chinense. Next base: position 5,356,332 of record ML058453.1, read on the forward strand.
GGGCCCACAAGCTTTGACACCAGCTATGTGGCTGGTGTTCGGGTCACCAGCCAAACCGCGTCTGTACTAAGCACAGCCGTATGCTATGTGGGTGGGATACAGTTAAGGTGCCCTGCCGTACACGTGGCATTAACATCGAATCGAAACCGTCCAAATGGTGGGGCCCATTGTAGATGGATTGGAACCAAAAAAATGCACTGGAAATATAATTATAACTGTCAGATTGTCTGACATCCACAGAAATTTAAAATTGAAACAGCCCAAATTCGCCAAAAATATATCCATCGATCAGAGGTTAGGATTCTCTGATCAATCTGATATTTTGAGTATATATACTATATAGTGGGTCTTACCATGTTAGCGGTTCGGATCTGATGCAAAATGCCACTTCATGAAGATTTTACGCGGGCAACCAGCATTAGATATGGTAAGAGAATCCTACATCCCACACTACGCACTGCAGATCAGGACCGTCTAACTTGATGATCATTCCGTGGACGTCTAGTGATTGAAAAACCACGCTAATCAGGAAGTTGGGCCACACAACAGTGACAAAAAGTAATCCGGATGCTGGAAGGACTGAATGGATGTTAACATCATTGCTCTCTCAACCGTTCAGTCATCAAAGGTTTCTACTGTTGGAAGGACGCATGGTGATCGAAGGTGAGGAACGTATCTTGAATTGGTTATTACATTCAGGAAGGCCAAACCGGCTTCCGAAGCGGGTTCGTGACAGGCGAAATGATCGGTGGATTAGGCTCAAGTTAAAAAATGTGAGTAGTTTAAGTAGGGAGTCCGATCCTCATACCTCTGTCCATGTCACACTGCATACGCCAGTGTGATGAGGTTGCACAAGGATGTGATGTGGTTGCAAACCCAGTAAATAGCTCTAGTCAGAGTTGGTCAGTCTAGCTCATGTGGGCCATCTAATCACTTCGGTAATAATTATTGGAAGTCTCTTCTCATGTGGAGGTGGGACCCACGTGCATGAGCTTAAGTAATTTTATTGCCCCATGTTGTGGGTGTATTTTGGTCTTTTGGCCAAGTAGGATAAAATGAGATAAAATAGTCTTTTGCATAGAGAGAGTTCTAGCAATAAGAAGGGTGTTGTTCTTTCCTAGAGAAACGAGAGAGAAGAAGAAATAATGAACTTTGTATAAGAAAAAGATCAAAGGGTCTTCTACCACCGAAATCTTCACGTACGGGTATGTGAGAATCCATCCACAATGTTAGTTTCTTTTATCGTGTTCTCCAAGAGTTATGTTGAAGATTTTCTACCATCCTAGTTGGTAAGAAATTTATTTTCTTTCATGCTATTGTAATCTGTCTTTGGATGAGGATATCCAACAGAGGTCTCTTGATGATTGTATTTGCATTATTTTTATTATAGTGGGTTTATGCCAAACTAGATCCCATTGTTTTTCCCTTCACATTGGAGGGTTTTTCATATAAAAAATCTTAGTGTCTCTTGCATCCTCACATGTTCGATGATTTGCTTGTTTTATGTTAGAAGTGATTTTCATCATTTAAATATTTTATATTCTTAACCCCATCCTTTTCCACATAAAAGGGAAGGTTGTGTGTGACCAATGGGAAATTGGAGGGATAAGGGGTTAAGATGGCCAAACTGGCTTTCGAAGCGGTTTCATGCCAACTGAAATGAGCAGTGGGTTAGGCTTAGGTTAAAAAATGTGATCCATTTTAGTAAATGGCTCTAGTTAGAGTTAGTCAGTTTAGATGAGAAGTTCATATAATGACTTGGGCAATAACTGAGCTAGCCAGGTGATTTGACCCAACATAACCAAAAACCTAAAATAAAATATAGACGGGAAGAATAGAAATATGCATATGAGCTTATATGTGTTTGTATGTCTATATTAATTGCACCAAACGGTGGACTTTAGCTTCATATTCCATTATTAAACCTGGGTGTCGCCATACCACCAATTGAGCCCGACCCAATTACATTTAAATGCTTGGATTGACGCGGGCATACAATTGATGAATTTCAAGTGGGCTAGGTCAGGTTTGGGCTGGGTTGACCTTTTCCCAACTTGAGCCCGGCCCATTGCCACTCCTAGTATAAATATTCCGGGGCATAGAAAGCTGAAGATACAGTTGCATTTTTCAGCATTAATTGTAACTAAAAATAAGCTATTTATAGATTTCTCTTCTTTAACATCCATGCATTCAACAATAGGTTGGCATTGAAATGCAAATTTAAAGCTTGCTTATAATGGTGTTATGTAGACTATGTTGGGACATTTAAAAAAATAAAGAGCTAAAAAAGGAAACAAAACTTTTTGTGCTAAAGTCTAGACGTGTTGAATAAGGAGAAGAATTTTAAAAAGTTTATAAGTTTTTCCACTCCTTAGTATTCTGAATTGGTGCAATACTATGCTCAGGCCACATGCACACACCTTTCTTTTGTGCCCTCACATGTGTGTTGTATCTGTTAACCTTGCCCTCTCTCATGGGCCATACGGCTGGATGGCCCTAGTTGTGGGGCCTTACCCCCTCTCGCATTATGTATTTTATTGTATTATTGTTCTTGCTTTTTCCTATTTTGCTCATGGGCCCACATTGAGTCTTTCTCTTATTTGAAAGGGAGTCCGGATCCTATGCTTGGCTGCCAAGCAGGAAATCCCTCCTTGGAGCCTTTTCATTGGTCCACATCACACTGCATTACATCAATGTGATTAGGTTGCATTGAGGTGTGATTAGGTCGCACTGAGGATGTGACATGGTTGCAGACCTATGTGATGACATGGAGCAATAAAAAGGCTCCAAGCAGGGTTTTTTCTGCTTGGAGGCAACAAAGGATCCAGATTCTTTGTAAGGGCATTCTTGTATTTTTTCCTATGGTTTTATAGGATTAGGGAAATTCATTCTAATCAGGTTTTATAGGTAATGAAGAATTTTAAGTCATCCTTTTCCACAAGGAAATGAAAATCTGAATGCAAAATTTGGATTGGGTGTTGCAGATGGAAGAGTCAGGATTTAAGTTAGAAACTTTGGGCTCCACTCCCTGAAGAGAATCATAAATCAAGCGAGAAACTTTGGTCCCCACTCCCTGAAGAGTATCAGTAATCAAGTGAGAAACTTTGGGTCCTACTCCCCGAAGAGTATCAAAAATCGAGCAAGAATTGGGCCGCACTCCCTGAAGAGTATCAGAAATTGAGCGAGAAGTTTTCGGGCACACTCCCTTCAACTCATCGAAAGATCAACGAAGGTTGACAAACTTACATTGAGATCCATAAAGATGAGATTGCAGATGACTATCCTTTACCCGCATATTATAAAACCACCTTACAAGAAGCGGCAGGGCGTCTCTCATCTGACAATGACATGGGCACGTGTGCTCCTGGTGAACTTCCCTGAAGCAGGCTTTGCAACTGATCTCTTGACAATGCAGACTCAAGGCTTGTTCCTTTGAAGCTTCTTCCATTGAAACCATGTGCTGTACTTTGTTTAATGATATTTATGTCTAGGGTGATGACCAAGGTTGTTTGAAGTGGGTTCCATAATTCACGCTAATCAAAATACCCACTTGTTTCTCAAGAAGAGATGGAAAACATGCTCAACATCATTTGATTGAATAGTTACCTCAACTCCTTGTTGTTTGAAGAAACCCTCCACTTCAATTGGTCTTTTTTCATGTAAAGCAGACATGAGATAACAAATTAAGTGTTTCATAGGTCTGTTTGACTTTTCAGTTCCTACATAAATACCCTGTAAATGGGTAATTATTACTGTTCCACCCCGTTTGAAAATCTCATGGAATTTCTGCTTTGAAAACTAGTCCAAAAGAACTAGTATGAATTTGTGGGCTCTACTGTGATGAACATGAAATATCTGTTCCGTCCATCCGTTTTACAGTAATAATTTGAGGCATAAGCCAAAAAATGTTGCAGATCCAACACTCAAGTGGCCCACACCAAAGGAAACAGTGGCTCAAACGAGTTTTTAAAGGTAAGTGTTTGATTCCTTTTTTCCATTGGTGTGGTCCATTTGAGATTTGGATCTGCCTCATTTTTTTTGGCACATGCCATAATTTCATATGGCATAATGGATGGAGGGTGTGGATAAGCGGCACACATCACGGTGGGCCCCACAAATATTTTGCAACATTCCTGATTTTAGCGTCTAAAAAGTAGGTGGTCAAATCAAGCATAGGGAAAGATGTAGTAAATACTTAAGGAATTAATGATTACCAATTTATAGAGTATTTACGGATGAATTGCAAAATCAAACAAGCCCTAACATTTTGAATAGCTGTCATGAATTCAAGTTGATTATGTTTCGCTTCTTCCCAGGAGAAAGATGATCAAAGAATTCCCAATCAAGGTCCTTGCATGCTGGTAGTAAATACATATGATGTAAGATCTCTGTTTGAAGGCCTGGATTGCATGCGTGGGATCATGGTAGAGTAATAAATCTAGCCATGCTTTCAATGGAAGTCATTGTAAATTGTCTAAGCTCCGAATGTCTTCAATCTTCTGCGCAACTCTGTCCTTCTCTTGCCCACTAATGGGATATGTATGCGAGTATATGAGAGGGTTTGGGGAACAACACAATACACATGTAGGGGCTTGTCGATGGTTTCCTCCCATGATAGAAATTCCTTCCCCACGAGTCTTCACACATTGGAGTCCCCCCCCCCCTCCCCCCCCCCCCCCCCCCCCCCCCCCAAACAATCCAGTCCCTTGACTTAGAGAAAGCATATAATAGGGTGTTTAGAGAGTTAAATCTGGTGGGTATTGAGAAAGAAAGGAGTTTCAAGAGGACATATTCACGTAATTAAGGATGTGTATGAGGGAGCATTGACAAATGAACGACCACTAGTGGAGAGAAGTGAGTTTTGAATTGTTGTAGGCTTGCACAAGGTGTTGGCATTGAGCACATACCTTTTTCCCATTAGGTATGGACAAGTTAACAAAGTATTTGCAGGAAGAGATCCCATGGTGTGTTATTTGCAAATGACAATTTTGATTGATAAGATGGAGGGCATAAACACAATAGTAGGTTTATGAAAGGATACTACAAAATCTAAATTATTTAAAATTATTGGGACTAAAACATAGTATATGAAGTGCAAATTTTTTATTGTTTCAATGACGGCAGCGTGTCCCTACCCCTTTTTAAGGCAAGAATAATCCCCGTGGATGCACGCAATCACCCACATATGGAGTGCAATTTTAATAACAATCTGAGCGAAAACAATGAATTAGTTAGATATGTTGACTAAAGAGTTTCAAATGATGACTTTCAATGCCTCGGGTTAATAATTTATGAGAGTGGAGAAGATTGAGAAGTACGTTGCCCATAGAGTTGAAGCTATGTGGAAGAATGGAGATATGCCTCTAAAGTTTTATGGGATCATCGTGTACCACCTCAATCTATAAAGAGAAATTCTATAGGATAGCTATAAGAATAAACATGTTTTATGAGACATAATGCTGGATAGTTAATGAACAACGTGTTCGTAGAATGAGTTTAGGTAAAATGAGATGGCTGAATGGCAAGACGGGGAAGGGTAAAATTAGACATGAATGCATTCAAGGAAACTTAGCTTAGCAGTAACAATAATAGGTAATAAAATGGGAAAGTATATTTAAATGGCTTGGTCATGTGCAATAGAGACCAATAAATGCCAAGCAAGAGTGAGTTGATCCAAGTTGAAGACTTTCAAAGGGCAAGGAGAGAGCCCAAAAGGATGTTAGTGGGGGCAATATGGAAAGACTTGATGACCTATGGCCTAACTGAAGCTATGACCCTTAATAGAGTGAAATGTCATAATAGGATTCATGTAGCCCCCAGCACAGCCCTAGCCATGCCCATACACATCCCTACTGCCCGCATATGTTACCTCAGTCAACAAGCCACTGTCCTCCTTTTAAAGGATAAAGGATGGATAATAACCACCATGTAACTCTGTCATGGGCCCGCATTGGATTCAATACTAAAAGAGTCCGGACCTGTGCTGGGCAGGGCCAATTGTTTGATTGATCTGGACATGAGGGGCATGGGCCGACTCTGAGCCCCATGAAGACCCAGCCCATCAACACCTTAAAAGTTTGAAATGATCTTTTTTCCACTGAATTATCGTACTAGACTTGTCCGTGAAATTTCTTTTTCTAATGACCATGTTTCGAACAACCCCCATTCCCACCACCATTAGATCTATTAGATTGGACAGCTGTAAGGATCACCTGGCCCAATTTTTTTTTTCATCGGTTGTTCTGAACTTCGCATCATCTTCCACTACAAATACCTACACAATCAACTACACTAGACTGCGGAAGAATACTTTGAGAAATCTAATTTCCATGTAACATTTCATATCAGGCAAAGAAATGAGGTACACAAGATGCAGATACAATTAGTGTATAACAAACAAATCATTGGGATCGGTGTCACGTCTCGCTTCTTCAATGATCAAAGTTCATGTCTGGTGGGCGCTGCTCATCACACCATGGTTATTGGTCTGGTAATCAGCATTCACCGACAGACACTGGCCCATAACCAGATCATGGTTCTTCATTTTACAAACTGTATATAACTGGTCTGTCTCGGATCACGCACATTGGAAAATCAGCACCAGCAAGCTCTCAATCTCTGCACTTTGCCTTTTGATCAAAACAGCCAGCCATGAGTTGACAGATCACGTCATGTGGTCAGAGCATCCGGAAGAGTGCTGTGTGCTCCCAGGATCTTACCACCCACATCAGGAAAGTATTCAAATCCAGGCAATGGCCCCACCTTCCCATCTCTCTCCACCTGAACTGGGTACTTTAGCAGGTGTCCCTTTATTTCACTGTTCTCTGGGGACACATACATCTGCCAGTTGTGTTCAGCCAGCTGATTTATGCGGCTAACACACTCAATTGTCTATGGTTGTTGGAATGAATCCTCCAAGAAGCCTAGGTGCTCTGCCCAAAGTGACATCCGATACCCATATACCTGTGTACACGTGTACATGAATGATCACTCTAAATGCTTCTCAACAATCAGAATTTGATAATTTGAGAAAGACCCACGCTCTAAAATTCAAACTCCTGTATTGGTATTTTATCAAAGAGTATACAAACATATTATGTTATAGATGTACATGTACATGAATACATGTATATGCCAAAGTTTAAAACATAGAACTGACTTGCAACTTGTTCAGTGCCCAGGCTAGATGACATGGCCGGGTTCTTTTTAAAATCTCACCAACAAGTGACAGCTGAGTTTAGTAATTGACCTATAAATTGAACATTGAAAAGTGAATGAACCTTCTAGAAAAATCAACTGAATCAAAAACCATTATCGGCCAATCTTTTTGAAAACTCAAGAGAGCCTTTATGGTTCCTTGAAAATAGGGTAGCAATGGGCCGGGCTAGGGTTGGCCCTAGCCAAGCCCTACCCCTAGCCTGGTCCTAGTCCTAATCGGGCTAGAAAGGCATCAGCGCTGGCCCTAACCCTATAGGGCAGGCCCTGTCAAGAAAAGAGTGACATGATCAATGGTTTGGAGTAGTCCGAATCTAAGAAGTTTTTTGTAGTATCCCCTCCATTGCGTATAATCCCATTATATAAATGGTTTCAATCATAGAAACATGGCCATAGATCCAAAAGTGATTTTATACCCAAGTTGAATGGGACCACTCACAGGTGTCTTCAAAGCGTCCATGCCTTTGTATCACAGTGACCCATTAGATGATTGTACCAGGCTGGGCAATTCATCACTGGCCCTGGACTACCTGGTCTGGACGCTGGGTCTAGATTTCAAGCCTGGGCTTGGCCCTCAGGCCAAGTTTAGGAGCCCAAGCCCTAACCCTATGGGGCTGGGTTTGGCAGCCCGGCCCATTGCCACTGCTACTTGAAAACGAGGAGAGTTCATAAAAAATCTTGCACTCAGAAAAAGAAAAAGAAGACAGTGCAGGTCCCCCAAGTTCCAAGTCTGAAATTGAGTTTTAAACCAGAGTATACATGCAGGCAGACACAGGGACATGAATGCTTCAACATGCAACGAGTAGACATTATTTAGCATGCATTCAGAAGTTGTATACAGACTACTGAAGTTGCGACTAAGTTGGAAACTCGAAGAGTTTCTCACCTCTCCATGTGGATGACGCTGCCTTCCAGCCATGTATAATTGGGTTGATAAGCACCCATAGCAATTTCCATGTCCCTTGAACCATCCAAAGATCTTTGGTTAATGTTGACAGATCCCAAGAGTACATACTCGTCATCAACTATTATTCCTTTGGAATGAACATAAATCATAAATCTTTTGAACTTTTGAGCCATGCCCTGCAAAAAGAATTTTTCTCGTGTTACGCCACAAGCAACCAGCATTCCTTTCATTTTTTTTAAATCGCCAGAAAACAAGAGTGGATTATCCTTAAAATGCTTTGCTCTCTCATTTCAGCATATCATTGAATATGGGTGGTAAGATGTGCACTAGCTTAAGATAGATGGTCATTGGAAGATCCCATATGCCTCTTCATCATAGCATACCTAGAGTCAACTGCACAAGCAGCTCCTATTATTATCATCATTATTATTATTCATTTATTTATTTAAAGGGTGAGACATTGCAGACAATTCAAAATGCAAATGACCATACCATATGCCTATACCACATGCCCCACTAAGTCCTGATCGCTTCCAGGCAACTCCTATTCTCAACTTTAGTAGCAAGAACAATGTCCATTGCAAATAAATAAATAAAAATTTTAAATGCATATGACTATACTAAAGGGATCATAGAGAAAATAAAAACTAATACATATGACTATACCGAAGCATACCGAAGCATTGGTTTCTCTAGCTCTACCGAAGCATACCGAAGCATTGGCTTCATTGGTGCTAGAATATGAGTCTGATCTCCAAGACAGTAAAAGTTCAAATAGTCCTGTGGGTGACTTTTATTTGAAAGGCCCGCTTTTTGAATTGCTTGTGCAACAATTCCATACATCATTTCCATTGTTTGCCCCTGTGCAACCCAAGGGATGTGTTAGAAACTGGATATTGATATAGATTTTGTAGTCATCATAGGTGATATAAGTGCAAGACTATCCATGTGAAATGGATACAACATAGAAAAGAAAACTAGAACGAGCATTAAGCAACAAAATTAAATGCTGAAGGCCAATTTAATGGGAGGAATTTTACAAGGTGGATGCATGGGCCCGATGCACAGATTTTGTTGGTTTGGTGGCCCAGACCATGATGTGATTGCCCCCACCACAGATGGGGGATGACCCCAAAACCTCTCAGATTCAAATCTTGAACCTTCAATCAGTGGCTTACAAATAGATGGTTAAGGGAATAAAAGAGAAAAGCAATGTTCCATATTCAATGGAAAATGGGCCAACAGGTTTACAATGTTTCAACCCAGGAGATTTTCGGGGCATCCCTACCCACAGCGGGGCCCATCGGATCAAAGGTCAGATCACCAAACTGTGGGCAACACATGTAAGGACTCCTCCTAGACCTCAGCAATTTGTTGAGGCTCAGTCCAATAATTCCCCTCTAATGAGAACAAACAAGTCTCTGAAACTAAAATGTGTTTTCAAATCATAATTTAAGGGCATTGAATGCTTGGGCCTTTGAACAAAAAATGCTAAGTTCAGAGACAGGTTAACAAGCATAACATAATGGTTGTGTGCAATGAGAAGGAAACACAGATAACCTAACCTGCCAAAAGAGAATTTCCTGAACAGCACCACTATTTGGGACTCCTTCTGGCCACATTGGTATTACTACATACACTGCAAAACGTTCATTTACACTTATTTTGCTAGCGATTTTCAGGGCCAGTTCCATAGGCACTAAATTATCCGCACCTGATTAAAACAATACAACTGTTATTTCAATATTAAAATTGTACAACTAGGTAGGAAGTCCAGAAATGAATTCTTCATGGGTACTGAACATGAACGTTTGACTTCAAAATGTTTTCCCAAAAACATAACATAATGCTTTCCCAAAAAGAAATAGCATTCCCAAAAATATTAAAATCGTACAGCTAGGTAGGAAGTCCAGAAATGAATTCTTCATGGGTACTGAACATGAACGTTTGACTTCAAAATGTCTAAACTTAGGGGGTGTTTGTTTTTTCAATCACATGTGTAATAGGGGCAAATAGTTAATAATTACTTTTGAAGGGTGTTTGTTTAAGAGAGAAATACTTCAGTAATTATGCCTGGAAAACAGCACCATCAAGCATGAAATCGAACAGGTCTTCAATACTGTCAAAATTCGCAGGTCCCACAGTGACGTATGTATGTGATCTACGCCATCCATCCATTTTACCATCTCATTATAGAGCATGAGCCCAAAAATGAGGTAGATCAGGTGGACCACACCACAGGAAACATGGTGGTTAATGACGTCCCCCATTCAAAATTGAAACCTTCGTAGGGCCCGCAGTAATGTGCATCTATCATCCAACCTGTTCATAAGATCACACTAACATGTATGGAGGGTATACACAAATATCAGCTTGATCCAAAACTTCTTCTGTGGCCCCCAAGAAGTTTTCAACATTAGGCATTCAATCCCCACCATTTCCTATGGTGTGGTCCACTTGAGCTTCAGATCTGCCTAACTTGTGGGCTCATGCCCTAAAATGACCTGGTAGAACAAATGGACGGCATGGATAAGATACAAATATCACGGTGGGCCCTGCAGTGGAAATAGTACGAATTCAATTATCTGGAATGGAAAGCTTTGCAAACAAGCTCACTGTCAACGTCAACCTCGAGACCGATGCCGTAATTAGATGGGTAAATAATCATTGCCTATTTACCAGTAATTAGATATGTAGATGAAAAAACACCCCCTTAAATGGAAAATGGGTAATAGTCATTGTCCACCTTCATCATGCTAATGTTTTAAGAAAACTATGATGTACAGTAATCTTTCATCCCCAATAAATTCCAAAAGGATGCTCTATACCATGCCATCTGTTACAAAACAAAATATAAAACTTGAAATCATCTGTTTTGATCTAAATGAATGAGCTAATGATGATTGTGCACTCTTCTCCAGTTTACCAAGCACAAGAGAAAGAAGATTACCGCCATGTGTAGCTTCATCAATAGAAAGAAGATTGCCACCATGTGTAGCTTCATCAACAGCCAAACTTAGCAGGTGGATCAATAAAGTGTTGGATTACAGAGAATGAAATCTTGATTACAGGTTGAAGTTCAACAGCGTGTCATCAACATTTATCATGAAATATCTTTTTGTAGGCTTTCAAATGATAAAGGATATAAGCATGCATCGAGAATTGCTGGAGCAACAAATTAAAAAAAAGAAAGAAAGAAAGAAAAAAAAAAAAGAATTACTGAAGCCACAGAAGAGAAAACCAACTTCAAATTGCGACCATTCAAACATGAATTCTTGCCTGTCCAGCAGATACAGTGATAACTTGTGAAGTTTCCAATAGACATGGTTAAAAGGGGGGAAAACATGACATAGATTAAAGTATGTGAAATTTCAGAAATCACAATCCAAGTATATCAAGAACAAGACGAACCTATGAGTGGTTCCAGGAGAGGTAAGGAATCATTCAGCGGTTGAAAAACATATATAAGGCCTGCTTGGAAAGAGGGGTGAATCCAACTTTTTCAGATACCCACAAAGATTTGAATCCAACATTTTTTGCACATTTGGGTTTGTCCAAAACAGTAAACACTCAGCAGGGAAGTGGAGAAACCTTTGTAAGGACACCTCATCCAATTCATTTGTTTCCCACCCAAAACAGAAAAAAAGAGAAAAAAGATGGGGTTGATCCAACCTGATTTGATCAGAGCTGCCCACGTGCTCTCTTAAACAATGAACTCAATGATGGTTTTTATGCAGAATATGTTTGTTGTGCGGATGCCTTAGATTCTGCTCAGTTCGGTCCGACTGACAAAGTGCAGGATTTCTATGTCCGAAGACAGGAGCGGAGTCGGACTGTCGACCAACGCGATTTTACAAAATCAGGCTATTAAGTCCTAATTCGATTAGGGCTTTGGAAACACGAGTGTTTTCTCTCATAGGGCAAGGGTTTTGCAAGGTGAAAGGGTTTTCTACACTTGTAAGGGCTTGGGAAGGGATTTTTCTCAAGGGCAAGGGGTTTCCTAGGGGTGTGCATTGCAAGGGGAGATCAGGTTGCTTTTTGTAATCGAAGAAGGCAAGTGGTGTAATTCTAAGTTTTTTATTATAGTGGAGATCTCTGTCGCTTTGTGCCATGGTTTTTTCTCATAAGGGGTTTTTACGTAAAATTGTGTATTTATGATTGCTTGATTGGTTGTTTATAGTTTTGATTGTTCTATCTTCGTTGAACGTGCATCTGCAAAGCGTAAGATTGACAATAGTATTAGATCCGAATTTCTAATATCTGGGGTTAATCTGGACTTTTTGTGGCTTGGAATTACAACAAAGTGGTATCAAAGCTTCAGGCTAAGGATGTTTGGGAATTCAACGAAGATGTCAGAGTTGAAGTTTGATATACAGAAATTCGACGAAAAAAATAATTTCAGTTTGTGCTAATGAAAGGTTAAGGATATTCTAGTGTCATAAGGGTTCACCAAGGCATTGTTGAAGACTAAACCGAAGAAGACCTCGAAAGACGATTGGAGCGAACTCGGGGAGAAGGCTATGAGCAACCGTCAATGTCTATCGAATGAAGTCATGCACAACGTTTCGGACGGGGAATCAGCCCTAGATATGTGGAAGAAACTAAAAGATTTATACATGGAGGAGTCCCTCACTAATAAGTTGTTTGTGAAGAAATAACTTTATGGACTATGGAAAGGAAGGATCAGATCTTCTGGAGCATATGAACTCAGTCTTGGTTGTATGGTGCGAGGTTAGTTACGAAAGGAGGTCAGGGACGTGGGAGATCCGTGGAGCAATCTCGGTCTAACAGGAAGAAAAAGTCTAGATCGAAATCGAAGGCTAAGGATGGACGCTTTTAATGTGGCGTGAAGGGGCACTTCAAGAGAAACTATCAGAAACGAAAGGATGACCCAGAAATCAAGAACAAAAAGAACATGGGTAAATTGGCTAGTGTAGTGCAAGAAAGCTTAGAAGGAGACCTCCTCTCAGTCTCCTCAGGTACAAATTATCTTACAGATACGTGAACACTCAATTCGGGGTGTTCATATCATATGTGTCTGAATAGGACTTGGTCGATACCTACAAGTCCTATGATGGTGGGAGTTTTTTTATGGGGAACGACATAGCAGGCGAGGCCATCGGAATAGGGACCATATGGAGTTGTATGAACTCTGGGTGATGTTAGGCATGTACCAGATCTGAAGAACTTGATATCCTTGGGCGTTCTAAATACGTATGGGTGCACATTCACCACATCTGGCGGTGTAATCTAGGTCAGTAGAGGTGTAATGGTATTAATAAAGGGATACAAGACGGGAAATTTGTACAAGTTGATTGGGAGCACGGTTATAGGTAAGGCAGCTACTACCTCACCCGCAGAATCCTGCACAGATGACACTAATTTGTGGCATATGCGGCTAGGGCATATGAGCGAGAAGGCATGATGGAACTCCATAAACAAAAATTGTTGAAGCGAATTAAGGCGTACAAAGTGAATTTCTGCGAGCATTGCACTATAGGAAGTAGTGCAAAGTATAATAGCCTATTGAGAATGAATTTCCCTAACCTCACACAAGGGAGAGAGAGCATAAATAAATATCTGAAAAATTACAAAAATACCCCTACATATGAGAGGAAGACTCAACATGAGTTCAGGGGCAGAAAAGAAAAAAAAGCCTAAACATGTACAGTAAAATACAATACACACAAGGGGGGTCAGGGCCCCACAACTACAACCATCAAGCCGTACTAACACCTCCCCTCAAACTAATGCGGGTTGTCGACAAGCAGCAGTTTGCTAACAAGGAAGGAATGACGAGCAGCAAGTAGCATCTTTGTAAGAATATCAGCTATTTGATCTTGGAAAGCCACATGGGGAAGAGAGATGATGTCGGACTAATATTTCTCACGAATAAAATGATAATCAACCTCAATGTGTTTCGTCCTCTCATGAAAGACGGGATTGGAAGCAATCTGAACCGCACTAAGGTTATCCGCATGGAGAGGAGTTGGCAAGTGAAGGTGAAGCGCAATGTCACCAAGGAGCCCATGAAGCCATACAATCTCACTACATGTAGCAGACATTGCGCGATATTCGGCCTCGATACTGGACTTCGTGACCGTAGCTTGCTTCTTGTACTTCCAAGAAATAAGGGAGGAGCCAAGAAAGATGCAATAACCAGTAATGGAACGACGGGTGACAGCACAACCCGCCCAATCTGCATCAGAATAAGCCCGAAGATCCAGAGGTGAGTTGGAAGGAAAGAACATAGACATGTCCACTGTTCCACACAAGTACCTGATAATGCGAAGGACAACGGTCATATGAAGGGTCTGAGGAGCAGAAACGAATCAACTGACAACAACAACATGGGTAATGTCAGGATGAGTCATCGTCAAATATACAAGACCCCCTACCAAGCGATGGTAAAGAGTAAGGTGCTCGAGTAAGTCGCCATCATCGCAGCCATACTAAACATTCGGCTCCATGGGGGTTTGAAAAATTTTCTGGTCAGTCAACTAAGCCAAGGAAATGAGGTCCTTGGTGTACTTACAGTGGCCAACAAGGAGCCCCTGGTTAGATCGGGAGACCTCAAGACCGAGGAAGTAGATAAGAGGACCCAAATCCTTCATCCGAAAGGAGGATTGTAGAACCCTCTGCAACTCCATAATGGCATATTGATCACTACCAGTCAATAAGAGATCATCCACATATACCAAAACGATGACAATGCCACGGGAGGTAGTGCGGGTGAAGAGGGAGGGGTCATGGCCACTCTGAGAGAATCTAGCATCAACAACCACATCGCGAAAGCGTTGGAATCAGGCACGTGACGCCAGCTTGAGTCCATACAAAACCTTCTTAAGGGGGGAAACCATATCACTAGAAGTCATATCAGAACCTTGAGGCAATTTCATGTAAACTATCTTTAGAAGATCGCCATGAAGAAAGGCATTCTTCACATCCATTTGAGAGTGCGGAATAAGTTCAAACATAGAAGAAGAGTGGGTTTCACTTGATGAAAACGGAGCACATTTACTTTTTGATAAGCAACAAGAAGGACAAGAGAGATCCAAAATAGATTTGTTAATAGTTAGTTTATCCAACATCCCCGTAGAAAATAAATGAAGCAACCAGTTAGAATGTGAATGACCAAGACGACAGTGCCAGAGTCTCCACTTCCGGTTGGCCAATGAAATCTCAGTATCAGAGTGTGCAAAAAAACAGTTGGAAGGTGTCACCGATCGATCAAAATCTAGCATGAATAGGCATCCACTCTTCCTACCCTTCCCAACCACCATCCCCGTCACCAAATCCTGCACAAAACAACAATCAGGAAGAAACATAACTAAATATATGGTTGCAATGGAGGCATCGAAGGAGGCATTATGGTTGAAAGGTCTGATTGGAGAACTCGAGTTGAAGAAGGAGGCGATTTGGTTGCATTGCGATAGTAAGAGCATTATCCATCTAGAGTTGAATCAAGTGTATCATGCGAGAACCAAGCACATCGACATGAGGTTGCACAAGATATGGGAACTCATTGCTTCAGGAGGGATTCAGTTTTAGAAGATTCACACGGATGAGAATGTCACGGATATGTTGACAAAGCCGGTGACCACATGCAAGTTCAAGCACTGCTTGGGTTTAATCAATCTCACCAGCCAATGATGAGATTAGGCACCCTTGCACAGGGGTGCGGATGGAGTTGCATTCCAAGTGGAGGATGCAGGGAGCGGTCTATGCTCAAGGTGGAGGCTAGCTCGAGAGCTCTTATCACCTGCATATAATACATGTGTCGGGTTGATATTATTTGAAATTTGAGGTGCAGACCACATTTTCATTATCTCAATAGTAGATGTGAAAACATTGTTACCAAACCTACCTGTAATGAAATGATGGTTGTGGCCATCTATCTGGAACTTTTTTTTTTTTTCCTTTTTCCATTTTGTCAGACAAACTAATGGAGAACTAGAACCATGAGGTGAAAACTCATATATCATCCAAAATGCGGACATGTCGACACGACCTTTTACCTTATTGTATGAAGTTTAAGTCAATAATAAAGGCTTGCGTATAGAAGGGTTAGAACAATACAAGGTTGATTTTGTATGGGTTTCCTAGTCAATGTAGTTGCCAACCATGCAATCTATGTCTTGGCACATACCGACTAATAGATTTTCTCTATATAACTATGACGCATGGACAACTATATATATATATATATATATTAATTTGGGGGTAGCTAGATTTCTTGGGTACTGATTTCACACTTGTGATTAGATCGGTCCCACTTCAGATCCCCTTACACATGTGGATGGGGTCTCTTTGCATCAGCTTTACTCCAATTCTGTGGTATAGAAGTCCATAAGATCTTCAACATAAGCTAGTTTATTGTAGTTTCTTCCATCATGCTCTTAATGTTGCGAATGATGTGGTTGGGTTTCGATTCCCCATAATGCTATGACTATCTTCTTCTTCTTCTTCTTTTATTTTTATTTTTAAACCTTTTCCGTTTTTTTCAATGCAATTCATGTTTTCTCCTTCAATAAATTAATGACAGTTCTTTAATTTTTTTTTTTTAAAAGAAAGCCTTATCCTATCCTCTGTTGCGACCGAGTCATAGCCTACTTTTCCTACCATAGTTGTTCTCTCCTTGTGAGCCTTACATTCTGCTAACCTAGATGGTCATTGAATACTTCACATATGCTGAGGGGATTTTCTTTATAAGGCTGAAAGTTGGGCGGGTTCAACCCGACCGACCCATGACTGACCCGACATTGGGTTGGGATTGGGCAGGAAGTATTAAACCCAATCTCAAGCTTGGGCTATGAAAACGCCAACCCGATGAAGTTTGGGTCGGGCTTGGGTTGAGGTCTCGGGTTGCCCGACCCAACACGAACTCGATCTATATACAAGTCACTTATAATTTTATTATAATTTAGTCAAGTAAACTTATTAGTTTATATTACTTTAGTAAATAAATCTATAATGTTTGAATTTCAATAGGCTTGAATTTGAAATGCTTGAATGTTAAAGGAGTAGTTATCCTATATTTTAACTTATTTGTTTAGAAAAAAGTGAAGTTCTTTATATAAATAACTACATGTATAACTAATAAAGTCATAGGTACAAAAAATAAAGCATGTATTGAAATATAATAGACTAATGTAATAACAAAAATATTTGCATATATCAACCCGACCAACCTGACCGAGCCCGCTTGGGTTGGGCTTGGGTTGAGAATTCCCAACCCGAGGTTGGGTCGGGTTGGGTTGGGTTGGGGTTGAGGTAGAGGAACCTTGGGTTGGGTTGGGTTGGGTTAGGGTTGAGCACCAACCCGACCCAACCCGCCCGACTTTCAGCCCTACTTCTTTACTGTAGCTGCATTTGTTTATGACGAACTTGTAATGCTCAGGAACTGTTTCATGAACATAAAATTGCAAAAAAAAAAAATCTATACTGATAATCTGATATTATGTCTATTGTCATTACCTTCCGAAAAAAAGGTATTTTTTTAGAGTAAAAAATTGCCTATTGTTATTATCTCCATTTCTTTAACTGTATTTCTTCTGTTGCAGTATCATTCATAAGGCCACCAGTGCCATGGAGGTTTTAAGAGAGGTGTTGGATAATGTAAATCCTCAACATCCCGAGGTATCTACATCAAGTTCAGATGGTATCATTTTTTTACTTTGCATTGTAGTTCATAAATAATATGTCCTATGTATTTAATTAACTGTTTCTTGTCCTGCATGTATGTACGGGTGGCTTTGTAATTTTATTGTCATGATTTTATAACTTTGCGCTTATTCATCTACCCTTTTTTTGGATGCCATATAGTCTTTTAATTTGCAACACAGCAAGCATTTGCCTCTCCGAGGGATATGTTCAGAAGAGCACTTCACACTTGTTCTAATTGCGCATAAATTTGGAGATTTGGAGGTCCAAGCCTACAGTTTATGGTCTTTACCCATGTTGAATATTTAGTTAACTCTTGCAGGGAGCGATGGATGAATTCACACTGGATCACGTGCAAAAATATTCATTTAAAAAACAACGAGTTATGCATCTAGTGATGACGTCTCGTTAAGGTGTTCTTGTTTTCTTTAATTCCAGAATAAGGATCTTTCATGAATCCACGAGGTTAACAAAGAAGCCGTGAACAAATGAACAGAAAGGGAAAGGGAAGATGTGCTCCCCCCCCGGGCCCGCGCCCATTTTAAGCATGGTAACTGTTTTGTTAAAGAAGGAATGGATGGGGAATCTACATCGGGAAAATACCAACTCATACCAAGCAACCAGAAAAACTAAAGAACAACTCTTAAAGGAATTAAGAAACATGGCCCAAGACATAACATCCAACTCTGCCCTTCTAAAAACCACACCCAGCAACTTGCAGCAGCCCCAAAAGCATCTGTCATTCCTTTTTGCCCAAATAGGCCATAGACCTGTGAGAAGAGAGATGCCTCAGCTTCCTCCCTATTTTGCCAACACCACCTCCATGCCAGGCAAGGAACATGTCGCAATAGATTCAGGCATCACCCTGGGATACTGAAAAAGACCGAGGAATGTATGCCTTAACTAATACATACTAGTAACCTAAAACTGAGGCCAGTGGTAGATAGGCTACGTTTCAACACAGATTATGGGTTCAATTGCCTATGTGATGTGTGTGTTCAAAAGAAAAAGAAAAAACTTAAAAACTCTAAAATATAGATTTCTTTGGAAGGATCTAAAATAAAGTAAATATGGTCACCAAAAGTAAAAAATGTAGCACTAAAAATATAAGACAAACTTGCTACAATTGACCATACCACAAACTGGACAGACACAAGCTTAAAAACATACTAAAACGACACAATAAATATAAAAATAGGCATTTTCCAATTATTCTGATTTATCTGATGTGTTAAAAAAATTCAGTTGAAAAAATCGCAGTGACTTGGCTAATTCGGTCACTGATGCACAAGCAATAACCACTGGTACTCGTCAGTTTTAGCCAAATGATACCATATTTTGAAAATTATGTATATTCATCCCAACTCCAATGATTCTTGGTATCCCATTTCTCCCAAGGATGAGAGGTGGTCTCTCAAGTAATTGAACTGAACAAGCAGCTACAGAAAGTTCTGACCAAGCACGACACACTTCTTTCAGCTCGTTCTACCTTAAGGGCCACATCTTTTGACCACGAAGAAGCAGAAGAGGAAGAACCAGATCAACTTTTCCGAAGGTGTGTTTTTCGATCATTATTGTTGTGTTTTAGTCATGGAGTAAAACTTCAAGAAACACAAACAGTTGAATGGGAAGAAGATTCATAATGGAAGTCCCTTTCGAGTAGTTTTTATGGAGTCCACCTTGCTTTTTCACTGGAACGTTGATGCTCTAGAAACCATATTGGGATGTACTTGATGTTTTACAGAAGTTGCTCTTGTTTTTGTAGCATTTTGATTAACACTTGGATCATTTTGGTGAAATTATTTCCCACCGTATTGCATGTCAGAAGCCAAGGATTAGAACTAATTATCTTACAACAATGCTTTTCTATGTTTTGCTGGAAAATATCTTCTCCAGAATCCGAAAAGGAAAAGCATGTGCTGAAGACCATTCAGAGATCTTAGCAGATTCGCTCAGGCCTGTTCTTGGAGAGAAGTTGCACCGGCCGATTATAAGGCCACTGTCTATAGAGCCATTGGCATCCAACGTTTCTGCTGGAGAATGTATCTTGTACTAGAGCGGAAAACTAAAAACAATCTTGCTTCCAAAATGCATTGGTAGAAATGGGGTTTTAAAAGTGGTCATGAAATTGCATTCTATTAGTATATTTGGGTTTAAATCTGCGATTTGTTGTGGGAATTTTTGCAGTCATAATACATTTGGATGTCCCTAGAGAGGGCATGCAGATGACATTCTTTACCACCCATTTGTTGTGGGAATTTTGTCAGTAAGCTCTTACTAGAAATAGGCTGCCAATGGGTCATGCCTGTGGTTGCCTGCAAACCAGATTTTGAACTCATTGAGCCCTGCCCTATACAAAATTTTGGGTCTGGCCCAAGCTGATCCATAGACATCCCTCGCGAGAAATGCTACATACCGATTTTCACACAGAAAATATGTATAGGAGATTATCCAATGGTGTCGGCACACTATGGGAACCTATAGTGTAAACCTATGTGGGCCCCACCATGATGTATGCATGAAATCCAAGCTAACCATTAGATGTACAATTCTTTTTATCGGCTGGAGCCCAAATAGTCCTGATTTGCTTTTCATTAGACCCAATAAGTGATTTTCCACAAAGGTGGCAAAAGAAATATCGTTGGTCTGCAAAAAGATGTATTACAAAGCATTGGTTTCAGGTACCTAGATGGATGCAATGCATAATTTTTGCACAAATTACTTCCCACATTTTTACAAAGAATGTGTTGAATGTTCGTAAGATAAGAATGTGAAATGATTGCCTTCGATAAAATATCAAATAAATCATTGTCATCTGCCAAAGATGTACAGAAGGCTCTAGCCATAGTGATCCTTCTGTTCAACTAATTCAACCATTTCCACATGCCTTGTACCTTTTGCCGCACTTCCTTGGAGTAGGCTTCCTAACCTGGCAATGAGAGTCACAAGTGATTGAAAGTAAAGTGACAAAACTCTCAACGGGAGATTTTCAAAATTTAGGGTTTCTCTCAGGATACTAAATCTCACAGAAAATTTTAAAATTTAAAGAACAAAATGAATGATTAAAAATTTAAATGAAGGATATGGGGATTTTCTTTTTTTTGTTTGGGGTGATTTTATCAAGGCTTTGGAATTATTTTGAAAATATCGGGATATATTATTGTCATTTTATGAAAAGAATGGAAGAATATCGCAACATTTTCAAACTATCAAAAATGTTTATCACCATTTTTTTGGACCACGGTATGACGCTCAATTAGTACAACATCAAGGTTGGTTTGCCCTAATCATAACTCAGGGCCCAACATTGAAGCCCTGGCCTACCTTTGCCCATCACTGACAGAGATCTAGGGGCAGCGATTGTCGGGTACCAAAACATCCCAGGCGGGAATTTTGAACTACACATGTCGGCCTATTTGACGTTTGTCATTTCCTTAATCCAGGCCTGGTCCATTGCAAGCCCTGCATGGATCAGACCCATGATCAGAGGTCAGCTCTAGTGTAAAATTGATCACACCATTTGAATCCGTTAGCTCGGATTGGAGGTCTAGGTCGTAAGCTTGGGGATCCCCAAACCCTTGTTACCAGTAGTCCCCACAAGAACAAGAACCTTCTCTAAAACGGTGAAATCGGATTGGATCTCTTAAAATGATCTCTCTCTTTTCAATCTTCGAAAAGAACTTCATCGTGGTATGGCAATCTATGCACACCCTCAAGTTCTTCATCACTCTAATTGGAGCCAATTCTGGCAAACCAATCATCCCAAGAACCACTGCTAACTTCTCGCTGTGGTAGTTCGCACAATTCTCCTTGTGCTCTTTATCGAACTCATCGAAAACCGAGCTGTCATTATCGGGATAGCCCATTCCCTTAACCTTCTCCAACATTTCTTCCAACTTCTCATAGATTATCCGACTCTGAGGGTGCGACTTATCACCCACCACAAAAGAATGTACATCAGTTCCTATCTCAATCCAACTTAGGCCAGGTTCCTTCTTAATGCCTCGGCTTTTCATCAGATCTCTGACTTTTGTCGCCGAGGATTGCTTCCCAGCATCCAAGTAGATGTTGTAGAGTAAAACATATGATGCGGCAGCTTGAGGTTCAAGTTCAATGACTTGCTCTGCAACACGTTCCGCAATATCAGTGTCACCATGGATTCGACAAGCACCCAACAAGGCCCGCCACATTACGGGGTCATCCTTGAAGCCTGAGCTCGCAATGAAGCGCTCAGCATCAGCCAATTTCCCTGCGCGGCCAAGGAGATCGACAATGCACGCACAGTGCTTCAGGTTCGGAATCATACGGTAGTCTTTTTGCATACTCTCAAAGTACCTGTGATTATGTAAGAAAATGATGCAGCTGATTAGTATCAGGTGTGTTTTAGTCATTTTTAGATGTGGTTCATTTTGGTTAAGTCTACCAAGAGGTCCATTTAGAAAGAAATTATAGGATCCTACATGTGGGGCCCATAATCAGGTGGTCCAAACTATCCACAAAATGGACAACCCCCATCCAAGTCAGCTTCGATTAGATCAAGGTCAGGCCACCAAACCATGGGATCAACAGGCACAGAATCCAGCATATCAGCAATCTGTATGTTGGCCTGATAAGCAGGACCTTAAAATCCTCTCCTTCAGATATGGTCCACCTGTTCGAATTTTCCAATTACCAATTTGCCTCTTACAATACATAAATTTACCTGAAACCCTCGTCCAGGAGCCCTCCATGGCTACAGGCAGTAAGAGCTCCGAGGAATGTGATATGATTGGGTTCGACCTGACAAATCCTCATGTCCTCAAAAAGCCTCAGAGCTTCCCTTGCACAACCATGTTGAGCATGGCTTGAAATGATCACAGACCATGACACCACATCACGGGTCTCTGTCTCATTGAACATCTGGTCGGCCGCATCAATGTCTCCTGACTTAGCATACATACAAATCTGCGCGTTCCTGACAATTGTAAAACAATTAAATCCCGACTTTGTGGCGTAGCCCTGAATTTGCTCCCCGACACTTGCAACGGCCAAGTTTGCACAAGCACTCAACACGCTCGATATTGTAAATTGGTCAGGCTTTCGTCCAGCAATGAGCAATTCATAGAACAAACTCAGTGCCTGTTCAAATTGCCCGTTTTGAACACACCCGGCGATCATGGATGTCCACGAGACAATGTCATGTTTCGGGATTGAATTAAAGCATTTTAATCCATCCTTGGTCAAACCCGATTTTGAGTACAAGTCGATAAGTGCACTCCCAATAAACTCATCAGACTGGAGACCTTTCTTGAAAATCTGGGCATGAATTTGCTTCCCATGTTCCAGAGCTCCAACTGAATTACAAACTCGTACTATACTTGAGAATGTAAACTTTGATGGTTTCAGTCCTCTCTTTCGCATCTCAGAGAAGAGATTCAGAGCTTCATTTGCAAATTCGTCACATATTTCAATCTCTGATCTGAAGAATCCAGCAATCATGGCATTAAACACGACGACATTTGGATTGGACATGAGTTTGAAAACCATGATTGCATCGTCCAGTCTCCTGCTCTTCGCATACATGTCAAGCATTGCACTTCCCACAAAGACATTTGAATCTAACCCAGCTTTAATCACACACCCATGGATCATTTTTCCAAATTCTTCCAAACCATCAACGCCTGAGCATGCCTTAATGACACTACCCAAAGCATAACTATTCATCTTCACTCCAAATCGATGCATCTGAACGAAAACTTCCAATGCCTCCTCATTTGAACTGATTCGACCATAACCTGCAACTAATGAGTTCCACGAAACATCATCTAATTCATCTGAATTATCAAACAAAAGCCTTGCTTGATCCATCCTACCACACTTTGAATACATATCAATAAGTGAGTTGGTCAAGAAAACTTGCGAACCCAATCCGCCAACAACAATCAACCCATGAACCATCACACCCAATCTCAAATCACCATTTTGAGCACAGACAGTCAATGCGCTGGCGTAAGTGAACCGGTCGAGCACCATTTTGGTCGCCCTCGCTTCTATAAACATTTCCATGGCTTTATCATAAAAACCCATTCGGGAGTAACCGGATATTATTGAATTCAATGAAATTACATCTCGTTCGGGCATCCTATCGAATAGTTGGCGTGCGTTATTGATGTCGCCGCATTTGAAATACATGTTGAGGAGATTATTCTGCAAGAAGAGGCATTGCTTAAAGGATGTCTTGATCATGTGGGCATGGGTTAGCTTGCCTTGGATCAAAGATTGGGATTTTGTGAAGGATTGAAGGAGATTTGTGTAGGTTACAGAATCTAGAGAAGAACCCAAATGGAGTTCTTGAGGGTATTGAATTTGGAGTTGGGCATGATGAACGGCTGTGGTGAAATTTCTTGGGGATTTGAAACTGAAACGCTCTGAAAACCCGGTTAAATACCTGGAAAAACATTGCATTTTCGAATCGAGAGATGGGGTGGGGAGACCGGCGGAGGGCGAAACGGACTGGAATACTTTACAACACCTGTTTCACTGTTTTACGGACTGCGTAAAACACCCAAGTCTGTGGGTCCCATCATGTTGTGTATGTAAAATCAACTCCGTCTATCAGATCCTATCCACGATTTTAATTCTCAACTAATAAGCTAGATCTACAACTCCTATGGGACACACCACGTGGAACATCCGGGATGGGATGCGAACCATAGGCTTGTTTCTGGGGCCGCCATGGTGTGTATCTTTCATCAAAACCGTTAATCAGATGTGAATCACTATAACGAAGAGAAGATACAAAGATGGGTCAGATATAAAAAACTCATTCAGGACACACGCTATGAAAATAATGGTTTGAGAGCAATTTTACATTGTTCCCTTTGGTGTGGTTCATGTAAGTCTTTAATCCGGCTTATCTTATAAATTTACAATCCAAATAATGGATTTCATATGATGAACGGTGTGAATTTTATATATACAACATGGTGAACCCCACAGAGGTTGGATGCTGCGTAGAACTGGTGTTGTGGCCGATTCCGTCCGAGAGCGGGAAAGCAGCATAGGGGCCAGACTCTTATGCTCGTTTACCACCACTTTAAAAATGTTGATGATTCATCCAGTGTCCGGATGGCAGACTTGTAGAGAAATCCAGACCATCAAAATCGATGAAACGGCTGTGGATGCTGGATAACCCAAAAATTACCATGAGCAGATGAATTTTACCTTAGAGAATTTTTAACCACTAACTATTTACTGCCAGCCATCCAATCAGTGTGATTTTCGTAGGGCGCGGATGGGAAATCGGATTTGTACTGAGTTACTCAGTGCGCTTTTATCGTACTCAGTAAACGATGTTAGGCCCGCAGTAAATGCATGTGGGTTTACCACGCCGTACATCCGCTTTCTTAGCTCATTTTAGGGGTTGAGCCCAAAATTGAAGCATACGCAAAGCTCAAGTGGACCATACCATAGGAAACAATTGGAATGATGATTTTCACTGTTGAAACCTTGATAGGGCCCACAGTAATGTTTATTTGTCATTCCACCTCTCCATAAGATCACACAGACATGGATGAAGGGAAAAAACAAATATCATATTGATCATAAAACTTCAACGGCCCTAAGAAATTTTCAATGGTAGATGATAAATTCACAGTTTCATATGGTGTGATCTACCTGAGCTTTGGATATGCTTCATTTTTTTGCTAAAGCCCTAAAATGATATGGTAAAATGGATGAACGGAGTTGATAAAATATATAAATCATGGTGGACCCCAGAGAGTACTTAGTATTATGTGGATAGGGTACAACCTAGCCCTAAAACTCAGTAGGTCGAGCTGTGTGGGCCCCACTGTGATGTATATCAGACATCCACACCATGCATTTGATGGGTCCCCTATTGGTTATGGTATATAAAAAAAAATCAGCTATATTCGGAACTCAAGTGGGCCATACCAACTGAAACAATGTAAAATCATGCTTATAGCATCTAAAAGTACTTGTTGGGGCCCACCTGAGTTTTGGATACGGTTAAAATTTGGTGTGAACTCTTGTTTCAGTCTGACACACACAATTTATGGGCTGGATTTCTTAACCACATATCATTTCATCCTATTAACAGTCATCAAGGTTTTAATAGGTGTATATTCACTCTTAACTGTTGTCTATGGTGTGGCCCACAGAAATCATGGATTGGCCTAAGTTTTAGTCCCATGGCCCACTATGGAATGGTGTATCTGACTGATGGAGTAGATGCTCATCACACATCACAGTGGGGCCCACACAGCTCGACCTCATGGGAACTTCCTATGAGGTGGACCGCATAGTACCTTTTCCATATATATATATATATATATATATATATATGTTTTATTGAAGCCATCCATTCATTTTGAAAGTTCATTTTAGGGCATGAGCCCAAAAAGAAAATAGATTGAAGACTAGTGTAGACCACACCACAAGAAGCAATAGTGACATTGACCTACACCGTTGAAACCTTCGTAGAGCCCACCGCAATTTATTTTATTTTATTTTTAACATCCAACTTGTTCATAAGATAAAATAGACCTGGCCGAAGCTAAAAATAAATAAATATTAGCTTAATCTAAAATTTATATAGCCCCAAAAAGGTTTTTAGCTGTAGACATTTAATCCCCACTGTTTCCTATGGTGGGGTCCACTTGAGCCTTCGATTTGCCTCCTTTTTGGACGCACACCATAAAATGATCTTTCAAATTAAATGCACAGCTTGGATAAAAAAAACGTATACTATAGTGAGCCCCACAGCCCCTGCAGTACCGTCCATCCATTTGGAGAGATCATTTTAGGGCATGAGACAAAAATGAGGCAGATCCAAAGCACAAATGGAGCACACTACAAAAAGCAGTCAGGATAGTTGAGATTACAAAAGTATCGTTACCTTTCATAAAAAAAGAAAAAGAAAAAAGTCCAATCTAAAAATGTAAATAATCACGACCAACTCCAAAATTGTATCCAAACAAAAGGCCCAATTGGAGAAAGAAGAAACTCACTTGACGTGGTTCTGATTCAAATTCGGTTCACAAAGACAATGAACAGACTAATTACAGACGCATGCCTAATACAAGACTATTTAATGGACCATCATTTCTCTATAGTTTTTTTTTTTTCTTCAAACAAAGGTAAATCAACTTTCTCACATTAGGCTTTGACTTCTCACTTTGCTAAGTTTCTTCTCCTTGCCATTAGAGCATGGAGCCTCAATATTACCCCTATGCCACCGAAGAGTGTCCAAGTGTCAGCGGATCATCAATGTGCAGAAATTGTAAACTAAAAATTTCATCATATAAAGATTATGTAAAGATTATAGAGGTATAGTTAGTATCAGTGTTCAAAGTTTTGGTATCGCTACAACGTTCGCTAGCTAGGGATACGGAAATAATATTGATATCGCCGATAATATTGCTGATAACTGGAAATGCGGGGAAAATGGGAAAAACATTGGTATTTTTCAGTGAAACCTCAAGAGTTGATAAAATATACATAGTTGCATATTTAGAAATAAAAAATTTGTATAGAGAATGCATACATAATAGGTTTCTATTTAATGGGGGCCTAAAAGCATGTGTTGTCGTAAGAAGTTAATCCAATCATCTCATCCATCCAAAATCTGAACTTCCATCTAAACATCCATTGATATTTTAGAATATCGGCAACACATGAAATTTCGAAACAAATTGTTAGCAGCTGAAAAAAAAAACTAAAGATTGTGGCCTCGTTATTGCCTTGTTGCGATAACGATAATATTGTGATATTATCAATGTATTGTCAACAAATTGAACGCTGCATACAACCATGCACCCATAAAAAATATGAAATGAGAATTTTTTAAATACATAGATTTTTGGCGTATCGATACATTGGCGATATTATTGAAATATTGCAGATATATTGACAATACAAGCGACACATGGAATTTACACAGTAAAAAATATTGGTGATACACCGACGGGATCAATGTATTGACAATACAAACGACGCCTAAAATTTTCACAATTGAAAATATTAACGATATCAATACATTGGCAATATTTAGTGATACATCACCGATATGAAGAATTTTTTATTACTATCAATGTTATCGGAATCGCTACCGGAGTTATCGGTGTCGCTAAGCTAGAAATAGAGATAATATCGGGGATATTTTGATAATATCAGAGATAATGCAAATACTGCAGTGTTATCGGTATCACTATCGGAGTTATCGGTGTCGCTATCGGAGTTATCGGTGTCGCTATCGGAGTTATCAGTGTTATCGGTATCACTATCGGAGTTATCGGTGTCGCTAAGCTAGAAATAGAGATAATATTGGGGATATTTTGATAATATCGGGGATATTTTGATAATATCAGAGACAATACAAGCGACACCGATAACTCCGATAGTGATACCGATAACATTGATATTATCAATGATATTATCTCTGATATTATCAAAATATCCTTGATATTATCTCTATTTCTAGCTTAGCGACACCGATAACTCCGATAGTGATACCGATAACACTGATAGTATAAAAAATTCTTCATATCGGTGATGTATCACTAAATATTGCCGATGTATCACAAAATATTGCCGATGTATTGATATCGTTAATATTTTCAATTGTGTAAATTTCAGGCGTTGTTTGTATTGTCAAGGCGCTGTTTGTATTGTCAATACATTGATCCCGTCGTTATATCACCAATATTTTTTACTGTGTAAATTTCAAGTGTCGCTTGTATCGTCAATGTATCTCCAATATTTCGATAATATCACCAATGTATCGATATGCCGAAAATCTATAAATTTAAAAAATTCTCATTTCATATTTTCTATGGGTGCATGGTTGTATGCAGCGTTCAATTTGTTGATAATAACATTGATAATATCACGATATTATCATTATCGCAACATGGCAATAACGAGGCCATAATCTTTAGTTTCTCTTTCAGTTGCTAAAGATTTGGTTGAAAATTTCATGTGTTGCCAATATTCTGAAATATCAATGGATGGTTGGATGGAAGTTCAAATTTTGAATGGATGAGATGATTGTAATGACTTCTTATGGCAACAAATGCTTTTAGGCCCCCATTAAATAGAGACTTATTATGTATGCATTCTTTATGTAATTTTTTTATTCCTAAATATGCAACTATGTGTATTTTATCAACTCCTGAGGTTTCACTAAAAAATACCAATGTTTTTTTTCTATTTTCCCCGCATTTCAGGTTATCAGCGATATTATCGGCAATATCGATATTGTTTTCGTATCCTCGGTTAGCGAAACTTGTAGCGATACTGAAACTTTGAACACTGGGTACAACTAAATGGTACCTAAGGTTTGCATTTCGAATCAAAGCATTAAGGGGCTGTTTGGATTTGGGCAAAGTTGCACTACAACAAATTCATGGACAATCGTACCTGTCTTTGGTTTGTCAACCCTCTTGTGTACAAGAACAAATGAGCTATCGGATAAGTAGTTATTGATGTGATTGTTAAACCATGGATTTGGTCTCAGTTGAAGAGATGGAACTACATGCCAATGACACAATACAATTATAGTGCACAGGAGGATGAATGTTATCCCTGCATGTGTAACATGTTTCAATGTGCAATATGTGCGGCAATCAAGTTCAAGCATCATACATGTGCAAATATGCCACCATTAATCTTCAAGCACCAAAATAATGCGGCACATGTGTCAATGTGCATATGCACATGTGTAAATGTGCTACCAACCAATCTTTAGATTTTCCAAATGTGCCATAATCTATCCTGTCCTTGATCCATGATGCTTGCCAAAGAAGGGATGAAACTAGTTGGCCACAGCATGTCGATGACCAGGCACCTTAATAGCATGCCATGGATTGCTAGTGGCAACACAAAGCTGCCTAAGAGAGCATGAAATGTGAAAACTGCCACATATGATCTCCACACAAACATATAAAGGCACGCATAATTCAGTTTGTAGAGACAAGACTAATATTGTATTCAATCTTTAACAATGGTTGGCATTTACAAAATAAGAGAGAGATCGTACCTGGATGGTCCTTGTTTGTCCCCTAGGTGCAAAGTTCATTGGTTCTCCTTCCATGCCATCTCTACGGTCCACTTGTGAGAACCTTTGCCCCTCTCTAGACCCAGTGTAACTCTGCCCATAATAAGAACCCACTCCATGTTGGTAATCTCCACCTCTCGAAGGACCAGCATTCCTATAATCTCCTTGAAAATTTCCTTGTCCAGGAGGTGCATAAGCCCTTCTCTCTCCCTTTAAGAAGTTCCTACGTTCCTAATTAGCATAATTCCCTTGTGCTCCTTGGTTGTAATCCCTCTGATATAAAGGCATCGGATC
Source organism: Liriodendron chinense (assembly GCA_003013855.2). Taxonomy (NCBI): domain Eukaryota; kingdom Viridiplantae; phylum Streptophyta; class Magnoliopsida; order Magnoliales; family Magnoliaceae; genus Liriodendron; species Liriodendron chinense. The sequence continues at coordinate 5,386,469 of ML058453.1, forward strand.
TCTCCTTTCACCTTGACAACTGTCTCTTCTCCTAAAGGCATAATCTCTACCAGTTATTGGCATCGGATCTCTCCGTTCGCCTTGGGCATAATAATCTCTTTTTTCACCTTGTCCAAAATCTCTCCTCTCCCCAGCAGGTATAAAATCTCTACCAGGTGGTGGACCATAACCCCTCCCATCTAATTGTACGGGAAGATCATAGTTCTGTTGCGGTGCATAGTTCCTTCCATCTGATTATCCAGCAAGACTGTAGTTCTGTTGTGGTGCATAGTTCCTTCCATCTGCTTGCATAGTGTTGTATTGATCATACGGTGCATTTCCCTGCTGCATAGGCATTGGCTCACGTTGCCTGTCATACCTTGGCCTGTCATAGTTTCGGTTTCGATCGCCATATCTTCCTTGTGACCTCCCATACTGAACTGGGGGAGGCCTTGGAATGATGGTCCCGTTGATGTATTTATTTCCTGATCATTAAGTAACAACAATGTGACATATTGAGGTAGAGATCAAAACAGTGTCATAAAGATTCTAGTTTTATAAGACAAACTACAAATTATAATGATGAGATTTAAGACTTGACGGGTAGGTCAAGTTAAAAGTAATCTTCAAGTATTGTACAAATGAAAAGGATCTGCGAAGAAATACAGACCTCAGTACTCCTTGTTCACAGGGTCACTATATGAGTCGGGCAAAATGAACACAATTTCTGGCAAACCTAAATAAAAGAACAACAGATATCACAGGAAGAAGGTCATAAAAAATGATTCATACCCTCAAGGGAATTATTTCCATCATTATACATAAACCACTCAGTCCGTCACCATAAGAAGACAATGGCAAATCTTACCTCGAAACTTCTTGGACATTTCCTCAGTCATTACAGCCTGAAACCCAGTGTAGGTTGTTGTACTACAAGCATACATTCTCTTCTTTGCTTCCTCCACACTAAAAACAACATTTGCTAAATCAGCACAAATCATTTCTAAAATCCTAATCCATAAATGAAATCTACCAAACACATGGTTATACAATAGAGGCATATCCATTAAAACATCCAACGAAATGGGCATATTACTGAAGCGAGCAATCAGATCCAGGCAAAGTGGAGTTGCAATAAGTTATCAATAACTAAATGAAATGTAGCACCAAAAATCCAGTAACTGAATTCCAAACCAAAAATGAAATGTAGCACCAAAAATCCAGTAATAAAATCACAGTGACTTGGCCGATTCGGTCACTGATTCACAAGCAATAACCACTGGTACTCGTCAGTTTTAGCCTAATGATATATTATGATACTATATTTTGAAACTTGTGTATATTCATCCCAACTCCAATGATTCTTGGTATCTCATTTCTCCCAGGGATGAGCAGGTGGTCTCTCAAGCAATTGAACTGAACGAGCAGCTACAGAAAGTTCTGACCAAGCCCGACACACTTCTTTCAGCTCGTTCTACCTTAAGGGCCACATCTTTTTACCACGAAGAAGTAGAAGATGATGAACCAGATCAACTTTTCCAAAGGTGTGTTTTTCAATCATTATTATTGTGTTTTAGTCATGGAGTAAAACTTCAAAAAACACAAATAGTTGGCTAGGAAGAAGATTCATAATGGAAGTCCCTTTCAAGTAGTTTTTATGGAGTCCACCTTGCTTTTTCACTGGAACGTTGATGCTCCATAAACCATAGTGGGATGTACTTGATGTTTTGCAGAAGTTGCTCTTGTTTTTGTAGCATTTTGATTAACACTTGGATCATTTTTGTGATATTATTTCCGACCGTATTGCATGTCAGAAGCCAAGGATTGGAACTAATTATCTTACAATAATGTTTTTATACGTTTTGCTTGACAATATCTTCTCCAGAATCCGAAAAGGAAAAGCATGTGCTGAAGACCATTCAGAGAGTTTAGTAGATTCGCTCAGGCCCGTTCTTGGAGAGAAGCTACATCGGTCGATTATAAGGCCATTGTCTATAGAGCCATTGGCATCCATTGTTTCTGCTGTCTCTATCCCTCCCCCGCCAGCCAACCATGCAGAAAGAGAGATTCTTCAAAGAGAAACAGGCAGAGGGAGGAACTTTGACATGTCACATGTGGGGTCTCTTGCTGCACAGTCATATTGATGGCAACAGCTCATGCAGTAGGAGCATTGATTTTAATGAGCTAATGGCTCCATGAGGGCCAACACCTTTGTTCTTGTAGTTCTTTGACCAATATTGGAATGACCAAGGTGGTTTGTAGTTTGTACAAGTGGTTTCTTTTGTATGTTTGCAGATGGGTCAGTTTAAGACTGGACACTTGAGTGTCTGTGTTTGTTTGCCGAATTTTCTTTAGCTAAATTTAAGGGCTGGTGCATGTGACTGAGCAATGTGCAAGTGTCAACCTTTCTTGTTGGGTGCAGCAGAAAAAAAGGCAATATTGATTCAAATTGTCATGTGCTAGAGAATGTATCTTGTACTAGAGTGGAAAACTAAAAACAATCTTGTTTTCAAAATGCATTGTTAGAAATGGGGTTTTAAAAGTGGTCATGAAATTGCATTTTGTTAGGGGTCATTTGGCATCTCTACTCTAATTCAATCAGAGCTTTTTTGAATAAGAGCTAATTCAATAAGTCATTTTTATTCTAGCTCTATTTTACATAAGCTTGTTTGGTAAAATCTCCAAAAAAAACTCTTATTTAAAATAAGCACGTTTACTAAAACTTTCAAATAAGAGTTTTTTTTAAAGGGTAATTGACGTCATTTTTAAATATTACAACAACTTTAATATAAATGCAATCCAAATGGTAGTTCTGGCGGATCGTCCATCATGTGGGGCTCGACATCATTCCTAATTATTCTTTATGTGGAGCCCCTCAATGTCCACTACCCATCACCCATCACATGAACTCCACATTTTATGTGTCCATAGTGTGGGCCCTACCTGTGAAGTGGATTGTCCATCATGTGGGGCCCACTTTTGATATACACCATTCATCATGTGGGGTGCACCTTCTATGTGGATCATCCATCACACGGCCCACTTTGGATTGGGTCATCCATCATAAGAGACCTTGGATGTGGACAGTCCATTAGGTGGGGCTCACTTGATGTGAATTGTCCATTATGAGGGGCCACACTTTTATGTGGGCCATCCATCATGTGAAGCCCACTCCGTCCATTATGTGGGCCCACCTTGATGTGGACCATTCATTGTGTGGGGGCCCACCTTCATTATGTGTCATTCATCACGTGGGCCCATCTTTGATATCAACTAACCATCATATGGGCCCACCTTTAATGACCATCATCCATCATGTGGGTCCGACCTTTAACATGGATTGTCCATCAAATGGGACCCACTTGACGCACACGTTCCGTCATGTTGGGCCACACTTTGATGTGGGTCATCTATCATGTGGGGGCCACCCTTGATATGAACCTTTCATTATGTGGGCCCACCTTGATGTGGGGCCCCACTTTAATATGAGTCATTCATCATGAGGGGCCCATCTTTGATGTCCACCATCCATCATGTGGGTCCCATCTTTGTTGTGGACCACTATCATGCGGGGCCCATTGATGTGGATAGTCCATGTGGGACCCACCTTTGATGTCCACCATCCATCATGTAGGTCCCACCTTGGCTGTGGACCTTCCATCATGTGGGGCACAACTTTTAATATGAGTCTTTCATCATGTAGGCCCACCTTTAATGTCGACCTTCCATCATGTGGTCTCACTTTAAATGTCCACCATCCATCACGTGGGTCCTACCTTTTATGTGGAACATCCATCATGTGGGTCCCATATTATTGTGGACCATCTATCATGTGGGGCCTACTTGATGAGGACCATCATCGTGTGGGTCCCACCTTTGATGTGGACCATCATCAGGTAAGGCCTACTTGGCGTAGATTGTTCATCATGCGAGGCCGCACTTTGAAGCAGGCCATCCATCATATGGGGTTCACCTTTGATGTGACCGTGCATTATGTAGGCCCACCTTTGATATGGGTCATTCATCATATGGAGCCCACCTTCACTATGGGTCGTTTATCATGTGGGCCTTTCTTGAAGAAATCGTAAAGAGAAGAGGGTAAGATGAGAATTACTTGAAATGTTTAAGGGTAAACTTGTCCAAAAATTAGTCCAAAATGTCTATCCGCTTAAGCCAAATAAGCTTAATTTCAAAAAGTAACCCCTCCCCAACTTATTAAATCGGAGCTTATTTGCAACTTTCTAAAAAAAAAAAAAAGCACTTCATTAGACTGTTACCAAATGGTCTAAAAGCTTATTTTTTTATAAATAAGCCAATAAACTCTTATTTGTAGAGATGCCAAACGCCCCCTTAGTATAATCGGGTTTAAATCTGTAATTTGTTGTGGGAATTTTTGCAGTAATGATACATTTAGATGTCCCTAGAAAGCGCATGCAGATGACATTCTTTACCACCCATTTGTTGAGGGAATTTTGTCAGTAAGTATACATTTCGATGCCCTCAGAAAAAGCATACAGATGACATTCTTTTCCGCCCATTGATTGTCATTGCATTTAAGCTCCTATTAGAAATAGGCTGCCAATGGGCCGTGCCTGTGGTTGCCTGCAAACCAGATTTTGAATTCATTGGGCCCTACCCTATACAAAATTTTGGGTCTGGCCTAGGCTGATCCATAGACATCCCTCGTGAGAAACGCTACATACTAATTTTGACACGGAAAATATGTATATGAGCTTATCCAATGGAGTCAGCACACTATGGGAACCTATAGTGTAAACCTATGTGGGCCCCACCGTGATGTATGCATGAAATCTAAGCTGACCATTAGATATACTATTCCCTTTTTCGGCTGGAGCCCAGATGTTCCTGACTTGCTTTTCATTTGACCCAATAAGTGATTTTCCACAAAAGGTGGCAAAAGAAATATCGTTGGTCTGCAAAAAGATGTATTACAAAGCATTGGTTTTAGGTACCTAAATGGATGCAATGCATAATTTTTGCACAAATTACTTGCCACATTTTTATAAAGAATGTGCTGAATATTAGTAAGATAAGAATGTGAAATGATTGCCTTGGATAAAATATCAAATAAATCATTGTTATCTGTTAAATATGTACAGAAGGCTCTAGCCATAGTGATTCTTCTATTCAATTAATTCAACAATTTCCTCGATATTATCTCTATTTCTAGCTTAACGACACCGATAACTCTAGTAGCGATACCGATAACACTGTTAGTATAAAAAATTCTTGATATCGGTGATGTATCACTAAATATTGACAATGTATTGATATCGTCAATATTTTCAATTGTATAAATTCCAGGCGTTGTTTGTATTGTCAATACATTGATCCCGTCGGTGTATCACCAATAATTTTGACTGTGTAAATTCCAAGTGTCGTTTTTATTGTCAATGTATCTGGAATATTTTGATAATATCGCCAATGTATCGATATGCCAAAAATCTATATATTTAAAAAAATTCTCATTTCATATTTTTTTATGGGTGCATGATTGTACGCAGTGTTCAATTTATTAACGATAACATTTATAATATCATGATATTATCATTATCGTAACCAGCGTTCGAAGTTTCGGTATCGCTACAAGTTTTGCTAACTAGGGATACAGAAATAATATCTATATCGCCGATAATATCGCTGATAACCGGAAATGCAGGGAAAATGAAAAAAACATTGATATTTTTCAGTGAAACCTCAAGAGTTAATAAAATACACATAGTTGCATATTTAGGAATAAAAAAACTGCATAAAGAATGCATACATAATAAGTTTCTATTTAATGGGGGCCTAAAAGCATGTGTTGCCGTAAGAAGTCAGTCCAATCATCTCATCCATCCAAAATCTGAACTTCCATTCAAACATCTATTAATATTTCAAAATATCGGCAACACATGAAATTTCCAAACAAATTGTCAGCAACTGAAAAAGAAACTAAAGATTGTGGTCTCGTTATTGCCATGTTGCAATCAGTGTTTATATTATCTCCTATATTATCGAAATATCCTTGATATTATCTCTATTTCTAGCTTAGCGACATCGATAACTTTGGTAGCGATACTGATAACATTGATAGTATAAAAAATTCTTGATATCGGTGATGTACCACTAAATATTGCCAATGTATTTATATCGTCAATATTTTCAATTGTGTAAATTTCAAGCGTCGTCTGTATTATCAATACATTGATCCCATCGGTGTATCACCAATATTTTTTACAGTGTAAATTCCAAGTGTCGCTTGTATCGTGAATGTATCTGCAATATTTCGATAATATCGCCAATGTATCGATATGCCAAAAAATCTGTATATTTAAAAAAATTTATTTCATATTTTTTATGGGAGTATGGTTGTATGCAGTATTTAATTTGTTAACGATAACATTGATAATATCATGAAATTATCATTATTACAACTAGTGTTCAAAGTTTCGGTATCGCTACAAGTTTTGCTAGCCAGGGATACGAAAACAATATCGATATCGCCAATAATATGGCTGATAACCGGAAATGCAGGGAAAATGGAAAAAAATATTGGTATTTTTCAATGAAAGCTCAGGAATTGATAAAATACACATAGTTGCATATTTAGGAATAAAAAAATTGTATAAAGAATGCATACATAATAGGTTTCTATTTAATGGGGGCCTAAAAGCATGTGTTGCTGTAAGAAGTCAGTCCAATCAAGCAATTGAACGAAACAAGCAACTACAGAAAGTTTTGACCAAGCATGACACACTTCTTTCAGCTCGTTCTACCTCAAGGGCCTCATCTTTTGACCACGAAGAAGCAGAAGAGGAAGAACCAGATCAACTTTTTTGAATGTGTGTTTTTTTATCATTATAGTTGTGTTTTGGTCATGTAGTAAAACTTCAAGAAATACAAATATTTGGCTGGGAAGAAGATTCATAATGGAAATCCCTTTCAAGTACTTTTTATGGAGCACACCTTGCTTTTTCACTGGAACATTGATGCTCCAGAAACCATAGTGGGATGTACTTGATGTTTTACAGAAGTTGCTCTTGTTTTTGTAGCATTTTGATTAATACTTAGATTATTTTGCTGACATTATTTTCCACCGTATTACATGTCAGAAGCCAATGACTGAAACTAATTATCTTACAAGAATGTTTTTTTATGTTTTGCTTGACAATATCTTCTCCAGAATCCGAAAAGGAAAAACATCTGCTGAAGACCATTCAGAGAGCTTAGCAGATTCACTTGAGCCTGTTCTTGGAGAGAAGCTGCACCAGCCGATTATAAGGCCATTAGCATCCAATGTTTCCGCTGTCTCTATCCCTCCCCCGCCAGCCAACCATGCAGAAAGAGAGAGATTCTTTAAAGAGAAACAAGTGGAGGGAGGAACTTTGGTAGGTCACATGTGGGGTCTCTCGCTGCACAACCATAATAGCAGCAACTCATATAGTGGAAGCATTGATTTTAATGAGCCAATGATTCCATGAGGGCCAACTCCTTTGTTCTTATAGTTCTCTAACCAATATTGGAATGACCAAGGTGGTTTGTAGTTTGTTCAAGTGGTTTCTTTTGTATGTTTGCAGATAGGTTGGTTTAAGATTGGACACTCAAGTGTCTATGTTTGTTTGCCAAATTTTCTTTAGCTGAATTTAAGGGCTGGTACATGTGACTGAGCAGTGTGCGTCAACCCTTCTTGTTGGGTGCAGCAGAAAAAAAAGGCAATGTTGATTCAAATTGTTATGTGCTGGGGAATTTATCTTGTACTAGAGCGAAAAACTAAAAACCATCTTGTTTCCAAAATGCATTGGTAAAAATGGCGTTTTAAAAGTGGTCATGATATATTCGGGTTTAAATCTGTGATTTGTTGTGGGAATTTTCGCAGTTATGATACATTTAGATGTCCCTAGAAAGGGCATGCAGATGACATTCTTTACCACCCATTTGTTGAGGAAATTTTGTCAGTAAGGATACATTTCGATGCCCCTATGAAAGGCATGCAGATGACATTCTTTTCCGCCCATTGGTTGTCATTGCATTTAAGCTCCTATTAGATATAGGTTGCCAATGCGCCGTGCCTATGGTTGCCTGCAAACCAGATTTTGAATTCATTGGGCCCTGCCCTATACAAAATTTTGGGTCTGGCCCAAGCTGATCCATAGACATCCCTCGTGAGAAACGCTACATACTGATTTTGACACGAAAAATATGTATATGAGCTTATCCAATGGTGTCGGCACACTATGGGAACCTATAGTGTAAACCTATGTGGGCCCCACCGTGATGTATGCATGAAATCTAAGCTGACCATTAGATATACTATATCCCCTTTTCGGCTGGAACCTAGATAGTCCTGATTTGCTTTTCATTGGACGCAATAAGTGATTTTCCACAAAAGGTGGCAAAAGAAATATCATTGGTCTGCAAAAAGATGTATTACAAAGCATTGGTTTCAGGTACCTAGATGGATGCAATGCATAATTTTTGCACAAATTACTTGCCATATTTTTACAAAGAATGTGTTGAATATTAGTGAGATAAGAATGTGAAATGATTGTCTTGGATAAAATATCTAATAAATCATTGTCATCTGCCAAAGATGTATAGAAGGCTCTAGCCGTAGTGATCCTTCTATTCAATTAATTCAACCATTTCCCCGTTATTATGTCTATTTCTAGTTTAGCGACACCAGTGTTTGTATTATCTCTGATATTATCGAAATATCTTCGATATTATCTCTATTTCTAGCTTAGCAACACCGATAACACTGATAGTGTAAAAAATTCTTGATATCGGTGATGTACCACTAAATATTGCCAATGTATTGATATCGTCAATATTTTCAATTTTGTAAATTCTAGGCGTCGTTTGTATTGTTAATACATTGATCCTGTCGGTGTATCGCTAATAATTTTTACTGTGTAGATTCCAAGTGTCGCTTATATCGTCGATGTATCTGCAATATTTCGATAATATCGCCAATGTATTGATATGCCAAAAATCTATATATTTAAAAAATTCTCATTTCATATTTTTTATGAGTGCATGGTTGTATGCAGTGTTCAATTTGCTAATGATAACATTGATAATATTACGATATTATCATTATCGCAACTAGTATTCAAAGTTTCGGTATTGTTACAAGTTTCGCTAGTCGGGGATACGGAAACAATGTCGATATCGTCGATAATATCGCTGATAACAGAAAATGCAGGAAAAAGAGGAAAAAACATTGATATTTTTCAGTTAAACCTCAGGAGTTGATAAAGTGCACATAGTTGCATATTTAGAAATAAAAAGATTGCATAAAGAATGCATACATAATAGGTTTCTATTTAATGGGGGCCTAAAAACGTGTGTTGCCATAAGAAGTCAGTCCAATCATTTCATCCATCCAAAATCTGAACTTCCATTCAAACATCCATTAATATTTCAAAATATCGGCAACACATGAAATTTTCAAACAAATCGTTAGCAACTGAAAAAGAAACTAAAGATTGTAGTCCCGTTATTGCCATGTTGCTATCAATGTTTGCATTATCTCCGATATTATCGAAATATCCTCGATATTATCTCTATTTCTAGCCTAGTGACACCATTATTTGCATTATCTCTGATATTATCGAAATTTCTAGCTTAACGACACCAATTATCTCTATTGGCAATATCAATATTGTTTTCGTATCCCCGGCTAGCGAAACTTGTAGTGATACCGAAACTTTGAACACTGGTTACGATAATGATGACATTCTTTTCCACCCCTTGAGATGATCACAGACCATGACACCACATCACGGGTCTCTGTCTCATTGAACATCTGGTCGGCCGCATCAATGTTGCCTGACTTAGCATACATACATATCTGCAAGTTCCTTACAAATGTAAAGCAATTAAATCCTGACTTCGTGGTGTAGCCCTGAATTTGCTCACCGACTCTTGCAACGGCCAAGTTTGCACAAGCACTCAACACACTCGATATTGTAAATTGGTCAGGCTTTCGTCTAGCGATGAACAATTTATATAACAAACTCAGTGCCTGTTCAAATTGCCCGTTTTGAACACACCCGGCGATCATAGATGTCCTCGAGACAATGTCATGTTTCGGGATTGAGTTAAAGCATTTTAATCCATTCTTGGTCAAACTCGATTTTGAGTACAAGTCAATGAGTGCACTCCCAATAAACTCGTCGGATTGGAGACCTTTCTTGAAAATCTGGGCATGAATTTGCTTCCCATGTTCCAAAGCTCCAATTGAATTACAAACTCGTACTATACTCGAGAATGTAAACTTTCATGGTTTCAGTCATTTCTTTCACATCTCAAAGAAGAGACTCAGAGCTTCATTTGCAAATTAGTCAAATAGTGCAGTCTATGATATGAAGAATCCAGCAATCATGGCGTCAAACATGAAGACATTCGGATTGGACATGAGTTTGAAAACCATGATCACATCGTCCAGTCTCCTACTCTTCGCATACATGTAAAGCATTGCACTTCCCACAAAAACATTTGAATCTAACCCGACTTTAATCTTTCCACGTAATTCAGTTGGTAGAGATAAGACTAATATTATGTTCAATCTTTAACAATGACTGACATTTGCAAAATAAGAGAGAGATCGTACCTGGCCAGTCTCTGTTAGTCCCCCAGGTGCAAAGTTCCTTGTTTCTCCTTCCATGCCATCTCTACGGTCCACTTGTGGAAACCTTTGCCCCTCTCCAGACCTAGTGTAACTCTGACCATAATCAGAACCCACTCGCTGTCGGTAATCTCCACCTCTTGAAGGACTAACATTCATGTAATCTCCTCAAAAATTTCTTTGTCCAGGAGGTGCATAATCCCTTCTCTCTCCCTGTGAGAAGTTCCTACGTTCTTGATTAACATTATTCCCTTGTGCTCCTTGGTTGTAATCCCTATGATATGAAGGCATCGGATCTCTCCTTTTACCTTGATAACGGTCTCTTCCCCCGGAGGCATAATCTCTACCACTCATTGGCATCAAATATCTCCGTTCACCATGGGCATAATAATCGCCTTTTTCACCTTGGTCAAAATCTCTACTCTCTCCAGCAGGTGCAAAATCTCTACTAGGTGGTGGACCATAGCCCCTCCCACCTGATTTTCCAGTAGGACCGTAGTACTATTGCGGTGCATAGTTCCGTCTATCTGATTGTCCAGTAGGACCGTAGTTTTGTTCGATGCATAGTTCCTTCCATCTGCTTGCATAGTGTTGCATTGATCATACGGTGCATTTCCTTGCTGCATAGGCATTGGCTCACATTGCTTGTTATACCTTGGCCTGTCATAGTTTCGATTTCGATCACCATATTTTCCTTGTGACCTCCCATACTGAACTGGGGGAGGCCTTGGAATGATGGTCTTGTTTATGTATTTATCTCATAATTGTTGAGTAACAGTAATGTGACATTTTGAGGCAGAGATCACGACAGTCTCATAAAGATTCTAGTTTTATAAGATAGACTACAAACTCTGATGATGAGGTTTAAGACTTGACAGGTAGGTCAAGTTAAAAGTAATCTTCAAGTATTGTACAAATGAAAATGATCTGTAAAGAAATACAGACCTCCATACTCCTTGTTTACAGGGTCAATATATGAGTCGGGCAAAATAAACAATACTCCCGCCAAACCTGAATAAAAGAATAACATATATCATAGGAAGAAAGCAATAAAAAATGAGTCATGCCCTTAAGGGAATCATTTCCATCATTATACATGAACCACTTACTCTGTCACCATAAGAAAACAACTACAAATATTACCTCGGAACTTCTCGGACATTTCCTCAATCATTACAGCCTGAAACCCAGTGTAGGTTGTTGTACTACAAGCATGCATTCTCTTCTTTGCCTCCTCTACACTGGAAACAACATTTGCTAAATCAGCACAAATCCTTTCTAAAACCCTATTCCCTAAATGAAATCTACCAGAGACATGGTTATACAACAGAGGCATCCATTGATACATCCAGCGAAATGGGCAATTACTGAAGCGAGTAATCAGATCAGGGAAAACTGGAGTTGCAACAAGCTATCAATAACTAAATAAAATATAACACCAAAAATTCAATAACTAAATTCCAAACCATGACTGATTTTTTTGGTTGTCTTGCATAGAGAAGGTGAACTAGCAGCTAAATCGGTTGTCTTATGACAGTTCTGTTACACATTTCAAGTTTCTAACAGAATATCACAGGAATCACCATATATTAAACATAGTTAAAATGTTTATGATTACAATCACAAATATCATCAATGGTATAATAAATAAGAGAGCTTTGTTAAGCTTGCATGCATGTATAAAGCAAGACACGTACAGTCCACCATATGTGCCTATGTGACATAAGGGCATTTGATCCAACTCATCTCTAAGGTGGGCGACATTGTTTCGCTGCTCTGATACAAAATTCCGGCTTGTCAAATCAACAAGTAGGCCTCAATTCATAGAATAAATGGACAGATTACAATGTTTTGGGCAAGTTCTCCTTAACTGTCCAACCAACTATTTTATAATTTTGTGGTGTGTCTGCCAAGCAGATCACCTTGACTTTTGGCCAGGGAATCTAGATGGCAAGAACCATATGGGATCTCATGCCCATGTGCAATGCTGACACATATGAATAGCTTTATACATGCGTCTTAGCTTAGCAAACCTCTAAATAATAAACAATATGTGCGAATGGGAGGCATGCACTGGGAAAGCATGCCAGAATTAGGCAAGCAACCCGCATAACACTGAGACAATAGTCGGAGTTTGGTTACCAACAAAACTCTAAAACAAAATAAGCAACTAACAGAATTCGATACACATAACCATAGTTTAAACACTTGTCGAGTTGACTTGAAACTCAACCATTTGACTCCACTCAATTGACTTTTGAGTTGACTTGATGAGAAACTCTTTTTCATCAAATTTCTTGAGACTTTTCCAAGCTTATTGAGTTTAGTCAAGTACTCAACCAAATCGAGTTTTCCTAGGCCTTTCTAAGTTTCATATTATCTTTTCATTTTTATTAATTTATGCATTTTATATTATATTTTTATATTTTAAAATTTAATTATCAAGTTTTTATATTTTGGTTAAGTTGAGCTTTTGGCAGAAGCTTTGAGTCAACTAAACCATATGGATGTTATATTCGAGTTCAGTTTTCAGGTTTTCAACCCATGGGCATAATCATGTAATCAAAACCCAGCAACTGGAACCTGGGAGTCATACCCGCCAGTTATGTTTTAACACTGAGGTCTTGGTATCGATTCCCAAGGGGGTGGCTAACATTACGGTTTGACTAACAGTGGAGGTGGATATATTAATAGTGGGGTGTATGTACTGGCCTAAAAAAAAATCATTTACCAATATGGATCAACTATCATTTCCTAATGACTTGGTTGGATATGTAAAAAATATGAAAAATAAAATAATATTTATAAGAAAACTTATTTCCAAGAAACTATGAGAAAGAAAACATAGTTCTTCTTATTAGTTTTCCAATAATTTTTTTTAAAAAAAATAAATTTATTGTTTTAATAACTATTAGCATATATCTAATTAGCACATTTTTCACACGTGAGATGTGGGAAATGGATAATTGCAGATGTAGCATGCATAACATATGTGGCACACTTGAATATGAATTGTCACACACTTGGCATATGTCAGGTGATTGAATTTGTACGGTGGCATATGAGGCACAAGAGACACATTAACATATTTAATATATGTAAGATCCTGGAGCACTTAAGCGTGAATTCTCATACACTTGACAACATGTCAAGTGATTGAAGTTGTGCGATGGCACATGTGGCACAAGAGATGCATTAACATATTTAATACATGTGAACACTTGAAGTTGAAAGAGCATTACTTGTGTACATCGACATACATGACATATATGAAGTAATTGAAGGGGCATTAACACGTGGGGCACAAGGGGAGATGGAGGTAGTACGTGTGGTTAATCAGTACATGTGAGACAATTTATACATGTGGGCACAAGAGAAGATGGATAGTAGCTCATGTGGCACATTAGCCTAAGTGAGATGCTCTGCACATATGGGGCATAAGAGAAGATGAATGGTGATACATGTGGCATAGTGGCACATGGGGGGGGGGGGGGGGGGGGGGGGGGGGGGGGCATAATTAAAGATGGATAATAGTCACATGTGGCACATCTGAGGCATAATTAAAGATGGATAATAGTCACATGTGGCACATCTGAGGCGATTTAAGATACATGGTAGAACATTTAGGTTTAATTCTTAGAAAATTCATTTTCCTTCATCATAGTTGTTGTTACCAATTCAATCGAACAAGGCCAGATGTGTGAACAAGGGCATATATTCGATTTTCATGTATAGGAATGATGCACAGGCATGCTAGAGTCTACTCAACTCAAGGTTTGATTGAATAGTTGGTGTTCCTGAGACAAACAGATTGGAGACTAGACATACGATCCAATTATCCTCTCAACCACTAGTTGCGCTTAGCGTTTAGGTGATTTGTGAAAGGGTAGGGATTAACCCTTTCAATTTTATTTTTATTATTAATTTTATTTTTTACTTTGTGACAATGGACATGTATCTATGGACTTAGACTTATTCTTTCACCAGTAAGAATATATAGATAAATAAAATAATATTAAACAATTGAAATATTATTAATATTTGAATATATGGCCCATTACAATGAATAAAATATAAAAAAACTAAAGAAATAAATAAAAAGTAAGAATAAATACTTGATTTGTCTATCGGAACAGACAATCGAGGCGGGTGGTCAATAAGATGTGACTAGATGGGTAAGATTAGCTAGATCGGAACTTAGTTGATCATAATCTTATAACCTAATGTTGCAGATATTTACTTTTACTCCTAAGGTATTTATGCTAGAACTAGCTAGGCTATTCTATGCTAAGAAAGATAAATTGAAAAATAAATTATAACATAAATAAATTAGTGTATGGACTAGAGCTCTTTTTCGTATGCTCCTTTTATAGCTTGTCACTAAAATACTCAATAGGTTTCCTTGATGATTCTGGATCCTCCGCGTATTTGGCTTACATTGGAAAGAAAAAACTTTAGTTAGATATAAAACTATTGACTTCTTAGATTTTCTTCTTGTAATTGATCTCACTATGGAGATGTTCGTGGTTCACTAATCGGATTTGGGTTCAGTCTTAAAACCTCAAGGGCTGAGCTCGGACGACAAATCAATCATGGCCACTCAACGTCTCTTTCAAACCATGGGATTAGTTGGTCCAGATCGAGCCACCTCCTGCATTTAATCTTGGGCCTTCGTTCCTTGATTGTTTTGGAGTATTGGAAGGGATAGATGGACAAGATCTATTACATCCTGATCTCTCAACTCTTGATACCAATTGATCCACACCTACATGATAGGGTCCTTAAGCACTCCCATTCTTTTTTATTTCGATTGGTGAATATCTTGGTACCAAATTGGGTTGATGTATCTGTCTCTCCTGATCAGGGTTCGGGCTGCATCCTAAATTTGCTTGGAAATCGATTCGGTCTCCAAATATTTAGAATCGTTTCAAATCCTACTGATCCTTCAAATGTTTCTAGGAAGATCTCTCATTTTAGAAGAGCTGTGAGATATGACTTAGCCGAGTGTATCATAACTAAATACATGATAATATTCGTTATCTTGACAGGTCTTTTATAGGCATGCTAGGTATGCTGCCTTATTAATTGGCGTGATAAATGTGGTCATGTGGCATCTATCAAATTGTTATCCCAATAGCATGTTTAAGGATATGTGCCTCCATATTAATAATAGAATACGTAACGCCGAAGGAAGATCAAATGAAGATACTCTCGAATGAGAGTATGATTTCTGCCAATACTAACTATTATAATATTGACATGTGGTATAGCTTTTTATTGATCTACGTCAGAGAATCGAAAATGGGTGTAAACAATAAGAAAGTATTTTTTTCAAGGATGGAAGTGGGAATAAATTTATTAAATCTTTAACAAAAAAAAGTAAGTAAAAATTAGTAATTCAAACAAATTTTCAAGAAAGAAAATTCACAAATAACATAAGAGTAATTTCAACAATGGTGTTTCCTTTCATTTCCGTGAATTCAAACAAAGTTACCCTAAGGGATAACAGGAACACCTCCCCCCTAGTTTTATATAATTGCAAATACCTAACTTCTAGTTGGGTTTATTACAAATAGAGTGAAAAATCTACTCAAACACTAAAGCAGCAACTGTCTTAGGTTTTACTCTTGCCTGCACGTGGGGCCTACAATTATGTATAATTTCCAACCCATCCAAAATGATCCATCCACCAATAAATATTGGATGCAAAAGAATAAAGGCTAATCCAATCTCTTGGAGGACCACACCCACCCCCATAACCTTTGAATCCATTAGGGGGGCTTCTGATGATTGGATTAACCCTATTCTTTAGGTTTTTTTTATTTTCTTGGTGGAATGATCATGCCTTGGATGACAAACATGCATGATGGTAAGTCCATGCGTCTTCAATTAGTTATACAGGGTGCGGCTTCCCTGGGTGGGTGGGATCCTTGACCGTGGGACCCACCTTGATGCATGTTCTATCCACGCTGTCCATCCTTTCTGAAAACTTATATTAGAGTATGATTCCAAAAATGAAGCATATCCAACTCTCAGGTGGGCCATAATAAAGGAAACAGTGGTAATCAACCATTAAAAACTTCTCATGGGCCGCAAAAGCTTTGGATCAAGCTGATATTTGTGTGGTCTCTTCATCCAGGTCATTTTGACCTTATCAACAGGTTAGATAGCAAATAAACATTCTGGTGGTCCTCATGAAGATCTTAACGGTGGAGATTCAATCACGACTGCTTCTTGTGGTGGGTCCACCTAAGATTTGGATTTGCTTCATTTTTCGGATCATGTTCTAAATTAATCTGTCAAAATGGATGGACGGTGTAGATGTAAGTGGGCCTGCAGCTAGGGACACACCCAAAACGCGCTCAGTTATACAGAAGTAAAACGGTTTACTTCCCGGAGATAATGGGGCGCGAATTAGGTGTTACCCCGGGAACAGCTTAGTGGGTGTTACCCTAACCGTCTGTGGCCCATCTTGATGTCTTTTTTATATATCTATACCGTTTATCTGTGTTTTCATATTATTTTACGGTGTGATTCAAAACTCTAAGAAGATCTACATCTCATGTGGACCATACCACTACAAACAGTGATGAATAACTATTAAAAACTTTTTGTGGGCCACAGAAGTTTTGGATTAATCTGATATTTATAATTTCCCTTCATCAAGACCTTATTAACATTATCAAGAGCTTGGATTTTAAATAAAAATTACCAAAACCTTATGATGGTCTCTTTGGAATTTTTAATGGTGGAGCACTCAATCAAACTGTTTCTAGTAGTATGGTCCACTTGAGATTTGGATCTGTATAATTTTTGGAACCTCATCCTAAAATGGTTTGTAGAAACGGATGGACGGAGTGGATATACAAAATATCATCCATGTGGGCCATACGGTAGGGGTAACACCCACTAAGCTGTTTCCGGGGTAACACCTACTTCGCGCCGAGATAATGGTGCTATTGGACCGGGCGGTACCCAGACCCAGACAACACGAGTGGTATTTCTGATAATCCAACTCAAGAGGAAACCGTTTGCAAGAGTCTCGGACTCGGTAGTGACCTACACTGGTCAGTGCTGTGGGCCCGACCATGATATATGTGTTTTATCCCCTCCATCCATCGATTTTACCAGCTCATTTTAGGGCATTATGCAAAAAATATGAGGCGATCTAATCTTAGGTGGACCACACTACAGGAAAAAGTGGTGATTGAACTCCCACCATTAAAAACTTACTAGGGCCCACCGTAATGTTTATTTCCCATCCAAACTGTTGATTAGGTCGCACATGAGTGAATGATCCAAATCTTTTGTGCCTCAAGAAGTTTTTAAAGGTGAGCATTGAATCATCACTGTTTCCTTGGTGTGGTCTACCTGAGATTTGAATCTAATTCGTTTTTGGGATGATATCCTAAAATGATATGGGAAAATGTATGGACGGCGTGGATAAAATACATACATCATGATGAGGCCCACAGAGTTTCGACCACTACCGAACCCGAATCCGTTTGCAAAATTGCAAATGTAATAAACCATTGGAGAGGCTGTCACAAGCATCCCTTTCGGCCTTTCCTCAACGGATGTGTCCCATCTCTCTCTTTCCGTTTTGGAAATAAATAACAAGGCGATTCACGCAAGTAGCGACTGAAGAGTCGAATCTCGCTACACGTTCAATTTGGAAGCATGTCAGATATCTGGGCCAATAATTTCGTGGATCCAACCGTAAAGACAGTCTGTCCCACAAAATCAAGACAGCCACTCATGACGTGGACCACATCCATTGTTGAAAAATGTGCGGCTGGAAAGAAAGTAACCAACTCTTCTACGCTAAGTCATGGCCCATATGACCAGTAGACCAGCCCGGACTATGTGAGATCACATTTCACTTCGAAACGCACCCTATAAATGGACAGGATCTCCCACACGTGTGCAGAAGAGTCACAAGCCTCGCGCGATTCTTCTCTTCAATATATCATCCCGCGTATCGTTTTTTCGGCGCGGATTTCCTGCGAAAGCCTTTCGCACGAGGTTCTTGCACTGAGAACCTGGGTGGGGCCTACTGTGATTTTTTTGAGAAATCCACTCTGTCCATCCATTTTGCGAGCTCATTTTATGACATTAACCCAAAAATGAACCGGATCCAAGACTCAAGTGGGCCGAAAAGTGAGGATTGAATGAACAAAGTTAAAATATTCGTGGGCCACAGAAGTTTTGAATCACGATAATATTTCTGTTTTCAGTTCATCCCAGTAGGAATGACGTTATGAACGGTATGGATGAACTATAAACATCTCTGTGGACCCCAGGGAGGTTTCAAAGGTTGGAATTTCCCTACTCGTCTTTTCCTTTAGTGCGGCTCACTCGAGTCTTGGATCCGGCTAATGTTTGCTTACGTGTACTAAAATTAGCTCAAAAAACGGATGGATGGGGTGGATTTCTCACAAACTTCACGGTGGGCCCCACATAGGTTCCCAGCGCAGGAACTTCGCTTTCACAGGGAATCCGGGTCGGTCTCTGCGGAGGAGTTGCAGCTCTCTCCTCCGTCGCTCTCCATCTCTCAATCTTCCCTTTTTCCCTCAAAAAGAAAAGAAAAAGAGAAACCGTAGCTTCTTTTACACTGGCAAGAGAAAATCCGGGTACGAAAACCCTAGCAGAAATCTTCCTCACTCCCTCTTCGAAGCTTTTTAAGAAATGCGGAACGCTATTACGGTTCTCTCACTGCCCTTTACTCCTCTTTCGTCTTCTTTGGAACCGAAATCCCAAGAATTCGATTCTTCTCAGATCGTCTCAGGTGCGCCAAAGCATCCACTCTTCCAATTTTCGCTTTTTCTTTATCGAATTCCGTCCGAATCGTGATTTGTTTCTTGGGAATTCCGTTTCGGAAGCTCGGTCTATGTGAGATTTCTCATTCTTTTGTGTTGTTCATCCATTGTCGCGATCACTTTATTTTTCATCAATTCTTATTAGTTCTTGCTGGTTCTGGGATTCGTTTTCATTGGGTTTTGGCAGTGTAAACTGATCTTCAACAATCTTCCAGTCTTTTTCTTTTTGTTTTAAAGCCATGAAACGTCTGCTCTTTGCAATATGCTTTTTTTTTTTTTTTTTTTGGGATTTTGTTGCTGAAAGCTTGTTAGTTTTGTTAGATGAATTCAAAATATCAGTGTAGATGTTAATTTGGGTTGCATCCAGACACACCCAAATGTACTTCTTCCTGATCGATAAGCTTCTGGCCAATCATTTATTTCTTCACGATTTGAATTCTACAAAGTTTAGTTCTGAAGGTTATCTTTGCAGATCTCTTATCTTGATTTCGTGACAATTATAAAATGAATCACACCTCAGGAAAAGATGCAGCAGAGCCCACCTGCATTTTGGTGGTTGCTTTTGTTGCTTATGTGTGAGCCATGGTTCGAGTCTGTTATGACTCGTCTGAGTCGACTCGGATTCGGTTCTAACCTATCCAGTTTGATACCATTAGTCAACCCCCCGGCCTCACCCTGACTTGGGCTAGTTGGGCAGATACACCCCCTGACTCCATCGGGTTGTGACTTGACTTGGGCGAGTTGGGACTCATCTCAAGATCGAAGGAGTCAGCCTGAGTATGCTGAGCCTAAAAACCACGGTGTGAGCCCTGCTGCACAGTTAATCAAGTGTGCATCACTATATTGTTCCCCTGATTTGTGTGTAATTATCAATTACTGATGCAGAGTTTCAGCTGTCCTTTTGGAAACTCGCTGTCTTAACTATAATAATTGTTTGGCCTTTGCAGCTTAATTTGTAGCTTGTCATTTCAAAGTTTTCTCATGGTGACGAAGTTCTGACTTTTATTCCCTGACTGTAGGATGTTGTCTCTGCTAGTGTATATTTGTGACTTGTGGGAATGCATCTGATATTTCATGGTAGAAGTTTTATTACTCTGGAAGAGCAATATTGGGAGATATGCTGCACACTGAAGCATTTGCTGATCATTGATTAGCGCCGTGCGGCGGGCCTATTGGTTTAATGTCAGTTGTTTCGTTTACTATGGGTCAGCATCTGTACAGTCTATATAGAGATTTGGGCTACACAATTAAGCACTGGCCAATTATCAATCAGTACAGCGAGCATATCTGTAATGTCATCTGTTTTGGTTGCTTTGAGTGGGCTCCATGGTGCTATCCAATCAGCATATGCTGCATTTCAACATCTCTTTATATTGGTTCTCTACTTCTGAATATGAATATTATTTCAATTCATATTATTTAATTGAATATATTCTTTCATTCCTTTTTAATAGAGAATCCGAGGAAAAGTGAAATTGAGAGAATTTTAGTTGTAAAAGAGCATGATATGTCTACTAGTATTGTATTTCGGGGGTATTTTTTACTGTGTCCATATTCTCATGGTATTTTTCACCATTGTCTTGAGAAAAGATAAATTTCCTGTATGCTTCTCTCTAACTCTGAGATTGATGGTTACAGAGTAGTGTAGAATGTGGCTGTCCCATTTGACAGCTGTAGATGCAGCCATTACGAACTTGACGTAGGCCTTCACACTGCTGCAGAAGCCTTCATTATTTAAGTAAGCTCTAATCCAGTCATGTGTGTAACTGCGTGCTGATGGAGCCACAGCTCACTTCTAATATCTTTTTGCCCTTTTTTATTTTTTATTTTTTTTCAAATAATGCAGAGAAGAACACACCTCCAGTCGAAAGCTGTTAACATATTTGGCGGTTCTGATTGAGTTTTAGCGTTCTTGGGACTTTCTCGAGGGGAAATGGCAGCTGAGCTTGTCAATTCGGCAACAAACGAGAAACTGATGGAAATGGACTGGACAAAAAATATTGAAATCTGTGAATTAGTTGGACGTGAACAAGGGTATATTTCAGACTACATGTCTTTCCACCATTCCTGAATACTATTGGTGATTGCTACTAGTAGATGGTTATGAATATTTTTTTTAGTTACATACATTAGTCTCTGTACATCACATAATCACTGCCTCACTGGATGATGTATTTCAAATGGTTCATATTATTTACTAGGAAGATGAAGACGAGTTACATGTGTGCTGTTGTCAAATGCCAATTGTTTGTGCTGTTTTCCACTACAGTCATGAAGTGTCCCCATTCTCTTTGTGCCCCAATTATGGGCGTCGGGAGGAGCACTAGAATCCCTCCTTGTGTTCCAATGCTTGTTGCAGCTGAGTTGATTCATTGCAACTGCAAGGCTTCAATTACCAAGTTCAAAAACTAATTTGTAACTTATTTACTTGGTTTGACTAGGAGACAAGCCAATGTCAGTAATTAGATGATCATTTTTGAAGTAAAGTCTGAGTTTTTGAACTTTGTTTCGTGTATCATTAGCAGTGCAGTTAAAAGGTGTTAGGCGCGGGCCTGACCATGTAATGCCTCAAATGCCTTGGTGCATGCCTGGAGATTCTCAATGCAATTTTTAAGTTTATATCATAAAAAATTAATATTTCATTATTTATAGATATAAGTTGATTTTTTTTTTTCTCTAAATAATCAAACTCTATAGTCAATGCCATTCAATTCCTCTTAATCCGGATCCCATATTCCCAAATTTCCTTAATTCTAAATCTCAAATTTTCAATTTTCCTAAACCTAACCCTATATTTCCCACTTTCCACAAATCCTCCAAATTCACCAAACCAAAACCACAAATTTGCTAAAATCCCTAAAATTTCCAAACCCTATAATCCAAATTCTCAGTCCCTAAATCCTCTAATCTAAAATTTCCAATTCCCTCAAAATTCCCAATTCACATTAAATCACTTATATGGCACCGACAAAAACACAAACTACTTCAACTAGTCCAATGTGATGACCTTAGCACACTATTAGAATAAAGAAATCAAGACGTAAAAGAAATGAGGAAAGTTGTTAGAATTTGGGGGGAAGAATATCTCAAACTTTAATCTCAAAAGAAACGATAGACATATAAGGGTACCTCACGGAAAAATGCCACATTTACTGCAGGGCCCAGGGACTAGGCACTTGGCACTAGGCAAATTGGACTTTTTAATTTTTAGTGGTGTCAGCAAATTGCCAATGCAAAGTGAAGTTCTTAAGACATCCTTCTTAGCAAGAGTTCTGTAATTTCGTTAGGAAGGGGAAATGATACATCCTCAAAACAGTCTTTAATCTCATCCAGCATACAGGAGAATCTCTATATGTTGGGCTCTTTTGACAAAGCATACTAGATTTTATTGCAAATTCTCCCTCCACTATCAAAGGAATGAAGAAGATGCCCTAGATAATTTATTTTTCTTCCTCTCTATCCATTCAAACCCCTTCTCTCCTTGGAAAGACCATCTCATGAAAATTGTACAGCAATCACCTTGAAAAATCCTTAGGTAAACTCTTTGGAGTCCCCCCCCCCGGCGCGTGCACACACACACACACCGAATGTTAATCTCCTTGTAGTTTATTGGATATTATTGTGTTGAATTGACTTGATTTTTCATTCTCTTCTGACCATGAATTTGCTGCTTTCGACTAGCAGACAAGCCAGAGATGTCATCAAAGCTATTAAAAAACGATTGGGGAATAAAAATTCAAATACTCAGCTTTTTGCTGTTATGGTGAGTACTTGTTTTATGTTGTATCATGTGCAATTTATATTCTTCAGTCCTCATTATCTTTCACTTCGAAAAATGACTTCTGGTAGATTTTGGAAATGTGAAGGCAAAGCATAACTTCATTAAGTTCAAAACAAGAGATCACAAGGTATTCATATTCAAGCCATGCAAGAAGAGCATAAAATGGCTTTTATTGTAGTTTTTAAGCTGGAAAGCACAATATAATGCAACCTATACAAATGTATCCATATCAGCAAAATCCATATGTTCATAACATAAAAGCTGTTTGTAACATAAATATGAGATCTTGTGTATGCATGTGTGTGTGAGAGAAGACTGATCGGCTACAGCCGATTTTATTCTGCCTTCACAAATTATGGTTCCGCTTGTTCCTTAAAAACGTCTATATTTTCAAGGGCAAAATGCATGTGCTAATGGGTTGTCATAGACCTATAGGTGGGGGTTGTAGCCTGTAGGCGATTTGTCCCCATACACGCCCAAACATGAGGATGATATGCACAATGCATTGTTTTATATCTCATCCAAATTCCCTGTTTGAATGTAGTTTAATGGACACTTTAGTCTGTGAATATGGCTGAAATATCCTAGAGTAATAAACAATAATGAAAGACCCTTCTACCTCTATAAGGTGCAACACTACCTAGCGAACAAATCATTTCCTAAAGGACCCTTCATCCAATGTTCTCCTATGTGGATAGGATTGAAATTTAGAGAGATCAAATGATCCTATCCATTTGGTTCATTCTCTGCACAACAATCCACATTCAATGGACAAATGTCCTCTACATCTGGACGGTTGGGATTGTCCAGTTAGTGTTTTGCCGTATCTCATCAACATTGAGTTACACCAAATGGATGCTGCTGATCTTATATGCACGTACCAAAATTTATGTTATTAGACTGAGGAGAATCTGATGCAGACATCAGTGGTGCACCCTTTAGAGTGTACTAAAGGAGGCGACATCGCAGATTTAGTGTTGGAGCAGATGAGCTGATGTGGATGGACACCGGGCCCCTCAAGCCACTACATTGATGGATCATGAAGACCCTGCATGCGTACATACACATATGGAGACTCCTTTCGTCGGATATGTGTGTCGGCTGCTGATTTGGCGCGTTTCGACCATGGAGCTGAGAGTGGATGGCAATTGGACCATTGTATTTTTCTGATCGGGCCATCCAACCGTTGGATCGACCCATTCCCAGTTTTCTTAGTTTTTTTTTCTATTTTAGTTATGTTTTTGGACCCTATGGACGGGTCAGATGTTATTTTGTGATCGTGGTTTAGTCTTAGGCATTTTTTTTCTTCTTATTTTTATGCACTTTAGTGCACTTTATCTTTTCGTAGCCTATATATATTGTGAGAAACCCTATTTCGATTATTATTGAATGAATAGAAAATTCGGATGCTTTTCTTCCTCTTTATTCAATAGATTAGGGTTTCGGGATTGGTCCTCGGGTGTTGAGGATTCCACCCTGGTTTTCGATTTTCCTCGTTTCTAGTTCTTCAAGGTGCAGGAAAGGTAAGAATCTTTCATTTTCATAATTCGTGCTTTCTTTCAACCCATTGTTTCTCTATCCCCTTCGTCCTTTTCTAAATCTTCCACTTTTGGTACGAACGGAAAAGAGGGATGATTAGCCATGAGAACCGGATCCAAACTTGACTGTGGACTGGTCTATGCTAGATCTGGGATATCCTCATATCCCTAGATCCTCCCTATTTTACAGTTTTACGTGATTTTATGCTAAGAGGCATGATCCGAAGGGACGCATCTCGTCTGTGTTGAGATTTGTTAACCCCTTGGATTGAAAACAGTTAGTTGCTTAATTTTATTATTTGAATATCTTCCATCTGAATATACATGCATCTAGGGTTAGGTCATCGCATGTCCCTGCATCAGAATCCCTCAAGGATAACAAAGGACTTCACTGATTCTTATGGATACTTCCCTGCAAAAGATGGGTTGCAAGTAACTTCTGAAAGCATTTGCCGCTTCTCTTTGAGCTCAAGGAGACAAAGGAAACATTGAATATTTCTTTAATCAACATTGAGATACATGACAAAAGACATTAAGTGCATACACACTATATTTGGGGCTAAAGCACCTAGAAAAGCCACTCCACTATTTGAAGTCCTCATGAAATCTGGATTTATTAGTGTACATGTGTGCCTTGCATCTGGTGGGGTGTGGTAGACTGAGGATATCCCAAGGATAGTAAAGACTTGTTTCTTTTAGATACTTCTTGAAGTGGACCATTGGAACTTAGTTGTAGGATTCTCCTATCTAGGTTTCACACCCACTTCGAATGCATGCTTGGGGCTCACGCTCCTGCTTCTGCTCCCACTCCTGTTTCCGAGATTTTTATACTTGCTCACAATTTGAAACGTGCTTTCCTGCTCCAGCACCCAAATCAGCTTCGTTTCCTCACACGTTTTACAACTAAGGTTGGAACATTGCAAGTGACTTGCAGTTGGAAGCAACTGACTCACCTTCTCTTGAGCTCTAGGAAATGGAAGAGACCTTGAACATTGAGGGACATGCAGATCAATATGCACATCCAAGCTAAGGTGTTCCATAACGGTAACGGTGGCCGTAACGGCCACCACCGTTACCGTTATAGTATGGGCCATAACGGCTATTACGGACCCTGTATCGGCCGATATGGCCCTTTTTTATTTTCTGAAAAATACTGTTACGGGTTTGATACGGGCCGTTACGGGACCGTTATGGCCTGTTTTTTCTGTAATGGCCGTTTTGACCCCGTAACGCGTAACAGTTATGACCGTTTCCGTTACGTATCGGCTGTAACCGTTTTGGGATACCTTGATCCAAGCCCCGTGTTCGTGAGTAAAGCCCATCACCTCTAAATTTCGTGAGATTTTATTCTCTTCTAAATATAGCTTTATTACTGCACATCAGAAACTGGGGACTTGGCAAACTACTTGCGACCTTCACCTCTAAAATCTAGCGTCTTGCAAAGCTTCTTTAAGCAGGAAATACATGTAAGAGCATCACATCTCATGCTACCACAGAAGAACTTGCTCTTCAAACCGAGCTAATATAGCAGAATTCTCTGTTGTCAATCTGTCATATGGTTCAGGTCCTTCAGGATGAAGAACAAAAAACTAAGCATTGAAAGCTGGTAAAGCCTTCATGTGCATAGAACCTTTGGACATGTTGTCTCTCGATTAGTTTGATTGACTTAGGTGTATTTATCATCAATCTGTGGTATTTTGATTCAGTCTTTATGCTGCTTTTGTTTCCAAATACTTGTGCTTGGCATTATTGAATTTCAATTGTATTAGATTGAGATCTTGTCGCAAAACGAGGGAAGTTATTATTTAGTTTTCATTTTCATCCTGGACATGCGTCTTCTTGTTGCGCTTCTCATATTTATTAACTACCTTTCAATTCAACTCTATTTCATGTCCTAAAGTTGTCCAACAGCTTCTTGGACAGTTTTCTCCAAGGTGCACCTGTGGGTTGCTTAACCATTCAACCATTTATTGGTATTGCAGTTGTTAGAGATGCTGATGAATAACTGTGGGGAACATATTCACAGGCAGGTGATTGAGATAGGGCTTCTACCTATTTTGGTGAAGATAGTGAAGAAAAAGGTCAAGTCTTGTTCTTCATGAATATGCAATTATTATCTGTCCACTGGGAGTTCTTTTCATTTCTTTTACTTCTATTTTCTTGTTGTTTTTTATTTTTATTTTTATTTTTTGTTTAGACTTTCTTGACAGCTTTTAAATTATGTGTTGCAGACAGATCTGCCAGTAAGAGAGAAGATATTTCTTCTTCTGGATGCTACACAGACATCCCTGGGTGGAGCTTCTGGGAAGTTCCCTCAATATTATGCTGCATATTACGACCTGGTGGTAGGTCACATATTGAATATTTACAACCCTCAAAGGTCTCTTCTTGAATGATTTTAATTCTTAGACTTTTCTTCTCATATGACAAATATCATTGGGTAAAATGTTACAACATGGTATCCTTTAAAAAAAAAAGGCACAACATTATACTTTAGATTGTGTATGTTTGTAGCAGTTTGATGCCAACCAGTGTTTTAAATAGCGTGTAGCATATAGTGTTGTGTTCAACCCTCTATAGCGTATAGCGTAAGCTACACAATATTTCTATTTTTTAATTAAAATAATAGGACAAAATATAAT